>JBBMOC010000009.1:10428598-11030339 GCA_037975185.1 Centropyge bicolor | reverse complement strand
CCAATTGTGACTGTAGGGCTGAGGACTGTGCATAAACATTTCCTACTAAATAACAGGAAAGGGCAAACCTTGAAAACCTTGATCAATCATCAGCGGCTGGGAGTGCTGCGAGAATGAGAAAGATAGAGAGAAAGGGGAGCGGAGGGGGAGGAGGGAGAGATAGGGAATGAGAGTGAGCGTGAGGGAGGCAGGGAGGGGAAGGAGGGAGGGAGGGGAGAGGGGAGGGGAGGGGAGGGGGGTAGAGAAAGAGAAAGAGATTGAGTGAGGGTGTGAGTGAGGGGGAGAGATAGCAGGAAGTCGAGGGAGAGAATGGGAGAGAAAATAGAAGGAGAGCAAGGGAAGAAACAAAGAGATAAGAGGCTGAAAGACAAAGAAACCACATGGAAGAAACAACAAGGGACACGTACATAAAACAACACAGAACTAGCCTATGGGGAAAATGAAAAAGACACAGACAACAAAAGTTTGGGGAAGAAATACACTGGCTCCTTTCCAGGCCTGAATCTTCATAACAGCAAAAACCTGCTCGCTTGTCCATTTACTTTGGGTACATTTGCGTGTGTGGGGAAAACTAATAGTGGAAAAGGCTACGGTGGATAATAGGCGTAAAATTTCATTCAGTTCTTAGATTATACAGGTTCCTATGTGCATATGAGACACAGAGAGAGAGAGAGAGAGGGAGAGTAAGGGAAGCAAGCCATTGCCCTGCTCTCAAGTGTACTAACCCTCAACTGGGATTTCAAATGTGTGTTTGTGCGTGGTTGTGTGTGCGCATTTGTCTGATGTCTGAGATCAGGGACAAGCGCATACACACACACACACGCACACACACACCACTGACACAAGCACGCTTTCAGTTCCCCACAGCCCTGAAACAACACACTTCTGACACGGGTGTCCGTATGACTTACTGTATTTCAACCAGCGACTTCTTGTCCATTTCCAAACCTCCGGCCTGGTTCTGTGTTGTTTATCTATAGGAGGACGACCATGCGGTGCGGTGTCACATCCTCTCTGTGATACAGGTCAAAGTTATAACTTTTTTTTTTTTTCCAGCAAGAGGAAGAGAGCAAGCCAGAGAGATAAAGAGTGAGGGAGAAAGAGAGAGGAGAGGAGAGAGGGGGGAGATTCAGATATCAGCTGTCTGTTTTACCCCTGAGAAAAGCTCAATGAATCATAAAACCGCAGAGGACTCATTGATGGCAACTCCCCATTTTCTTTCTTCCTTTCTTTTTTTTTGGGGGGGGGGGGGGTAAAACAAATGTGAATACACATTCAGAGAAATGCAAATGACAATATACCGGAGAAGCCGAGTTGTGCCGTAGGTTAGTCTCTTCATATATATCCACCCCACTCCTCTTGCTGTACGTTAGTGAGCTCACATTGTCAGTGTTGTTTCTTCATCCAGCCCAGTGACAGGCTGCATACAGCCCGAGTTTGCTCTGACTGTGTGTGAGACGCTGTGCTAGGTGATGGCTATAATTCAACATCCTTTCACTGTCAGGCAAACTGGAATCTGTGTAGGTTTGTGTATAGGGTCGTTATAGCTACAGCGCTCAGGTGAGGATTTTCTTGTGATCAGAATGCGAGAAAGAGACGAGAGGAATCAGTTTGCTCTGTGTTTTGAACTTTGAGTTATTGGACTGATGTTGATGTTTAAGCTGGCCATTCCTCTCAGACCCGTGTCTAAGGCAGCAAGCCCACACACCTTCTGTTATTTCCAGTGCTGGATCAGTCTCACCTCTGCACGGCATGCTGATATAATAGTAAGTCTAAAGCATGATTAGCTGCTGTAATTAAGCTTTCACCAAAAAAAAAAAAAAAAAAAAAAAGCACAGCAGGCTTTTTCATAAGCATAGAACAGACAATCACACAGCTTGAATCTAAGCAATGCAGACGGAATATAGCAAAACTGTATAAAAGCAGCCACACCCTAGTTGCACGCCTCCAGCTTCTTCCATTAAGGTCAGTAAGAACAGACTGGACACAGAGACAGGAGAACACAAACTGGAAAAAAAAAAAAACAAAGCTTCAGTCTATCAGTGTTGCCTCACTCACTGCTGCTGCGAAGGGGAGCAACTTTAAATGTGAGGCATACGTGATTAGACAAGGTAGACCATAGGTGAATCACAACTTCAAGCAAATAAACAAACAAGATATCTGCAGAATATTCTGCATTGCTGTTGCAATATTGCTGCTTTCCATGTTTGCTTGCCCCCCCCCCCCCTTTTTTTGGTACTGTATATTTAAACAAATCAAGCCTTAAATTAACTCAACATATCACTCTTATGCAAAACCACAAGACAGGATGCAGAGATGGCCAGAGCAAAAAACCCTAAATAAAAGATTACTCTCCCCATTTTGTAGTGGGGGTACTAAATGGAAAGACAGAATATTAGCAATGAAATAGCTCTGCTTGGAGACAACATTGGAGAAAGGAGTGTGGGGAGAGCTTGAAAAAAAAAAAAGACTGAATATAAAGGAGAAAAGACAGAGTTGAGGGAGGAGAGGAGAAGAGCATTCAGCAAGGAGGATATAAAAGGAACAGAGAGGGGGGCGAGGGAGTGAGACAGAGAGCTATGGAAGGAAAGAGAGAAAGAGAAGAGAGAGAGAGAGGGAGAGAGCATGAGAGAGCGAGAAAAAGAGGGGGGCATGGGAGAGCAAGAGAGAGAGGAGGAGAGAGAGATCAAGAGAAAGAGGGAGGGGGAGGGAGGGAGGGGTAGCGAGTGAGAGAAACAGAGACAGAGGACGAAAGAGAAAGACAGAGAGGAGAGAAAAACAGAGAGGGGGAAGGGAGAAAGAGGGATAGCCACAAGAGACTCAAAAACCACAGAATAAAAAACCCTCTGTCTGTCTGTAACTCTATATAGATATACAAATATGAATCCTAATATATGGGTGCATTGCATTTATTCAGCGGGAAGGGATGGCCAACAGTACAGATTTCAACATGCACCTCAAGTTCATTCAATAAGTCAGCAAACACAATGTAGGACCATGGAGAACTCATATCTTCTTATCAGGAATGCAGTTTTTCATTGCAGTAAGGTGGGAGAGGAATTTTACCAAGGTACTTTATCCTATTTTAGTCGCTCTGAAGTCTCTTCCTGCTATGTGATTCATGGAAAAGTATGCTTATAAAATATACTGTACAGCCTCGCCATATCCTCTCTCTCTCTCCCTCTCTGTCTTTCTCTCTCTCTGTGTCTGGGCTGGAAATCTCAGCGTGACAGACGAGATGCGCATGGAGGAAAACGCACGATTTTTTTTTTTTTTTTGACGATCGTGCAAGTGTCCTACATAGTGAAATGGCCCCAGATTTACTCAAGGTGAGGCCCACAATGAACCACAGAAGCCTATTAACACTAGAGGTCTCTGGAGTGCCTTATGTGCTGGTTAGAGGCGACCACATTCAAACTGGCTTGAGCAGACAGTGGGGACACAGCCGCTGTCCCTCTATGGCCGACACTCCTTTGTATTATTCCTCCACCTCCCGGTAACAAATTTCAGTCGGAATTACTTTTCTTTCGTCCAAGTTTCATTCTTTTAAATCAAACCCTTTGTCTATCTCTTCTTTTGTACCTTCCTCCTGTTTCCATGGTTACCTCTCTCTCTGCTCTGTACACTATCTATCTCTTCCTCCGTTTCCCTCTCTGTCTCTCTCACTCTGTTCTTATCTTTCTCATTTTGCTTTCATCTCTGCCTCCCTTCCTCCTGCTTTATCCCACACCCTCCTCACTCCGGCTTTTATCTCTCTTCACTTTCATCTGTCTTTCACCTTTCTCTCCCCTTCAAGCCTGCCATTCCATCATGCTGGTTTTTTGGTTCTTACTTATAGAAGAGAAAGTTTTATCGGTTTCCCTGTCAATTCTGCATTTTTAATCATTTCCAATTTATCCAACCCACTTTCAATGCCATTGAGTCATGCATTAAATTGTCTTGGGCAGAATGTGTGAGTGTGTGTGTGTGCGACTGCGAGATGGAAACCATAGGTGCAGGAGGCTGTAGTCTTTTACTATCATAAAGAAAGAGGAATGATTTCTGTCATGATATCTGGAGATTAACTGGCTGCTGAGGTTTTGTCTTTCAGGAGTGCAGTAATGGATTTTTTGCCCCCCCTCTCTACATGTTATTTTCCCATTTCCATATCAGCAGCCAGTGTACGTCAACAAATTTACAAACTGGCGCTTATGATTTTTATTATTTTTGATTTACTAGTGGTCTGCTCTCCTGCTTATCTGAGTGGAGTCCCGCTGAGACGGAAGCCGTTGAGGAGGTAGTGCTCCTCGACATGGGGCTGCCTCCTGTAAGGTAGCCTGTCATTTCTCCGCAGTGATGAAGATGTTCTTGTGAAGCACAAATGCCTCCCTCTACGCACCTCAGTTGGGAGATAATCGTATTCACACACAGCTGTGGTTGGTTTAACGCACCACCACATCATGTGTCACCATGTGATACTGCACACTGAACTAACACTGCTTAACCACAAACAGGGACCAGAACACAGAGGCTCTTCACAACATGCCCCTTTGATATTTAAGAGGACAATTGTCACTATACAGCATGCGTACGTCTGTTGGCCTAATACCAATTCACTGTAGGGTTGTCATCCATGGTGGTATACATAGGAGGGGGAGTGTGTCTTCAAGTCAGTGACAAACTCATTCCAAGAGACACTGCATGTGGTGTGGGAGGAAGTTTTGTTCTGCAGCTTTGACTGAAACTAACCTCCCTCCCCTCTCCCTCGCCTTCCCCTTCCCCTTAAAGTACCACAACTATTCAGAAAAGAGAATAAAGAAAACCTGAATAGAGGAAGAGAGAAAAAAATGGGGTCCCTAGGCGAGAAAGAAAAGAAAAACAATGAAAGAAAACAGAATGAAAAGCAGCCAAAGAAAAAAGGAAGGAGAGAAAGAGGAGGACAGAGAGAGGGAGGGGAGACAGAAAAAGATACAGAGCGAAAGGAGCATAAAGCAAAGAGAGAAAAGCATAGCGAAGAGAGAGAAAAAAAAAACTCTGAAAGCTCTGAAAAATAGTGGAAATAAATTCAAAGAAGAAAACGAGGGGAGCAATATATCGGCGAGGAAAAGGCTTATTTGGAATCGGTCAAAATGGGTTTGAAAAATCGATAAATACAGTAGAGATTGAGCAAATACTTAAGACTGAGCTATCTTGATTTGCGTTAAATGAACATTCACACTAAATTAGACCGGCTGAATGACTTGTTTTCAATCATAATAAGAAAACACAAAGAGAAGACAAACCATATGTACAAATGCTCGGACTATTTTAAGCCGTTCATATTGTGTCAAATAGAGAACCAAACAGATCTGACCTTTTTAAATTGACTACATAATTTGACCTCCCTGCGTTTTACTTCACATTACTCTTCATCAGCGCGTCTGCCAGAACGCTGTTATTATTATCATTATTAATGCAAGGTGTGTTTGCACCAGGAAGAAGGAGTACGTGTGGTTTATGTTGCATGAGTGAAATGAAATCTTTTCATTATAAATGTGCTTTAATGCAGTTTTGAAATATTAACAGTTTTTTGTACAGTCATTTAATGATTTAATCATATAACATTTCCCAAATGTTGGCATCTCTATTGTTTAGGACACATTATGTAGTTTGCGCCGAATAATTATATCATTCAATAGATTTTATATGTAATACTAATATTTTAATGGCTCTTTGTAATATCACAGTGTTTTATAATGACAATGATCACACCGTTCAGCATAATGAACTTCAGGATAAATAGACATGATTAATTTCCTTCAGCACTTTATCCCTCTCAGTATCTGTGCTACCTGAAAGAAACACACAACTGACCAGAGTTGACTTCAAGATTTAAAGAAATCATGAGCGTTGCCTTATGAGGTTTACAACCAGCAGCAGGTTACATAGAATTGACTGAGAACAGGGGAAAACAGCAAGCAAATCTGCACCTCTAAAGCTCACTAATTAACACACTCTATCTTGTTTGTTTAATCTGTAAAGAAACCAAATTGTAAAAATGTCACGTTTTATGGGGGGTCATGTGTCTCCACCGGTTGGCTCAAAACCTCACGATGACTCCAGTATAGAAAGTAGTCTCATAGCACATGACGTCCGCCTGTATGACCAGATGATTAGTGAGGCTGGCAGGTGGTGAGAGTCAGGTTAGCTGTTTCTCTGTTTCCAGTCTTGTGCTAAGTTAATATTTACCATACCTTCCATCTAACTCCTGACAACAAAGCAAATAAGTATATACTAACTTTTCCTTTAATTCAATATTTAACAGCACTCTCCTATTACCACATGCATCTCCATAAAAATTGAATATATTTTCCCCCTAACTATTTGATAAAATTTTGAAAAACATAACCTAAAGTATTCTATGAATTTGGAGCTTACACCAACAACCATTTTGCCAAATTATCCCTGAGCCAAAACAAAAGCATGTATACTATTTTCCACTATTCTCTTACAGCAAATAGAATTGGCTAATTCTCAAACGTTCAGAATATAATTACATACATTTTCAAGATTATGTTTACATTGTGGTTTTGAGAAATTGTTAAACATCTCACTTATTCCCTAATTAACTTCACTCGTGATTGTGGCCACTTCATCTGACTGAGGTAGGCACAGTCCTCAGTTCTCAGATTATGTGGCCTGCAGGAGGTTAACTCTGTCCACCGGCACCACTGATGTCATGATCAACAATCTGATACCAGCTATCAGCAATACGATCTGTAATTGAAAACACTGACCTTTCAGCTCTTCTCCAGCAAAGATGCACGTGACAAACAATAATAATTGTGTTGGCCAATATGAAAGATCGTGTAATGAGTGTCTGTGGCTATGTGCACCTTCTACATACTGCGGGAATAATTTAGACTTTAGTCCAGCATCATCCTAAATGCTGATGATATGAGTACTTAAGTTAGAGCTCATTTTGGTTTTGTATTCAAAGTAGTAGTATTCAATATAATACAAAGCATAGGAGCATCTCCCTAATCTTAAGTTCATCAAAATTTTAATAATAGATCACAATTTATTCGTATTTGCAATCACATCACATCATCTTTCAGTTAACAAATTGTGATTTTTGGGAGCTATTGCAAAAATACGTACACTGTAGACCAAAATTTAAAATCAAGTCAAGCCCATATTATTGCTGCACTGCATCCGGAGTCTGGGTAGAGCAATAATACAGCGAGTACCATTACTTCCATTTAAGTAGCGCAAGGTGCGACTGCTTTGCAAAACAATCGTTAGTGGGCCTCCTCAAATGGGTCCTGGAGGTAAATTCCATAATTTGTTTTGAGACATAAACATTCTTTTTAATGCATGCTTACTTACCATAATGGAGATCGTGCAGATTTTTGAGGGCAGTAATGTTACCTCATGCCAACAGGGCTGAGGAGCAGCACAGGAAATGGTATTAAACTCAGTTATTGTCATGTCTCAGAAATATTTTGAGGTATGTGCTTTTAGGTAAACTGTGACATTGAGAGATAAAGCTGTGGAAACATGGGTTTACATGCACGTGTGACTTCTAATGTGTGACTACAGTTAATACAGAGACTAAGGTAACGGTTTGATTAAATTGTTTACAGAAATCCGACTTGCTCACTAACCAGAGTGGAGTAAATGAGACATGTGTTAGCCCACAGGCCAATAGGAAATATGAATATAATGGTGAAACACAGTCACCTGATAATTGTTCTCTTTGTTATGTATTTGTTTATTTCTATTTGTGCTGATTGATTTGCAGGGTAACCTAATGCAAGTGTGCTGATGGTGTTAGTCATAGCATGAAGGCTGCTTCACTGTTGCCGCCTAAATATTCATTGTTTCCCTACCAGCACCGTCGACGCTGTTCTTGTTTCAAAAACATCACATTGCGTCTGATTTATTCTGTTACCTTCGTGGCACATACACTGAATCAAACCACACAGAGAAACCAGACTGATGGATATACAGTACGTACATGCCGAGAATAATTTGCAAGATTGACAAGGCAGCTCTGTTTCTTGACCTTCAATCAAACAAGGTAACATAAATAAGATTGTTACAAATCAGCTGCAATAGACAGTGTAAGGTACACAACTTAATCTGATTACAAAGCAATTATGAGAGTGTATGTAAATGTGTATGTTTAAGAATAGTACATTGCTGAAGCTCTTCTACATGGTTGTCTAATTTCTGTGATCATGCACCCACCTTGATTGATTTGACTGGAGCTCAGCTTCCTCCTCTGCTGCTGTTTCTCATCTGCCTCAAGACTAAAACTAATAACTAATAAGATGTAAGACAATGAGTATAATAAGCTGTTAAGGTTGGTCCTTTTTTCATTCAAAAATCAAACATTTCTTTGATCATTGTTGATTGAAGTTAGCTATTCCAGCTGTTCCTGACTTGTTCAAAATTCAGCATTTACAGTCTATAAGCTCAACAGACGACTTGAAGTAGTTTCCTCATGGCCCGACAGATGGCGCTCTGAAAACACTCCATCAGCTTGATGTATCACTTCCCTTTTTGACCTATCAATAACCTATGCTAATAGATTAAAATAAACAAGGATACTTGTTGAGCAATGCCATGCTGATTGGATAATCACAACACGAAGAGAAGCAGTGCGTGGATGTATTTTAGGTCCTGCACTGTAAAAAGCAGCTGACAAATCTGAGGACTCACCAACTGTACAACATCGTCTGACCACGAAAATGATTTGAATTTATTTGAAAGAATTACATTGTTAAAATTTCTTGATCCGAACTTGACGTTTTTTGATCCAGCCCTATAAGCTACTATTTACTTGTAAATTTCCTGTTGACTTGGATAACAGTTGTTTAACTCTCTTCTGCCAACTTTAAAAACACATTTGTATTCCAAGAATGACACCTGCCAGGTCATTGTGTGATTATTGAGCAATTTTGAAAAATCTCTGAAAAATTGTGTGAAAATCGTAAATTGCTTGTTTGAATCCTGTCTCTGCATTTATATACTACTAATTTGAAATGGCAAATACAGTTTGAAGGAAGCAGCCATGGAAGTTAACTTCCTGATCAACATAGTGAGAAAATGTTCACAGAGAATTCATCTGCAAAATGTTCACTGGTGACATATATTTGCTTGCCTCAGAATATCCACTCTTGCTATACAATTTCCCCTGGTAGCAGCTAAAGCATGATTGCTTTACAAATCAAGCAATCGTGAAATGATAATACAATAGGCAGACCTTTATAAATCACCCAATTGGTCCAACCTTCTGTAACTGCTGACAGATCGCTTTGAATGATTGGATTTTTTTTGTTGCCATGTGTGTCCTGTGATTCACATGGATTCATGTCAGTCAAAGTCAGTGGCTGGTCTGGCACCAATTTATTGAATCAAGAAAAAAATCTTCACATCAGGCTGTTTTATTCTTGGTGTAATTAACTAATATTAATTTTGTGTTCTAAAAGTCTGCTGCCCACTAAAATCAAGAGTTTTATCAACAACAACTAGACAAGAAGGAAATTAGAATAATTGCAATTATTATTTCTGTATTTGTATGGTGAGGTCTTTTTGTGTGTATCGATGAATAATCATGGAAGTTGTGGTTTGAGCTTTGGTTCAATCATTCTGATTCTTTTCTGACACAGAAACAATCTTGATTTTGACCCGGTGTAACTCAAAGTTACCATGAGGGTTCATCTTGGCCTGCGAGAGAGGGATTGACATTGTCTTGGGCAACAGTTTGGCAGAATGTCAAGTCTGTCTCATGTACATCCAGACCTTATGGTGAAATCATCTCCTGACAACAGAACCAGCAACAACAAGAAAACAAAAAGTTGTGTTGAGCTCTGCTTATGACACAGGTCTCTGCACAAGCACTGGACATGTGAGGATGTGAGAACCATCAGCTTGTGGAGGTGGTGTTAAGTCTATTTAGTTGATCATAGACACAGAGTCCACATGACTCGAATTTTGTCATCTGCAAATGTTCGCAAAGGTCTGTCCAGACATCCGTGTGCAGTCCAAAATTTATACACATGTTGACTGCATCTTTGAACATGGCAGACACCCAATGTGGAACAAACACCCATCTTATTTTTTCAGAGTCCAGAAGCTGCTGTCAACCACCAGAGGTCATGTCTAAAGAAGACAAGTGTACAGCCAAAATTCAGATGGCAGATGAGGCTGGAGTCATGACCATGAGGTGCTTGTTCTCCCACCTCATGGGGGAGAAGCTCATACTATATAGTAGATGGAGCTTCTGCATAAGGGCTGAAAATTGAAACAAGACAGCTCCCACTCTGGTATCTGCAATGTCAACTATGTGTCACCACAACCTGGAAGCTAGATCAGAGTGGATCAAGACTGAGGCTGAGATAAAATGCTGCTTGACAGAAGAAGAGGCAAGGGCATTTAGGAGACCAGACAAAGCACTGTATGAATCCCCTGCAGGAATTGGCAAAACCCAGGAATCTCTGAAGCTTCCTGCAAGAGGAGGGTACTGGCCAATTGGAGATCGCCTTAACCTTGGCTGGATCCATCTGCACACTGCCTGCAAACATAGTAAAGCTCAAAAATGAAACCATGTAGACCTGAAGGCAACTTGACCACCAACGGTTGAGTTGTACATGTGGATGCTCATGGCAAGACAAGTTTATTTGCATGGCACCTTTCAACAATAAGGCAATTTAAAGTGCTTTGCATAAGACAGAATGTTTTCAATTTCAAATGTGTTTGCAGCTTCTTCTGGAGCCTTTAAAAGCTTTAGCCAACCTTTACACATATGTCATGATACTCCACAAGATGTGTAAACAGAATTTAATATATGAAATCAGTTCTCCGTCATGGCACTATTGAACAGCATCATCCCCAGTTCATGTCCAGCCAACAACCTTACATGTCATTACCAACGTCTCTCTCCCCCATGTTCATATGTCATATGTCCATCTTAAAGTATTTAGTAAAAAGGAAAGGACGCTGGGCACCTGGACCACCAGAACAACATCCAGGATTTGACAGCAGGACGTCAATGATGCTGACTGAGACGAGACAGAAGAGGGAGCTGAGGAGCAGCTGAGGAAGCAAGTGGAGAAAGAAGGAAACTCTAGCTTCTTGAATAGTTTCAACTTCCAGCTCTACTGTAATCTCTCTCATGCAGATCTCAATCTGCATGAGAGAGATTGGCAATGTGGTTGAGTATAGTATGCATAACACAAAAGTTAATTTGATGAACTACAAGCAGAAGACAAAAGAGAGGATGATGTGGCAGCTTGCTAGCAGAGGATTGAATTTAGCAGCATATCCTATACTCTTGCTCTCTGTGTGCTCCCCAACTGAACAGTCTCAGTAAATAAAAATAGCCTGGTTAAAAAAATTCCTACCCTTATATTAGGCCAAGGAATTTATTAAGAAAGAATATTTTCTGACATGTGATGTCTCAATTATTATATTTTATTATACCTTTTATTATAGGTATACAGTGACCTCCAGAGCTTTGCATATAAAAATACTAAAGGGTCAAGCATGAACCACCAACAGAGTCTTGCCTTTCAAGCAATTTTAAATCTCACGACATTTCACAATATATTGAGAATTTGGTTTTGACGCTACACTAAATTACTGTGTCATAGTCATTAAATCATTATCTCATCAATCAAATCTTAATCACTGGCTGCTGGCACAGAGGCTTTTTTCATCACATCTATTAAACTCTAAAAAATAGTTCTCCTCATGTCCAGATCCTGGACGTGTTTCATAAACTATCTCCTACTATATACAATGTCAGGATACAGGCTCGCAGACTAATTCTGGCGTTTACAGACTGCACTCTGCTGACATAGAATCATTTTGCTTATGTGGCACAAGATTATTCTTTTCAGATTTATTTTACATTATTTCTATTTGAACTCCCTCCTCAAATTCATCATCATCCAATAGTGTGTGCCTAATGTTTTTGTCAATGATATCATTTGCAAGCCAGTGGCTTTACACACATCCTTTCATCAGTCCATAGGCAGTGTGGTTTGGCAGAAACGGCCTTGAAAAGGATTAAGTAATACAATTGAAAATAAGTCGACAATCTAGATAATGTAATCCAAGATTGTCCATGCAATTAATCTTTCAGGGTAAAAAAAAAAAAAAAACATCCTCATAATCCATTGTTTCAACTTTACTCCAGGAATCTAACTAATTCTGATTACATTTGAGGAGCAGAAAAAGACTATTGTATAGATTGTAAATGATGTAGCAGCAGGTGGTAAGAGTTCATGGCAATGATTGCAATGGCATAATGTATTTTTTATTAAGGCAAAAAAAAAAAAAGTGAACAGATGGCAATTTAACAAGCTGGTCTCCATATTTCAAATGTTGCTTAACTAATCAAGTCTCAACCATCAGCGGTACAAATTTTATTTTCATCAACCAATTTATGTCTTTGAATGCAGTTGGAGGACTGATTTTTTAATGTTCGGAAAATCGGCTTCTAATTTTGGAAACTTAAAAAAAACATCAAACATGAATACAGAGACCAAACCACAATCAACACTCATGATTGGCTGAGTGTGGATAATGTCCGTGCACACAGTTGACTGACATGGCACTATGACTCAAACTGGGTGACTACCTTGAACATATCCTACCTGAAATACAGTAGAACACTGTCACTGAGTAAAGTCACTCTTAAATCAGATCTTAAATTATATGGCAAATTTCCAGCTCAGTGGAGTTCAGTAATCAATCTCACTTGCCTCATATATCTATTGGCTTCATCTATAAATCTGACTCAAAATGAACTAAAATTAATTGAATTCTTCAATCCAAGTATATACAACAATGATGCACATGCATTTAATGCATTTTACGTTGGAGTTGTCACATGAAGTGAAAGTGAATGCTTGTTCAGTCTTGTTCAATAATAGTAAGTCCAACATCCTCATTCCATATGTGTCTGAGTATCCGAGAAACTCAGGAGGATTTTCAGCAAACACTGCATTCCGTGTTTTTCAAACCCAGCAACACACCAAGACAGAAACTAGTCCACCTGAAATACACCCAAACACAAGAAAAGCAATCTAGTGTATGTAGGGATGTACAGACTTGTATATTGGAGAAGCCAAACAACAACAATTAAACAAACGCACAGCTCAGCACAGGAGGTCTGACTCCTCAGGGCAAGACTCAGCAGCACCTACACCTGAAAAAGGAGGCACAATCTTCTGAGGGCATATTTTGGATAGGGGGGACTGATGGTTTACATGAGGAGTGAGGGAGGCTATTCATGCCAAATTAGAGAAACCATCCCTCCACAGAGGAGGTCTGAGGTCTTATGCTGTCCTCTCATCTCGAGATTGAACAACCCTTCGCTTAATGTGACAACTCCAACGACGGTTGTTTACACTTGGCCTCGGGTGGCTCCAACGACTAATGACTGTCGTTTCAACAGCCAGGAGCACCAACAGACCAGGTCGGATCAATAATCTCAATAACGACCCCACAGAGGTTAAGACCCACCAGTCAGTTAGAACTGAAGAAGCCCTTTGGATGAAAGACATTTTCAAGTATCTGCTCCCAAGTCCAGTCATGCTCATTTCAACCTTCCTTGGATAAACATGACTGGGATGACTGATAACCTTCACAAACATCTTTTCTGGTTTTCTTAAAGACTTGTTGCTCTGACAACAGATACATTTTGAGCCAGCTTTGAAGAACTGAAACTCCAGGGTTGTATCAAATCATCAACAATAGACTTTAGCAAATTAATTTTTTCATGTATGAAGAACAGAGGCCTGGTGCTATGAGTTTACAAGGTTTTGTAGTAGCACTGTGACACATCCCACTGTCCTCACTAGTTTCTCAGAAAGCAATGTTATATCAGAAGTGATTGCAGTTTACAGAAACACAGATTTACACTTTTCATCTTTTAGTTAAATATTATACAGAGAGATTTGTAAATTTCATTCTACTTAAACATCTAGAAATCTTGTGGCACATTAAAGGAAGCTTGAACTACATTCAGATAAAGAAGTTCATTTTATTCCTGCCGTGTTTGAGCGCAGTGAAGATTTTTTTTGCATCTCATAAAATGTCTTGAGCAAAGGAAATGAATTACCAGCCCCTACTTGTCTTTGATTTTCTTTTCATTGGTCATTTAGCACTGACCGTGCATCGTATGTTGTGGATGCCCTCCAGTGATGCTCTGCTTAGCCGGTGCTTCCTCAGAGAGGTGCTGTTCCCCCAGGATTCACACAAAGAGAGGGAAGGAAAAAACTTTTCTGCTATTGGTTGAACATGACAGGGCTGCCAACTCTCACCCACTGAGTGTGAGATACACCAAAATGGCTTAGATCCCCCACTCTTGCTCTTTGCCTCTTGTACATGCAGAGAATCGCAAAATATGAGGGACTGCAGTATTTTATTTGAAAAATATATGTAACTATGTTCCCAATGAATGAAAACACACAGCGTAGTCATGTCCTGTTAAGTACCACTGCCTGTACACTTGTCATCCTGCTATATGATGGAGCAAATAGTTAAAGGAATTGCTTACTGTTATTTGGCAACATTTCTTTAGAAATAGCTTCACCTGTGATGCTGATGTGGTTTGATATTTAATTGGTGATCAAAGGAAAATGTACAGAGACGTAATGTTAATTATTTTGCATACAAATACATTCATTTTTTTCCCAATCCGTGGACGGTGAAAGAAGATTGGAAAACACACTTCTTCAAAGCAAAGCATAGTGTGCATTATTCTCGTATCCAGCAGGGTCATGCACATCTTTAGCCATTTTCTTAGTAGGTGTTGTCGTTCCCTGTAAAGTAATGATGAAGGGAGGTGGGAGATTTGCTCTTTGAAGGGCTGGAGACATGCTTACCGCTCAAGATAAAACACACAGGCTCTAAAATGATTATTTGTTGTATGAAACTGCGAGCTATGTTCTGTCTGAAAGAGATTTTAAGAGCTGTGAAATACTTCTTTCTAGTGAGTTAATATATTATGTCATTTGATTTTACAGCGATAAGGATGCTTATCCTCTACATCTTGAATCCTGTACATCTGCCTTGTTTTAGTGCTGTAGCTTGTTGGAATTCAACACACTCTCTGCTCATTCTGCTTTTTTTTTGAATTAGTAATTCTACCTTCCCTGGTCTTGAGCTCAGGCTGCGTATCAAAGCAAGATGAAAAACACCCATATGAAGAATCAATTACTATCATTTTTAATCAAAAGCATCACTGTGATAGCTCCCATACTTAACATATGACTGTATTTTGTATTGGTGTAATTTCTAGTATTACCAATAATCATTTTAAAAATGTGCAAGAAGATGTTCTTGCACATCTGGACATCATACACAAGCAACATCACCTCCATGATTTGTCAGCGAATTATTTACATAGTAAATAAATACATAGTTTCTAAAATACATGTCAGTAAATTTTAATCTTTGTCTTTGTGGGACATTTTAAAATACTATTTAGATGGAGCATTAATAGATGAAAGAAACGGCATCCTCCCTTATCATGATGACTGCAGTGAGGCAGCAGACAGATGCTTCTGCTCTGTCTTCAAGTCACTCAATAGGTGCCTATGTGAACATGCGTTTTCAAACGTCTTCCAGTAGATGGCGCTGGTGCTCAGTTTTAAAAAGCTGCATTTAGCTGACTGGATGTTCAAGATCTTCATGATTGGACTGCAGCTATAATGGCATTAATAACAACTATATTCAAATACAGGTTGAGATAGAGATAAAGCATGTTAAAAATACTAATACTAACAATACATTATTTTATTATTTTCTAGATAGATAGATAGATAGATAGATAGATAGATAGATAGATAGATACAAATTCCTTGAATCCTAAAATATTGTCTTCCAGCCACTAAAGCTGTTTTCTATTACAAGGAGAAAGAGAGTAATGTTATCATAATAAAATAATATAGGCTCTATAGAAATATAAAAATAAAATAGAATAATTTATAAATTAAATAAATAAATAAAACAAAAGCAATTCATTACAAATTCAACCATATAAAAGTAAGTACGTTTTCATTACCTTCTTGTGTTCTTACATATTGGATCGTTAAAGATATGTCTTAAGACATATGTCACTTCCGTCGGCCATATTTGTTTGGTTGAAGAACCTTTGAAAACATTAAAAAGTATGTCCTCTGTTCTGCTGAAGATGGAATATTTTTGGTAGAAGAGAATAATATATACTGAAAATAACTCTACAGCTCCGGTGAGTGTCAAATTACGTAGTATTTTATTTTTTATGTTGCTTGCCTTGCTAGCTCTGACTGGCTATAAGTATGTTGCTAAACTTGAACCCAATTAGCGGCTTAAGTTAGCATTACTCTGCTATGCTAGTAGTAAGTAACGTAAACAATATTTACTATAAGTGTTAATAATTTTTTTACAACAACTCATAATTTATATAAGTCAATCACAGTAGCCAGTTAAATAGCCACCTAGCTAATGCTAATGTAGTTAGCCAGCGACATTGAATGCTAATTACACATTTAAATATAATCTGCAGTTAATTGCTTGTAACATAGCTTGCTTTCTATTATTTCTGTGCACTCAGCCTAAAATTGGAGCTACCCACTACTACGCTATTTAGTGTGTACTATATGTTTTTGCCTCAGGTCATGTTTTGTTATCTTGCAGAAATGCATAGCTCTCTATTGATTCAAATGTTCAAAAGGGAGACTAGTCCTGAGCAACAAAATAATATTGTTAGAATTTAGAATGGCAAGAAGGATTTAGAATAATCTGGGAACATACCCCAGTGTAATTTTCAGAGAAAGCACTAGTTATTGCTGTTATGTTAACTTTGATTGATCCACCAGTATTTTCCCTGTGTCTCCGCTTTGCTGTTTACTAGATGCAACTTCTATGCTATTCAGTGCTGAACTAACTCAACGAGCATACTGCTGTTTTATATTTACATTCAAGATGTGAGCCATGCAGGTTGGAATAAGTGTAAAATCTTCTGCTGAAGTCAAAACCTTTTCAACTCAAAATGATGTGATTTGACTGCAGTTTGCACGTTGCATGCTATCATGTTGCCTTTAAAATTAGCTTCATGTTTTTTCTGAACACATTAAACGCTTGCCGCCTGCCAGTGAGGAGGTCAGCTGGGGGGCATATAAGTCTATGATATTCCCCCAGATCCCACCCCCTCCTCGTAGGCACTATAATCAACTAATGCAGTGTCAAGGACATGGTCCCTCCCTCATACGTCCCATAAGCAGACACATCCAAAGCTGGAGGTAATACTACTGGCACCCAGGTCTGTACAGTGATGGACAAGTGCTTTGCCTTACAAATGCCTGTTGGTGGACCAGTTGGGCTGTTATACTCAACTTATCAAGTCATTAGCAAGTATTTTATACAACTGTTAGCTATGGCTGTAACTTATTTATTTCTTTGTAGGTTGCTCGGCTGATTACTTTGTCGATTAACCACTTTGTATGTAAGTTGTCAAAAAATTTTGAAAAATCCCCAACAGTACCAAATTCCAAAGTACGCTCTTCAGATGTCTTGTTTTGTCCAACCAACAGTTCAAAACCCAAAGATATTTGATTAGCACTTACATAAAACTATTAAACACAACTGAAAGTACTTACATTTAAAAAGCTGCTGCAAATGTTTGACAGTTTGCCTAACAAAGTGACTCAGATAAGTAATTGATTATCAATATAGGTGCCAATTAATTGTCTGTGGTTTGACTTCTCCATTTTTTGAGGATAACATTAATATTTGGCGGTGGCTACAGCTCAGGAGGTAGAGCGATTGTTCACCAATTAGAAGGTTGGTGGTTCAATCCCTGACCCCTGCAGTCCATGTGTTGAAGTGTCCTTGGACAAGATACTGAACAATGGCTGTTTCATTGGTGTGTGAATGTACGTCACTTTGGATAAAAGCGTCTGCTAAATGAAATTGTAAATTGTAATTGTAAATATGGCAGTACGGCTTTCGCCTGAAAGATTGTATTGATGAACTTGTGTGTGTGCGCGCGTGTGTATGTGTGTAAGCAGGGTGTTCAACTGCATGCCCTCCTCCTTACTTTTATCTTAATAGGATAATTAAATGATTAAGTGGTGCCGTTAGTTGGTCTTATTACTACAGACTAATACATCAGATCTGCTATGTAATTCATTTTAACAACTTCATAGGCCTTTAAAATACAGTGGAGAATTTATGTAATGAGATTAAACTAAAGTGACATTAATTATTACTGAATAATTTATTGATATTGTTCTTTTTCAACTATGTGATTAACCATCTTGTCTACATTTTTATAACAATAATAAGAAATGCAGTTCCTAGAGGTCAGTGCAGTCTTCAGTGTGCCTGTTTTTCTGACCTATGGTCCAGAAGCCTGAAAGCCTCTATTCAGTTTGCAGTGACATGAAACAGGCAACCAGCTTGTCCTGCCATTGAAGGAGTTGGGACCAGCTATATTTAGGTTAGTTTTTTTTTTTTTTTTTCAGAATATATGACTGGAAAGATTAGTCTGATTCACAATTCCTAGGTCATGTAATGTGATATGAGTAGCCTAATATGGTTCAGAAAGTATGACAAAATAAAATTGTAAAAGCTTTCTTGACAGTATCAGCTTTGATTAGCCTTTAATCTTTTTGTGCTCAGCTATTATTCCAAACATAGTAGTTATCTATGTATAAAAACCCAGTATTTTTTTAAATCTTATTTTAGCTTGTGTTACTGTTTTTAATTTACTTTAATACTAGAGAAAGTGTCGTCCTATAACACCTCTTCATTTAAGTAATGGACATGGATAATGGAATTTTTTTTCTCTGTGGAGGGGACATTTAACTGTTTTATCTCAGATTTTAATGTCATGTCCCTTTTTCTGCTGCCAGGAAAGACTTCATAGAGGGCTAAATTAATATCCTCCGAGATTGCCATGACACTGTCATCCTGGTTTGTCCAACATTGCAGCACACACTGATCCGAAGTAATTTGTCATATTGTGCTGTGGTGCAGATCACAGCAGGATTTGGTCCATTCCCAAAAATAAAACATCCAGAATGTTGACAGAGGTGTGTTGAGGAGGCCACTAGGGGGAACCCAGTCCATCATGATATAGCATAACTCACTGCAGTCTACTTTGAGATATGAGTGGGTGCAAGATGGTAAGACTGTGTCAAAGCAACTTCTGTACAATGTAAAACAATGAAGTGCAAGTGCTCTGCAATGAATACTACCTTTGTGAAGTCTGAATTTTCAAATGACAGGCATCATTTTACCTCTGTGTTAATTTTACCCAAAGTCTTATTCTCTGGGGACTAAATATTAGGCACACCTTACTTTAACATAATGCAATCACAATTAAGGCAAGGTATGGCCTCAGTTAATGAGTTCAAACTTGCAAGCTTTTAACCTCAGAGAATGGCTAACATTAGCTGGCTAGCCTACACATTGGTTAGTTGATGTTACTGACACTAGTAAAGTTAATCATGTTGTATGCAGTGGCAGCCGACTATCTTTGATGTTTTTCAGCTTGGAGCCTATTTTCCCACGTTTTTGTGTTAAAGTGACTAATCGGCACAACCATTTTTGAAATTGGTCCAGTATTGAGTGAGACTGCTGAAGCCTTCAGCCATGAAACAGGCTTTAGTGTAATCCTTGTGGACAATTGCACATCGTCAATGTACGTCCAGTAAAAGTGCTTGTTGCCACTGATGGACTCAGATTGTTAGTGTTGGGCAACATTATGAAAAGGATTTCTACAGAGACAGACCTTTTTGCTTAATCAGAGACTGCGGTAATGAAGTTTAAGTTTTGACTGACTTTTTTTCTTTTTGTTGTAGTATCAAAAGAGGTATTGAGTATTAGTTTTTTACCCTGGTATTGAAATCTAAAATTACAGGTTATGTGTTACTGTGGATAAAAGCAAGGTAAAGTCTTGGCTTGGCTTCACCCTTGAAACGTCTTAATCGTTTTATCCAGAAACCAAGGGTGAAGAATTAAAATTTTCTTTTGCTCCATCTACAAACCCAGCAAGTCGTAGATAACCTCTGTATGCTTTTCATGATTGATGTGTTTAGGGAGGCTTTGGTATACATGAGACGCTGCTGGGACTGACATTGAACAGATGAGGCAGGATAGAAGTAGACAATTCATTGGTCTGGCTGCTCTCAAGATGCAGCTCTGCATGAAAGTGTGACAGTAACCTTGACAGAAAGATCTGGACACAAGGAGCCAGCCAACATTTTGTGCTACTACTTAAAAATGTATTATTATTGAGAAGAAAAAAGGAAAAGCTTAAAAGCTATAGAGCTGTTTCTGTAAGAAAATGGAGATTTAATTCACTGTAGCTGCTTTGGACCTGACCCCGTTAGGTTGATATTGCTCACAGCAGGGCTGTCTGGGGATCGTGTTACTCTGCATGATGTCATGGCCTTCAGCACTCAGCTGTACAGGTGCAGACCTGTCCTGCCCATGACTTTGTTGTTGATTTACTCCTTTTGTTCTCAGAACAGCCAGTGCCTTGAAGCTTAATGCAATATTTATGATCAGTGTCTCAGGGACTTTCTTCCAACTCCACACATGGGGGTAATGGGGCTAGTGAACCCACCTGCAACAAAATAATTTACTGAGTCATGAAGATGACTAATGTTACTAAGTTTGTTGTTAAGAAAGCTGAAACGATTAATTGATTAATCAAATTTAATGTTTCAGTCAGTCAGTTGCTTTTGGTTGTTGGTTGTTGATTTATGCATTTCTCTGTCATATACTGTAAACAGCAAACTCAATATCTTTGGGTTTTGTCACTGTTGTTTGGATAAATTAAGCTTTCTTAAGATATCCCCTAAGACTCTGGGAAATTGTAATCAACATTTTTACAATTTTCTCACATTTTATTGACAAAATGATGATTATATTCAATGATTCTGAGTTGATGAATGGATGCCAATGCTGGCCAACCTGAGTGTACTCATTGGTTTAATTCCAAAATTGCTTTGCGTGTTCACTGTCTTCGTCTGAACTTAAGCTGATATTTGTACATGGATCTATGGATACATGGATCGAGTGTTGGAAATCACCTTCTCCACGGTATCTATGTTTCTTGGCCTCGGGTGAAGATAATAGATTTGATTAATTTGACTTTATTTGGCATTCACATTTATCTTTTAACTCTCCTTGCTTTTAAACACGAGACTATGTTTTATCGTTTCAGGCTTTGACTTGACTTCTGTGGTGACAAGCCAAATAACAGACACAGAGCTTTTGTCTCTACCCTTCTGATTTAATCTCGCACCTGTTTGCTATGCAAAGCTTCAAGAAGGGTTCTTTGATATAGGGCTGTTTGTATGTGTGTGCACGTGTGCGTGTATCTAACACTCTGATGCAAAATTTAATGCTATCACTCATATGCACTCTCTAATCCATGCTCCAATGGTGACCACAAGTATTTGATTTGTGTGTTTATTTCCTGAGCTAGTATAGAATAACAATATGGATAATTCCAAACTGGATCACACTCATCTTTCCCAGCTGTTTGTTAGTCAGACCATGGTGTGAAAAGAATAAATAATAAATCATAGAGCTCCTGTAGGCTTAAAATCAACAGTTTGTCTGAAAGCATTAAACAAATCTTGTATCTTTTCAGACTGGATGAGCGTTCATATATGGTCTAAATATAGAGCATGACAAGATCATTTAATACTTCTTTTATTATAACAGCACCAATTAGTCAAGTAATCTATCAAAACAAAAAAGAATTGTTAAAAAACTATTTTGATAATTGGTTAATCATTTCATGAATAATTTTTCACCTTAAATGCCAAAAATTACTTTTATGTAACATGCTCTGTGAACTTATAACATATATTTACTATATTTTTATAAACTGACATTTTTCAAAATAAAAGATTTGTGGGTTAATTGTTAATTACACTTTCATATCTCATCAACACATTGAGGTTCTTCACAATACCTGTATTTTGAAATGATCAAAAAACCACAGAGCTTACAGAGAGAAAAGTCTTGCCTGTTAGGGTCAAGAACTTGGATTCAGTTTAATTTAACTTAATATTGGCACATATCGCCCAGTGTCTTGTACTTTGTACTGTGATTCTGACTGAAACTTCATCACAAGGCCCTTTCAGGCTACTGATAGTCCATAGGCCTCCGTGCTATGTTGTGCTGCAGGCCTAATTCTTAGCTTTGATAAGGTATTCAGTTACTTCAGAATATCAGTTTCAGTTTTTGTCATGTGTAGATCCTTAGTAAAATCCCCTCTTTCCCTCTGTAGTCATTGTTTTTCATTCACATCCACACTCCTCTTAAAGCTAACTGTGGTCATTTGTCATGGGGGAAAACTGTCATAAAGTTAGGATTCAAAGGTGACTTTTTGGTTATGTCGGCTTTACATGTGAAATATCAGTTCAGTCTTTCAACTTTCTGCATAGCCCCAGGACACAAGAAAAAAAGACCATTTGATTGAATACACATTACACAGCAACATACACAGTGACCCTTTTATCTGAGTCTGCATCCCAAGTTAATCCCATTTCAACCCCATGTACCAAGCATCGCGTCTGCAATTGTAGAATCATTAAGTTACACAGACATTATTGTTTTGTGTTTTCAAAGCAGATGAAGCACCAGTTTTGTTTACACTACCTGCTCTTTCTTTCTTGCTCGCTCAATGTATTTCTTTTTTTATGATTTTAGATGACACTGGTTGGCACTTGAGTCATGCATTTTAAATATCTATAACATAAGATTAAAGTGAAGCCAGGTGGATTCCAGGATGACGCTCAGTGACTCAATTGGATTGGCTGCCAACAGGGCTTTAACCTGCGTCATTATGTTTGTTGGAAAGCAGTGGTGTTACCAGGATGCCAGGTGTGGGTGGGCATTAGTCTTACCTGGGGAGGCAAAAAAAAAAAAAAAGTGCTACAATACTCAAGTAGCTCAAAATCCAGTGTACTAAGGGCTACTGCACCTTAAAACATGTTTTGTTTTCTCCTCTGTCAATTAAATTCATAGAATATTATGAACATGCAGGTGATGTTTTTTTTTTCTTTGTTTTTTTTTTTAAAGATGAAACAGGAGGTAACAACCAAGCGGCAACCTCCGGCACTGAAAAATGAAGCCAATGCGGAAGTGCAAAAAAGCTGCAGTTCCTCGAATAACCGCTAGAGCAGGCTGCAGAAGTGAGTCAATTACATCTGAGCCCCATGTTAAAATGTCCGATTTTATGACAGAAAAAAACATATTTACAGCCTGGTTCAAAACATGGCTCTAGTCTCATAAGCTGTTTTTCTACTCCATGACAACTCTGGGGGGGGCGAATTTTTTTATAAGGCGTTCGTTTAAAATATACAGCATACATCATTATGCACAGTTCATAGCTGTCAATCTAAGTGGCGCCACTTTGATTGACAGCTATGAACTGACGGTCTAAAGGGCGACACCCCGGCTAATTCTAGTCACTGAGTTTGGGAAAGAGATTGTCGTGGGGTTAGCCGGCTAGCAACGCTATTTAGCATTTAACCTAGCTGGTTAGCCGTAGCTAGTTTGATTATTTCGAATAAAGCGGCTTTTTTCAGCTGTGCTGAGGATGACATGATTTAGTGATAAGTAACTAACAAGGCATTTTGCCAAAGGTTATGATTTCATAGACTTCTTAATGGTTTGGAGTTGGATTCTTCTGTGCTATGCTGCAAATGTTGTAGCATATTTCTCCTTCCATGTCATGGATAAGCCTAAGAGTGTGAAATGGGGTAGAGACCTTACTTACACAGGTACTTTGATTTCTATCAGAAGATTATTAGTGTTCCACTATTTCACACAGGAAGAAAGGTGTTTAGACACCTGTTCTTTATTCCTAGACTAAACGAAAAGAGCCCCTACCCAAATGGAGTTGGTTTTATCACTATCATAGCTTTTCTTGTCAAGGCAACAGAGTTGTCATTTTAACCCCTATCGAATTGTGCAGCTGCATCTGTGAATGGCCTTTGTTGTACACTTAATGCACAGCATTGTGGAAGTTTGATTGCCACTTCAATGATTGATGTGGTTTTATCAAAGCTTTGCCATTAACTCAAACTCAACCCCCTTTTCTGACATCACCTGTCCCATTGTACCTGAGACAAGACAACAAATTGGACAGGTACAGTTTTTGGAGAAGACTATGTGCCGAACCCATGTGATACTAGAAATGCGTATGTTGTAGAATTTGCTCTAGTATTTGAGTGGAATGAGACTTGCTTCAGGTTTGAATGCTTGAAGACCTGTTGGAGGTGTTAATATCACAACAATCTACTATTGTCTGACAACGGTTTAGCCTCTGGGGGCAATGGCCTATGTTGCTTAGCTTCTGCTGTAGCCAGCGGGTATGGATAATGGGAGACAGATATCCTGGCCAAGGCATCCTCCTGTGTGTGCTGGTCATTGTTTACAGTTCAATTGGCTACTTGACTTTGAAACTTGACAACAACTTGACTTGTCAGCTAATCTATATAAAAAGATATATTCAGATTAATAAAAACAAAAAGTTAAGTTAAAGAAAATTGCGTCAGATGATAGCCAATAGCTTCCGGATTTCGGCCAATGCATTCTGCCTCTCACTCTCCCCACAGACTGTTTACTTGCATACTACTGAAGCCCACTCAAATGTGATTGGTCAATACTACTTAGACTAAACTGAGAAACCAGAATGCTTCTAAACCAAAATCTTGTCCCTTGCCTCCAGATTTTGTATTCATATGCAAGATATCTATTTATAGAGATTAATATCACAAGGGCCTTTGAAGACAGATGGTCAGAAACAAGACTGACCAGGCAAGATCACAGCATGCTCCAGCTCAGCTTCCACTGTCTCTGTGTCAAATACTGTCTTATTCATCTGATGAAGCTTTTTCAAACTCCAAAGCACAGGGCTATTTCTAGCTTAGTATGTCAGTGTTGTATTTTTGCACGCTTGCACCCAAGACTTCCAGTGGGCTCGACAGGACTTAAATGTGATGATAATACTGCTTTTCCAAAGAAAAAGAGTATCTTCATTTGCTGTGTGGATTGGAGCTGAAATAATTAGTTGATTAACAGGAAAATAACTGGAAACTATTGTAATCATCAATAATCAAAGTTGATAATTAAGTTTTATTAAAAAACTAAACTGTCAGTGCTCATTGATTAATTCTTGGAAGGTTGTTAATGATGATGTAGATTCTGTATGGTTGTACAGCATGATAAGGTTGCTTTTCCTCTCTGTAACCTCTCAACCCTGTACCAGTACTATCAACCACCCCATGTGGTGTTATTGTTTGTGAGTAAGTAAGTATGCATTTTAAAAACCACTGAGAGGTCAGACTCAAGCCATGCAGTGCTTTCTGAAACTCTGTCTCAGTATATGTGCAAGGAAAAGTTACAGTCTGTTGTCTGTAGTCACAATTCAGTGGGTATAACTGTATGTTGGCGTAAATGAACAGATCTAACGTTGCTCTTGTTTAATCCATGATTCAGGTGTGTCCTAGTTCTAAATCATGATAATTAATAGCATGATTCATGCTCACTGTCTGAAGATAAAATCCAGGGCTCGTTGACTGTCTTAGACCTGAGTATACACAGTGCTGGTAGTCATGATGTGTTGATGCCCTTGGCAAGATCATGCAATCTTCAGCTGATATATGTATCCGAAAACTAAAACTTTGGAAATCATGTGCACATGGCGATCATAGAGTTGAGTATGAATGACACCAAGAGTAAATGACAAAAATTAGTATTATGACAGAGAATTTTGTTGTGCAGCCTCTGGCCTTGACCAGGTGTCCATGACCAAGTTGGAAAGCACGTGCAGAGAAATAAAGTTTCATCCTCCATGACTGATCTGAATTTAGGTCTCAGAGATTCCTGTGCCTTGGCAACGGTTTTATGGTTAAACTGTGTTTAATTATGTAATGCTTTAGCCCATCTAAGTCACTTACCAAAGTATTTTCTGTTTGTTTCCTGTCACTGGGAGGTCTTTGCTACTGCTCATACTTATGGGGATTTAAATTGTTGTTGTGGTTATATGTTGTCCATGGTGTTGCCTGAGAATGTGAACAGTTGTCGCATATCTTTGCACCCTTTGAAGGATTGCCATGCGGCACAGCAGCAGGCAAACATCCTCTGATCTGTTCCGTTTCTGGGCTGAGCTATGTTTAGAGGCCTGCAAAGTGGAGTGACCTGAGAGGATTTCTGGGTGAGGCACAGAAATGGAGGCCTCAACTGCTGCTCTCTCGGTGGTGCCCTGCACGATCTGGTCAGCTTATTATTAGGCCTGGCATGGAAAGTCTTTACACACTGCATAATTCAACTTTGTGTCAGTGTCAAACTTCATGAAAGTTAGTTATGGAATCTGTGAAGTTTCACAATTTCACAAAATAAAAATGTAAATATTTAATATAAGTCATTTTTGAGTACCTATTATGTAGTTATAAATCTTTCTAACTTTATTCCTACTTTCTTTCTACTTCACTTCACTTCAAAGGGCTCTTTCAAGGGCTCTCTAAAGTGCCCTTCGAAGGGAACTTCCAAGGGCCCTTCCCAGGGCACCATATACTACCAACCATACAATATACTTCCATCAATGTACCTATGTGTGAATGTATGTATGCATCTATTTGTGTGTCCTGTAGATTAAAACCACGAGGAACTAGTACAGGCATCATTCGCTCTACCACATGAGCTATCTTAGACCAGCAACTTCAGAGCTCTACTACTATATACTACATACTTGTATGTATGCCCTTCCAAGTTCGATTCTAAGGGCCTTTCCAAGGGCACTTCCAATGGAATTTCAATGGGCCTTTCCAAGGACCCTTTTACAGGAACTTTTAAGGGCAATTCCAAGGGAACCTTGAAGGGTCCTTCCAAGGGCACATCCAAGGACACTTCTAAGGGCACCATAAAATATACCATACCATATACTTCAAACCTCCTTGTGTTTATGTATCTATATGTATGTTTGTATTTGTGTGTCTGTCTGTATGTATACTTACTGACCACTCAAAAATAAAGAAGATTCTGAAACTGAAAACAGCCTAGCCAATTTGAGTGGGGAGGGATGGAATCAAACCCCAGCCTCTGAGATATGAGGCATGCACTGTACCAAATGAGCTATCTCAGACCGCAAAGTTAAGTCCTGCTGCCATGCTCTGCACACTTGTTTGATTGTATGTATTTGTGTATACCTCCCCACTAAAAGCAGATTCTGTTGATAACCAGCTATTCCAATTTGAGTGGAACCATATAGTGTATGTATTCATGTTACCCTCTGGAATGACTGCATATACTCTTTTACTATACATTATTTTCTCTCTTCCAATGTTTGTGATTGTTACACTGAATTTTAGAAAATAATATCTGGTCAGTCTCTGATGCATCAGAATTATATCTGTCTCGTCCATTTGGTCTCTTGTGTGGAGGAGACAGTCCAAACTATGGTACTTGGTGACTTAATATTTAATTCAGAGAAAATAAGCAACTTTGAATTTAAAAAAGAAAATAAAGCAAATGTGAGTGTTCCTTTTGTCATTGTAGCCCCCAAAACATATTATCAGCATGGTGTTCAGCAGAAGAAAGAAAGGGCAGCTGAGATGCTCTTTGTTTGCTCTTACATAATATTTTTTATTCAACTGTCTCTCAGAAATATCTCAAAATTATGTTGTCTCACAAAATTTCTAAAGATGTCTTGACATAATGAAAGGACGCATAGTGACAATAAAATGTCTGCATTGTTGGTAATTGGTATACTCCCGTAAACTTAATGGCATGGCTTTAATGCAACATTGCATAGGTTTCTTACCTGTTCTAAGATTGAGAAAAGTTTCCCTTCACTTTGTTCATAAACTAAAGTTGTTTTAAAAGAGATCTGATTTGGAGCTCATAAGTGCTTTTTTGTTCAATCTCTGTCCTCAGAACTCAATTCATTGTATGTACAAAACAAATTTTGTAACAGATTTAATATAGATCAGTAAACAACCTGCAGATTGTGAATGTTGATACAACTCAAATGATATTTAATCCATCCATATGTTGACAGGCAAAAGTATCATCACTAAGACATATTGTGATTATTCCTTTTAAAACCCTTGTAGTTCTTAGTTTTTATGAATTCTGTTATTTGCATATATTCTCTAATGTATGTATTAATCAGCTACATTTTAAGTTCAAGAGGTTTTATTTTAACTTCTCTGACAGCAAAAACACAACTTCATCTAGTAATGAACAACACATCCTCATTTCTCCCACCTAATGTGCCTGAAGTATGTACTTGTGCCTGCACTGCTGTTAACATGCATCGTATCCTAAATATTTCATGAAACGACTGAGGGTAGAAGCCCTCTGCACAGTCGTACGGCTCTCTGCTTCTTATATTCTGTATTATTACTGCAGACTGTCTCTACTGAATGTACCTCCTGAAGCCTGAGCGTTTGCCTCAACTCATTTTATTAAAATGGATCACTGGGGTTTAATATTTATATATAGAAGTTAGACTGTGCCATTGCTGACCATTACAGCATGGCCATTATTTTATTTTATTTCATTGTTAACTTCTGTGAGAATCTGTACTGTTCTTACATGGAAATAAGCTATAAAATGAAAAGTATAATAAATATTGGTCATTCTAATTGAAATGTGTAAAATTGCACATTCCTGTTAAAATCTTACTAGAAACCTTAGTCTATTTAAACATAAAATGCCTGAACCTGTGCATGAAATGCGATGCTACAGCGCTTCTATAGTTGATTATATGTCACTTTCACAACCATGAATATTATAATTCTGTCTTCAGTTGATCAGCTACCCATTTTAGAGATACACAAGGAAGTACCACTCTTCATATCAGAGTACTGTCTAAAGATGTCTGTAATAAAGCTCATTTATTGAGTCTCAAGATGCACAGTGGCTCACATTTCAGTGTCATAGTACACATAGATTATGATGAATATACTGTAACTTTTCAAAGAGACAGTAAACATATGAGTTTTCCTAGGTGTTTGCCCCCCTGTGATCTTCAACTTCAAATTGTGACTGCTGATTTGCTTTTTTATTGAACTTACACCCTGCCATTAGAAGTGCGGCAAACAGGTGCTTGCAGAAAATAAACAGGCTTGCAATGTGCTTACAGTTCTCTGTGCTCCTGACATACCTGCTTTTTAACTAGAGCCCTCAAATTACCGCTGCTCAAAGAGCTCACCTTAGACAGAGACAGAAAAACAGAATAATGTCTAGTTTGAAGGAGGTATCACCAGTGTTCATTTTGCCACTTAAAATTTTGACAGGAAGCATTCCTGACATCCTTTAATTCATGAATAAATTGTAACAACAACAAAAATAAAACAATAGTGACAACAAAAATTACAGTGAAATCTGTGTTCATTAAAACCTGACGAGTAAAGACAAGGTGCAGTAGTTGGCTGTCTTTTGGCAGACGACCTATGTGTATTCACCGACTCCATGTATCTTTCTCATTGGATATTTTTTTTTCCTGCTAGTTGTGTGTAATTGGATGTATTATGTGTGGAAAAAACACAACCAGTGTGAAAGCACTGTGACACCCGAAGACACACATTCCCACAGTGTCCACAACTCAACAGACAGACACTAACTCATTCTGGAAAAATTTGAAACAATTTGGTTTTATTTTTAGCTCCATGTAAAGTGAATAAATGTGATGTTCTGCCTTAACTAATGAGGCAGTTGATGCATTTTTATAACTGCTGAGTTATTAAATCTGAGTTCTACTGTGTGAAACATGATGCAGAATATAGATTTTGTTTTGTTAGGTTGTAAACATAAGAATAAGCAGGCTGTGACCTTTCCTGTCATTTACCACACTGTGGTGACAGAGGCGCCCTTCACAGAATAATTATTTGATTAATATAACATCTGTAGCATCAATAATGTCAGATTTTTATGTGATATAAAAAGTACACTAAGTCAGTACCACATTCTCAGTCTAGATGACTAAACACATAGTTCAAGGTATGCTTACTTCTCATTGGAATTTTTATAGCCAGGAGAAATATCCTTCAGCAAAATCCATTACAGTATCATGAAACTGTCTGAGATAATTTATGAGTAAAACATCAACTAAAATTAAAACTTGACTGCTTTTTCACTCTGCTGTCCAAATCCTCCCAAACCATCTCACTTGGGTTTAGGTCAAATGATGCAGCACTCCATCACTCTCCTTCTTGCTCAAATAGTCCTCACATAGCCTGGAGGAGTGTTGTGGGTCATTGTCCTGTTGGCAAATAAGTGATGGTCGCATAAAGCACAAACCAGTTGGGATGGCATGTCGCTGCAGAATGCTGTGGTAGCCATGCTGGTTCAGCGTGTGAACAAATCACCAACAGTGCCACCAGCAAAGCCCCATCACACCATCACACCTCCTCCATGGTTCACGGTGGGAACCACACATGCAGATACCATCCGTTCACCTTCAGTTGGAACCACAGGTCTCAAATCTGCCCTCATCAGACCAAAGTATATGTTTCCACTGATCTAGCATTTATGTAGGATCTAAACTGAGGTGCCTTTAACTGGCGATTTCTGAGGCTGAGGTAACTGGAATGAATTTATCATGTCCAGTAGAGGTGACTCTTAGTCTTCTTCTCCTGGGGCAGTCCTCATGAGGGTCAGGTTCAACATAGAGTTTGAAGATACGTTAAGGTTAAAGTGCTTGACATTTTGTGGATTGACTGACCTTCATGTCTTAAAGCAATGATGGATGTCATTTCTCTTTACTTAGTTGAATGTTTCTTGCCATCTTGCTTTTCGAATTTCTACTTTCTGTATACCGATGCTACCTTGGCACAACACAACAGATTGTCTCAAATGCATTTAGAAGGCAGGAAATTCCACTAATTAACTTTTGATAAGTCACACCTGTTAATTTGAAAAAAACGTCTGAGGTGACTGCTACATGGAGCCGGTTAAGATAAGGGCAATAGAGTGCAAAGCTATCAGGAAGGTAAACAACAGCTATTTTGAAGAAACCAAAATATATGAAACATATTTTGTTTCCTACACACATGTTCTTTCAAAGTTTTGACGTCTTCACCATTAACCTGTGTTAATGTTTAAAGAAACTTGTCCACTCGTTCACGTGGCTTTTAAAAAAAAAAAATCAATTTACATTTTACATCTTTTACCAAATCCATAGACACGGTGATCTGTTTGATGTAGCCTGTTTCACCTTGCCAAGGGGCATGAAGCTTTCTTTAGATCAGTGTAACAATGCTTTTTGTAATATGCCTGCTTTGTCAACTCAGTGTGGTGACAAGAAGAGTGTTTCTTGGGGGGACGAGAGTGGGATGTGAATGGAGAGGCGAACATAATCGCCGTGTTGCTGTGGTAACGTAGAACATGATACCACAGAGAGAATCAGTAAACAAGGTGGCTGGTTAGGTGGTTTTGTAACAGAAGAGCCCAAAGTAGTTACCTGTAGCCTCTTAGATCAGCATCAATGAGCAATAATCATGTAGCATTTCACTAGTGTCAGGGGTTTCCAGAACAGTGTCATAGCTATTTTCACTTCCTTTAATCCATTTATGGGTGGAAATTAATTTATATGGAGGTGGAAATACCACATTCTGAACTGTCATGGCCATTTACAAAAAGACAACTTTCCACACCTTGATGTGAATGTGAACACGCTCTGTTCCTCCTGCAAATTATCATTGCCCCAAGGAACTGTATACAAGTGTGTCATTTCTTCTGTGTCATAATACACCTGCTTCAACTGTGTCTGCTGACCAAAGCGAACCATATTAGGAAATAAGCACACTGGAGGCATCCATCATTAACTCCTTCCCTCTTGTTAGGTAAGGATAGAAAAATACCCAGGTTTATAGATTGCTGTATTTAGATAGCCTTACTCAAACACATGGTCAAATACCAAAGAGCGGCATGGTGGGATTTTATGGATGTCCCACATTGCCAGAGCTTTATCAGAGCAGCTGTACCAGAGCCCCCGAGACCCTGGAGGAGGGTGCAAAGGGTGGGGCTCTGTTATCTTTCTGTAAGCGCTACATGCTGCGGATTAAGATCACTTTTCCAAGACGGGGTAATAAGATGCAACTGCTGATCTTTTTACTGACGGCAGCATCTGCACAGACTGCCCTTTCATAAATAAGTTAGAGGTCAGAAATAAAGTTGCCTTAAGCAATATTAAATATATCAAATGGCCACCTATAGTGTAAAGTTCTTCTAGTGCTGCCGATCCCATTAAATGAATTGACAATCCACTAGATATTCCTTTGTAAACCTTTCCAATCAATTGCATGGTCATAAGCTGGGACATGTGGTGATGTGCACATGCAAAGACAAGAAGTTTACATAAGAAAAGGTTGTTTATTCACGCAGACCACTGGAGTAACATTTTTTAAAACAAATGTTTGAACTATCTGCTGATGGCCTGTGCACTATGTATGCGGCCTGACATACAGTAGGTCATGTGTTTATGTCGTTACTTGACAAAAGCCAGAGTTCAATGATGACTGAAGCCACCTGTTAAGACAAAAAAACATTTATTACCACTGGTTAGTTGTGGTGAGTGACTTATGAAATATTATTCCAGTCACTACATAAATTGCTTGCTGCTGCATGCTTTGGGTGGCTCAATTTTGCAAATGGCATAGACAACTTGTCAACGTGAAAAATCACCGTACCATTTATAATATTAACATTTTAAATGTCTTTTTGTTTTTTGTATAACGTATCAGAAGGTTTTGGTTCTAAACTATTATATGAGAGCCTTTTTAGTATCCTCAGCTTGGACTTAGAAGTATAAGAAATGCTCTTGCTTACTAATCTTATGAACAAAGCCTGATATGTCTGTCTGTGCATTGCAATCACCATCTCATTAATAATTGTGGCGTTGTGTTTTCTGCATGAGATATATCTGTGTGAGGCTTGATGTTGCTACACTAATGCTAATGTAACTCCTACATCCTCTTCTGCATGTGACACAGTTGTACTATGAGAGTGCATGTCATGATGGTTGATTATTGCGGCTGCTGCTCAGGGGCTACAGAGGGAGACAGCCTCTCACCTTTGACCTTTTCATTTCAGAAGTAGTCTCCAGGGCCCCGGAGGCGGGGAAGGGACTGTGCATGCTGCTGCTAAGTGTGATCAATCAACACCATGTATCACAGTTGACCAACTCATCCTGCATGTGTGAAATTTGAATAATTTATTGACACCTAACCCTTTAGGGGACAGTTTCTTAAATTGGATTATAATAATAGACAGCTTCTGTGTATATGTATATGCCTGGTTATATACATTTTGATATTTATAAGTGGTAAACAGAAACATTGTTGTTGTGTTTTTTAAAATTTTGAGGCTATAAAAAAACTAGTTTATCTGGTTGGACATTAAATATCATGTCTTCAATTGAATATAGGCTGAAAAGGATTAGCAAATCATTGCATTCTGTTTATGTTTTACACAGCGTCCCACATTTTTTGGAATTGGAGATATACTTGCAAACTTAATTTTTTGACGGGGTTTTTGTGCTATGAAGAGCAGCAGTATTAAATTTTGCCAGTGAGATGTCAATTTGTAAATTTCACTCAGCGCTGGATTTGCAAGTAGAGGCCACAGATTGAAAACATAAATTATAAATACATCCTAAATATATTCCATGGAGCTGCTAATGGACACAGACACAGTGAACATGCTATAATGGGACCATCAATCAAAGTGTTAGCACAACTGTGGTTTTCTTATCTGATACTCATAATTGGTTTATCCAAACTTCACATCTGATTGTGTTATAATGCTATCATTCATCTACAAATTTTCTATGAAACTGCAGAAATAGCTTTTTGTGTTCCTTGAGAGCATGATCGTGTCATGTGAATGCCACTTCCTTGTCTCTCAATACTGTCTTTGTATTGTTTTTTTTTCTTCCTGCTTCTATAAAGTGCTTGAATCTATTTGCAACAGTGAAGCCGCACAGCTCGTTGGGAAAGAGGCTTTTCATTGGAAAGTAGAATGATAGTCTGTGTCCTGCAGCAATAATATTTCAAGGCTCTTGTCCCCTGCAGTCATAAGGGGTTCAGCCAATTTGTGTTCGCAAAGGTCAGGTCCTTCTGGAGTGCTGTTTACGTTCTGGGGGTACCCTTCTTCCTCAGGCGTCATCCACTGAATAGTGTCACACACTGGAAGTCACACAGCCTTGTCCGAGTGCAGTCTGCATTCCAGCCAGCCTACAATACTTGGCATGTGGGGAATGTTGTGTACGCTCAATTTTAAAATGAGAGAGACGGACAAAAGAGCAGTTGGATTGATTTTTCTGCTTTCATTGTCACACTTATTAATGTCGCACATACAGTGCTCCTTTATTTTCTGCCTCTTTTTGAGTGTATTGTGAATGAGATGATTTTGTTACTGGTTTTCTGAAGGTCACATTTGCAAGTTGTAATGGTGAATATCTGTTCTGAGTTTTCTGATCTGTGATAGAGTGAAACAACACTTGTTTTATTTAGGCCTAATTATTTGTTTTGCAGGATTCACAATAGCATGTCAGTCACAACATGTTTTTCTTTGTTTTCTCTTGTGTGGGGAACATGATGTACATGGTGCACAGATTACAGTTGGCGGATATGAGTTGCTCATGGACATTATAAAGGCCAGGCCTCATCCTTTAGCTGGTCATCAGGCCTTAAATTAAAGGTTTCTGTGGTCTGTCATTGCTGCCGTTCAGGGCAAGCTTTGTCATCCTCACTGCAGTGTAAACTAGTGACCTTCTTTTGGGCTTGACTGCCAAAACATGCTGTGACAGCTGTCCTTCAAACTCACGCTAACCCTTGAGTTGGTTTTCTTGTTGTATTTATAGAACACTTTCATGATAAATAAGGAGTATATTTTAAAGGTGTTGATTTAACTAGCTAACTAGGTTCCACACTGACAGTAATTACTCAGTCTGTGGGCTGTTCAGATCTGTCAGATCTAGTCTGGAGTCTGGACTGGATGGTCAACAGAAGCCTGCGTAGCAGCATTTAAGTTTATGTCAAAGGATATGCAATATGGCAGGATGTTTCTGATTTACAATTTGTCAGTGATTGCTCGTCCATTGTCTACTTCTTAAACCATAGTAGGCATGAGGAAAACTGTCTGATAATGGAGAAATTATTTATTAGAGGAGCTTCATCTTTAAAAACACGCCCAAAGCATATGTACCAGATCTGATCTGCATCAGAGTCTGCTTACTTGTAGTTACTTGGGCAGAGCCACAATAAGGATGAGTTTGATTTTCTTCATTATTTATTGTGTTTTTCACTTGACAACATTGCTTGCTTACTTGCTATGAACTGCAGAGCTACATCTTTGTGTAACCCATTATCTAATAGCTAGTGTAAATTGTTTGGGTTGTGACAGATGCCACGCTGTATGAGAGAACACAGCTGCAGTCCATTTACACAATGCTTTTCAGTTTGTTTACTGTATCCATCAACTGCTGTGCCAGTGAATATATTATACATTGCAGATGGAAATATCATTATTAGCAGTAATGGTAATTTTAATAACAAGTTGGTCTCACAGTAACTACATTTAGGCTCAGGTTTGAACCCTTCATCCGCTACAAAAATCTTCAGCTTGTTTCAGCCTGGTCACTTGAGTTTGTCTTCCTTATGAGCTAAAAACCTCAGAAATGGGTGTGTCTGAGTGACCCCTTCCAAATTACTGAGGCATTTGATTCAGTGTTGAGCTAAAATGATAAAGTGATTAGTTGATGGACGGATAACTACAAACACTAAATTTTAAAGCTAAGATGTGAAACATTCACACTTTCTAGCTTATCGTAAGTAAAGATTTGCTGCTTTTCTTTGTTTTCTAAGATAGCATGATCCTAAAAATTTTGGATTTTTTTGCTTGTCGGTGTGTGCTTTTATTTGTTAGGAATCATTGAGATCATGTGGTTCAGACTAACCATTGTTGTGAGTATTGTTGTCTGCGGTGGTGGTCTGTGGTACACCAGCGTGTAGGTGGTTAACAGCTGACCATCGGGGAAAGGCGACCATTACATCCGTCCCATTATGGTTGGACTCGGCCTCTCAGATGCGCTCAGAGCAACAGCATATTCACACAGCAGCTAGTGACAAATTTGTTGTGACAGCCAAGTTTAAATATAATCATTGTGAGCAGATGTTAAGTCCTAACAATTGTACCTATCCACTCACAATTGCTGCAAGGAATCTCAGACGACCTTTTTCAGAGGTTGAATATCAGCATGCTTTTTGAGCGCTGGTCACGCAATCGAATCACTACATGGAATAGACATTGTGTGGGCTCCTGTGCACTGGACACACACACACACACACACAGCTTTTGCCCCAAAGGGATAAGCCACATTATAGTGTACATCATATTATATCCATTCTGACAACAAACCCCAGTGATGGAGCACACTTAAGAACAGTTGATCTAATTATTTCAAAGGTCTGGCTCTTAACCACTGAGGGTATTTTACAGTTACCAGATCATAAATATTAAATTTGGACTTGTGCATGCACCGAAAAGAGCTCAGCAGTGACAGAGAGTGCTGCTACAAGGAGCACCTCCCTTCCTCCGTCCACTCCTCTCCCACCCTTCCACAGAGGCAGCCTATGATGTAATGTTCCTGCTGCTGATAGAACAACCCCCTCTCCTGCTTTTTTTTTTTTTTTTTTTTATATCTTTCCCCTCCCCTTCCGATTTGCTACTGCCGCTGCTGCTCTCACTGGTGGTGATAGTGGTGGTGAATGCGTGCGTGCGGTGCCGGTTCAACTGCATCTCTGGGCATCTCTCGGGATCCCTGCAGAGCTTCTTTTTCCTCTGTCACCACTCTCCTACTGAGCACTGCAAGACCTTGTCCTCTGCTGATAAAAGGTAATTCTTCTGGCGCATGACAAAAGAAATTCATTGGAAAAAAAAAAAGAGAGAGGAAGAAGGGAGTAGAGAGGAGGGGAGAGAGTGAAATGGGGAGTGATGGAAGATTGACTGAGTGTCCAGTTAGATGCTGAGTGAATTGGTCTGAATGCTGAAAGCTTCTAGTCGCCACAGTGCTGGATGCCATGGCAATTGCTCCCATCAGTGTGTGTGCATGTACTGTAGTGTGGTGTTGGTTTCCATGGTAAAGATGAGACTGGTCCCCGTGCTGGCTCAGAGGTAATTCAGCATGTGTCGTGGAAAGCTACAATTACCTTTGGTGTGAAGTGATTTTCTCATCTCCTGTGCATATTTTATTTGAGGTTGCAGAAAGCTTTTTTTCCACTTATATGACATTTTTTAAACCTGTACTTTTATATGTAAAAAAAAAAAAAGATTTGCATCAGAAAATGATTCATCTCACTTCCGTGTAACATATGTCTCACTTTGATTCGCCTGCTCTACAAAAACTGGGCGTGTACAATGACAGTCATGAAGCCAAGATGAATGATGCGGTGGGTGTTATCTGCATGCAGATTTTTGACTGCTTGAGAAATTTAACCGTGATTGCAAGTGCACTATTTAGACGCTTAGCCAGACACTTTCCCTTCTTCGTCACTGTGTTTTAACAGTATGTGTACTTCTAGCACAGGACCACGGTGAGTTGTTTGTAAATGTACAGTAGGTTTTTTTTTCTTCTTTTTTTCCAAGAGTTGTTTAACCTTAACTCTTGCACTATATCAGATGCTGACTTAATATTTCATGTCTCGTCTGCCCCACATGTAGATGGCCTTATAACTAATTCATCCTGGATTTTCCCTGTGTTTGAGTCAACTCATTTCCTCTTCCTTTTGTCTAACACAATCCATTCATCTCATTAGGTCATTTCCCTTAGTACACAGTACATTAGGAGTATAACATTTCTCTTTTGTTGTGGTCAGCTCGATGAACTAACACATCTCTAAATCACAATCTCATTAGCCCTTTGGGATCAGGATATGGTCTGCAGAAGGGGTCCAGTGAAGAGAAACCATGTGATACTTTTAGGGTCAATTTATGAAGTCCCCATGGGGAAGGGGTCATGTTTACAGTGATGGTAATTGGTCTTTGAGACAGAGCGAACGCACAGCATATCACCCTTGAGGCCACTATTCTTCTGCCTTTGCTGAAAAATAGGCTATCTAGCCACAGCATGTATGTAATTAGTAGACAGCTGAAACTGAAAGCAAATGTCCCACTTTGTCATTTTCACCTTCGCCAGTATCACCTGACAGAAAAGGCGACGTCACCACACCAGTGGATTTTTATAAACTACTGAAAATGCCTGTCTCGCATGATTGACTTTAAGATCTTAGTACCTAAATATAAATGATGTTTAGTCTTTGACATAATTAAAATATATGTAATGTTGTATTATATATCGAGCTGTATTGTGTGAGGCTGCAACTAACTATTTTCTTTTTTGACCACTGTCAGTTATTTATTTTATCATTGGGTCCATAAAACATAAAACTGTTTAAAAACTTCTATCACAAGTCTTAGAGAGCATCAAAAATGTCTTGTTTTGACTAATCAACACCCCAAAACTCAAAGATATACAGTTTTCACAATTCAGAAGCCCATACCAGAGAATGTTTTTCACCGAAAGGATTAATAAATTATCAAAGTAGTTGCTGATTTATTTTGTGTGGGTTTCAGATTTTCCTACTTCTTAAAAAAAGTTTTTTGGATTATCTGAAATATGCATTGTCATAACACTGAAAACAGGGCTGTTTTCTTAGCTCATGAAAAGCTGACATGTTGGAGATACATGACTTTCATAATAATTAATCTACTAGAGCCATACAACTGTCCTGCTTATAGATTTGCAACATTGCCTTCAATGACTTCAACAAGCTGGAAATATTAAAAGCAAATTTACACCAGTATAAAGAGAATAGAAGGATGTTTTAAGGCTGACAATTAATATCATCACACAGTGTATAAGGTCATATTGCCTTCTTTATTCTATGACACAAGCTTTGAGAGATCATAGGCATTTTTGGACTGATTAATTAAATAATTCTTGCCACAAGAAGATAAAAAAAAATTGCTTGATTAAATTCCCCCCTCTGTTGCACAGAGGGAGGACATGGCTATTACTATATGTGGCAGTTGGGGTGTGTATGTGAGGGGGGAGGGGTAGCTTAGGTAGGAAATACAGGAAAGTTGAGCTGCTGCCACGGACATGGAGGGCCACCTGAGGAGCATCCGAGCTGTTCCTCTCGCTCTGTCTGTTGAATTTCAAGCAGGCCTACTTGCTTTGGAGCTGTGCCATCAGCTCTGGTTTGACAAATTGTTAATCCAATAAATAGTTTGGCAGTCAAAGCTACTACAAACACATTTCTCTGTATAAAGATAAACACAGATTAGAAGGGGATTGAGAGAAAAACAGCCACATGCAACACAAGCACCTGAAAGAACGCATGGTGCGATTAGTCACATGTTCAGATTGGTGTAGTGGACATGTGACTGGTAATGCTGGGAACTCCAATGGTGGTTTCAGACTCGTGAGTAATAGAACAGTGACATAGAGAAAATGAGCATGTATGCAACAGTGTAATGAAAGGACCAGGGGTGAGTCACACCGATGGCTGAAAAGCTCTCTCACACACACCCCAGGGATTGTTCATTGGCATCACCTCGCTGCCAGAGGGCACTCATCCCACAAACCCTCTCTGCTGGAGAGCTACAGTGTCAGAAGTGGCGGAGTAATGCCTCTGCTTGTGTCACGCCAGGCTATCACAGCTTCATTTTTTCCCAAACAGACAAAACTCAGGATGAAAAACCTCGACATCCCACATACACCAAACCCTCTGAGATGATTGATCATATGCTGGGTATATTACACACCATCCAACATGCTGAACCAGTCACACTCAATACCCAAATGAGTCATTCACCTCCGTTTGGATTACCAGCTGGTACCTTTCCATAGAGCTCATTCACCTTTAGTCCAAACAGGAAAAATTAAAAATGTGTCCTATTAAGATTTAAGACAGTGTGATTTTTGTCATTGTTGATTAATCTCTCATTTATTTAAGTGGCTTTAATTGTCAATCATTTGATTTATAAAATGTCAGAATGAATGTTAGATTGTGATACGTTTCTTAACTCCCTAATAACAAGTAGTGGCCTGCCTGTGGGACATTTCAAATTTATGCTGTGCAGCTCACATCTGTTCAACCCTTCATTACTTTATTTTAAAGCATAGCAGAGATTGCAAAGTTTACAAAGATATGAAATAAGTCAGGCTGAAGTTTGGGGAAAATGATGCACAAGACATGTAAAATATTTCCATTTGATGAGTCCCTCATAAAAAAGACAGAGACTTGGGTTTGAGTCCAAAAAAGACAGTGTGCATGATCCAGATGAAGAACGTGTGTGCAAAATATAAATCAGTTATCAAAGGATAAAAAAGTGGCACTTCTTAAAAGCTTGTGTTTATTTATTTCTCTCAGTGTAAACATCATGTAGGTTTAATGAAGAGCTAGAAGAAGCAGATACATCATACGGTGTGGAATAAGATGATTTGAACAACTTTTAAGATACTTAAAGTGAAAACTGCATGAAATGTATGTTGAGGAATTAAACATTCAAACAACATATTAAGGTACATCAGAATATTGCAGTGATCTAGTTTTACATTAAGACCCAAGCTGAAAAAGGGCAAATGTAAGTGGTGTGAGGACAAAGTGAGGCTTTGACTGAGTAGGCTTTGTTGTGACTTTGGTAGCTACTTTGCTTTACAACGCCGGGTTAGTTTGTTTACTGGGATTCTCCTTTTAGCTGGTAGCACTGAACAGATGCTTGAAGTAAGTGTCGACCATGGACCTGCTGTTACTATGCAACTACTGACAACCTGTTAGATGCACAGCAGTGTTTTTGCTAAAAGGTGAAATATATTTCACTTCTTGTTCACAGTGATTTTGGTGCTGAAAATATTCATATATATATATAAGGCCTCAAGGTTGTTGTGCTTCCTTCCTAGTGAAAAAATAAGAAATAGGTTGGCACCCCAGAGGAAAGCACTTGGTTGTCACAAGGCCATACAGTAGATAGCCTGGATAGGCAGAGTATGTTATCAAATGTGCACTTCCTTGTACATAATGTTTATAAAGAAGAATATAAAGACGAAGAAGGAGGAAGTGGCCAAAGTAGCTTTTTATCTGTCACATTTTTCTGGTACATGAATCACAAAATTACTGTGTTTCAACAGATTGGACAGCGCTGTGATAACAGCACATTACAGCAGTAAAACTCAGATCCATCTTGATGAAACAGTCAGTATAGCCCCTAAACACAGAAGTGATAACATGAAACTCAGAGTTAGGTGCCAGGGCTGCTCAGTTGTCTTTAGCACTTCTGTCAGCCTCAGTGACTCTAAGTAGCCTAGTGCTGCTATCTGGTGTGTTTCCATTAAGGTAATACGTGAAACACTACGGCTTATCGCAGCGCTGTAATTCCTCGACTGTTATTCATTTATATAGAATGACCTGTCAGCACTTCTGCCAGCTGTGTGTGAAACATGCTGAGAATAATCAAACCTGCATGTGTTCAAGTGGAATTACAAAAGCTCCTAATTTATCACATGTTTAATTTTAATTGTTTATCAGAATTACAATACGTTGCACGGCTCTTCTCCACTGCACCATGCTTTATTTACCTCATCAAATATTTTTGTCTATGTTGCCTTACTCAGGGAGGTGTGAGGTTGTTTCTGGTTTATATAGAGTTCATTGGTTGATACCAAGCATCTAACAAAAAGCCAATAATATCATTGCTTGAAAAGGCACTTTTTACAGTAACATTTTTACTTTTACCAGATATAGACATTTTTAAGAGGAAAAGAAATGTCCTTACTTGTAAATGCAAAACATATAATAGTACACTATCTATTCACAATATTCTCACGCAAATACAACATTCCATATTAACCCATCAAAGGGTGAAAACGTTGATTTCATTTTCCAACACAAATCAACAGTCTGTACTCTTTTAACCTGATCTTTGATTCTAAATTTTAAACAGTATACCCCAAATGTCTTTCATTTCTTAATATTTATCCATTTGCTATTTAATTATTTAAGCCTATTTAACTTCAAAAATAGCCTTTGACATCTATCTCACAATTAAATTTCTGATTGTCCCCAATGTAAGCTTTTGCAACCAATGACCATTTCTTTTCTAATTCTAACCAGTGGGGTGCTCTTTGTGCAGAAGTCAGCGGAGAATGGAGGAAATGAAAAGCGACATTTTGAGAACAGTCACATTAACATGGTCACCAGCAATGAAAAAGGCCAGTCTTTGTCTGTTTGACTGGTCTGAGCCACGTGTTTAGATGTGTGCCAGAGGGGTCTCGCATGTTATATGGATTGTTTATGAAAGGTCATCTGCATGGCAGTGGCAGGTGGTCCAACTCAACAAGAGGTGCGTTTCCAGTCCAATAGGGATGGAGGTATCTGACCAACATAAGCTGTAAATAAGACTTCCCGCGAGCATCATTGCTGCGGTTTGAATACGTCTCAGGTGACAGTGAGGAATCTTGACTCTGCACAGATACACTGAGCCGACGTTCAGATTCCCAACACCTCAAACTTGGCATTGCATCTCCCTCCTTAGCAGTTGCCTAAAGTGTATAATTAGCATCTGCTATTTTAGAAACAGGCGTCCCCGTCTCAACACCCCGCTGCATTACACTTCTCTCTATTTACCCTGGAAATATTTCTGGAGAAGGCATGTGAAGTTATTTGGCAACACTTCACTTCAACAGGACTTTTTTTTAACACTTTGGTATACATTCATTGACATATTTAAAATCTCCTTTCCTCTCTACGGTGCCATTAAAATACATGTTTAACATTTAATTAATGTTAAAATACTAATATAACAGATAAATCCAGGCTCTGTTTATCAGACATCAAGAGCAGCATGTACTTCATTGGAGCTCAGTTGTCCCCTTTACAATTCGTGAAACAGCCCCTTCTGAGACTTTGCTGCGTCACTTCTGTCGTACTTTCAGTGTCATGGCCTGAAAACTATGTCCTTGCCAGTGTTGTGAGAATTATTTTAGAACTACTTTGTGGCTCAACTTCACATGCTGGCTCTTCCTCATGCGCCTTTCATGTAACTTCAGCATTTAGTTTCAGGAAATTTTTAAGCTTTTATTTTATTTTAGTTGTATTTTATGTCAGCAGGGGGACAGTCTCAGGGATATATGATAAAATTCTGGTTAATCAGATTGTTGCCCTTATGATGTTACAGATTAACTTGGAAAATAAAAAGCATGCCTCTTATGAAGAAGTATAAATAAACCTTTGATGAGACTTCTGTTGAAAATTGAAGGTACATTGAGTTCAACCTTGTACCAAAACATTTAAAACACCTATTCCAAAAAAGTTGGGATGCTGTGTAAAATGTTGAATGTAAAGACAACATATTAAATGTTAAAACAGAATTTTCTTTTATTCTTCTATAAAAATATATGCCCATTTTAAACTTGAGGCGTCAGATATCACATTTAAGTTTTATGGTTTGATTATATACTTTAAATTTTATGTCTAACAAACGTTTTACCTTCTCACTAATAACAAATACATAGAAAGCAGTTAACTGCTGACTGTGATAGATCTGGTTTATATTCTGGTAACTTGATGTTACTGGTAATTAGAACCATTAAAGTCAGTCTTTATAGAGGTGCAAGCAGCTGGATGAGAGGCAGACGTCTGCTGTCCATAACAAGGGAACCAACTCCCAGGAGAGTTAAATAAATAAAAAAAGCTATGTTCAGGCTCCAAAGCTATGTTCAATCCCAAAAAATTGCCATGCATACTCGGAATAATGCAATGACCTTCGAGAAAAGTTTGGCATTAGCAATATTTGCACGCATCCAAAAACCCACTGAAATCCAAGTATTTCATAATGTTTAAAAGTAGCTGTGTTCCTCCTTCCAACCAGAAAACAGGGCTTTTCTTTTATGCATGCACCTCTACCCCAACCTTGCAAACTGTCGGCTAGTTGGTTTGTTTACAATGCTCAGAGATGACCAAGATTTAAACAGGCAAGAGACTGTGTTTTGCAAATTGCAAACTAATTCAGAATATCCAAATGGAATATGCTGTTTACATGACCTGTACCAAATTCAGAACATTGTCATTGTGAATCATAGTGGAAAAATTATGTGAACTATGTAAACATAGGCATTTAGTTTCTGCTCACACCATAAATTCAGCCACGTCCTAGTACGTTGCATAAACGTTTTGTGTTTAACTTTAATAAGTGGTTTTTGTATGAGGTAGTGATGAATTTCAAACAGTCTTGTGACCAGAAAATCACAGGACACATTTCAGACTTTTTTTTTAAATTATTGTAACACTTGAAATTAGTGTGAAGGGAAAAATAAAGCCCCAAACTTCATATTGCTTATTCCTACCTAAATCATCTAAAACAAATTTGCACTGTTAAAAAAAAACTGTATCAAGGCACCTGGTGTTTATTTCTTCTCTGCCCTGACCCTCCTGCAGCAGTACACTGCTTAACATATTCCCTAACATGTAATCATAGTTCCACCGCTTCTGAAGAATATGAGTAACGTGTAAACTTGCACGTTGGTGGTTTAAGTAAAAAAAAAAAGAAGAAGAGTGAAGATAATTCTGTAAAACTTCTCCTCCCTGATCTCTGCCTCCCTCCCTCCCTGACAGAGTGTGTGATGGGAGGAGCTCCAGTGTATTGAGCGGTTAGAGGCAGGCAAGAGTACGACACTGTGTCAGGGAGAGGGAGAGTGTGGACCTGCCGACTCAGAGCTGTCATTTACCACAGCTTTAAACTCTGCTGTTTGTGTGGATTTTCTTCCGACACTTCCTGGAGGAGGAATCAATCTGCCTGTGTCATCTAAAGGAAAGCCTTTTTTTTTGGATCTGGACAGTTTTGTTCCTCAGCTGAGTGGAACAGAGTGTAAGTCCTGCTGTTATAGAGACTACCCCTGTGTTCATTAACTGTGTGGCGCCCTGGCTTCATGAATCATTGATGTGAGTACTCTGCAGTTCTGGTTACCTATTGATGTGATGCCAGGATAACCTGTCATTTCCCTGTTAGACAATTATAAACTTCTTATGATGAAGTCTGTGGAGGGTTTGTTAGTTTTCTCTTTAAAGGGATAAGTGGGTGTGAGCTGACACACAGCAGCCCACCAGCCTCTCCAGCAGGTCTTTATCACAGTGTGATAGCAGGGCAAGGGGGTCATTAAAGACCCAGTCTGAGTGCATCTTGTGCTTGTATTTGTGGGTGACTGTGTATGTGTCGGAGCTACCCTTGCATTAAGAGATGTTGGTCTTGGACTTATTTTCTTTGGAAACACAGCTATTTACCTGGGTGTGTTTGTATTTTAAGGCTCACTGGCTTGTGTGTGAGCGCATGGGGAACAGAGGATGGCTCTGAATCTCTGAGCTGAGGCACAACTCCTCAGGAGTGAGGCCGTGACTGGGAGTGGGGCCTCTTTCCACAGCTCGGAGTTAGTGAATGTGTCAGGCAGTGCACACACATCCTCTGCCAGCCTGGAAACTTTGTGTGAACCCAGAGAAGTGTGGAAAAGCTGATGGGCGAGAAGAGGAACATAAATATCAACACAAAGTCATGATTGTCTTGGTGTGTCTGGTTGTGATAGTTGAGAGCCAGCAGTTTTTGTGTTATGACACTAGTTAGGGGTTCATGGTGTGATGCTGGCAGCTACAAGACAGAAGCATCAGGTGTTATTGTGTGAAATTCAAATCTCTCACCCACGCGCTGCTGGCAACACAGTCAAGACTAAAGCTGAATTGTTAGCTGTGTGGGTGGTAGTTAATATATGGAAATCATAAATGGAAAAGTTTGTCAAAAGTTAGTGAGGAGGTCAAGCTGAGATTTTTATTTTCTCTTCTTGCTTACTTTTGAGGGTTCAGTGCCAAATGCTGTTTTCTTGAAAAGCTCTCAAGCTCCTTCCCCTGTGTCATCAGATTGTGACAAAGCAGACTGTTTTGTGAAGCAACAGGAGAATTTGTATTTTCCACTAATAGAGTGACTTTGCTTATTTTGCATTTAAAAGTCCCTCCCTGATATGTTTCAAGACATAGACAAAGTACTTTTCTTGTAGTAATAATTTGTATCTGATATATTTTTTTCTACTCCTTGTCCTTTATTGGAAAAAAATCTCTATGAATATGCAAATATAATTTTCAGAAGAATAACTGTTAACTCAAGATGTTTCCAACTTCACTGAAAAATCATTATCAGTGCATGTGTGCTGCAGGTTTCATGTGGTGCCAATTTTCTACTTGCTTTCCATTTAACCATTGCAGACGAAAAGGCTTCAACAAGATGATGTGATTAAATGAGCAGTACTCAAACCTCAAAGGATGAAAGGCTATGCAGAAAACACAATGAACGTATGACTTGACTGTTTGGGGTTTTTTTTTTAGGAACATTACATTGTCTTTATAGCTCCTTATGTGATGTTTTCATTTGCTGCTTTTTTTTGTCTGTTTAGTAAAGCAGAAGATAGATGTTTAGGTCACATGCCTCCTGTGGGTTGTGGTTTCATTGCACTTTGCTGCATTTTGCTTTTATTGATAAATCAACTTTGCACCTCAGCCAACCGTAAAAACAATTTCAAGACTTTTTTCATTTCTCAGCAGTTTCCCTCAGATTTTTTTATGTGCAAATTAAAAATGCGCATAAAAATCTTTGAATGGAAAACCACCTACAGACACAGATCGTCAAATGATGAACAAACACCCAACAGAACTGGAATAAATAGGATCATTCATGAATTTTATCTCATTTGTGACAGAGACTTTTTGTTTGAGGGCCTCATATATGGAGATTCATCCGTCTGCTGTAGGAGAAAAGCCTGTCTGTGCTGACCTTGGCCTGCTGTTTTCTTTTGGGTTGATCCACAAAGAAAACAGCTGGCAGTTGCATTCTGGATACCGGCGGCCTTGACAATGAACTGCCTGTATGATGCTGTCAGAAATGCTTTGGCTCGTTGGTAAAGCATGGTGCCTGTAATATCAATACCTCAAAGCCAGGCTTCTTCACAAAAATATAGTTCATGACGTAGTGATGGCTGCTCGTGGAGAAAGCCTGAATCACTGTTGCAGAGTTTAACTGGAACTCTGAAACGTTCTTTTGCAGAGTGAACATTTATGTGATGCAGCGCTGTTCTACATCAAGTCTGCTGAAAGGAAAAAGAAGGATAAAATTATGCCTCTGTGTTGTGAAATTGCTCAAAGCAGTGAGCAACCTGTTGCAGATTACTAAATCTGTTCAGAGGGAAAAAGACAAAGAAGAATTGAATCTCACTGCATCACACTGTTTTATCACAGCTTAATCCCCCATGCTGGCCCCATATGCACATGTTTCCGTTTTGTCAGCATATCCCAAGGGCATTTTCTTAACATTAGGCTACTCTGATCCATCTCCTTCATCTGTTTATATAGTCAGTTTGACTCTCTCCCTGCCAGTCTCTCTCTCTCTGTGTGTGTGAGAGAGAGGGAGAGAGAAATTTTCCTTTTAGATTTTCTTTTATGTGCTATTTTCCTCTCCATGTGGTTTGGTGTCACACAAGTTTCAATAAAGTTTGTGTGCAGTTACAGGTGAAAATTTATGTGCCAAGTGCATAGCTCTGAATTAGATCACAGTTCACTTCATAGGGTTATTTCTTTCCAGAAATTCAAGGTATATTTTTAAACTTCTACCAAAATATTGCACGCTGTATTCCAAGGCAGGAGCTATGCCTACTGCAGTGTCACGACATGGGCCAAATACAAACAGAAATATGTCTAAAATGTGGTGTTGTGTTATTTCCCCTAATTACTTTGCAGAACTGAACAATGCAACAGATCCAGGGGGTTGTAAAATTAAAAATATTTCACATCCTGTTTGTTAGTTGGATTTTGTCAGTATAAATTTGAGCCTCTTTAGAGTGACACTGTAGATGTTCAAGTGTTTTTTCCTCTCCTCCATGTTGGCCTAAAGGGTGAGCTACAAAATTTGTTTTTGACCTTGGAAAGATCATTTTAACAAAATAAGCTGAGCACAAAGTCCATTTAGTAGCTGCTGTGGACCTTTCAATCATATCACATGATCTTCAGATCTCGTGATCTGATCTGACTTTGTTTCTGTTGGTGCTCACTAAAATGAGTGAGAAAAGGGTTAATAGACAGGGGAGGAGTGGGCTGTGGAGTGACCAGCCACTTGTAACCTAAAGGTTAAATACAGGCCTTCAGGGAGTCCTATTACTGTGTACTCACTGATGGGAACTCTGCAAACATGCATTCTGGGAGCACAGCGGGCTCCTCTGTTTATTCCCAGTCCAGCACTGTGCCACGATGTGGGAAATGACTGTGGACATGGAACTTGGCCAGATTGCTGTTTTTGCTCCAGAGTCTAAGATACTCTCAGATCTGCCTTTTAACCCGTATGCAACATGCACCAAAACACGTCACATACATGCGAAGCCTCGCCTTCTTCTCACAGTGTCTTAGTTTAACTGTACACAAGCCTGAGAAACAACTTTGGGAAACCATGTGGAGTATGTTTACACGTATGTCAGCGTTTCTTGTGTGGTGGTGTGATAATTGCAAAATTATCTTTTCAGGGTGTGTTTCCATCACCCTTCACCTCACACCTGTTGCTCTTGCTTGTTACATGTTTAATAATAAATTTCTATTTAAGTCCTCACAGCTATGTGTACGTCTACACTCCTGACACTAGACCTAAGAGACGACTATAAGGTGTCACACATAGCAAACGTGCACCAGGTTGTTGTTGTTATATGTTCGTGTGCTTCCTGACATGAGTACTAGAGTAAGCCTGATTAATGGAATCAACCTCCAACCGATCCTTGTTTAGCAGCCTGTCCCTCCCCCACCGCTGTGATTTGATATCTCTGAGCATACCAGGTTGTGCCCTTTACTCTGCTAATGGTGCTACTGACCCTTTCAGACATTCCTGCCGTAAGTCTCTGATCACAGGCGTCTAATTGCTTCACTGTAAACAAGATGTACTTTCTTTTAATATTAATCCACAGTACCATTCTCTACGAACAAGTAGGCTACAGGAAGATAATCGAGACATTCCTGATTGAAACGCTCACATTTCACTCTACTGACTGACTGACAAAGTTGTTCCTCTGTAACCTTGGACACAAATAGTGCTGGGTGCGTCACGTGTTTTTCAGTCAGGCATCCTTGTTGAAAATTATGAATGAGAAATGTGCAATGGATGACAGGAAGGAAGGATGATGCTGGTATTTAGTCATTTCATGCTCTGCTTAGATCAATAAACAGTGGGGATGAGTGTGCACCTTTTATCCCTCAAGAACACTCCTCACTTTAATGGTCTGGAAGTGTGTAATGCAACCTGCTCTGCTCTGTGTATTCGCCTTGGTGTCCCCCTTCGCTGATGTAGGCCAGTGTAGGAAAGTTTCATACTTACTTGCCACAGTGTCAAAGGATTTGCCAGGTCTGACTTTTTTTTAAGGTAGTGCATGCAAAATCTGACTCTAGTTAGTGTTTGGTGTCCATGTGACTTCAGTGCCTGTGTGGTTATCAAACAGCATCCTCAGGTCTCTTTATGGTGACACTTTTGCTTCAGATGTGGTCGGACAACACGTCCTAAGAACTTTGTTGCAAGCACACTACAACCTTGACAACCCAAAGATTTGCACAGTAGTAGCAAAAAAGATATTATTTTCTTTTTAAAATCTTGTACAGACTGATCCTTGACATGGTAACATAATCTCTTTCCCTCAATGCTTTATGCCTCCAGTCCAAGAGATGGAAATAGAGATAGAAGAAGGGGGTTAAATGTAAACGAGACCACAGGACAGGAGCAGACTAAAAGCTTCCTGTGGCAGGACAGAGTGTAAGCCAGTCCTGGCAGACAGGCTGGCAGGGCAGATGTTTTAGGTGAGAGGAACAGTAGATAGCTCCGTCTGAATAATTCATCAGATTGGATTGAAGATGTGATATATTAAGACACAGCACACAAGCCATCTTATGGCCTCTTTCAGCACTTTTTGTGCAGCATGAGTGGCTGCAGGGCTCTGATCCCCCTGCATCTCTGCTTTCTTCCTGGCAGTTATCCACCAGAGTCTGGGCAGTCGAGGAGACAGTTATAGATGTGCTGGCTCTGGGTCTAGCGAGGCCTCCAGACATCTGGAGGGGATGAAGCTGTTCAGAATGCAGGTGCCGTTTAAGCTCACAGGAACTAACACTGTTGATGCTTTTTTTCCCCCTAATATGACTTCTGCTGTGATCAATGGGTCTTACTGGTTTAGGTGACAGAGAGGGGATACATGCTTTCCAACAACACAGAATACATGTTATCTTTTCTCTACTTTGACTCTGAATATGTATCTGAGTTCTGGCCTCTTCATTTGTCTACTTTTTCATATGTTTAGCTTGTGATACAAGCAAAACTGGCTTATTTATTCTGTTCCCCCTCATATGTCAAATCACTGACCTGACATCTTATAGTTTATCAACAATGTGATGAATCACTTGTTGATAACGTCACAGCACAGCCTGAGTCAAAGAGCAGACTTTTGGGTTTGCTGGGATTGAGCTACTTTGGAATACTTAAGAATGTCAGTGTTTGCTAGCATGGCTTAAATGTTTTCTTTAACCGCTTAATCAGTTTTTTATACTGATGCCAGTAAATCCAAATAACACTTGACCTTTTCTGGTTTACAAGGAATATGTCCATGTCTTTTTTTAAAACTTCATCTGAAAGTAAAAAACAATCGTTTATTATTAACTTTAAAATGTCATCATTTAGTGGTTGTGGTTGCAGCATGATGAACCAGCCCTTACCTCTAAGTTGTGAAAGTAGGTGAAAATGTCTTTGAACACGTCACACTCTGATATCACAGTGGAGAGGCTCAGCTTTCTTGTAACAGATCATTTCACCTCCATCTCTCCATGACATCAGCTCCCACCTACACGCATCCAGCTGTGGGGGCCTGGGTGCTGCATGGACGTGTCAGGACTCTGATTGCATCTGAAATGCACACTGGTGTGGGCTCTTCACTGCAAACAAAGAGGTGCATGAACTTCAAGGGTTCTTTTGAAGTACCAAACAACATTCTCACTCGTGAGAGCCATTTGACATTAAAAATGTCATGAACTGTGGTGTAATTTCTCTCTATTATTGGTTGTTCTAATTTTACTTCCCTGGAATGAACTGATTTATACCGTCTGCACAGCGATTAACAAATATGATATATGATATAAATGTGATAGAGGATATCTGCCCGTATACCTGCAGCCAAGCACGCTGAACTCTGTCATCTGATAGGTTGCTAATCCTCTTATTATGCTTGTCTGGTTAAATAGAACAGTCAGTCAGCCATTAAATCATCTAGCCTTGGGATCAATGTGAGCCCCATAATTTTGCTGTGTGCTAGGCCGTGTACAGTGTGATTGAAGGGGAAAATGAAAGCGGGCACAAGCAAAAATGTGAAGTATAAACATGTTAAATTGGATCTAAACCGAGTAATGCTAGCTTGACAAATTTGCCCTTGAGCGATTGCATTAGCATGGTCTATAGGGATGAGTGACAAGAGGTAATTTCACTCGTATGGTTTGTCACATACGCTGCCCTCATAGGTCAAATCTGGTCGTCTAGGATGTTGGATGTCAATGATTGGTATTTACCCCAAATATCAGTGTGTTAAAGGATTCACAAGATGGCTCGGATGGCTGGGATACCAAGGCCTAAGTGACTCCTGAGGACTTGGAGTGAGGAATGTGCAGCTCACTATTGATCTTTACTAAGTGAGGTCACTAAATGTGGGGGGCGGTCGGCCCACTCTCAGACCCCACATAAAGGGGAAAGACTACCCCCACATAGATATTTTAATGTGGTCTATCTGCCAAATAAAGAGGTCAGTTAAGGAGGATTTGTCTTGTACTCAATATCAGCTTTTAAGACATGATGATTGTAGCTGGAGTTGAGAAGCAGTACAACTACAGGCATTAGAAAGCTAACTGTCTATACTATGTTTGTTGCCTCAGGATCAGTTGTTCAGCATTTGTGTGCTCTGTCTCTTGAACTAGATTTAGAGAGTATCACACAGCAGGTCTTTACATTGTCATCAGACTCTGTGTTTCCCTCACTGTGTTCACAATGTCTCAAAAGTGAGAGTGTTAAATGACTATACAGGAAAAGAAGTCTATGATTAATGGCAAACGTTGTAAATGCTTAAAGAAATTTCTGTGATATGCAATGAATCAAACCAAGTCTTAATACAAATTTCACTTTGCTTCTTATAGTCTGGCAAAACTTACGGGACATTTGCTTTAGCTCAACTTAGCCCTTAAACAGTTTTCGCAGGTGTCATTTTAAATAGGCTGGACAATAGATGATAAAAGAGTGAACCAGAACCTGCCTCATCTCATCTTCATCTTTTCTTTCATTTTTCAAAGGGGTCAAAAAACTTATGGCTGCTTTGGAAACATCAATCTTTTCTCAACTATCTGCCAAAAGCTTTTTTTTAAAGTACATTAGTCAAGACTAATGTTCAATTAATGTGTTTAGATTGTTCATGTAACAACTTGTTTAAATAACTGTTCACAAGGTGTAATTGGCTTGAAGAGGCAGTAAAGCAGATCAGCATCATCTACACCACTCCCAATCGTTCTCAGCCGCCCGGCTTAATGGGGATCATTATTACCGCTGAATCAATTACTTTGTTAATCTATGAGTCATTTGATAGTTAGTTGATCACGTTTTGTGAGGACTTGATTCACCAGTTTAGAATTGCGTGATCATTCTGCATATTAAAGGCTCCCTGTGTGGTTTTTGAACTCTAGTTGTGTTTATGGTGAACAGTAGAGTGTGTCCTCATTTTGTGTGTCTTGTGCATGTGGAAATGGTTTCATATTTTCCAACAGATCTAAAGGTGTAGGTAGGATGTGCAGCACTGCACCAGCAAAGGCAGGTAGGAGAACTGCTTGCTACTTAACGTGGTTGTAATCAATGCATGTTTAAAGTGTTGAACAAAAATCTGCTTTGCAAGTGTTTTACGAGGGAGGAAGCGCATTTCTCGGATTTAGGTCTCAAGAACACACACAACACATTTGGATGATTATGCAACAATGCAGCTTTTATTTTTTGTGCACCTTTAGGCACTGAAGTAGTTGTGTGAGACTTGTGACACTGACCGGTTACAATGTGCTTCACAGAGTCTAGAAACTCTTGAGATGTATTTAAGGCGGGTCTGTGATCTGTGTCATTGATGGACATGTGGAGAAGTGGACGTTCTGGGCCTTTTATCAGTCTCACACAGTGATGGATGTGTGCAGCTCTTTGCCCAGTGGCCTATAGCCTGAGCTTCTGTCAAAGCCTCTAAGCTACTGGAATGCGTGCAGCTTCTTGCTGTGGACATCAAGGGAGAACAGCCATGCCGCTTTGTTTACAGCCTTTCATGGATGCCACACCAGCCTAATCAATTTCAAAGAGGAAAAAATATTTCAATGCATTGTTGGCAATTGAATGGTCCATGAATTTACATGGGCAGCAAATATTTATGCAGCACATTATTTCTGTTTGTCAGCTGAATTGTCCACAAGATAGAGTTACTTAGTATTTGTTGTAAAATCGTCTAACATTCCTCTCTGACCTTTTTAGCAAAACATAGTATTGTTTTTCATATTTATGAATTATTTTTGATGTATTTTTCCCAAAGGAAAATCCTCACAACTGGTTTTGTCTGATGACTAATTTTTAGTTTGCAACTTCTTTTCTCAGTCTGATCTATTAAAAGCTATAGATGTGGGTTTGCTCATTTTGTATCCAAGGTATTACTCATTTAAGGGCATTCTAGTTTTGTAAGATTTGTATTGATTTTTAGAGTAATTACACATTAACCTATTGATATTTGTTTACCTCAACATACTGTAGTTGTGTATCATGGGCTTATCTATTATCGCAAATCAAGTTAGTGAAGTTAAACAAGAACAAGCAAGATAAAGCACCTCAGGTCGATGTCGTCTTATCAGCACTTGCTCTATCAGGGTCAATATTTCACCTCAGTGAATGCAGACAGAATTATATGGCAAACAAGTGGAGACATTTAGAACTGGGAGTGAGTGTTTCAACAGGCCTGACCTACTTACAGCAGCCAGGGCTGAAGCAGCTCCTCACCTGTGCCTGGCAGACGCTAGGACCCCCTCATAAAACCACAGGCCCTCGATATCTTAAACAGTGCACTGAACAATTTTATTCTGTATTTTTATTTCTCTCATAAAATAGCCCCTGGAGAATTTGTTGCTTTTACTCGACTGGACTCCATATGGTCACACTTTCTTTGGCTGCTCCAAACTGTTACACAACTTGCTATCAAGTGACTGCTGTATGTGACACTAAAACCTTTGCTTAGTTTCAACTGATGCTCACATTAGCAGGACAGCTGGTCTGCATTCGGTGTGTTTATGATGTGCAGTATAGTTAACAGCCTGGACTGGGGTTAGGATAAGTTCAGTGTTGGTTACTAGAGTTTGTATCTCCTTGAAAGACAGTGTGAAGTTGGCAGCCTGTTACCCACTCTGAAATCATTTGCTCCATTTGGGTAATGGAAAAGAGAAATGGAAAACTGGACACATACTGTAATTTCATTGCAAGAGATTCATATGTATATCTCATCATTGCTCATTGTAAATGTAGTGTAGTTTTTAGCAGAGGACTTTGACATAAGAAAGCCCACAAAAATGTCACCCTGATCCTCGTACTGCAGCATGAACGCACATGAGATGGTAATTATTAAGTTTGCTTATGAGCATTATTGTAGCGGTTTGTAAAATGATAGAAAGACAGAACTGTATCTGAGTGATGTCCAGAAAAGTTCAGAATTGCAGCACATGTGCGAATACGGCTTGTGTTGAGCTCCTGAAGGTGATTTTAATTTTCCAGCAGCAGCTGAGAGTGCAAGAGATTTAACCTGCATCAATTTGCAGGTAACTCAGAATTGCTTCTACATGTACTTGGCAGGGGATTAACAAAATAAATATATATTAATGCCCAAACTATGTTGAGAATAACTGCAAGCAGAAGATGAAGCCATGGCCATCTAACGTCTACTTAGTTATCAGTGAAATATTGTATCATTTCACTTTAAATACAAATCAAAAATTATTTAAAGATTCAAGCAGTGGCATTTCTTACAGAGTACTTGTGCTTCCTCTCTTAAAAGCAATATTTATTATAGTATAAACAATTTTGTTGTAAGCAAAAGAACCTCCCTGTGCTTGCTTTGCTAATCCTCCCCAAAAAAGAAAAAAAGAAAGTCTTTCGACGAGGTGTGCAGATCAGTTTCAGGTGCAGTTGTTGGATGTCACCATCAAAATCATTTCAACCTTTGACCACTGAATTTGTAGAATATGTAGACACCTTATCATACACTACATATGCGCCAATAGAGGGTGCAGAAGGATGTTTTATAATTCCAGTAATTTATCGATGGATTATAAAATGTGTTGCCAACTCATTGTATTCGTACCTGGAAGGTGTGTCAATAATAAAACTTTATTCCCAAAGATGTAGGTGTTCCTTTCCTTCAGCAAAGGGTGTGACAACAGTAAAACAGAATGTAGAAAAGAAATAGGCCATTTCAGCGCGATCAGCAGGGCAGACTGCTTCCTAAAAGTGGATCAGGTTACTCTGGATTGTTGAAAACTGAGACGAGTGCAGATAGTGAGAGAAAAGTACGATTTTCTGCCGATTTTTTTGCCTCAGTCTCTCAGTATTTACCATGTTTGTGGGTTTATTAATGAGAACACATGAATAGTTTTAATCCAGGTTTATGCCCTGTCTGATGTGTTTTGACAGGGGGATTTGGCTCGAGTGCCAGGAATTAAAGGGCACAAAGCCAAGACAGGCAAACGACTCTCACACAGGAGTAAGGATCTTCATTGAATCTAGTATTTGTCTGGTGAGATTAGTTACTCTCAGGTGAGCATACAAGTGCTAATAAATATACTCAAGTTTGATGAGGTGGCTTCCAATACTTATCAGCTTCAGAAAGAAAAAGGTATCTTTGCCCTTTCATTTGCTTTTCTTTTGCCCTTACCCCCTCTGAGAATTAATGCCCTTTTCTGTCTGTCGTGGAGCCCCTGCTGCTCTTCTTTCACCCACTTCGGCCTTGATAGTGATAGCAGGCCCTGCTCTGCTACTTTACATTTCATCAGCAAGCTGCTTCTGCTGGCTCCACATCTGTTATGGAAATTTGCGCAGAGGGGAAATGGAATATCATTTCAAATATTTTCACTTCAGAAACCGGGTTGATTTAGGCACTTGTAAAGGTTTCAAAGACAGAGGTGATGAAATATGCTCATCCACTTTCACAGCCATATATTACCGTAATCTATCAATACATTCTTAGTGCCTGATAGCTTCAAATTTGGGATGTTTTAAGAAGTCAGTGCTTGTGATAAAATTCATAACCTCTGACTGTGTGTCACAAACCCCAGAGGAGAAACAAGCTTGATGAATTTAACTCCCCTGAACCTTAAGTTCAAAATGTCCCCTATCTCTGTTCAATAGTTTAATAAGATTTTAATTAGGCAATTAAAAGTCTTTGGAATAGCATATGGTCATAATTACTGCTGTATGGTTCACTCAAGGATGAATGAGCCATTAATTACTCTTACTTGGGTCTGGGGATTGGACTTAAAATGGGTCGTGCAGGAAAGAGAGGGTATTTCTTCAGCCTCCACGATCACCTTATCAGAAATACATACTTCTGAATTTCTATTAACTGGAGAGTCGGATTGGGTTGCACCAGCTATTCGTGAATCCATTACTAAGTTTGTGCATAAAGTCCTTCCAAAGTTGTTGGTAGCTCATTTTAAACGAGTACTGGCTTAATTTACATGTGTATATCGGTTTGGAACATTTGTTGCACCCAATCAAAGACAATCAACAATACAAACAGGAAGTCACGGTTTCATATATTAAGTTTAGGGCCGATTTTATGTAAGTTTAGGTATTGCTTTTTTTATGTCCATTTGCATACAAGAAGAAATTGATTGAGTTTAAACCTTCAAATCAATGAGAATTATTAATTACTGATCACTGATTACTTCCCTAGTTGATTTGGTGATTTAGTTTATTAGCACATTGTTTTGAAATCTAAAGTATACTGTGTTATTTTTGTTGAATGGAATTTAAAATCTTCCCATTTTACAACTTTACTACACAATTGTCATCAATTGATAATGAGTTAACATCTTCCGAGATGGTGCAACTGCCTCCTGGAATCAGAATCACTCTTAGCAGGAAAGACTAAATCAGCTGTTGTATTGGAAGCAATGTGTCATGCAAAGTCTTGTGATTGCGATATTTCACATAGTCACTGTGACCTGATACCTGCGCTCTGTGACGGAAGTGCTGCAATGTCTTACTCATAGATAGTTATCTTTAGATCTGGATGAATAGTTACGAAATAATCTGAGAGGCAGTAGGACCGGTGCAGAAGTGTGTCAACACTGCACTCCCACATGGCTCGCCCCGTATCGGCCACTCTGTCCTTTTGTGCAGGTGTGTTCTCCATTAAAGCCTCTCCTGACAGATGATGTCCTCCACATCTCACACCTGCTCCTTCACACATCTGAGAGTCCTTCAGCGGCGTGGAGGTGTCAAGGGGGGCAGGAGAGGGAGAGCTGATCGTAGGTTGAAGGCCACATCTGGGAGTATGCGACCTGGGTTGTCCGAGGGTTGTGATATCATTGACTGGAGCATGTGTGAGTTTGTGTGTACAGGTGGCTTCCTGAGATGACAGGCATGCAGAGAGGTCATATTTTTCAGTCAACAGGCTGTGTGTGGATTCCAGAGAGCCTTGACCCCTCCTACTCCACTCGGATGGCAAATGCTAATGGTGCTGACACCTGTTTCAGCAGTGTACGCAGTGCTGCTATTAATAATACTGGTCTTATAAAGTAGTGCTGTCATTGGTCAGTCTTTGCCATTTAGTGATATATTGTGATAGTTTTACTGTACTACTGGAAATGACTGGCACAGGGTGCTAGGAATTTCCCAGCTGGGTTAAATATAAACCTTATTTCCTCTTTCTGACACACAGTCTGCTGTGAATCAATTTGACAGTGCAGGTTTATTCTAGTATATGATATGCTCGTAACTTTTTATGAGAATGTTTGATCTGGTAAATTTCCCTTCACATTATAAGCTGAAGTTATTGTGTAAGATCAGTTTCATGTTGACAGAGTTGTCTGGGAGTTTCATTCTTATTACAGCCACATGTTAATGAATCAGGGTTTTTTTTTTCATTTTATGGAACTCACTCCCAGCAGAGCATCTTACTGCTTCATTTAATGGTCTCTTCACCTCCACAGCTAATTATTTTCACTTCGTGGACTGTCAAAACTATTGCTATTACTCATATGGATGATGGGCTGGTGAGCAAAAGCCCATGTGCCATCAGTCAAATAGTGACGTCTCTGTGTCCCACTTATTTCCCTCCCAGAAGCATAAGATATTTCAATTTCCACTTCGGATGTCCACCCTCACTTTTCAGAATCCTAATTTGTCACCCCCACTTACACTTAGTGTCCAGGCATCATAATCCAGCTGATGGAAGCTCTGAGTTGATGGAAATGTTGATGCATTCTTCAATTATTACGCCACACCTACAGCAATCTAAGCTTTGTGAGCAGTGGTGAGTCAGTTGAACTTTTCGCCCCAGGTTTTGCCTCTCATGCCACATGAAGGCTGCATTACTCCTCTGATTGATGGAGATTGTTTGGGTTGGTCACAACTTGATGCTGACACATGTTTTTAATTAAAAGATTGAAAGGTAACAACGTGTAATGTTATTTATGCTAAAAGCATACTAACTGCTAAAGCAGCAAACAACCGTGTTCCTGAGCAGGAATTTATTTTAAGAGACTGAAGCTGAAGCTGTTTCATTTTTCAAATTATATGCTTCATTTTATTTATTTGTTTCTTTGTTAATTGTGATTGTGACAGCATTAAGTAATTATATCAGTTATCTATTATTAAAACTACATTTTCAAATTTTTAATAAAGATCCTCAAGGCTACATTTCTATGCTTTTCTTAGCTAAGTGAATATAAATGTGTATAGATAAATAGCATTCACTTACCCAGACTTAATTGTGTCCTCCCACTAATAAAACCAAACCTTTATTAGACCCTCTGTGTTTTACAATCTGTGGTCAAAGTTTGACATATGCAACGATCTTGTCAAACTAATCTGATAAGGCTGATGTGTTGCTGGAGGGGATCTATATATAAAGAAGCACTGGAAGAATTTAGGAGAAGATCATAGACAGAGAGATGGGAGAGTATCATCCATAGCCAGAGCACAGTATCACGTCTGTGTAGGGAGTGAAAGGGATGATTCATTTTATGCATCATGCAGGAGAGAGTGGTGAAGTGCAGAGTTGCATATAGATTTCTGTGCTGTCAGAGGGGCCCTTGTTCTCTGAGTCGAGCTCTCTCTACATACCTCAGTCGGATTCAGCTTGATGCATGCGGGCCTCTTTTTCTGACTGTCACGCCAAGCCAGAATTAATGTTAGCTTCCCTTTTTCTTGGTCAAGTGGTGTCTCACTTTGAATTGTTCCCCACAAAGGACACTAATGATGATTATGGCCAACCTCCTTGTCTGTTACATGTTGAGGTCCACTGGCATCACGTAGGCTGCTGGCAGGGGGGGATTGTCCAAAAAATGTCAGTGACCCAGCCTGGAGTTTCAAAACAGAAGAGTCTCACAACCTCATCTGGTTTTGTAATCCTGATAATTAGGAGTCACAATCCTGCTGCTGTCGGCTGAAATTCTTCAGTTTCCACCAGTGGTTCAGTGAGTGATAGATTTTGATTTGTTAGCTCTCCTGTTGACATCATGTTTTAATTTCAAAACTTTTTCAAGCAACTTAATTCAGAAGAAAAAGACTGGATTTGTGTTATTCCACCTTGCGCAGACTAAATTGACAGAATAGAGTATGTCTGCCGGTATTTCTCACACTCATGTCTTGTGTGTGTCTCGACTGCTGTGGAAATAACCCTCTTTGTGTCTTGTTCTCTGGCCTTTATCATGGCCTTCCTGCTCCTCCAAATGTCATCTTCCCAGCTCAGATTTGAAGATGTCTGTGTTTGCAGCAAAGTGTCAGACTGCGTATTGACTAAGAGTCAGGAGCCCCTTGATAGAAAACAGGAATAGCTTCACTCACTACCTTTTGCTATTGATTGCCATACCTCACATGAAACTGAATCTCCCGTTGGTTGCATTTAATGAGGAGCTCCCTGTGGCAGCTGTAATGGAGCGTCTGCAGTTGTAACTGGGATGTGTGTATTGAATTTCCCTTCACGTCTCACTACGTTCAGTTAATCAGCATCACTGAATTGCGCCATAACCCATTATTGGTGTAATGGTTGTCTTGTGGCTTTGTTCTGGTGTTTTGTTAAGAATTGTTGTAAGTGTTGTGGATAAAAGAATCAGCCAATGTCAATTTTTAAATGGCCATAAAAGACTTAAAGTTCAGTTCCAGAGATCTGTATTGACTTGAGGAGAACTGAACAGCAGACCTATGCAAATATTTAACCAACCTTTGGCTTTGGATACTTGTCTCTCCATAAATTCCTCATTGCAGCTGCGAGCAGGCAGAACTGAAGCCGTGACGTGTGGGAATTAAAACATTTTACAAAATCAGTGGTTATAATGTACACACACCTTTCTCACCACTCAGTGATTAAACTAATGTTCAACCAAGCAAGACTGTGGCACACAAACGCCTGTAATTCCTGAAATATGAGCTGGGTGTCACTCCTTTTTCATTGTCTTTCAGCTTAAACAGAGACTTCCAAATTTTGTACTTTCTTTTCTTCCTTGTGCAGAGCAGGTACAAACAGTTCAGATATAGAGATTACAGCTCTGGGGGAGTGTGAGGCTGTTTGTCAGCAGGCGACTATCAAATTAACCTGACCATAGCATTGTGCTCAAGCACGTCCTGTAGCAAAGCTCATTCATGTAGTATTCTGTTAATGATCACTACTGTGGTATCACTTGCTCAGCCCTCTGAAAAGAAACTGAAAGCTATATCATCTGTAGTGAGGAGTGGTGGCCTGAGCACCACATATGGAGAAAGTAGACTTTTGTCCTGTGAAACTTGAAAATTAAAATATATCACTGCTCTTAGCACACTATCAATGACATGCAAGACTTTTCTTTTAACCTAGTGCCCCTGTTAACACTGCAGCTGTTACTGTGCAGCACAGTCCTGAAACTGTGTCTATTTTAAGGAACTAGAGTTGCTACTAACATTCGACAGTCATTTTCATTATTGATCCGCCCTGTATTTTTTACAATTAATTCATTGTTTGGTCTATGGGATTTAAGAAAATAATGAAATAAAACATACTGAGGTGACATCCATAAATGTTTGTGTTGCCTGTTTGTTTTGGCTGGTTCAAAGATACTTTCACATAACAAAAAGCAGCAAATCCTCTATCAAAACAGTTGGTGGTTAAAATTCTGTCGTTCAACTTATTGATAAATCAATTCCATTAATCCACTTTTTCTTCCAGATCAATATAAAAACAATCACAAATCACTAATTTGAATGTTGTTCCTTCATCTTCACAGGCTTCAGCTGAGACCCTGCTGTCTCACGTACGCATGGAGGCTGATCGGTGGAGGCTCTCTGTCTTGTTCTGAGGTCACAAATCGTCATTTCAAACCAGCATCATCTTCTGCAGGCCTGAAGGAATCTGACTTCACAACAGTGCATAGACCTTCCTTTCAAGGAGACGGGAGCTGCAGGAAGAGAGAGAGGGAGAGAGAAAATAAACACGGCTTTAAAAAAGACCCTCTTCATGAATTCCCCAAAAACCTGAAAGGCAAATACTGCAAGTTGGCTGGCGGTCCGGAGGAGGCATGTGGACAATGAGTATGGCTTGGCTCTGTCTCCCAGCCCTCACTGTCCTCCTTATTAGCTGCTTTCATACAGCTGTCACAGAAAGCGATGTCACTCCACGCCTCACCTTCTCCTACAGTAAGTTTTATCTACTTCTTGACTCTAGAATTACAACAGCATTACAGTAACGCACTGACATTGTATGGGATGTTTCTTTCAGGCGAGGTTACATTTAGTCTCAAACTTCTCCAGCATCACATGATCACTGAGTCATTTGAGTAGGTAGCAGACTTTTAGGGATGCTATTTATGAGAGAAGAAAGGATGATGTGAGTTTTGTGGGTGCCTGGGGCTCCACTTGGGGCTTTGTGAGATCCTTTTGCATGAACAGCAGCACTTGGCATACTGTTAATAAACCGTAAAAAAGCACAGGGCTGTTGCTTTTTCTTGCTCTTTGTAGACAAGCTGCTGCAAGCTCACAGCTGACTGGAGGTAAAAACACAACTGGATGTATGATGTATGTTATTGTATATCATGGAAGGCCAACAGAAACAGCAGCTGTTTCCTGGTAACCTATTTACTATTAAGTAGTTCTTGATTATAGCAGAGTATACCTACATTTTCCACTCTCACATCCTGCATACAGGACTGATTATGTAATTCCCACTGGTGTCCCTGTTCATTAACACTGTCCATTGAAAGACATCAATGTACTTTATGTGTGTCCTTTGAAGAGCCTGACCAATAATGGATTTTTGGGGCTGATACCGATATCAGGAAATGAAAACATTTCAATATTGATATGTCGGTCAACATATATAACTCATGGTTCACTAATGCTGAGTCAAGAGATCAACAGCAGTAAATGTTCAGGGGAAACTTTTATCCAGTGCGAAACCAGACTTGGAATTTAAAATTTTGTAAATGCAGTGAATGGAATTTTTCAGTTTGGAGGTATCAAAACTGTGACTCCTCAACAAAACAGTTTTATGTGAATACTTGTGAAGTTACTGGTACATTCCTATTAATGTTATAAACCCATAGGCACAATGGATGCTCACACATTAGCCTCCACTTAACTGACAAGGTATAAAAGAGGTACTTAGCTAATGTAGAAAATGAGTATGATAAGCATGAATGGCATGACGGTTGTCACAGGACAGTAATGCATCATGCAGTGTGCAGAGTAGTTTAAGTTTGCTGTTTAATTTTCCAAAATGCAAACGCTACTCTTTGTTAGTGTTGGTTCGGAACATGGTGGTTTGGTTCAAGAGCTGCTCTGCAATATTTCTCCTAACAGAATAAAAGCTTTCATATTGGACAACATATGAGCCGATATGTCTGTGATTCGCCAATATTGGCCAATAAATCGGTCGGGCTCTGGTCCTTTTGTCAGAGCTAAAAGGATTTGGACGGGTGAAATGGTGTTTGTCTTCGCCATAATGATTTTAAATCCATGTAAATCCGCACTGTAAATGGTAGCTCCATCGGGGTGGCTCTGTCGAGTACCTACAGGTCAGACGTAATTACAAAATGAACAGGTCCATTGTGCTGTGCCTACCGAGCTGTAGACTCACAAGCACTGAGAGTTACTGCACTTCTTTAATCTGTATCTTTTTTCATTATTTTTCACCCTTAAAATATGTTATAATATTGTTAAATTAGCCTTTTGTGCAGCATGATTTGCTGTGCTCTCTTCGTACAAAGTGCCATGGCCACTAGTGTCAAAGTAGTGATTTTATCATCACTTGTATGTAATTATTCAAATGATCTACCAGTGCACTTGAGATGACAAGTTGGATTTAAACATTTACTGTGCCTTAGTATTTTCATGGAAAATTAAACAAAATGATGGATTATGAGATCAATGCAGGCTTTCAATGATTGAATTGCGCTTAGTGATTCAGGCATCATTAGATTCTTAATGTCAGGGAAGATTATGCTGATAGATCTCTCTTAGTAATCTATTATAGGAATGGATAACGTTTCCAGTACGAGGCCAATTTTGAGCCAAGCAAGCTTATAAATAGGTCAGCCATCTTGCCTGTCTGAGCCTGCACCTTCCCTCCTGTAGGACCTCTATACCAACAGGTAATCTCTCTCACCTGCCAGCTTCAACAAAGCCCACGGCTCAGCTCTGGTGGAGCGTTTCACAACAACACACACCATCAATCACTCACTGAAAAGACGCCTCACGTTCACGCTTCCCCATGTTTTGATGGAAAGATTTGCTTTCAGAGCATGCAGCCAATATTAAACACCACTATAAAACATGCAAAACCCACATGTCAGAACACAGGATTGTCTGCGCTATGGATGCAGTTTGGCTGAGGCTGAGCAGGGAAGGTTGTCTTTTCTATCTTGTTTCTATTTCAGCGATATTATTGGAGCTAACTAGACTTATCCTCGGTCATTAGCTTGTTTTGTAATGGCATTTATGTGGCTGTAACCTTCACCACATTGATAAGCTCTGACATGCAGGAAATTACAACTTTAACAAGGTAGTTATGATCCACAGTAAGAGATAACAAGGAGTACATGTATCAAGTCCTTCTGAACTATCTTGACATGGTTGAGAGCTCACAGTGGCTTCAAATTTACTAGCAGACTTATAAAACAACTCTGACAAAGGACACTTAAAAAGACTGAACTCCCTGACTGATGATGCTAGTGTTTAAAAGACCACTATTAGGTTTTACATTGTGATCTAAGGCAAGCTTCTTCCTGCCAGTGAAGGATGGTGGGGCCTGGCGATGGAACTGGTCTTGCGGTGGAAATGTCGGTTCTGCTACACTGACATTTTCCAGCCTCCCGCAGAAGGGCTTTGTCACATTGTGTTTACTGTATCAAAGCAGAATGCAGAGCTGCGGGCCTCAGGGACCTGAACTTTATACAGCAGAAACCGCCTGGTCGCGTCATTGTTTCTGGTCCTCTCTGTCCTATCTGGATGCCATGTTGGTTTGTGGGTTTACATGCCTTAACCTTGGTTAAGACGGGCTAGAGATGCTTGTGCTTCTCATCCGGTAACATTTCTGTAGACCGACTTCCCCTCCTCTTCTGTATTGCCCTCTCTGTCCCCTGGTCCCCGCCTCTGCCTTAATGAAGAGGGTAATCTGCCATGAATAATGAATGGGGATTTGTATGTGTTATGGTGTGAACACTAGTCTGGTTCTCATTATGCGCCTATCAGGACGGATCATGGGTTCAGGGAGTAGAGTCTGCATCTGCTTTTCTCTCTGCTTTTGTTCCAGGCTTTAATGCAGACCATGCTGAATGACTTAGTGTGTTGGACCACTATTTAAAGGCACACCTATCAGCCCTTTATGTTGCCTGTCTTTGCCTCTTGATCTGCTCAGTCCTCTGTTAGACATCATGTGTGTGGACACTCTTGCTTTAATTTTATTTAGGGGCCATGCCCACAGCCACACTGGGAGTGAAGCATTTTTAATTATTTAAAAGCTGCCATGTCTGCACCAGTCGAATCAACCATTCTCAAGTAATTCAGAATGACAACAGTGTCAAGTGAGATAACAGCCTTTCAATACCGTGTTGGTGCCACATAGCTGAACAGACGTTCTTAATGGCATGGATGCTTAAACACACTCTACTTGACTTGTTAAAGACCATAACACCAATGTGGACAGTCATAGTAACCGTTTTTGTTACAACTTTATTTTTGTTGTGACTCTTGTTTTTATATTAATTGTTTTGATTAACTGAAAAATAATGTAGTCTAATAAAAAATGGCAAAAATCATGACATTCAAAATTTAACACAGCCCAAATGATCAGTTATAACAGTGGCAATAAATATAGTTTTTCATCCTTTTTCAAGCAAAAATTCTGGTTTGAGGTTTAATCTTTGCTGCTTTTCTGTCTTCTATATGCTATTAAATTATTATCTGTTGATTAACTAGTTAGTTGATTAACCAACATAATTAGCCAACTGAGCTGTTATGTATGATGCTGCACTATGAGTACTCAGTAATGCACTGTATGTGTGACTGACTGTTGTCCATCTTAGTGATAATTTTCAATCCACCATGAAAAGACAGATCATTGATCCTTATATTGCTGATGTGTGTGACACCCACTCTGTTTAATCCACCATGGAGGGAGATATAAATCAAACTCAGCAGACCCTGTAAGCACCCAGTAAAAACACTGCCATTGCTTCGCACTTTCATTTTCAAGGTGTTGCGAGGACGAGACGGTGTCTCTGCTCCTACTGTAAATACACAGCATGGAGGCAGGTCAAAGTGCTTTTGTACAGTTAGTCGTGACCTCATGTACAGTCTTTTGTTCTTGATGCTGCAGCCTTGTTCCGAAGAAGGGGTCATGGTGAGTTCCTGATGAACCAGCAGCTGGTTTACATTATTGTGGTTAATCTGGGGTCAGCTTGTTTTGCTCCTTGACCAAAAGATTGCCCTTTTTCATGGGAAAAGGTTCCTTTCCAGCTGAGGTGCAGGCTCTTTTACAAACTACAAGTTTAAGAGCTTTGGATAAAGGTGCTTTATTTAAATTCTAACAGATTCATTAGTTTCTATCCCCCACTACATTGCACCAGTAAAGCCTGTTATTGCTCATCCCTGCTGTGTGCATACGTAATTCACATACTTTATCTCTCCATTTTACAGTTTCCTTGGCATTTACAGTATTTGCAGCATTTATAATATGACTTCCCAGCCTCGGTTTCCTGAAGCTGTGTTTGGCACCAGTCTCATCAGCATGGTGCAGTGGAGACAATATCCTGCTAACAAGATGCAGCCCCGCAAGTTACCAATGCAAACAGCAGGCTCACAGCTTGTCTAATGAATCTCCCGGTGAATTGACCCTCTTGGCCTGTTGTCGTAATGCATTCCAGATGCTTTAGTCTCTGTCCTTCAGCTTCCCAGGTCTATTCTCCCACACAATTACCCATTCAGCAGCAGCTCTTAATAGCTAGTTTAAAATTACTCTGTATAATTTAGTTAGCACTCCAGTGTGGCATGTTTTCTGTCTTCAAGTCACCAGACAATGAGACAGTTGTAGGGGTTCTGCTAATGCTCCGATACTGACCCAGTGGGACACTGCGGCTTCCTGGCGCAGTGGTCATTGCTCGACTCTCAGCAGAGGGTCTTAATCACTTCTTCTCAAAGCAATTGGATTTATGAGGGTTCATCTGTTCTATGCCGAGCAAAGTCCTTGAACAAGTACAGTAGGTAGATGAAGACAAAGAAAAGAGATTTGTCCCTGGTGTCTCATTGCTCTGCCTGAGTAGATTCTTCCTTAAAGTATAATTTCTCTCTTGTGTCTTTGTATTGTTGAAGTATCCCAGCTCAACTGTTAATCAAAGCTTTTTAACAAACAATTTTACATACATTGCTGCTCTCCTCTCATCATTTATCTAAAAAAAGTCAACTTTCATGAGCAACGAAAAAAGCCTGTTTTCAACTTTATGGCAAAGTTGTTGTTTTTTTTTTAAGTTTTGCAAAAACGGAACAATTAAGGTTTTAAGGCTCTTAGATTTATCTGAAACATTCAAAGGCAGCCATTATTTCTGGGTAACCTGCTTGTGAACTATAACTAAGACATCAGGTGCTGTTTTTTATTTTAAATGTTGACAATAAACTTTGTTTCTCAGTCTTTGCAAGGACAAGTTTACTAATGAACAGATCTTGAACCAGTTGTATGGAGAGTTTGTTTCAGAGTAATTTGCCACTCACACAGCATATTTGTTTCCAACAATGTTTTCTTGTAGTTCTGCAGAAATAAACAAGAACGGGTGTTTTAAATGAGGTATGCAATCGTCTGATCTCCTGAACATACAGCTGTAAGAGCTGATAAAGACAGCCATCTCATAAGAGAGGGCACTGATTGAATCAGCCTGTTATAGTTGCCCTACAAAAGAAGGTACTTAGATCTCTGTCACCAAAGGACAAATTACTCCACAGTTCCCCTCCAGAGGGGATGTTCCACACTTTTAATTATCCTTCTACTTTTTTTGGACTCATACCCATCAGAAAATCAGCTGCAAAAATGTAGAAGGATTCCTTTAAGCCCAATATAATTAATTTCCCCTCTAAATAGATTAGCAAGCCAGTCTAGGCGAGTATTTCAATCCATTTAGCACTGTCATTTGCAGAATTTGCTTTTAATTACATAATAATGGCAATGATCAATTGCTTACAGCTGCCAGAGGTTGAACCACTGAGTGTGCTGTTCGTGCACTTTTACAAAGGCTCTGAACCAGACAGAGCTGCTCTCTCTGAATGGGAGGTCTGGTAACAGTGATACAGGGAGGTGTAAAGTTATCCAGCTCTGCCTGCTGCTTCCCTCTTTGTGTAGTGTTTTCATTTTGCAATTCAGGGTCATAAACCTGCTTGACCTGTGACCCGTTTTTTTTATCTTCAGGAAAGCAGAGACAGCAAAGTGGAGAAGAATTTGTTTCTTGTCTTTAAGGTATATTGCTAATATGTAAAATATACATTGAAGGTCAATCATACACTAATTTCATTTTAACTTCACTTTCGTTTTAACAGTGATTGCCAAGAAATGCACCTGAAGGATAACGTCTCCCTCTCTGCCACACCTCTGTACTCAACTTCAGTAAATTTTCAGAATATAATCTCAATGCATTACCATCACCAGAACACAATAATGAAATATCCAAGGGTTTTGTTAAGTAATAATTAAAGTAATAAAAGTCCTACAGTACAGCAACATTTACAAAAGCTGTTTGCCTGGCTAGGGTTGGGGCAGACAGCAGCAGGAGGGTCATTAAAGCAATTACTGTACATTTTATTTTACGTTTATTTACTGTATCCCAGTAGGAATTCCATTTAACACAATGACCTGCGGTATCACTTTGTCCAAGTGGTTGATGTAATTGTTGCAGGCCTCTCTGGTGAGTTTGGTGGTCTGAAACATCTCGGTTTGCAGCAATGACTTCCTCCATGTTGTGTGGCTTGGCTTCACATCACACAGAGTCCTTCAGGGCATGCTATTCAGGGGACCTACAACTTTAAATGGAAAAGTAAAACATTTGTGCTTTGACACAGAATGAAACCAGACGCATTCTGCTGTAATTGCGGATGTACTGATGTAGCCAAAACGGATGTGTTATAGGCCAATGAAGAAATTAACAAATATTCAGCCCTTGGATTCTCTTTTATTTTTTCCATTATTCTGCTGAAGGGTTTTTTTTTTTCACTTTTTTAAATGACTGGAAAACAAAAACCCAGTGCACACTCTCCCTGGAGTTTTTGTCCTCAATAATTTGTTGTATTTTACATGTAAATGCAAACATACTGTTTTACAAAATGCTTGCTTTTTAGAGTGCCCAGTGGCTGAAAGTGTCAGGGCTTTAAAAACAGATTTGGCAGTCCCCATACACATAAATAAAAATAAACTCACACAGGTAGACACAGACACACATTGTCTGTACTTAATCTTCAAAGCAAAGAGTGCCTTAGTAAGATGTTGGGCCACCAACAACATCAGTGTGCTCTACTGTGGAGATGAATGGATCTTTCTTTTCATCCCATACAGTAGGTGTTCAGTTCTGTTCAGATCTGAGATCATCATAGCCTACATTTCACATCATTGTCAGACTCATCAAACCATTCAGTGACCCACTTTGTCCTGTATTATGCTCTACTTAAACTGGAAGGCTTCTCCTTCATCTACATTAGGTTGGGTAGTTCCTTTTTTGTACACCACTTTGGACAAAAGCATCCGCCAAATGAATACATGTAAATTCAAAGCTGCATTCATTATGTTTTTCTATTCATTCAGATTTTTCCTTTAATTTGTTTAATTTATCCTTTAGGTGAACTGATCATTTAAATATTACTTGAAAGGTTACTTGTGTTGAAAATAACTCGAGTACAAATACATAAATAGTCTTTTTACAATGACTGAAGTTACATACACATAAATTACATTCTGTACTGTAGTGACCATCTATTCTTAATAACAAGGGTTTTTCAAAGGTTCCTTTACCGGAGATAAGTACGATGGACAAGATGTCTAACAAAGTGAAAATGATCTACAGTGTAATGTTCCTGAACCTTGTACCTCTTCAGTAGTGACACGATGGTCACTTGGCTGCCCTTTGTGAAGGCCTGTCTCTGCGGCTGCAGCAGATACAAGCTGCTCCTCCACTCTTAAGTGCTTCCTCCGATCCCATCCTGTCCTTTTCCTTCTTCCTGATGTTACACCACAACATTTCTGGGGCTGCGTTGTCATGAAATGGCCCCTCTGGAATCAACTTCAGACCATTGTACAACAATGGAGGGGATTCTTTAAGGGACTGTGACGTATGCAGAGGGGAAGGTAGGACAAGTTCAAGTAGGGTAGACACTTGTGATGTTCTTTTAGCATTAACAGTCTGCACGGTGTTTGACCTCTAGCAGTTTTTCTGTCTGGATTTTGTGGTCTCATGACTGAGTTGTTGCTCATGACTGCCACATGAACAAATTATTTCAACACTCCTGCAACTCTGATTCCAAAAAAGTTGGGATGCTTTGTAAAGCATACATATAAACAGTATGATGTGCATCATTTGCAAATGAACTGTTTGTAAATATTTTTAAAGTTGATGAAGTAAGTTTATGTGTTTGAAAGTAAATAATGTGCTGCGGTGTTTCCAACATGAGTGTGTCCCTTCAAAACATTGAAAGAAGGCTGAGGGCAAGTTTGACAAAATGCATTCTTCTTTTAGCTATGTTTTGGTAAAATGAAAACACTAAGCTGAAAGAAGCTAAAAAAAGTTATACATTGTTCAGATGACATACTGATTAGAGCAGCTTTAAACGTCTTGTGGCAATTTGAACATGCCATCTTAAGACTGACTGGTTGATTCTTTAAGCATTTATTTTATTAAAAGAAAACAAGTGCACAACTTAATATTTAAATATACCATCTAACAATTACCTTCCCCCCTGAGGTATAAAGCGTTGTAAAACAATAGGCCTATACTGAAAGATGATTAATGTTTTCCTGAAATTGTAAATGGAAAGCTTTGTGCGTTTGCAAACCCTCTGGATCTCTTTAATGATACTCAATTAGGGGCCGCATTGTTTTTCTTTGTCAGCTGTGGTCGTTAAGTATGACAGTGGTGATCTGACTCCAGAGAATAATTGTGTAGATATCCTCCTCTGTGAAAATCCCTCAAAGCTTTTGTTTTGGTTCAGGCTTTGGCCTTTGTCTCTCTCTCTCTGTAAATCACTGTTAAACTTGCCCAAGGCTCTGTTGAGAGGAAAAAAGGGGGGGAACCGTACCGGCACGGAGCAGCACTCCATTTATCCTGTAATGATAGTGAAAGGAGAGAGAACGGCCCCGACGGGTCCACGTACAGTACGTACAGCGGGGCCTCTTGTGGTTTTACGGACAGATTTAACTACAATATGGCTCTCTGTTGCTCCGGTGATGGGCTGCTATTAACATGTTGTTTTCCTGAGGGAGAGGAAGTCTCTTAACCTTCTGTACCCACCCACTGAGGTGAGGTTAAACCAGGTAACATGTCCTACAGGGTACATACCACATAGTGTGCTTATTACCAGTACAACTTAATGACACCTTACTCTATATGGACTGGATTAGTTTTATGTCGAGAAGTGACATGATTGTAATTACCAGAGGCATGGTTTTACTCCAGTATGACTCTGCTTGTCTGTCTGGAAAGAAAGTGAAACTGTTGCCTTGCAAATTACAAGTGTTAGACTGCGACTTTGAGGGTTTGTTCGAACAATATTAGGGGGAAGATCTGAAAAGGGAGCAGGTTATGTATTTTGTGTTTTTAGTGATTCAAAGTTCATTTAATTCCCCATGAATTTAAGTGATTATATATTATATTGTTATATACACTTTGGGCCCAGTTCACTTATTTCAGTAGCAGTGATAAAAAAAAATCTTCATTAGAAATAAAGTGATTAGAATATTTACTATTTTGTGATGTTTGCCATAAATTTGGTCATTGTTGATTTAATTTATAATGTATAGTTAGTGACTGTGTGAAATATATTGTTCCACTGAAAAATTATATTTTAAATTGGGACATAATATCTTAATTTCTGTGTGCTTTGCCTCTTTGTTATTAATTAATTTGATTAATAATTAATTAATTGATCTACTTTTCTGAGGCAAGAGGGAATATGAATCTGCTTTGTGTTTGAAAGCAGATTCTGTAGGCACTTTTTAAAAAGTGAAACATAATGTTTAGCCCCCCTCCCCTCCCCACCGCAGTCATTCTGTGCAGCTACTTAGAGCAGGAATTTATATATAAGTCACAGGGAACAACATTCCTGCACAAAACATGAAATCACATCATTAAGAAGAACAATATTAGTGGACCTCCCTCCGTAAAGTAATTGGAGTTCTTTGGTCTGTTATTTTTTCCTCATCCGTCACATTACAGGGGCAAAGGTCCTGTATCAGAGCTTCAGTCACGTCAAGTTTCCATCAGCTCCCTGCTTCTGTTTATGCTGGCATGCAATTAAGGCAAGTTGTTCAAGCTGGGCCAACAGTGAAAGCCTCCAGGCTGCTGCAAATCTGAGATACACATGGGCCTTTAAAGCAGTGATTAGGAGAGCTGATGATTTAACCCCTGGCTTCAGTTAATAGGTGTTGATGTGGTTGGAGCAAATCTCTCACTTACTTTAGGAAAAATATAAGGAATTCTTTCCTTCTCTCTCCCTCTCTGATGAGGAACTGACAGGATTCAGACGTTGCAGTCGCACACGCAGAAACACAGACACACTGATTTCTTTTCATTCATTTTTTCAGGTGTGTTGAATAGTGCATGAGGCCCAGATGCTTAGTTGTGCAGTAGATCTCCTGTAGTAGGTATATTGCTCTACAAAGTCAAAGTTCGGTGTGAGTAACGGTGTTAGTAGTCAAACAGATTGAAATGGCCTCAGGCATTTATATCCAGCTGAAGCATCCTGGCAGTCTTGAGGTCTAAGTTGCTGACCGTGTAGTTGCATCATCCTCAATTCGAGTCCAACCGGGACCTTTGACCTCACTCTCCTTTTTTCCTGTCAGCTGTGGGGTCTAATAAAGGCAGAAATGCCAGGAAAAAAATGCTTTAAAATGTTTCTGCGTAGGAAGATAAAATGTTGTTTCAGACAATTTGTGGAAGATTTTTGCTTTTCAAACTGAATTTTTCTGCAACATTGAAACACACAAACCTTTGTGCTGTGAAGTTGTCATGAGAAAAAAAGACAACTCAATGAGGCCTGTCAGGAGTGACGCATTGTGCTACTGTGTCTGATTAAGACAGAATATCCACAGCACATCTGTGATGTGTATCAGATTTTATGACTACTCTTCAAAATGCTTTAATTTGCATATTCAAGTTTTTGCATTTTCTATCCTCAATAGCTGATAATGACTTCTATCAGTCCTATGTTGTATAAACTTCCCTTCATATTCGTCATGGTTAGGTTAATTTAATAACTACATCCTCTGTCTCCTCTGTTTTTGTCTCTCTCTGTCCAGATGCGAAGGAGAGGACAACCAGAAGTTTCTCAGTCAGTGGAGTCTTCAACTATACCTCTCTCCACCTCAGTAAAGAAGACAACATGCTGTATGTTGGCGCCCGGGAGATTCTCTTTGCTCTCAACCTCACTGATATCAGTGCCGTCAAGCTACAAAGAAACGTAAGAGCCAGCCGTCGGTAAACTGCAGTGTGATATACTGTATCAATATGAATGTAGTTATAATAAGATCCCAGAGGTACAATATGAATATGGTTGTAAATATGATACGATCCCATAAGTCCAATGTGAATATAAACCACCTCACTGTATTATACCAGCAGTGTGAGTCTGACAGTGTTTCTCTCCTGCAGCTCACATGGAAAACTCCAGAGAGGAAGAGAGACGAGTGCAGTTTCAAAGGCAAAGACCTGCAGGCAAGTGAACTGCTCAAGTAACTCAACTCAGATGGCTCACACTTTATTTACATGACTGCAGGTTTGCCTCGTTGGTCAAGTTGACCATTGCTGCAATGCACTTTGGAAGCAGATCCAGGGCACAACCCTGGAAATTTCCTGTCAACTTGTAACTTTCCATTCTAACAATGGATTATTCCCTTCCTTTCAAATGAACTTTTCCTCTATTACACTCTTTCTTTTGTCAGCTTACTCCACTTCAACTGTTGCAGGTAAACATACAGATCTAGAAGCTTGTGAATTTATGATTGCCTATTTGTTAGAGGGAACCCATTAGCAGGAGGAATCAGTGTTTGTTTTGAATATTAAAAGACAATCTCAAAATTGCTGAATGAAAAAAGGCACAAATATATAAGTGGAAATTGGATTTTAATGGTACAGTTTGCAGTACAAACACTCCAGTTTGCTGATTCAGATCATTTGTTTTACATTTTTATTTTCACTTTAAAATAGACTTCTGCGAACTCGAGAAACAACATAACTTTTGGAAAAAAACAAAACAGTGTTTTGTTTTGGTGAAATTTTGTCAAACCAAGACATAATCAGCGTAAATTATCTTGATAAATAACCTATATGCTTTTTCAATTTGTTAGCAGCTGTAAAGAAAATGAAGTAGGGAAATTAAATTTCCAAATTTTCATGATTTTTTTTTTTCTGTGTTTCCAATACAGACGGATTGCTTCAACTACATCAAGATTTTAATACGTATGAACAGCACTCATCTGTACGTGTGTGGAACATACGCCTTCAGCCCCACCTGTGCTTACATAGTAAGTGTTTTAGGAAATAGTCTCATCTGTTGCAGTGACCAGCTGTGGGCAGCTTGACTCTATCTGTGCATGTTAGGATCTAGAAAGCTGTGTCATTCAGTCATTTTTTTTAAGAGAAGTTGATTACTCCCAATGCAGGACTTTATATGTGGCGCTTATTTATTAGATTCTAGAGGAAGAGCATCTACAATCGGATGCATGCTGCTTCCTGCCTCTCAGCTCACTTAGCAGTCTGGCTGAGGCCCATGCGCAGCTAGATACAATATACTGTATGTGCATTATTTTATTATCTCCTGTGCCAAAGGGAAATGGATCAAAATATTTAATGCATGTAATCAGATTATATAAGAATCGACCCAGTTTGCGATCCTTTTCTACAAATCTTTTAAAACCTTTTAGAGCAATCCATAACAAACACACAGGAACGACCTGTGCTTCAACTTTACCCAAAGACAGACTGGCTGACTACCATTTCACCGTGGGACAGACAGATAGAGGTGACTATCAGAGCAGGTTACAGCTGTGTTTGTGTTCTCCAGAAAACTGCAGATTTCTCCCTTGTCAAGAGTGATACTGGTGAGATTGTTACAGAGGATGGAAGAAGCCGCTGCCCCTTCAACCCTGAATACAAATCCACTGCCATCATGGCTGGTAGGTCCCAGAATGGCTGTCAGCTGTCGATAAAGTCAAGCTTTGTTCTCATTTTTTTGATTTATAGAAGCCTCTGTGGGAACAAGTAAAGTAACTAGACACAGGTGGTTGATATGAAGACAAATTGGGGCATAACCTCTGGATTTCATTACTGTGTGTGACACAGAAGCCCATTCCCTCATGGTAAACTGTGTGATTATGCTGGTCTTCTTCACTGTGTTGCAGATGGAGAGCTGTATGCCGGTACAGTCAGTAATTTCCAAGGAAATGAACCCATCATTTACAGGAGCCTAAGCCAAGGAACTGCTCTGAAAACAGAGAACTCACTTAACTGGCTTCAAGGTACAAGTCTTTAGCTAGAAGGCAGTGCTTTTCATTATATCTTTGTTTGATAAAAGAAATTATATATATTATTTAATATTTCAAACTGTTTGTGCCAGATATGCTGTCTGAGACACCATTAGAGAAGAAAAGTGTTTACCTACAAGTCCCTGATGCAATTGAATTTTCCATTCACTGTGTTGATGTCAAAGGGAATAGGGACGTCTGTCCCTGGATGCCTGAATTTCATATACTGTAGGTTGACAGTATTGTTCATATTTTTTTTCCTTTCAGACCCAGCCTTTGTTGGTTCTGCCTACATACAGGAGAGCCTGCCCAAGGGCAACCTAGTGGGCGATGACGATAAGATTTACTTCTTCTTCAGTGAAGCAGGAAAGGAGTTTGATTTCTTTGACAACACCATTGTGTCACGCATTGCTCGCGTGTGTAAGGTGAGTGATGCTTGAAGGCAGATAGTCCATCTAAAGGGGCCTTTTTCCCCTTGAGCAACATCTCCTGACACCCTCTACCATCGCTATAAGAATCTATCACACCATTGTGCATTTTATGTGTGTTTGTGTTCAGTATATGCTCCTATACAGACATATAGCTATGTAGTCTCCTGAAAGCTTCTGACAGCGTAAATATGATGAGTGTAGCTCACAGTCTTTCTGGGCAGTGACGCAGGTACTCTTGTTACAGAAAAACATTCCTCTTGCATGTTTTCCCTCTGTTTGATTCTTTTTCTCCAGATTCTCTCCTCCCCCAATTCTTATCGTGTTTCACCAAATATTTGTGTTCAGACAGGACTCAGTAGCCAACTCAAAATGGCTTAAGATTACTGTAGCACAAGATCCGTGCACAGAAATGGATTATCACCTGCAGAAATACTTAAACCCAGGGCTTTTAAACTAATATGCAGGCCTCACACGGCGCTAGTTAATATTTTTAGTGTCTTTTCAGTTCTGTAACCGTCATAACATCACAAACCAGTTCTCCAGATCAGACTGCTGCTTGTCTCTGTGAAAGCAATCATGTTTATCACAGTCCAACGAGAATGAAAAATACTAGCTGACAGTTTGACGTTCAGAAGAAATTTGTCAGGTTAGAGCTGTTGTTTGAGGACAGCAAAGACATTTTTTTTATATTTCAAACTCCTGTGACACCATTAAAATGTTTTTTCATTATTTATTTTCACATGTATTTTTTTTTCATTATTGTTTTTGATCACACCTTTTATCAGAATCTACATGGAAATCTGTCTCCAGGTGTGTATCTGACAGTCATCCTGTTGTCATACACAGGCAAGACACCACCTACAGTGTGTGCATCAGATATAAACCCTGAGGTGATACCATAGAAAGCCCAGCTCTGAATCACAGGCCTGTTTCAGTCAGACACTGCCCACAGGGTTATATGATCCAAATCTTCATGCGATTATCTCCTCAGCTTTTCCATACATTCAACTGAAAAAAATATTCCAGTTAACAGAGTTATATAAATATTGACTCATGTACTGTAGCATGCTGATGATGGGTTTTCGAACTTATGCTTAAAACATGGCCTGAATATAAAGTATTGTGGTATACATTACCCATAAGGAAAATGAGTAATAATATGTCACTTTTTTGCAAGTATGCATAAAAGAGATTCAAAACATATAAAATGCTCAGAAGATAGATGGTCTCAGTTCCTTCAAGTAATACCTTATAGTGATCCATGCTCAAATATACGGTGGCTTTTTATTTAGTTCGATCCTATCTCTCTTATCCCTTGTTTGACTTATTACGTTGGCTGCAGCCCCCCCTCTTTGCTGTTTATTCAGGTGTTTAGTACACAGGTTCCACTTTGTCGAAGCCAGCTATGGAATGATAAACAATGTTTTGCTTGAAACAAACAAAACATAGCATGTTCTCATTTGCAGGATTGTTCAGTTTCCCCAGAAAGGAGCCATTACTGTCTACATGTTCATGGCTCTCTGCACAGCCTTTTGAACAAGGGATGGTTTTACAAGGGATTAATGAACGGGATGCATTTGCTTCAATTATTCAGAAGTCAGTTTAAGCACAGAGTGGCATTAAATTATAAAACTAGGTTCAGCCAGAAGGACAAGAGAATATACTGTATGTTGCTCATTATCTGCCTGGGTTGCTACAATAAGTAATTGCTTCAGAAGCTGAGTATTGGTCATGTGTCATTTCCCCTCCCATCCGGTGCTGCCATTTCCTCTGATTAATGTAGTACTAAAGTGGACTCAATTGAAGCTTCATGTTAAAGGATTTAATGCAGTTTAGATCATTTAGTATTTCTCTTTGGTTCTCTGCTCTGCACATTTTTAAATCATACTTATTTCCTCCAACAGCCAACTTTCATCTCGTTAGATCTCTGCCTGTGAATAAACTGGAATAATTGTTGCCATGAACTGAATGTCAACGAATAGTGTGGTTGGCACAGGAGACCATTCTCCCTTTTAAATTCCCGGTCTTTCTGCAGAACTAAAGTAGACACTTGGTTTGTGTTGGTAAAGCATCTGTTGTTACCTTCCTGGGGCCTGTAGCTTCCTGTGTGACAGTTATACATCACATACTGTAAATTGCTTTCATGTTGAGGTTTAAAGATGTAGTCGCTCTCCAATTTGCACAGATATCCTATTGTTCAATCTGTGTAGCAGAATTAGTCTGCATGTCAAGGACGTCCCGTGCCACACATCACTTTGAAGGCTAGTGCCAAAGGCGGTGAATCACAGCGGTAGTGTCAGTGAAGAAGGATTGTCGGGGAGCAATGCCTCTTTTGCTTTCATTTAAAAGCATTTGCCCTCCTCAAAGCCCCAAGTGTTTTGGTTTTTTTTTTTTTAAATATCTAAGCCAGTTATGATGATGTATATTGTTTTCATGACCTAGAAGTCTGCTGCCTCGGGGTATATCTGTGTTACGGGCACAATTGATTTTGCTCATTATGGTTTTACTATGTGAGGTTAACGTTTCACAATTATGTCAATTCAAACAGCTTCACCTTTAAACACAGCTCTTTCTTTCTATTTCTGTTCTTAGTCATGAAGAAGAAAGATTAAGATGATGTGATAATTTCCCTAATATAATATGATATAATAATGTATGTTGTGGTATGTAAGGTATGGCAACGACCATATGGTGCACATTATTATTTCATGCCTTTCACATCTGTCAGATCCCATCAAATCAAACCCTTTTTTCAGAGGCACTATCAAGTCACTGCCGCAGACAGTTATGTGTCAGTCTTATATTCTTGCACCCTCTACTGGCCACATGTTAAACAGCTCCAATCCTACAATTGTGTTGCAGGGTGACATGGGAGGCGAGAGGGTTCTGCAGAAGAAATGGACGACCTTCCTGAAGGCTCAGCTCCTCTGCTCTCTGCCTGATGATGGCTTCCCCTTCAACATAATCCAAGACATGTTTGTGCTGACGCCCAGCCCCGAGGACTGGAAGAACACTGTGTTTTATGGGGTTTTCACATCTCAGTGGTGAGAACACTACTTTGACTGAGTTGATCAGCACATCACCACACTAATGTAGAGATTGATTTTGAACGAGACCATGTACATAAAGCATTCATCTTAAACAAGAGGAAAGTGGAGATCCTTTTTAACGGATTGAGCTACTAGTTACTTACCATCTGCATTCCCTGGACAGTTAAATATGACCACAGCATTTCTAAAATCACGAAGTCTCTGTATAGAGTTGTTTAGGCTTTCAACGTAAAACATCCCCTCTTTAGAGTCACAGACAGCTTTCTAAAAGTTTATACAAGATCAGAATGAAATATATGATCAGTCAGTATTGTTGAGACGCTTGATTCTGTCCTATAAGGTATAAAGGTGCTTCGGGAAGCTCTGCAGTGTGTTCCTTCACTATGGACCAGGTGGAAAAGGCGTTCAATGGCCGATACCGTGAGGTCAACCGAGAGACTCAACAGTGGTACACATACAACCATCCGGTCCCTGAGCCTCGGCCTGGAGTGGTGAGTACCTGCCTGCTGCCCTCTGCTGGACAACCTGTAGACATTTAGACGTCCGTCCTCAACTGCATGTCATGTCAGCTGAATGAGCGAGTTTCATACATTCCTGTCTACTCATCAGTAACCCCCTTCATCTTGACTGACGATCAAGGCTCAAACTGATATCCATCACACTGGCGTCACTGCCCACCTCTCTCCCTAAACATGATTCTTATCAAATGACTGTCTCTTTCATTTCCTGGCAGGCTTATCACAGGTGAATCACTGAAAAATCTGAGCAAAAGAAACATTGGGGTGCTGTACAGCTGCAGTTAGTGTCATTATCCAAAGTGAGTGAATATATGCAAATGTCTCTTGCGTTTTGCCTCTGCAGTGTATCACAAATGCTGCAAGGGAACAGGGCATCTCCTCCTCACTTCACATGCCCGACAAGGTGCTGAATTTTGTCAAAGACCACTTCCTGATGGACAGCGTGATCCGCAGCCAGCCTCTCCTTCTAAAACGTAATGTTCGCTACACGCAGATCGCCGTCCATCGAGTCCAGGCGGCAAAAAAGGCATATAATGTGCTCTTCATTGGCACAGGTGAAGAACTCCACAATCACACACTAACACTCATCATCCCCTTTGTAGCATCCTCTGTGATTGATTAGTAGCAGCTGAGAGTTTAATTTCAAGTTATACTGTGTCTTCTAGATGATGGGAGACTTCATAAAGCCATTAATGTCAACAACAAGATGCACATCATTGAGGAGATGGTGCTCTTCCGTAATTCCCAACCAGTGCAACACATTGAGCTGGACACTGAAAAGGTATAGTGCAGAGAGAGAAAACAAGCCTGACTGGTTTTACAGAGCTTTCTCATGGTGTGAACTAATAACAAGCTCAGTAAATGCATTTATTGGCAGTTTAGAGATTCCATGAGCCATGAAGAGTCACAGTCTAAAGCAGACCTTGTGTTTAATGAGCTAATTACAAGTTTCTCTCAGGGGATCTGCAAACAGCTGGGGTTTTAACAGCTGGAATTGTGACACTTCCTGAGTCCTGGTTTGCCTTTGATAGTCTGCTTAAATTTATACATTCAGGCAAAGAAATTATATAAAACTGCTATTCGTAAAAGCTAATATGCTGTGTTTTGTTCAGGGTCACACAAGGAAGATTCTGGATGAAATTAGTAACCGAGTGACTGTATTTTGGGGCACTTCCTGCCTCTCACCATGCTTTGTCGTCTCTCCTCCACAGGGTCAGCTTTATGTTTCCTCTTTCTCTGAACTGGTGGAGGTCCCGGTAGCTAACTGCACTAATTATCAGAGCTGCGGGGAATGCATCCTCTCCAGGGATCCTTACTGCGCCTGGAACGGGAAGCAGTGTGTGGATGTGAGACTGGCTCCAACAAGCAAGTATGCATCTCTCTGCACAATAATCTGCAAACAGTTTCTATAATGTACATATATAAGAGCCTGTATTTCAAAGTCCCACTTTTTCTGATTCAATCTATGTGTTTCAGTTCCTGGCAGCAGGATGTAGATGAAGCAGACACATCAGCTATTTGCAACAAGACAGTGCCAAGCCCACGATTTTCTAAACCTCCACCTACACGTAAGTAAACTCCTCTTCTCTGGACTGTCAGAGATTTTCAGAGCAGCACTCTGCACTGGAATTTTTCCATGCTTTGCCTTTCAATTTGAGTCTTGATTACAAACGCATTTGTTGTGTCAAACCATTATTATTCTGAATTCCACACTGGATAAGGTGGTACAGCTTTTTCATGTAATATCCACTCAATCTATGTCTCTGCTCCCCTGCCTTTCCTCAGGAGCGTCTTCATGCCAGGTGATCATTATCCCAGCCAACACGTTCAAAGTGCTGCCTTGCAAGCTGCGCTCTAATTTGGCTGAAAGGAGGTGGGAGTTCAGTGAGAGCGCAGGTCACTTCCATTACCCCAGCCCAGAGGGGGGGCTAGTAGTAGTAGCTCAAGCTGACAGGCAGGAAACTTACGAGTGCTGGTCAGTAGAGGAAGGCTTCAGACAGCTGCTGGCAAACTACTGTGTGAGGGGCGAGGCCAAGCAAGAGAGCACCACCCTGACAGGCCGTTCACGTACGCCACAGATCTCCCAGGAGGAGTTTATCATCCTGCCGGGAGAGGCCCGCTCACCGCAGATCAACACCAAGACCTACTGGAACGAGCTCATAGTGGTGTGTGCCCTCCTGGCGTTTTCCCTCGTGGTCTTTTCTCTGTTTGTGGTCTACAGGAACCGTGACCACATGAAGTCCATGCTCAAGGAGGGAGAGTGCCCCAACATGCAGCAGAAGAAGCCCAGAATAGTGGGGAAACCGGCAGAGAACTTGCCGCTAAACGGCAACACAGTCACAGCGTCGGTGTCAGATCACAAGGGCTACCAGACCCTTAACGACAACTACATCTGCAGCACTCCACCACATGAGTGCTCGTCGCCCGACAACAGCAGGAGCTTCTCAGAGTCAGAGAAGAGGCCTCTGAACTTTAGAGAGAGCCATGTAGAGATTTCTCCCACATGCCCACGGCCACGAGTCAGACTGGGCTCTGAGATTAAAGACTCTATAGTGTGAGGCCGACTTCATGTGATGTGGAGTGACTCATTTTAAACTGAAAGGAAAGAGTGCACTTGCTGAGAAAGACAAAACCCCATAAAAGGGGGAAACTGAGGAACATCAGACTCTTCCCGAAGAGACATTTCATTACACAGATTTTGCACTTTGCCTTTTTTTGTTCTGTCCCTGTGGTCCATGTGCATTTCATTTTATTTTCCTCTCACTCCCCCTACATTCAAGTGCATTCGAGGCACACTGAAGAAGTTCCAGTTTGCCTTCAGACTTTTGACGCTTTCACGTACGGCTCACAGGAATGTAACAAGCGTAGAGGCGGCGTCACTACTGTGATTCAGTGATTGAATTTCACTGCATTGCCACTCGGTCCGTCCATAAAATCTACTGGTAATGCTTTGAAAGACAGACTGATAGTCAAACATGCTCCCGCTAACGGCTGACGCAGTGTTTGCCGTGTTATTTTCATACTATCATCTGATTAAGAGCCAACCCGTCATTGAGGCTATGCACTATGTACTGTTCTGTAGCAAAGTAAACACTCACACCAGAATATACACTAACAATCCAGTGGCAGGCAAGAAAGAAAAAAAAAGCCCTGTCATAGATTTTTTTAGATAGCCAGTGTGCATTCACAGAAATGTACTCATTGTTTAGGCGTAAAAGAATTCAGAGAAGAAGAGTTAAGGTAAGAGAAAGAAACAACACCCCAGTGAAAATGTTGTAGAAACTCTTACCACCTCAATCACTACACACCAAAAAAATGATTATATAAACATAGATGAAGACACATTATGCTTTTTTTAAGTATTGGTATTATTAGTCGATACAAATATTCCTCTGTGGAAGCCTGAGTTTCGACAGGGTTCTCTGTCACCAAATGTGATAAAGGGAAAAATCTCATTCCAGGTATTATCATGCTGTTCTTCATGAGATAGGCAGCCTATGCAAAGCAAATAATGTGAAGTGGGGGCAAACACCAAGAAAACCTCACCTGGAGACTGAGTAAGCACAAAGGTGTTGGCGCTGTTAATTACTTTAGGATCAGTGGCACTGCAAACACACACCCACACACACACTCTCACGCTCTCATTACACTAACTCTTAAGTATGCAAGAGATTTTAGCCATTTTGGTGTATTTTGAGGAGGAAGATCGGCCAAATGTTTCTTTTACAGAGACATTTTTCGTGATCATTCTGTAATGTTTTAAATATCTATCACTAATCTCAAAGGGATATAATAATAATAATAAATATTTAAATACACCTATTCATTATCTGATTTCAATAACACACATCTGTATAGCCTCAACTTTGATATACATTAATTGATGATCATGAGGTAATGAATGGAAGAAAATGTCCTCTGCTTGCTTAAATGGTTTTAAAGGCAACCGTAAAGGCAATAATTTTCATCCAGTAATAAACATAGGAATTGTGCATTTTGAGTATCTTGATTAGGCATCTCCTTATTTAGAAACAATGAACTGTAAACCACACGATTGGCTGCATTTATGAGTCAGATGTTGGAGTAACTCGAAAGCATTCTTCATGTCATACAATATTATTTAAGTCTTACCCTAGTTTGGCTCTAGTGTTGTAATGCGGCCAGCAAAATCAAAAGTTCACAAAAATGCAGGAAGGTCTACTGCTCGAATGCATAGGATTTGCACATCATGTTGAAAAGCCTTAGTACAATGCAGGTTATGGATTTGGTAACAAATCTGCCTTGGGGAAAACGGACAATGCCTTCTGAAACAATAATCAAGAGATGTGCCTCTGGGGATAATGAACTAACCAGGTAGTAGTGCTGTAGAGTCAAATGCGACACTGTATGTGTGACAGGACGGGCCATGCTCAGAGACAAGAGTGAAAACATGGAATACATGTAATTAAATACTGTCAGCGTTGTACAGTATGTGCTCATGAGGTGTTCTTGTTTTTATTTAATTTTTTGTTTCAGTGGCTTCAACCTCAGTCAGGGACTAAATTTTACTCTAAAACTGTAGCACATAAATAACCACTGGCTGATTTTAAAATATGGAATTATAGATACGCATTTACGTTACTTTTCTTGCAAACGGCACTGCAAAATTCAAAGACTGGTCAGCTATAATCAATCATGCAGTGTGAAAGATTCATGCTTTGACTGTTAAAGACACAAACGGCAGCTTTTGGTGAAGTGGCTGTCATCAGAACAATATCAAATTTGCAGAACAAATATACAGTGGCAGTGATTTAGTCAAATATGTGCAGGTACTGAACACGCTTTTATTTGAATACAAGCCTAAAGTAATAATGCCACAGTGAAAGTATCGTCGTCTGCTCTCTCTTAATAAACCACTATAGTCTGGCCTTCTATTTGTGACAGTACAAGTTGCTCAGACTTTTGTCAACATGTAAGTAAAAAGAGTTTTTTATGTAAAATTGTTTTTGTAAATTCAGCTGCCAGTGTAAAAATATTGTGAATTGTATTTTTTTGTATCATACATCACTACTGTTTGTTTGTTTTTTCTTTTTTTAATTGTATATAAAAGCACTTTATTTTAATTTTTGCAAATAAAGATCAAATGGATAATTTTTTATTTGAATGGCTCGTGATTTTATTCAGCAAAAAAAAAAAACATTTCCTCTCATCATCTGCTGGCTTGTGTGTTTATGCAGGCTTTGCAGATTTAATTGTAATTTTTTGTTTTAATCTTTTTTTGGGTGGAGTCAGGAACAGACTTTGCAAACCCAGAGAAACTAAGAGGAGTGTCTCTGATAAAAGTCTCACATGCTCAACACACCTCAAAGACAAACAGAGACAAGCATATGTGTTTCTATTGTTCTTCAGCTCAACAGCACACATGGATGACATCTAACTTAGGAACAAACCAAACTATTATAAACTCAGGTTGATTGATAGCTGATAGATCATCTGTATACAGTGGATTATTTGGGTCCATTAATTCGGATGGACCCCGCCTACACTCAGATCCGGACCAATGAGGAGCTGTTCAGTACCTGTGAGACTTTTGACACTTGAACGGAGATTCTAATTGTGCGCGCGGCCAAACTCTCTTAAAAAAGAGAGAAGTTTAGCTTCACGTTTTCTATATGAGTTTGTTTTTGTTGTGCGTGTTTCTATTCAATCAACTATGGACCGACCGAGCCTCCGGCGACTCTTTTCTGCCTGTGATGTGAACAAGTCCGGTATGATCGAGTACGAGGACTTCACGGTTGTCTGCCGGGAGCTGAACGTCCCCGACACCGAGATCAGAGCCCTGTTCGACCGGTTCGACGGCGACCGACACGGATACATCGACTACAGCAAGTTCTCCTCCAGGTTCCAGGAGGTTTCTGAGACCCTGGACCTGGCGTCTTTCGGAGCCGGCTCGTCCCAGAACCAGGGCAGCCCGTGGGAAGAGTTTGTGGGCGGGATGGATGCGGAGGGTTTCCTCTCAGAAAGGTAAGACTCAGCCGGAGGTTCAGGGTTCAGCTAAGCTAGCGGCTAATGATGCTAATGGAACGTTTCTGAACTGTTGGCTAACTGTTAGCCAAAGTTACCTGCACCTGCTGCTGCTCGTTTTTCCAATTTCCATTAACTAAAGCATGGATTCATTACGTTATTTTCAAGCTTGTCACATAGTCCAGGTGAGTCACCAGCCGCACATTAAAGGTACACATCAAGTTTTATTTTAGTAAGGCTTTCTGCTTTAATTTGAACTACAGCTAGCTTAAAGAGAAGCTAACTAAACTTAACAGCATTTAGTTTTTTGTTTATAAGCTGTAAACGTTTAATTATCATTACTTTTCCACTGTGTTCATATGTGAGTGACAAAATAAATAAATATGACTAACAAAATCTTAACTCAAAGTCCCCTTACTAGCAATTTCCAGAGCTTTTGATCACATCCCATGGTCTTCCTAGGTGGGTTTAATTAGCTCTGTTGTCATCATGTGTCCCTGATTGACAGGTGCTGTGTGTGCAAACATCATGACAGCTAAGCAAACACCATTGCTTGATGAAGATCATGAGATGTGAATGAAAGCTCGGAAAAGGCTTGTGAATGGGCATTGATTTAATATTTTTGGTTTGATTGTTTTGTGTAGTTTCAGTTACCTTTACTTATATATATTCCATGGACAGAGTGATATAAAAATCTCAGAGTAACAGCACCTCAAACTGCAGCCTCCAAGTTGAAAATGTGAGAGGGACATTCGACATACTGTCATATTATTTGTTCAGTAAAACCTTGTTACTGCCACAGTGTTTCCAGGTTTGGAGATTGTTACATAACATTGATACCAGAAAGATTTGGGTGGAGTGTGACATTGAGAAAACACTGACCTGTTCATTGCCGATGGTAACTATTTGTTTTCCTCCCACAGTCTCAAGGAGCAGCTGGCCGATCTTTACCAGGGCATTCACTCCTCTGCAAACATGACTCTGCTGCAGCAGTATGAGGAAATCATCCACTCTTTGGTCAATCAAAGCCAAGACAACAGACTAGAATGTGAGCAGCTGGAAACCAGTTTAAAGCGGTAAGAAACACTGATTATGAAATAATGAACCATTATTTTAACAATAACTCACATCACATAGTGTTGATGGTGATGGACACTTACTATCTTCTGAGTTGATTTGGCCTCTGGGGTCAAAGGCCAGTGTTTCAGGGCTTCCAGTATAGTCAGTGGATAATCTCTATAAACATTTGTATATGACTGCAGATAAATAAAAAAAAAAAATTCAATAATGAAAAGTGAAAATTGTCATCAGATGATAGCCTATGGGTATCAAGATTGCATTTTGACCCATGTGTTCTGCCTTTTTTGCTCTCCACATGGACTATTTACCTGCATACAACCAAAGCCCACTCAAATGTGTTTGTTAGTAGTACTTGGACTGTAAATGGGCTGCAAATGGAAAACCACAAGGATTCTGATACCAAAATCTTATCCCTTGTTTACAAGGTCACTATACTGATATTGAAAATGAAGGAAATTAGAGATATTTTAAGTGATACCTAAATGATACCTGTTAAAAAAAGCATAATTTACCACTTTGTATGAATAACTTTAGATTTTCAGTAATTAATTATTTTTTAAGATAGTTAATTTTAAGACAGTGTGCAGTATTTTTAAGATCGACAAATGATCTTTATCATGGATGCTCAGATACAGTATTTTCTGAAATATTGTCCTGTGGTAATCCCTTTGTAGTTGGCAGCAGAGAAAAAAAGTTAATGATAATGAAGATTTTTCACAATGGTTACTGAAATTTAAACAGTCATTGTAAATAATGAAGGTTGTATTTTCTAAGACTTCAAGAAGATGTGAATTAAGTCTTTTAATAAATTCCTTTAAATCTATGAAGTGATCCCTCACATAGGAACTTGAACCAACTTTTGAATTTCAGCCGTACACAAAAAAAGAATTGTGTCTAAGCTGTTTTTGTTTAGCGTCTCAGTTCTTTGTGTGGTTCAGTAACTATGCATGAGAAAGGCGACATTCCTTTTTCAAGGAAGTAGGAAGAACTTAAAGGTAGTAAGAAAGTAAATGTGCTGTCTTATGTTTTTCATCTTTTTACAAACTGGTTAAATCCATCTGTTGTACCTGCAGAATTTTTTAACTATCCGTTCACATAAAACTTTTACTAAACTAAAATAAATCACATGTGAGGCTTTACTGAGTAAACTCACTGCCACCATTTTTTACACCTGTGGAATTTGCTTCTAAAGTCTGACCCTCCCTCGCCTCTGGTTGGTTCATGGTTTGTCTGACGAGAACAGAGCAGTCGCAACTGGAACACATTTGAAGTAACTGGGGTAGAACTGACATTTGGATAGAAGTTAAATGCATTTTTTTTTTATTCCTGGTGTAATCTCTTGGACTAATGTCAGAGGATCTGCTGTGAATCAGCAGCGCAAACTTGAATATACCTTTCTGTTCAAACAGAGCTGAGGAGCTGACCAACAGTCAGTTGTCAGAGCTGGAGGAGGATATACGGCAGCAACTGTCCACAACAGAAGAGAGAGTGAGAGACGAGGTAAGTGTGATAACTGCAGTATTTATAGACAACAATTGCTCCTATACTCTTAATTTATAGAAATTCCAGGTTAAATGTATAAAACCAGGTGAACTGACTGTTGTACAAGCAGCTGCATTTAATCAATAAACAGCACACAGAGAAACTAAATAAAATGCATTTTATTTCATAGTAAAGTCAAACTTTCTACACCTTCTTCATTGGTTCTAAATATTTGAGGTGCAGCGCACAGCAGCAGGTTACATGACTACTCACAAAGAGCCTCTGTAAAGTCAGATGAAAGCCCCTCTTCAAGGCCTGAACCGGTCTCTGCACCTCTAACTACTTTGGTTTCATGTTTATAGGAACGAAAGAAAATGGAGGGAATTTTGGTCACCATGCAGAGGAAGCATGATAATATTGTCACAGATCTGCATGCAACTGTGGACAGACTGCTAAAGGTAGGTTATCCCACTGTGACAAAGTGGTTGTGAGCACACCATTTGTCCCCTTTCTTTCATCAGTACCATCTCACACTAAGTTTAGCTTTGCTTGCTTTTTGTTTGCTTTAGCTATGTTTCCACCATACATCTATGACCAGCAAATACAGGCTATCCCGGGTTTGTTTGTGTTTGCATTTGGTTTAGTTAAAATTTGTACCCTGGGTGATGTCACTAGCTTAAACCATGTATGAGGGGTGGAAGGTAAGCTTAGTTTACATAGATTAGGGAGGTTAAAGATTCTTTTTGGATGTAGTGTTATTCAAGCATATTAGTTAATCTATAAAAGTGTTTGAGAATGGATTGTATGTTGGAAATAACTGTTTTGTATCCAGGGGAAGGATGTGGCGTTACCGGTGGTAATGAGACGGCCGAGATTGACTTTTGTTTGTCAGGAGTCTATATAAGCAGTAGGCTTTTGACTGCAGGGGGATTAGGACAGCAGTGCAGTTGTGTGCACTTTTTGCTGCATTATTTTCAGTTCATTTGAGTTGAGTTATGTTCAGTTAAGAAGAGTTAACTGTTTACTTTTATTCTTTTGTTTGTTTGTACATATTCTTTCAATTACACTTATAGCGCAGTGCCACCTTTTATGTAAATAAACACTTTTGTATTGGGATCATGCCTCCTTCGCCTGCCTCCTATTTCATTTATTGCCACTCTGGTCCCGCTCCCTAACACCCACACAAGATGCATTTACTTTTGTCTTCGAGGGTTAACAGATTGAATGAAGATGGCATAATGTATTCTTACATCATGAGAAAGAGTAGAAAGCACTTGGACCTGAAAGGAAACACAAAAGTTCCTGTATATGCAGCTCTGGCTTCATGTCATGAAAAAAAAAGCTGCAACAGACAGAGGTTATTTACTAAGGTGGCCTTTCAAAGAGCACCTTTTAATGACCCAGTGTCTTGAAAGTATGTACAGTATCTTCCATATACAGTATATCACTGTATATACAATGTGTCACTGAGAAAGAAGACCAGTTTCCAGTCTCCCTTTGTGATCAGATATTGAGAGAGACAGATAAAATCAGATATGGTTAACTATACTATGAGAGGATTGTGGTGGCCAGTTGCTTCTTGGATAAAAGTACAGATTAGAGAGAATTCAATTCAATGAAAACATTAGAACAAAGATAAGAGAGATGAAACAGTGTGGAACACGAGAGACAAACATGATGCTTATGATGTGTTAACTAGGCAGTCAGGGAAACTGCAGGGCGACTTTGATCTACAAAATTACAAGGCTATTCAATGTCCAGCCAGTATGAGAGAGGGAGTTGGATTGACGTCTTGGGTTGACGTTAGTGCAAGAACAAACAGAGTAATGTTTGATAAGAGGCTGTATGTTTACAACCTGTGGAATGCTGTTGTTAGCTCACTAGCCATGGTAGCTCTCATAGTTTAAGTTTACTTGGAACTTTTCCTGTTCTGCCTGCTTTTCTACCACAGCACACAAACAAATTTTACTTAGCAAAATGTGGACTGCACCACAGTGGTTCTTAGATAACCTGTTTGAGAGTTCTGAGAGAGAGAGTAACAGGAAACTGAAAATGAGTATATATTCACAAAAAGCAGTTTGAGCTTTAAACATATTGTCTTTGTACTGTATTCAATTGAATATAGGTTGAAAAAAAATTAGCTTTACTGTTAAATGTCTGTTGAAGTAGTTTCCTTTTTAGGTTAAAGCTTTATTCAAACCCAATTCCAAAACAGTTAGGGTTAGGGTTAGGATCATGATTTGGTATGAAAGGTTCATCCTGGAAAGACTCAATCATTCACAAGCAAGGATGGAGAGAGGTTCATCAAGGAGATTACTATATGGGCTCAGGAACACTTTGTACATTTTTTAAATGCTCAGTGTCACTCAGAACATATCTTGATCACATTCTTCATATGTTCAAAATGTTTGATTATGTTATGTCTTTATTTAAAGTGTGGGATACAATGTCAACAACTGCAGGTCTGACTGCTACTGCCGTTACTTTATTTTGCCAGTAGATGGAGCTGCTGATGTAAAATGTCCAGTATTTTTTACTTAATTGCCTTAAATTAAAACACATTGGTTCATCAACATCTTAACAAATACTTGTGTAAATATCTATTCATAAGAGCCAAGAGGACTCTGAGTTCAACCAGTCAAAGGAGGAGGTGTTCAGGCTGAACCAACAGATCAGTGATCTCTCACAGGTGAGTCATTTTGGAAGTTGGTTTAGTTGAACAAGTCACACATATGTTGTTCCTCTTGTACGCTGTTCTTCACTAATTCTCCTCACAGGAAAACGAGCAGCTGCGGACGTCTCTGCTTCAAGCCCAGACCGACATCGCCATCTTGCACTCAGAGCTGGATAAGCTGAAAAACATGTATGCTGACCAGAAAGCTCAACACGACAGGTGAGGCACTGTCTCTAAGCTTGTGTCTGTTGATTCAAAATCTGATCCAGTGTCCACTATAGCATGGGGCTTGTGTTTTTTTTTACAGAGAAAAAGATGACTTAAAGAGGATGGTTGAGGAATACCAGTCATATTCCAGTCAGATTCAACTTCTGCTGTAAGTCTGTCTTTCACTTTGTGAAGCTTGAAGTCAAAAGTCTATTGTTTCATATAAGATGAAAAGTTAATAATTACTATAATTTTTTTTCAAGGTTTGGTTCATTAAATTCCCTCTGGGGGTATCTAGCCAGTCAGATAGTTTTAATTACTTAGATTTTGAGATATCTGTCTATCTAGCTGAACTTTTGTTACCACCAAAATATAAAGGATGTGAATAAAGTTTTGTATGTGGGACTCATCAACGCACTTTACACTTTTATCTTTATGTAAACCTTTTTTTGTGTGTGTAAATACATAACAAATAGGTTATAACACATAATGTAGTTATAAGCAGATGTAAATGTTAAAGTATTTTTATAACTTGTGGGCTTTTGTATAAACAAGTAATGAATGACAGTTGGTTCAAGTTGTAATAGTATACATTACAGTTGTAATAATATAAGTATAGAGAAATTATAATCATTGACAAATACTATACACTAATAAACTATTAAAAATGTTCTTATATCTGTATAGTGTAATATCTTATAAAGCATAAACCATCTATCAAATATAAAATAGTGCTTATAAGAATGAAACAGACTAAACAGTAAATGGTTGTACATGTACCTGAACGTCTCTTCTATTTCCTTGAACACACCATTAGGGAAACCAACAAAAAGCTGTATGACAGTAACGACGGGCTGCGCTCTGCGTTGGCCAGTGAAGCAGTTGCAGCTAAAAGGAGGGTGAGTCCTTTGTTTGCTGAAGACATATTTCCTCATACTCACTGGCTCTACATCTGATAGAAGCTGACAGTAAATTGTTTTCCCTATTTCAAGTGTAAAACAAGTTTCCTCTGTGACATTCCTAATCTACTCAGCAGCTGTCTCCCCAAAATGAAATCCCAGCCCGAAGGATGAAACCCCTCCGACAGAGCACACTCAACCACGGCAGGTATATAAAGTTTTTTACACACCTCTGCGAATCTGCCGATTGATCTCTGGGAATTAAATTGTCACAGCTCAAAGCTAAAGCGTGTGTGTCGGTGCTTTGGTGCAGCGCAGAGCCAGATTCCAGCAACACCACCTACTCTCATGTGGCCACCTGGGCCGATAAGTACCTGGACAGTGGCGTCTCCCTGCCGATGGACACAGCCGAGAGCGCAGGCAGCGATTATGACAGCGACGACAGCAGGAGCTCAACTGAAACTGTGCACCACAGTTACTCGTATGTCCCGTCCGACGTGGAGGTCAGAACACACATCAGCTTCAAATAGGTCAGATAATGTCAGTGTGTTGAGCAGTGAGGACTTAAAATTAGTATTTTCATTGTCTCTCACAGATAACAGATGTGAAGTCTGAAGCTTCTGTGTCAGTGGCTCCCAGCAGGGCGACCTCCATAGCATCATCCCTGCGAAGACGTTTGTCTGCGTTTTCCACAAAGGTAAAATGTTTTGTTTTTTGTTTTTTTTTTAAATAGGAGTTATATAACATCTTTACATCTGAAAAACATTTTAAACATTTTCATAATATCATTTTCTAACAAAATTTTCCAGGTATAAACGTCTTTTAGCCTGCAGATAACAAAATATATTTGACAAAAAAAAATGTCAACTCAAGGCCCACTTACTATGTTTTTCTGGAGTTTTCAACCACATCTCACAGTTTTCATGTCATGAGCTGATGGAGTTTGCTCAGTTGTATGTAATAACTAAGTATGGCTCTTTAGTCATGTGAGTCATGTATAATGGAAAAGACTGTGAGATGTGATCAAAAGCTCTGGGGAAAAAATGAAGTGGAACATCAGTTTAGAGAGACCTTGGACTTATTTCCAAGGCCAAGAATAAACATTCACTCTCAGCTAAAAAACACTTCCCTTTTACTGTTTTCCTTAAAATAAACTAACACAAACTAAAAGAATTTCCTTATAAAATTAGGTGAGCCTCTTATCTTTTGTCTCACTTACGAAGCCTTTAGAAGCAGACACAGAGGAGAGTGTGGAACCTGCTCCGATGTACCGTCTGGTTTTAGCTGGAGACGCAGGAGCTGGAAAGTCCAGCTTCCTGCTGAGACTGACTCTCAACGAGTTCAGAGGAGACATTCAGACAACACTGGGTTGGTGCCACAGCAAACACATCACATTTAATCAAACACTGACACATTCTTGTTTTCAGACGTTTCAATCTGCTTTTTTTATTCTCAGGAGTTGATTTCCAAATGAAGAGGATGCTGGTGGATGGAGAGAAGACGAGCCTGCAGATCTGGGACACAGCTGGGCAGGAGAGGTACTGCACTGACTTTCAGAGGAAGTAGAGACAGGGAAAATAAGGCATTATCAAATAACATCTTCTTTTCATAATGACTGAAGAATGAGACTAAAAACAGAGTTGCATTTCCTTTTACTTTAGGTTTCGCAGTATTGCCAGGTCCTATTTCCGTAAAGCTCACGGAGTCCTGCTCCTCTACGACGTTACTTCAGAAAGCAGCTTCCTGAACGTCAGAGCGTGGGTGGATCAGATTCAGGTAACTGTGGAAATGCTGATTGTCAAATGTTGAATGACTGACACCACAGAAAGGCATGAATATATTTTACAATGCTCTTTGTTTTTATACAGGATTCAGCAGAGGAGAAAATCCCCATGTGTGTTATTGGAAACAAGGTGGACCTCCGAGAGCAGCTTCCAGAGGGAAGCTGTGTGAGCAGTTTGCACGGAGAGAAATTGGCCAAGGTGTGTAACTTTTTATTCCACCTGATGGAAAACTCTTTATACACATGCTCGGCCCTCCCAGGTGTCTAAATAAACCGACTGCATTCAGGCGTGTCGATGCTTTGCTTGCAGGCATACGGTGCCTTGTTCTGCGAAACGAGTGCCAAAGAAGGAACCAACGTCGTCGAGGCCGTGCTTCATCTAGCGAGGTAGGAGGCCAGAGGGTCTGAGCTCAAAGTGTTTTATTCCTTAACAAACCACAGCAGCACTCACACTTGTTTTCCCCTTTCACAGAGAAGTAAAGAAAAATGTCAAACTGAGGCGGCAGTCAGATTCTCAGGTCAGGCTGAGTCCATCCAACCCAAAGAGGACTCTCAACGCCTGCTGTGGTTTGTAGATGAGTGATGTCAGTACGGTGCAGCAATGAAGGACAGCGAGGGATTCTTATTTTGTGATGAAGAACCTAATTTTTCCCTCGAGAATGTTTTCATACATGTTTTAACCTTTTCAAATATTTAGCTCTCAAGGGTTAAATATATTTTCATAAGTGTTAAGTCTAAGAAGATTTCTATTATTGGAAAACAGGCAGATTGTAATGTAATCAAGCTTATATTTTTGTTAGGTTTTCTATTTATTTGGTAGTAAAGTAATTTTATGAAGTAAATAACCTCAAGATTCAAGTTAAATAATTTTTAATGGTTTTAGCAGATAGAAAAAAAAATGTCTTTTTTTTAAATGAATGCACTTTTCCCCCTTCAGACCAAAGTTCTGTGACAGAGGTGCTTGGATTGTGAAAAATCAAGAGAATAAGTACTTTTTTTTTTTAACCGTTTTATTAAGCATCGCATTGCAAGCACTGCTTATGTAGGCAATATTACATTTCATTTTCAACACCTGTAATTTTAAGAGCACTGATCAAATATTTGTCAGCATTGGGATGTTGAAAGCGTTGTTCATTTACTAAAATTACTTTTTGTACTCAGTCAAAAGTTCCAGCCACTTTTATTAGTACATGTGATACCAGATGATACCAGAAGATTTTCCAGGACCCATTTTTATGACAAACAGAAATGTAATCCCTTTTCCAAATAAAACAGACGTAACTGGAAAGAACCTTCTGTCTTTTCCATCAGCAGAAATATCTGCTGGTATTGTGAATTCACTCGATGCCGTACAATCGTCATTCCTATAAATACTGTACACCTTTCACTGAAACATTTTCTACCTCGTGAAACTCACATAAATACAACTTCAGGCTTCAGTGCTGCTGCGTTTGCAACCCTTCTTGTGTCTTCACGGTAGAAAACTCTTTTCAATTGACTAAAGAAGACTGGAGGCCAAACTCTGCACCTGCACTTGATGATGACGACGACGAAGAGGAGGATGGTGAGAAGCACTTTCTGCAGAGGGTTTCAGTTTCTTGCAGTCAGAATCACTGACGTCACTAAGCTGCCCAAGGCCACAACCAGAGCTCCAAGCACAAGTTTCCAGGAAATTCCCTAAAACACAACAACAAAGACAAAGCAAAGCTCCAAATCCAGATCTGTTTTTTATCAGAATAAAGTATATTTAGATTTTTCTGTTGTGGCTTACAGATGGTTTCTTCTTAGAAGGAATCAGAAACGGTGCGATGTTGTCTCCAAGCATCTCCGCCGGTTTGGCTCTCCACTCCTGTGTGTCGTTGCCTCCTGATTGCCTTCTGACAAGTTTAGACAGCTCAACGTGGATTGCCTGAAGAAAAGCAGAGACAAAAACATTTTAACACATCCTGTAAAAAGCTGATTCCTGTAGATGTAAAGCAGACGTGAAAAATTTTCTATTGAGGAAAAGGTTGCAGTTTTAAATATGTCCAGCAGGTGAGAGCAGAGGTCTGAAACACACAGCCTTACAGAGTCAACCTTAAAGACTCAGACCAACAAATCAAAATAATACTTTTCAATTTTGCTTTTAAAATGCAATTTAAACTTTTTCCCAAATGTCCATATAAAGAACTTTACATCATATTTTGTAAACACATCAAATAACGTCATTCGAGGTTGTAACTTGTCATAAAATGTATTTTTAAAAAAACAACACATGAACAACTTCATGTTCATAACAACATGTTTTTTTCTTTTCAGTGTTCACCCATATATACAGTACAACAACTTTCTCACAGAGCAGCTAAATCAGTTTTCTCCAAGGTATTTAATCCAGCATTGAGACAAGGGTGTAATTACCAAAGCAGCAGATATTTTTGTTTTTGTCTAGACAAGACCAGACATATTTGTGACAGTGGCAGTTTGCCCTTTAGGTCAGGTCACTGTAATACTGGCAGCAGTGTGCAGTAAACAGCTGACGGGAATGTACCTCACACTTCATTAACTGTTACGAATCAGACTCAGCCTGCAGTGAGTGAAACCAGTGAACTGAAATACTGTTCATGAACTGACATTATTGTTCTTTTTTTCTGCTGTTGTTGTGATGACAAGTACACCAGCGTGGTTATCTTAATTATACAGTTTGAGTTTATATTGTAGCTGCGAGGGTGACTCTGGCTCTTTCTTACCTTCACTTTACTACTTTTGGTGCGACAATATTTAGCTCATATTGTGTGTTATTTCACCACGTTTTCACCAACAACTCTGAGCGGTGTGGTCACATCTGGAGACTGCCAGATGTGCAGTTTGCCAGAGCCTCAGCGGAGGATTTGGCAGATTAGACAAAACCGCACAAACAAGACAGAACGGGCCTTCGACACAAGTAGCTCTCTGGGATCTTTTTCTTCAGGCTAATGTGTAAACGGCTTGAAATGCTCTAATCATTCATATCGAATGCGAAGGGGGGGGGGGATTTCCTCATGATGAACTGTTTTCCCAAAAATGTTTTCTGGTAAATGAAAAGCTGCAATAAAAACAAACAGCTGTAAGATATATGGGGGTGGATGAACATGAGAGGAACTGTCAATAGTGAGAACTTAATGGGGCAGAAAATATCATGCGTTGTACTCTCAGCTGTCCTTTGTGTCAGGATTTGCAACAAGCTTTTAAAAAAGTTGACCTTTTTTTGACCTATTGTTTTTCTTGCTAATTTAGCACATGCTACCATGCACAGTAACACAGTAAACTACCTACTGGACATCAACAAGTTAGCATCGTCATTATTAGCATGTCAGCCATTAGTGTCTTTGTCTTGTTAAATTAAGTTTATGTTACATATGTATACATACATTGTAATTATGTGATACTTTCTTTATGTATTTATATAAAATCAATTGTAGTATATCTCCTGGGACTAATTTATTGGGTAAGGTCATTATGATCAGACCCTGGTTGGGATACATACAAGTCTAGGCTTGAATGCAGGTTTTTTTTAGCAGTGAAATAAACATATATGAGAAGTTTTTTGGAAGTGAAGTCAGCTTCATTTGTATTGATTGGTAGATTGTGTGGCTCTAGTAATAAAGGTGACCTCGTTTTAGAGAGACCTTTCCTTTGTGTGTGAGGGATTCACAGGCAGATTTAGAATAAACGTGGAGGGGGATGGACCAGCTCACCCACATAATCTCACCTTGGTGGCCGGCTCCAGTTTCAAGGCCTTTTTAAGCACCTCCATCGCCTCTTTGTATTCACCCTTGTCTGACAGGAGCTGAAAGAGATTAGAAAACCTACAGCATGAGCAACGCCAGAGGACACATAAATCACAACAGGCAGAGAACAGGCAGCAATAATGTCAAAGCAATTTTTTTCTCAATAATAATTAAAACTAATCCCATATTAAACAGATTGGTCATCCTTCCAGGAACCCTCCCTGCAATAATCACGTATGGATTGATAAGGATCAAATGAGACGCTCCTCTCAGTCGTGCTGTTGTTGTCTCTCGGTAATAATGTGACAGGATGGGGCCTCACCTTTCCCATCCTGAAAAGGGCCTTGACATTGTTTTGCTCGAGGGTCAGAACGTCCCGGCTGGTGCTCAGCGCCTCGTCGTACTGCTCCAGTTTGAGCTGAGCGGCGGCCAGGTTGTTCAAACACTTCACCCTGTAGTCCTGCACCTCCTCCTCCTCTGCCTTCACGCTGCCATCGCTACCATCTGCAGAGACAGAGAATCACGGCCTCTGATATTTGCTCTGCTGAGAGCATCGAGTTTCTTTATTGTGACACAAACACTGCAGACGTAAATGAAAAAAAAAAGAACGGTTTGCGAGAGATTATCTAATCTGGGAGAATTTAAAAATCTTGCAGAATATAGAAAATAGTTGGGCTGTCAAAGAGAAACTCCCATTGGGTGTCATTATAAGAATAGTTCACACTCTGTTTTTTGATTCAGCTGGATTTTGTATCAGTGTCCCCGCTGTAACAGCTGCATGGTTTCACCATTAGACCCAAACATGTCCAGCTGAATGCAGTGGTGACCCAAGTAATGAGAACTTGTTGGTGCAGAAGGAATTTTTATACTTGGCTCTGAGTACGATGGCTGATGATGTTAACAGCTCAGGGACCACGTCTGTGTGGACACAAAGTCTGTTTATCACACTTTATATCTCACATTTACAGCTGAATTTATCCACTTCGGTTAAGGATGCCATGCCAAGCTGGATCCTTTAAAAGTGCTTCAGCTTATTTTTTGGCCACTTGGGGGCAACAGGCTGTAAATGCAACACCAACACAACATCACATTATTAGTTATGATATGACGAATCTAAAACAAACATTACACCTGGTAGTAGAGCAACATTAGCTTTGATTTGGAGTCCTGTTTCTGACCACCTGATGAATTTAAGCTTAATAGTCACTCTGTGTTTAACTCTGTTTTTGGTCTTCACCAACTCCTGAGGGAAAATCTGGCTCTGTTCAGCAGCTGATGGTTAACCTTATCTGGTGGTGAGCAGGTCGTGTACAGTAGCCTCTTTAGCTGAAAGCAGCTGCCTGCTGTGACTGAAAATGAGGTTGAAAGGTTGAAAATGAGAAAACTACAATCACAACAGCTTAGAAACATTAAAAAGCCGACCTGAGGAAAACTGCAGAGCTCAATGATCATTTTCTGGAGCCGGGAGCGACATCTTCCCAAAGTCTCAAAATCATTCTTTCATATAAAAATATAGATTAGTGCAGCTTTAAGCTTTGAGTCTATGAACCTCTTTCTGAATCTTTTTCTTTTGTATGTCCGAAATATTTACTCTAGGTCACATTTAGCTATTTAAAACAACAGCGAAGATGAGTTTTTATTTCCTGAATGTAACATTTTGTGATTTTCTATTGGTTATTATTAATTATTATTATAATGATTTTTAATTCATTCATAACTTTTGTGACTTAAATTTGTTCAAAACTAAACATTAATACTGAGCATGAAAGTTCATTTTTGACCTTGGAAATCTAAACTCCTTGTACTTATTTCCAAAACTTTCAATCACATCTCAGAAGTGAACATTGACTTAAGATTTCCTTCTTGTTTTCATTCCGTCTTTGTGTTTAATCCCCACAGATTTGATAAGCAAATTCAATGCTGCATTCAGATGTGATAAAATGCCTTTGAAGTTAATCCCTGCTCACATTGATTTATTTACTTCCATTAACACAAATTCTTGCTAAAAAAAAATCTGCAGACAGTTGAGTGTGATCTTTTCTTATGTTTAATGTTTTAGCTGTATAATCTATAATCTCCACATTGTGTTTGTAAAATATGTCTAATGGGCCCAAAATGACCCAAAAAGAGTTAAAGACGTTGCCGTCTCTGCTTCATTATTATCTTTTTTCTGCTCGTCTTCTCATCCCCTAATTACGTGATCTTGATGCCCTGATAAGCTCATCTCTTCGGTGCCACGGCGAGTTCACTCGCCCGTCCGCCATCATTGATGCATTACGAGGCAGTTCATGTTTTTCTCTTCACTGACTTGTTCAGTCACATTTCCCTCACGGGCCCGCCCTGCCTCGCCGATGATTGAAGTGATTAAGAAGGTGGAAATAATATGAAAGTTGATTAGCTTTGATTATGCAAAAGAATTAAGCAAAAACATTTATGGAGGCACTCGGCTCAGATAGATGTGGCGCTGCATTGTGATAATGTGATTAGTGCCACGGCGGACTGGAGGAGAGCACTAAACTGTTATGTCATTCTGGGCTGAGATTGATGTGGAAGTGTTGGGTCTGAGGTCTGTATCAAATGCTGTGTTTTGTTTCCAGTGCATGTGTGTCTGTCCACTTTTATCTGCTGTCTATTTCCACTCTCACCTTCTCCAAGGAAAATAATGCTCACACCATCTACTATAGTGCACACCTGGTATAGGCGACAGTATGGAGATATTTTCTATGAATAAATTCAGCTTTTGATGCTGGGGTACCTCTGCCGCGTGTGGTTAGCACATCCAGAGCCATACAGTAGGCCCTGGCAGCCAAGCTGTATTCCTCCCTCTGGAAATGAAAGTTTCCTCGCTCTCGTTTCTGGTTGCCGATGCGGATGCGGTCTGCGACGGGCAGAGTCAGAGGGTCTGGTTTCTCCCTGATGTCCAGCAGCTGGAGCTGGTAGAGTAAAGGAGCCCAGGCAGGAATATCAGGCTCCCTGTGTGTTAACAAAGACAAACACACACATGATCAGTATCATCACAGGGCAAGGAGTAAAAGAAGAAGTATCTAAGAGTTAACTTTGGGTTTTAAAAGTCCTCTAACACACTGATGTTTTGAAGATTATTCAAATCAATCAAAAGCAGAAGCGAGCGACTCAGCATCCTGCACAACAAACTCAAAGTTTTGTAACTGCATGAAATTTGATGGTCATTTCACAGTTTACAGTTCCTTATTAAAATGTATTTTCCTCTCCAAGAGCATCAGTTCTTGCAAGAGACACACTCCTGTCATCCTGCATTCTTTTTGTTTTTCTTCTCAACATTTAGTCGTCTGTTATGAAGCAACATTGATTATAAGCCACATTTTATTATCATTGTGCTTTTGTCTCCACACTGGTTGTAACAAGTACGAACACAACACCACCACAACAACAAGCGAGATATGATCGAGGTTGTTGCATGTTGGACCCACACTAGACAACAAACTGCTTTGATCAACACACGGCTGATATTATCAATCACAACCAGCAAACACTGGAATGAGCAGGCTCAAAGTGCTCTGTGTCCTCACCTCCCGCTGCTCATCTACAAACCTGCAAATTATTACAGCTCCCCTTGTTTCTTTAAATATCTAACCTGTCTCCAGCAAATACAATTGCACTTGCACGCACAAATACAAGACATGGAGTTTTATATTTCTGAAGATATACAGTCAGGGTGGCAATTAAAACTTTTGAAACACTGAAAATGGTTAAACACATTTTTGAATTTCTGAATTTGAAAGAAAGCACTGAGGAGGTAAGTTCCTCCAAGTGACGACTCAGTCTAGCAGATTTTCCCAATTTGATCTGAAGTTTAAACTCTCCCATCAGGACGTGAACCAGCAGCTAATAGAAACACTTTTATCCCCAGCACCACTGATGAATGCGTCTTGAGTGTTTCAAAGGTATTTCAACAACGCACAATGCAATCTGAAGAACATCACGTTTTTGATCATGTATTTATGTCTCATAAGCTTTGACAGCTGCTCTGTGTCCAGATTACAGCTATTTACAATCACTGACTCTCAATACTGAGTTCACCTTTTCAAAAAGGTGTGGATCAATTTTCATCACTTTGACACGACATGCGTTCAGTGACCACGTCTTTCAAAATTCATGAACTGTTTTCTCACTCAGAGCCAGCCACTGTCAAAACCTGTTTATCTATACTCCATTGTTTAAAGTTACATTCAAAACCTAAAAACAAAAAAACCTTTTAAATCCATAAACTCTTAACTGAGTGTCTGCTTTCATTCCTTGATGACCTCTATGAATGACTTGTGCCAGGTGAGACAGGTGAGGCAGAATCCAGAACATTTTGTCACAAGCTTGTTGACAGTCCAGGACAGGGTCACTTTTCTTTCCACCTCTGTTCCTTAGCCCCATAAAGGAAATCTTTTCCTTGTGGAGGTGGATGGTTTGTGGCCACCAGCCACACGATCAAATGTCCCTCCTGGACACTATTGCCAGGATGGATCAGACATGCAGAAAGATTCTTTCCCAGGTGTGTTGCAAGAAAGGACAGAAGAGGAGAAAAAAATGCACAACACAGGGTTGACTTTGACTGTTGTATTTCTGTATCTGTAACTATCTCATACAAATGTGTGGAGGGAATATTACTAGTTTTATATTGCATTACTGAAATTAGTTTAGTTGATTTTGTACATGCAGTAAAGAAGCGTGTTGAATAGTAACTATTATAAAATGACGACACGAGACAAATGCTGTCAGCGTGGCATTTTGGTTGGTAAAAAAAAAAACTTTTCGAAGAGTGTTCAAAGAGAAATGTGGCTTAGCAACGGTAAAAACCTGGAAATTTCAGTGGCTCACACACTTTAAAAGACGTCTGAGTGACTCCGGCTCATTTAAGCAGACAAGAATTTGAAACTGGTACGAACCCGTGAGCCGTCGACGGCCTCAACTTACTCAAGAGTCACTCAGAAGGAAAGTTAATTTGGTTTTCAATCATCAGGCTCCTGTGACCACATGGCATACAATGGTCCATTATCAGTTACTCTGTGGAGGCTCTAATTCCAAAGGTGTGTGTGTGTGTGTATACAGTCTATGGTGTGTGCGCGAGAGAGAGCGACAGAGAAGGAATGAAAGCAATGAGAGCTTGAGTACATTTTGAAAAGCTGATTTTGACGTAACTACATTGTTGATCTTAGCAAGCAAAGACAAGGCAAAGATACTATAGGATTCATGTTTAAACAGACAACCATGACTCGTTGTAAATTCACATAATAAGACCTAAAGCTCCTAAAACAAAAAAGTAAAAAGAATGTCCTGTCACTTTAATGAATTTAACTTCATAAAGATCTGAAACGGAGTCGGACAGAAGGAAGTGCAGCTTCCAGCAGACTCCACCCAGTGACTGTTTGCTGCAAAGTGATCGTACTGGGAGTTGTGTCAGGTCATGAATTATTCAAAATGGTTGTGTCAATGACACAATTTATGTCTGTCCAACAGAATTAGTTGTATCCCCTGCTACAGGGACGTGGTGTCAGCAGGTGGGATCAGATTACCCTTTCACCTCTCCTCTCTGGAGACCTGGTCCACTGTCACAGGAGGAGCAGGAGTGTGAAACCAGCAGCTGATCCGAGGCCTGGGAAACCTGAGCCGGATCCCTGCTCGGGACCGGAGGAAGCGGCCCTCAGAGACCTTATCGTTTAAGGCCGTGAATAAGCAGATGCAGGTCTTTTAGAAACGGGTCTGAACTATTTTTGACAGCGGCGTTGAGTCCTGTCGACTTGTTTTTGCATAGCGCTGCGTGTTTGTGAGGATCAGAGCTGAGTTGTGTAACAGGTCGCTCAGGAGCAGCGGAGACGGAGACAGTCGATTCATTTATGAAGAACATACAGCACACTGCCTTTCTAAAACAGGCCTCATACGTCTGAGGCGGATCCTTCTTTCCTGTTCATCTCATTCGTTTTGCTGCCATACCAAGAATGTGACACCAACACCAAGTGATTCACTTCACAGTTTGTACAGTACACGCACATACTGTAGGTGCTCGGTGTCCTTGCATACTTTTCTCTACTCTTATCTGAAAATATTACACAATATTCTGAAGGCTGTCTATTATGTAACAGTGCGTGGCGTACTACAATAACACACACACTGCCCTGCCTATTGTGTCCTGCTAGAGCCTTCAGATTACATGGACTTCTGTGAACTCACCTCTGAATCCACTGCTAAAGAAACCAGTTGTTTTTTAGGTACTCAATAAATAATAATGCACTAAAAGTCTGTCCGGCTTCTTGCTTTGAAACAAGTTCATACTGAGTTTGATTTCTTTATCAGAGCAGACCCAGTGGGATGAGAAACCTGGGAAGTCATTTCAGTATTTTTCGTCCCAGTTCATAAATAATAATAGTGATTCCTGAGCTGCACCTGCAATCATTCTCTCATTCACAGCGATGGAGGAAAAGCAGGCTATTATAAATTATTGCTACATTATTATTACTAAGACATCATAATATAGGTAACATCATACTACTGTAGTTGCTTAAGTGTAATTACTTTATACATTGTTGAATAGTTTCATCTAGCACAATGCATCAGATTTTACAAAACAATCAGAAGCACTCAGATTACAAGTAGTAATCAGACAAATGTAGTGGATATAAAGTGCAGTATTTCCTGTAGTATGAAGTACTACAACGCTCTGAAATGTTTCTGAGGAAAACAGGCTGTATAGATTATTAGAGTGAGCAGTGAAGACTTTGAACCGCTATTAATCACTATTACGCAACTTGTCATTTTCAAATCCATCAAGTTTAATTGTGGCATTGTGAGCAGGAAGCAGCGTACACGCACCAGATACTGTTTTTAAGGGCGTATTACAGTGCATACATTTCACACTCACGATTCAGACGCCCAAATAAAAAGGCAGGAGGTAAACATAGTGCACTGTAAAGTAAACAGCTCACAATCTATTTCTGTAAATCCTCGAATAAAAATTAAAGGATGGAAACAGGCTATTATATCATAATTGAGAGTTAAACTGTGTTTGGTTTGCAAATAACTCAGCAGCAAAAACCTCTTGTGTCGTTATGCCATTAGATAGTGATTTTTTTTCTTCCCAGAGGAAACACCCACTTTGCTGATCATGACTCACACAGATCGGGACACATTAGATGAGAAGTGATGAGTCATTTCTTATTAATCGATGCAGGTACAGCTGCTTCCGTGCTAACTGCACAAACTAAATGTGCCACATCAAAACTTAATGAATCCCAAATGATGTGTTATCATCCTACAAAGGAAACAGAGGTCACACGTTGGCTCCTGAAAAAAGCAATTCTTCACATTCAAAAGGTGACATTTGTCATTAAGCTCATCAGCTAATACGAACAATAAATAACAAGAAAATACTGCATGAGACCGAGTCAGGATTTATGTCTTCAACATGGAGGAATAAATTGAAAATCTGAGCTTCTATTGTCACCATCATGAGTGTTAAACAAGACTGGCATGACTGGCAAACTGTTGCGTGTAATCTGAGAACGCAGTGCGCTGACAGATCTATGAGGTTTATGGTGTCATGTGGGTCACAGGTGATTAGCGCCACACCAATGTGCTGCTGTGCTGAGCTCAGCCAATGAGCCCCCAGGGTCTTATTAGTGCCAACAGGAAGCGGAGGCCGGTCAACGGGATGAGATCCCTGCGCAAGATCCCAGTGAAACCTGAACCTGCAACTTAAGACCAGGTCCTACAACCGAGCCTCAGAGCCAGCCTCCCCTGCCTGCTCCGGTCAGCTTCTCTCTCTGCTGCTCTGAAAAAGACTCAAACTCTCATCACACAAACATGATCTTGGTTTTTATGTCATGTCTTTAAAGAGCGTTTAAATTAGTTTAAAACATCGTCTACAAACTACATTGATAACAAGATGAGATGCGTTGCTGATGGCTTGATCAATTGCATTGAATGTTTTATCTACTGGATCTACATCACAATAGTTATTACAATTCATCCTGTGTATGACATGAATGTGTGCACCATCTAATAGTTGCTTGGATATTTCAGTTTGAGCCAAAAATGTCTACATGCTGATGAAGAGTCAGGAGATCAGGAAAGTCATTAGGATTCATCCTCTGAGGATCATGAATCAACAGAACCCAACAAAAATCAAGCAAACACTGCGAATTATTGCAAACTGAATATTCTTGTGATAATAATACAAGTAGAGCTATCAAATGTTCTATATTACAGTAGAGTTTTAGTTGGAGTTATCCTTCCTAAGTTTAAAACAATCTTGCAGAGAAGTGACCCTGCTCGTTGCCAGCTGACCCGAACCAGAGAAAAGGTCAGCGAGAAGAGGCACTGGGAGGTTTTTCGGGGCCTTCGGCAGCAGGACGGACCCTGAGGGCCGAGCTGAGCTGAAGATATGAGACATTTGCTGAGGCAGCAGCTCAGACAGCGCTGAGAGACAGAGACAGGTTCATGTGTCTGTCTGGATGTGCACAGACTCGCTGCCCACATGTATGGTAAAGTTTACTGCAGGTCACAAGGAACCGTGGCTAACTATATACTGACTGTGTCGAGGTAGAAATGATAAATATGTCAGCAAAGTATCAAAACTAGCTGCTATATATAGTGATAAAAAATGAAATGCAATAAGAAAGTATATGTCAGAATATAGAATTTTTTTTGTTGGTTTTATCAAAATTCACTCTCACTCACTCTATGTTTGACTGCTTTGAGGATACTTGCTCACCTGCACTGTTGCCATTATTTATTCATCCATTCATGTTGGCCAGAACGGTTTTGCCCTAACTGATGTATCTGTACTGTTTGACATAATTTTCAGTTGTCGTTTCAGTTGCTCGGATCAGTTAATGTTGAACATGTAGATTGAAGAAATATTCCAATTAAAAGGAAGACGGTATTTCAGCAAATACACTGATTCATTGAGAGTTAGACTGGACAATCTATATCACTGTCATAACTGTTCAATGAGGCTTGAGGCAGAAGACAGATAGCTCAGATAGATAGATTGGACTGGAATCAGGGTGAAACCTAACTCTCCAATTAACATCACATTGTTTGTTTAATCCCCAGAAAAACGTGTAAAAATGACAAGTTTATTTATTTATTTATTTTTTTTAGCTGAGTGTATTGATCAATCTTCTCAATTAACCCTCAGCGAGACAGCAAATTTCCTGTGTGGCTGTGTCGAGCTCACCCACGTTAGTCATCATTTTTGTGGTGATTTCTTGGTCTCTATTTTTTCCGGCTATGGCACAAGAAGATTACATCCCGATTCTTACAAACTACTGACTGGCCTGTTTCTTTCTACAGCTGTCAAGTCATCAATGAGCACAACACCAACATGTCTAATCTACATTCATGAAGACGCAGGGTTTTTATTAGCTGACGTTTGTGTGACGTGGCTGCATTTCTTATGTTTTGACTTTGAGCAGATCAGATTGAAAGATGAATGTTTCCCTTTCTCTCGTGGTCGTATGAAGGCTGTGATAAGGACGGCGAGCTCCCCCCCCCAGCTCATTCATTATGGATGAGTTTGATTCGTGTGTTGTGGTTTAGCAAACTTCCTCATTAAGGTGTATGATAGTGCAGCTGACTCACCCTGTTATCTGTCAGCCAGGCCCCTCGCCGCTCTGAATGAAAGGAAAAACTCCCTCAGAGGGAAAACAGTGGTCACTTTGACGTCATGCTCTGCGTTTTAAAAGATGGAAAGGCCAGCGATGTACCTCATACTGGTTTCTATGGTTACAACCTCAGATAGTGCACTAATACACCGTAAAAAATGTGGTGTGCAGCTTTGATAATACGACATCCGAGAGGATTTATGAGGTCGTTTGTTTTTTGTTTTGTTTTTTATTTTACAGCGGTGAAAGCAGGTCTGCTGTTGTTCAGTGACTGTTTTGACTCTTGGATGGACACATGGTACCAATACAGTCGTGCAAAGGAGCTTAGCTTTAATCCCGGCATTGGTGAGACGTTGCAGCTGTTTTTCCTCGCCTGCTGCCACACTAGTTAATTTGCAGCAAAACAGCCTGCTATTACAGTCAGAGATGTAGAAACTAACGCAGGAGCACGCCGGCGTGGTGCAAATCACCGCTGACCCACATGACACCTTTCAGCTGCCGCCTGCGTGCGCTTTCCTCTCCTTTTTGTTTTTATTTCCTCCTCCAGCAATGAGCCAATGAAAGTGTGCTCGCAGGGATCAGGGGCAGCTACTGCCTACATCCTGGCTGCTGAGCTCCTCAAAAGTCCCCATCTAATCTACAGCAGATTTCCTTAGCCTGTTAAAATGAATCCAATCTCAGGCCTGGACTACCTGCAGGGCAGCGAGTGGCTGTTTAATAGAAGGGACGTGTAGCTGCCAGGCTGTATCAGAGACACTGTTTGGACACACAACTTTATTAAACCAGCTTTAAGTACACTAAAGAGTAGAGTAGAGTAAACTATTGGAGACACGAGTATTGAAAAATATTCATCATTAAAGGTACTTGATGGTGTTTTCTTGTAAACAATTATCTCACTCTCTATTCTCAAAAACATTTATGTGCAAAAATAAAACATGTGCATCCTTGAGCCCAAAATAATTGATGACTGTCTATCGTTCCTCAAAAACTATAACACTTATGAAGCAGACTTTTAAAACAGATTAAAACCCACATTGTTTACATCCATGTCTGCGGGGTAGTCGTCAGACTCGTTTTTACAGTCGCCCGTCTCACGTGTGTCTGACAGAACAGATCTGTCTTAATCAGTCCAGCTGTCTACACAACCTGTGGAACTGCTCACGTTTCAATCATGATATACACGCATCAACATGACCTTGTTTTTTGTTTCATTTTTACCTGCATAACTACAGTAGTTCTGTGTTGGACTCTGAGCAGTGCCAAAATGCAGTGACCTTAATACTGTGCCTGTGTAGACGGAGCACTGAAGCTGCTCTGGCACAATTTTTGTTCAGGTTTGGTCTCCACCAGTCATCTGAATCTGCGGCTTATTAAATGTTTGAGTTTCTTCACCAGCCATTTAAGTCAGTTTGCTTCATCTCTCTGCTGTTTCATACTCTGTAATAAGTCTGAAGTCAGCTGCGAGCTCCACCTCTCAGCAGCGAGTGAGCGAGCGACTGAATGAGGGAAGTTCAAAGCTTTTTAAAAATACAACAGCTTTACTCTGACTCACAGGTGAGCAGGACCAGTTTGCAATCCTACCTTATGCAATAATCTGAAATCTTGCACAGGTTTGGGCTCAAATATCTGGCAGCATCTAGATGAATAATTCCTTTAAAAAAAAAAAGGTTCAAAGCTCTTAGTCTGTGTTAGTGTGGATGTGGGCAATCTGTCTTACACCGAAATATATCACCAGAGGTCATTACCTCGCTGTTATCTGCAGAACATATCTCATCCCAGGATTGACTCTGAATCCATAATCAATCAATACGAACAAGCAGACGTCTCAGAGGTGTGCACAATGCGGTCAAGCGGCAATTTCTCACTCAGCCCCCGGGGCGCAAGGTTTTAGTTTCAGTGGATTCTGGGAGACGTAAATGTGGAGCTGCAGTTAACAGCAATGACAGCTCGGTTCTTTCTTTACAAAGATGTTATGTCTACTGTTTATATAAACCGAATCTCTTCCAGTTCTCGATTTCACTTCTGAACTTCAAAGCTTTCTAAGTTACGACAAATTCTGTGCGAGGAGCCAAAAATCCTTCCCTTTGAAAGATGAAAGCCCTCTTCTTCCATTGCTGTTATACTTCACATAAATGTCTGCCTATTTCAGCGGACATATGAGTCGCTGAATGTTGGGAGAGTATTTTATGGTTTCTGTTTAGACAAGCTATTTAATTTGCATTCTGATCAAATATTTATTTTTTCCCACAAAGTGTGATTTGGGCGTGAAATATGGTCGAGATGTTCATTATCATTCAACAGGGTTGTCGTTCGCCTCCCTCTGTGGTTACGGAGTTGTGAACATTAACGTTTGTGACCACAAGCTGTTCATTGCTTTATGTATGACATTCTGGTCGGGGAATAAATGTCATAAAGAGATACTGATCAGAAATTAATTTCCCTTTTAGGTCCGAGCTGTCGCACAGGCATGTGCTGAAACCAGATAACTCCCACTGAGAAAATGTCACCTTTTCTCGAATATCATTTTTGCAAATGGAGCGGACAACAAACGGACGGCAGTTATCACGCTCAGCGACTGATGATTAAACGAGATGCAACTTTAAAGCAGTAGTTGTTACTGGTGTGCACCTGTAGAGCTGCATTCGGCCTTTCAGTCATTAATGTTGAACCTATCTGAAGAGTGATTTACAAGCACATACATTATGTGAGCTTTACTAACATCATGTACATCAAATAAAAACATGCCCATTATCATTCACCGTCACCCTCCTGTCCTATCTCTGTCCACGAGAAATATGACGGCCTCAGTGAGTGTGAGTCTGTTATCTAACAAATAAAGATTCAGCTTCCTTTCAGCAGTAGCAGCAGCAGTGAGCTCTACCTCCCTGTGCAGCCGCTGAATTAATAGCAGCACACTGAACTCCTGACTTATTAGTCAGGTTGTCACGAAGGAGCCGCCTGCGTCTGCTGGCTGAGTAAAGCAAATGTAGCGGAGCCATTAGCACGCTCCTTTAGTCTTCCTCTGACGGCTGTGGGGAGCTGTGAGACCTGGAGCATCAATCATGAGTGACGGAGCCACGTTTTTCTTAGGGAGGAAGGGCTTGACTTTACTTGACCGGAGCCAGTGGCAATGGCATAGGTCACTCTCATCACAGAGAGCAAACACAGGCAGCACATTTACAAGCAATCCCTGCCTGCTTTCTTGCACAGACAATGCTGTGTTTTGCAATACATGAGCTCAAACATGAGGAATGACAATATGAAACATTACTGCGGTGCAGCTAATCCCATCAGTGCTACAAAACAACTGAGATTGTTTCATTTATAACAAGATCTACTCAGTTAATCCCAAAAGCTTAATCACAGCACATCTCATTTTGATTTTGCAGTGGGGGAATCAGTGGGAGTCTGCCAGTCATTAACTTTGAGGGGGAATAGTTTGAATGTGTAGCGGGTGTGTGTGCGTGTGTGTCTGCACGTGTGTTCCTGTGATAAACTGCTGCAGACGACTGATGACGGAGCACTGACGTCTCAGCGAGATGAGTCACACTCCACGTCCCCGCTGACGGTGCCTCCTCATCCCAGTAACACACACACATACACACACCAGTGCCACTTGTCACTCCGCTACAGATCTCCTTCCTCGGAGCTCGCAGGCAGCACCCGCCACCTCACATCCCTCCACAGCAGCAGCACTGTGCTGCTCTACAGACGCATTCATTTATTTGATCCTCTATTGTCTGTAGTTCTGCCAACCTGCATGACAAATCCAGCACGTCAACCTGTCAATACAGACCTGTTAAATACCGTATGAGTGTGTATGTGTGTGCCACATCTCGCCCCTTCTCCGTCCCATCTGCTTCCATTCTACTGGAGTTACAAATGAGCACAATGTATAAAGCGGTTTCACGAGCTGGCCGGCAACTCTGTGTCTGTTATCACCAGACCGTCAACATTACGGGAAGGCTGCACTCTCTGGTAGATGGAAATGTGTATCTAAAATTGTCAAATCATAATAAGAAGTGACTTCTCAGAGCCGCAAATGACGAGTGGGACTGGGTGGTCCTGGAAGTCAAAGGATCCCAGAAACAGCTTCTGTGTCTGAGCAATGGCGAGGGAGATTGGAAGCAGCTATGAACACAAAGCCGGTCTATGCTTGACACAGGCTAGTTCATACAGTGTATACAATTATAGCTGCAGGGCCACACTTGAAGGTGGGGTGAAAAGCTGGCAGAGGGACGAGATGCAATAATTGCTCAAATTTGAAGAGAGGCACACTTAAGAACAGTCTTCGCACTTGAACATATGAAAAGTATTCAAAGTAGTTGAGGGAAAAATAAACAAGACTAAAGGTCTGCAGGCACGCTGGGGGCTCTGTGCGACTGTACTTTGCTTTGATCTGCATGCCAACATCACAATGTCAACATGGCAGTGACAGTACCAACAAGGTGACGCTAAGCAGGTAAAACGTTTGCCGGCATCAACGTCTTAGTCAATGTGTCAGCATGCTAATTTCACTGAGCCACAAATGATGAGCAGGAAATGGAAACAGGTTCTTCTGTACACTATTTTTCACATACGAGTACAATTTTAGCGCTAATTGCATTCTTTGTTGCATCTAAAATAATAACAAGAAGCTAATTGGCACTACTGTCATGTGTACTGGCTTCAGGAAATTGTTGGGGTAGAGGGCCGGGGATCCAAAAGTCACCGCTCACAAGGTGAAGCTTTTCAAATAATCTGAATTGTTTGTTTTCATGGAGTGCTTTATTATTTTATTTTGACATCATACATGCAAGTCAGACACAACCAGAAGATAACACAGGAGAGAGTGCACGCTCGCCTCTTATCAAGAGAACATTAGGTTACTTTTAAAGCCAGTTCTGTGCAGCCATCTATTTTTTGTCATGCTCCACTAATCTGTCTCTCCCTCTCTGGCTGTGTGCATTGTGCACAGCAGGCATGGGTGATTTAAAAAAGAGTGCCTGGCGTGGGTAGGAAAGGTGCTGGTGGGGCTCAAGTGCGATCTCACGTGTGTTCCTCCCGTGTGTCCCTCTCGCACGGCACGCTCTGGAAAACAGAGTCTGTCGCAACATCGTGATTATACAACACAACGCAGCTAGTGGCACCGTGGACGAGAGGTGATGTCTGTGAAGTGTGACAGTGCTGTCAGTGTTCCAGCACAGACGGCATGTTTTGACACCAGCGTAGGAGAGTTACATATCAGAGGTGAGGGTAGGACTGCAGGTACAGATGTCAACCTTTCTGATATGGAGTCTAACAAGATAAGGGATGACCTGTTTCTAGAGAGTAATATTTTCTTTGTGTATGTGAAACATAATTAGGATAATGGAACCGATATAAGAAGAATGAGCTGAAAAGTTGTCACCTCAAAAGGAAGAAATAATAAGAATTAAACCCAAGATGATTCATGGTGCAGTTCAACCAGTGGAGGAGCCAATAAAATAACGATATAATAATTTAATTCTGATGTATTCTTACTTTGGATACTCGAAGTATAGTTTGCTGACATTTCTGTACTTTTGTTTAGGCAAAGTTTTGCAGGACTCACATATTTTAATATTTTGGTACTGACCACTAGTACCGCTCTGGAGTTTTTTGTTGTTCATATCGTGCATGCGAACGAACACCTGAGCAACGTGACAAACAGGCCTGCTGCCGGTTTCACTCTGATCAACAGCTGGTGGCGGCAAAGAAACGAAGCCAACAAAGGTCAAGAAGAAGAAAAAGAGGGCCAGCAAATAAACAAAGGATCTGAATAGTTCCTTCGCCGCTAATTTCAACACCACAATCTGCCATTATAGCAGGTTGGAAGCTAGAAAGGATCCTTGTGATAAAGCTCATCTCTTCTAGGTGAAAAAAAGTGTCTGAAAACCACATCTCAATATGTGGCTGGACAGGTTTGCTGTCTCTCTAAAGATTGCAATAAAAACATACATAGTTCTGCATGTATCTAGTATCGAGTACAAATTTATGTTGGTTGGCTTCCTTCCTTGTTTGTCTAATAGGCAGTGTCAGTGGCAATGAGAAGTGGTTTGCATTATGTTGACTAATGTCCTGTTTGCTCTCATCTTATTGTGGGTTTTAATACCACTGTAATGTTACAACATCCCTCTGGTGAAAACCGAGGTCAACACCTTCCCGTGCCAACAACAAAGCAATAGCAGGATAAGGACCACTGTGCAAATATTTTGGAGATAGTAAGAAAAATAGGGGAGAAAAATAAATAAATTATAAGTGTAATCCAAGAGATGTTACACTAGAATCTCTAATCTCTAACTAGTGTCACACGGTACGAAGCCAACTTTACTCCACCAAGTGTTATCTGCTCTAAAAATAGTCCATCTATCTAAAATTCAATAAAAGCGCATTTTCAGTTGAGGAGATTTACTGTCCCACTAAATACCCTCTGACCACTGAAAGCAGAAGTAGATGTAACTGAGGGCAGTGCTATATTACAACCATGGCTGTGTTGATGAGAGAGATAAGCCTGCTAGCAGTAGGGGGAAAAGGTAAACATCCAGGGAGATTAGATGAGCGACATGCACAGTTCAAACACTGGTCTGAGTGGTAAAATACTGCTGCGGCGCCAAAACAAGCCACCATCTAGTTTTCAGAGTTTAAGAGTCTATTCTAATTCATGCATTTCTTTTTTTAGCTTTGGGTCAACACACAAAGCTTCAAACTAATGTGGCAGCGGTTGTGGCAAACAGAGGAGCTGCACGCTGATTCAGGGAGCTGAGCCCTGATCTTATCTGGAACGTGCTACAGCTGTCGGTGCTCGCCGGCCTGCTCCCGGAGTCTGGGTGTGGCTCCTCGTCAGCCTGACTCGTCCGTGCCGGGAAGGTGACACACAGCCCCAAAGCTACAGTCGAACTTGTTTAAGTCACGTGATCGCGCAGGCAAGAGTTGCTGGAATCCGTCATTGATTACAAACAGGAAAATGGAGCAGCGTGTTATTCATACTGGTGTCAGTTACTCCAAACAAACCCTTTGTCGTAACATTGGGTTTTGCACTGCGAGTAAATGTCAGTGTTGGGAAGACTGGTTTCGATTCATCGTTGCCTTTTTCCAGCAGAGGAACGTCTCAAAGGTCACATTATTCATTTGACCCAGGTGGTTTAGCAGAGTGACTCACACTACCTTTAGCACAAAGAGGAACTCCACCTCACAGATTTTCTGAGTGGACAACGTGCTTATGTGCCTGCAGACAGTGGAGGAGTACGGTGACCAGACGTCCTGGTTCATCCAGGATTGTCCTGCTTTTCAGCACAATTTAAACAATATCATACTTGTATCATGTTCTGTCTAACTCACTGATATACAAACATAAACAATGCATGATAACGATCGAGTGTCAATCAGCATAAACGAGCATCACAGCTTATGTTATTCAATAGCCTATCTTTCAGACATAACCTGTCAGTATGGTTAGTTACAGTGAGCTGTCATGCCAAAGACAATAGCTTTTCTAATGAGCTCCAGGATGTTTACTCCTTCGCGCATAAGATACCCAACAATGCAAATGCTGCATTGTCTGTATTGAAAGGTGAGCTTGACAGGTATGGAAGCGTGGAAATAATTCCCCACATCCTGATAAGAAGTGCAGTACACTTAAGGTTTGGCTTGGGTGTTAAATGCGGTCACCCAAGGGAGTCGGGCTCGTGTGTATCAAAGTGAGTCCAGCCCAGCTCTGTGGCGAGTGAGTCATTGTACCTGTCATCTGGCAAGTGGCTGATGAAAAGAAAAGCAGAAGTCAGACAGTTGTTGGTTGATTCCTATTACAATGGTTGATTAAAAAAAAAAAGAGATTGTTTTGCAAGAAGAGGAAGATCACACACACACACACAGTCATCACTAATGGACCCAAGTTTAAATACTAGCAAACACATATTGAGCATTATTTCTTCTATCCAACACATTTCATCTACACAGAGACCAAATGTGTCATAAGCCACTGACATTTCTCACATCTTTCAAAGGTGGCTACGCCTACAAGTATCCTCACTCATCATCAGGCTTGATCCCATTGATCACATTTCCGGCGTGACACTTTCTCGTGTCGCCACTTTTGGTCTGCGAATCTCTCAGCCTACGTGCCTCTCTGCTCTCAGAAATGTCACTGTTACCTTTTTCAGCCGCATTCCCTGCTGGATGTGGGTGTGTCTCGCTGAGAGGCCTCCACACACACTAACTTCTGCAAGAGCGTCAACACACACTCCCCTTGAGCACATTCTCAAGAAGATGTTTCACAGGTCACTGCATGTTATCTATTAGTTCTGGGCAAATATTTCATATTTTATATCAAACACAATCCTTACACTCCAGTTAAAATGTGTTATTTAACAGCTAGTTTGTGACACAAGCTGGATGTTCTACAGCTCAAAACTGTGACCTTATCCCAATGATTCTGACCTGATGATGCTCCAGTTTGGATGAAAACACTGTCTGATGTAATGGTTACGTGAACAACAAGTTAGAGGGCTGACATGTTGAATTTCTTTCATACAATTGTTGACTTTTTTTGACGGGATTTAATTTTTTTGGATAACTTGTAAGAACACATAAGGGCTAAGAAAATGTAATAATATGTGATAGCGTGCAAGAATATTTGACTTCTCATCTGGTGCTATCATCAAGCCAAAATCTTAATTTGTACTTTGGTGTATGACCAACTGCCTGGACTCTTATTTCATTGTCTATAATACTTTTTTTCCATGCCTGAATCCTGAAAAAAAGTTTTTAAGTTATTTCTTAATGTCAGACAATTTCAGTCTTGATAAAGTTTGGTTGATCATCAGCTGAAATATGCCCAGGACTTTCTCAGTATACTCTGGACAAAGTCTGATATGTAGTATTTTCTGAATAAATTATTAATTAAATACTGTCAAGAAACAAACCAAATCTGTATTTATACCTACACTGTCCAGTATTAACTCCTGCACTATGACAGCTTGGCAACCTGACGCAACAAAAAAACATAAACACAAAGGTCAAATTTAACTGCACAAATGAAAAATATTATGCAATAACCATTAATCATCAAGGTCAGAATTAAAGCATTTTCCCAGAAACCAAAGCTCTGCCCAACTTGCTCCACCCTACCATTGTACCACCAGATCAGTGAGCTTGGTGTAATTGTACCAAATTGCTAATTTGTTATTACTGTTTGAACAAAAACAGGTTTCATGTTGCTCATATCCTTTGTGTCCTGAGTGCATAATGTAACTGTGGGCTTGTCTATGCATAAAGTTAATTTTCTATTTATACAAAGCTTTTTTGCACTAAACAGACTTTAACTGCAGTGCTCAACATAAATAACAAACACTCCCCTCATGACACACTAACGCAACAGTAGAGTGACTAACAGGCTGACATTGTCCATCTGCCTGGATTAAACTATTACTTTAACTATGACACATCCCAGTGGTCTAATGAACTCCAGTCCAACATGTGCCACTGAGGTAGTAAGTACGGTAACACCTTCGTTGGCAGCACCAGGCTTTAAGCTTGTTTATTGACAGCCGGCCAAAGTAACCTTACAGCAAGCCATGTCATGCTGAGGAAGTCCGAACATGTGTTGTGCACACTTTCACATAAGGCTAGAAACACATGTTAAATACTGTCTGACTGTCCAAGCCCAGGCTCATTTAACTATAGTTTCTTGTTATAGTACAGTTGCATTGAATTGAAAACACAGCAGCTGCCAGTGACTCTTAACGTTGTTGACTTTGGGGCTGTGCAGGGGCTGATGAGGCCGATTCCCTCTGACCCCCGGAGGGTTTATGAGTGTTAAAGTTGCGCCTGTCCAGAGATCAACAGATGTTAGCTTCCACTGCTCTCTGATAATGACCCGCTGACTGAGGGGAGGCCGTCTGCGCCTCTGACTTAGCAGCGCGTCTCAGAGGGGGGATAGTTTTGACGCATGCTGCTGGGTGAGTGTGACGGAGTCTATCGTCACATCTCCACGTCCAAAGGCTTTAATGACACAGGGAAAACGTCAGTGTTTCTTACAGTAGATTCAGTCCTGACCAGCATGTCTGCTGTAATCAATCAGGCAAAGGCTCCAGACTTCTGCAGGGGTTTCATTATGCTCTTATTCACCTTTTTCAGGAGTTGCAGCTCTGATCACATCAGGCGCCACAGCCAGCCCCATCACCCACACACTGAGCTGCAGACCACTCCACCCCCCCGCCCTGCGCTGTGTTGAATCATACTGTCTGACCAGCTTTGCCCACTGTTCTGATAAATAACTGTCAAGTGCTCTTAGCTGCACTGTTTGCAACAGGCGACTGACAGAGTTCAATCAATGCATCTGCCAGAAAACAGAGAGGCTAATGAGATTTTCCCTCATTGTGTCGCTGTCATTTTACCGCACAGACACGCTGAGTCTGTCAAATCCACTGTGAAACATGATGTCTGTCACTGCTTGTGATCCTTATTTTTGTCAGCTTATTTGCTCAAATAATTTATTTATTAAATGTGTTTGTAATAGACCTCAACAGGCAGGCTTAGCAGATGCCTTCCTCCAGAGCAACATGCCACAAATGATAAGGTAGACGTTTTGGGAAAAAGCGCTTATTTGCTCCTTTTCCAAGAGTTAGATGAAAAGATCAATATCACCGTGTGGGAAATATGAAGCTACAGCCAGCAGCTGGCAGCTTGGCACAAAGACAGGAAAGAGGAGGAAACAACTAACCTGCTTCAGTCCAAAGGTAACAAAATCTGCTGATTGTTTTAACAAACACAGTTTGTTAAATCTGTACAAAGTGTAATAACGAGAACTCGCTGTTCTATGTGTTGTGACTATTTTCTTTGCTGTGACTGATCGGAGTCTTCTCGGAGTCTCTGCTGGCTCTTTGTCAACTGCTCAGATCACCAAGAAATAGTCTGGTACAAAATGATTTGTAAAACAGCAAATGATCATTTATAAACTTTTTTGTGTGGATTAAACAAACAAGATACAGTGTGTTTGTTGGTGAGTTTTAGATTCACTCCTTTAGGGGCCCTCAGCAGACGCCTTTTCAGGATTTAAAGACTGAGTTTTCCATTATTGGGTGATCTTTTTAACCTGTTTATCTCAGAGTTTAGTTGAGTTTTTAACATGCTGTTTCCTTATGTATAATCTTGATTTTCTCACTGAGTTTAAATACATTTGGTATGAGCAAATGTATTTAACCACAGTAACCAGAGAAAATAACGTTCAGAGCAACAGGCAACCTCAGTGGCTGAATCATGTTTAAAGAGCTGGCACGAAGCTCTGATTGTCTACCTTATGCTACGGCTAAATTTGACTCCACAGCACACAACCCTAATCAGCTGCATCAAAACAATCATTAACTAACCTCCCGCTGCCTCCCCCTTTTCCTCGGCCTCCTTCTCCGCACACGACAGAGGGCGAGACTCCAGACAACACCTCTCAGACTTCTAGCTCTCACCTCACACACCCTGTGTCCCAGTCATCCTCGTTCACAGAGCTCCATAAAACAAACAGGACCGCACACACAGGACCAGACTAAAACAGAATATTGCACACACTGAAACAAAAACACGCTTTCACAACACCGTGTTCAGTACATTTGATCATTATGTTGTCAACAACAATCAGACGCACTCTTTTTCCTTCGCCCTGTGAAACTGGATCATGAATTTAGCTCTGTGTGCTGCACCTTCCCAAGGCTTTTACTGAAACATGATAATTCTGGGTGCATGTTTGTTTTTATGCATTACTCCTCTGTGCAGCTCCTCTGTTAATGGTACAGCATGTCCGACACATAGCACAACACATACCCTCAGAAATGCAGGAAAGCACTTTGCTCCAGGGTTTTACAGAGCTTTTACATTAACAACATTGTGTGTTTCAGTTGACAGTAGCTGAACTGCTGCTCAGTCACAGAGCACACATAGCTCCAGGTTGAGTGTTTGAAACCATCTAATAATGTTTAATTTACTGTAATGGGCGTGGGCTCGTGTAAACACCGGCGCAGAGTGGATATTATCGCTTTCAGAATTAAATTAATGGTCACAATTTTGCTTAATATACAGTATATTACTGTCTGCCTCAAAAGCCTCACAGCAGCGAGAGCCACAGAAAGTAATTTGTTACATAATCAACCAGCAAACAAATTAAATCCCATTAAGCACATTTGCTTATTACATTTTCCCTCAAGCCCCAACTCAAAACATGTTTCTTTCAAACATTTCCTCTAATATGTTATTATAGACAATCTCCTCAAATCACTGCGGTGCATTCATGTCTCATTGTCACATGTTCAGGTTTTCTTAAGTAAACATAAAAACTAGCACCACTCTCCACTGTGTTTGTACTGGTGCTTTAACGGTGTAAAGGTTATAAACCATTGGCCGTAATATGAGTGGTGTCCTCCCATAGGCTGGGAGGTTACAAACACGCCATTGATAGGCTGCCTCTGAATGGTGTTAGGAGGAAGCCATCTGCTGCTGTTTATGGTTCATTAACCTCGCTGCCCCTAGATAACCAGGCTGCCCCCACAGCAACAGGTACAAGAGGCCTGGGCCACTCGCTGAGACGATACTTAGAAATAACTGGTCCCACCTTGTTTTCTTCTACGTGCTCCTGAATTCACTAGTTTTACCATTAAACAACAATAGGTGGGAAATCCTTACCTTCCCAGGAGTCCATAAGCATACTGTGAATCTGCCAGCAGTAACGTGATCTCGCCCTTCTGCATGGATATGACACACTCCTCCAGGGCCTACAGGTGTCAAACAACAATGTCTTATTTACTGACTCAGTTTATTACGTAATTACACAAAATGCGTTTGAGTATAACTTTGTGTTGTGCATTTCAATGTCCTTCACTGACGACAACATCTGATGATGATTCAAAAGTTTTAAGCATGTGAACCAGCTTTTCAGCCATGTGAGCTCCTGGGATGGTAAAGTCAGTCAGTTCAGATAGAAAAATATCAATAATGACTTCATGGATTGTCATAAAAACATATTTGTGGCTACTGTAGGATTAATCATTATGGTTTTGGTGATCCCCTGACAATTCCTATAGCGCCAACATAAGGTTGACATTTTTAAATTTGAATGTCTGAATAACTATTAAATGGATTGTAATGAAACTTGGTATAAACACATTCATGTTCCACTATTAGGTGTTTAACAAACTAAACCAATTCCAACATTCTCAGGTGCACTAATTAGCAAATATTAGCATCCCAACATGCTGAACTTCGACGACAAAAAAAGACAATCTATTTAATCAACTTCATTGATTTTTATATATCTGCTTATTCTGAACTTAATGGCAGCAGCATGTTTCAAACAATTTGGACAGGAGCAACAAAATACTGTGAAATTTGTGCACTGATCCAAAAACACCTGTTTGGATCACTGCACTGATAAACAGGTTCATTGGTAACAGGTGATTATGATGAAGGGTTAAACGCGTTTCACCTGGTTTACATCTCCCTCTCCAATCACAAAGACGAGCTTGCAGTCCTTCTCCACCACAGTGCGGTCCTCAAGGACACACTGCATCTTCACAGTGACCTCCTGGCCCCAGGTGGGGCTCGTGCTGTGCAGGGCCCTGGACTCCAGCACCTTCTTCCTCAACAGCCGGTCCTCTGCGTGAGAAAAGAAGAGAAGGTCATGAAGAAGGAAGCGGGGTTAATCTGCTAGTTGTTGGTAAGCACGTGCTCAGAAACAGCCACAAACACACCAAGTTTAATCTCAGTCATGCTCTGGTCACTTTTATTCTCTTGTGGTTTCAATGGAAAATTAAATGCAGAAGTGAATGTTAAGCAGATGAAAAGCACTAATATCTTGTCCAAAGAATGTCTCTACCGTTCACTCATGCATCCCTACCTGTGATGTCCTGCCAGTCTTCTGCCACAAACAGTTCCTCAAAGGTTGAGGAAGTCCACTCCTTCATTGCATATTCTGGAAAGAGACTCTCCGCTGAGCTATCCCTCTCCAACACATCATCATCCTCTGACGGGTCCTGGAATCGTACCATCTTCCAGCTGTTTGTTTTTTTCAGTTTCCTCTGTTCCTTGTATTCTGTGCCTTCTTTTTCTCGCTCAGGATCGCAGGGGCTTTTTATCTCAGCACTTTGACTCTCTCCTGCACGGCTCTCTGTTTCAGCCTGCTCTTTTTCAAACAGCTCCTCGCCATCCTCTGCGGACCCACAGGGCAGCTCGGTGTGACCGTCCCCGTCAGCCGTCTCAGAAATGGCCTCTCTTACCTCAGGCTCTGTGGGCTCCACTGCAGGGTCTTTGTGCTCTTCACAACATGGCTCAGTCTCCATTTCAGTACAGAGAGCAATGGACACCATCTGCATTAGTCTGCAAAAAGAGATGATCCTCCTTGTCTGAGTCAATCTTCCACTCAGGTGCAGGTTGGTAGTTCTGTTGTGAACTTCTGCCTCCTTCACTCTGTCAAAACAAAAAGAATATCTCCTTAATGTAATGCCTACAAAAATACATCTTGTGCCTCATCAAATCCAACTTCGAGTGCATCCCTGAATCCTGGCTTCATCTACAGTTGCTTTGTCGCGGCTGCAGCTGCGTAGTTTCTGTTGCACTTTGACCTCCCCTCACTCCTACTTGTGTCCGTCTCAGTCTACGCAGCCCGGTGATGTGGCAGCAACACAAAAAATGATCAATGTAAAGAAACTGTGCAGCGCAACGAAGCACTCCCAGCCAGCAGGCTTGTGCAGTGGTAATCTGCAGGATTAGAAGAGAAAAACCTAATCTGCCAGAACGTCTGTAAGCTTCTTAATGACTTCACCGTCGTGCCCCATAACGCAGTTTCCATGAACGCAATCGACCAATAAGATCTCGGGAGATACAGCCTCGAACTTCATTTTCTTTGACACAGGTTGGGAGATTTTTATTTTCACTTTTTTAAGTACCACAACACTCACGGAAGAGCAGGATGTGAAAGTGACACTAGATTACATAATAAATACACAGTTTTTATGGAGCAAAACTGCTGGAGGATACACATTTCACATCATGGATACAATATAATTTAAGCCATGAAGGTAATTAAATATGTATGCTTTTGTCAGGTACATTGAGAACATCTTTTTTTCACCTTTTACATCTTTTTTTCTGAACCTTAAATTACAAATAAAGTAATACAAATACAAATAAAATACAAATAAAATAAGTATTTAACAAGGAAGAGTTTGTCAAGGAAGCATCAACCCTGCAGGAGCAGAAATGGACGAATGTAAAACTAATAGACAGGAATCATATTGTAAATAAACAGTGTGTTGCTGACAGTGAAGCTGCTCTTTAATCCACAGCTGAAGCATGTTGTCCATCAGAGATTAAATTAATCCAACTTCCATATTTGTCTTTTAATTTCTCTGACACAAACAGAGAAATTATACATACACACAGCCAGTGAAGGTGCTGTTTATATCAAGTTTGTTCTTTCACGAGTTCTGTGCTTTAATGCAGATTTGAGATACTATCATTTTTCATTCATTCATTTGACGAAAAAATTGTCCTTTTTACTCCACTGCTTTTATTTGACAGCAACATTTCACATTAAAACATATGATAATCTTACAAAATGTGATAGATTGTTATAAATCAAACTACTCAAGTGAATACAAACTAATTTAAATTAGCTCATCCTCGATCATCAACAACATTAAAATGCTGCTAACACATTAACATGTCATAGCATAATGTAATGATGCAATAATTATAGCTGACAAAATTTGTTGACATGAATATTTAGTCATATATTTCAAACAAAAATGCCAAACATCCTCTGGCTGCAGCTTCTCACAATGCTTTTCTTTGTTTTATCAGATAATTAACTGAATATGTTTTTAATGCAGACAATTGATTGGACAAACATTTTACTGCATCACTATTGGCTCAGAGAAAATTATGATGAGCAATTTAGAGACAAAAAAAGACAGATAATTACTAGTTGCAACACTGAAAGGGGGCAAACTACATACTAAGTACTTTTACTCTGTACCACTGGTACCACTGTAGATTGTATTATATTTAAAGTTCATTTTGCACTTAATATCTCTGTAATTTCAATACAGTGAAGTATTTCTATATTGCATTTATACTTGAAATGATCTGATAATATGTTGATCTGTAAATAACATCTCACTTGTATCTGCACTGTGAATATTTTTGTCCATGCTGTACCTTTACAATTTATCTATAAATATGCTCAATGCTCTGCAATTTATTGCTTTTTGCACTTTAGGTTAGAGACTAAACTCAGTATTTGTAGTATTATTTGTAGAAATAATGTTTTTTACAAGTTTTGATTTGATTACACTTTTTCTATACAAATTTTCTCTGCACAGCCCAAATAAATAATATGTATAATACATAATAAGAATGCACTTATATTTCCACTTACATTTACATGCAGGTGTGTTTATACCTCTTCTGTGTGTGTGCTGCAAAAACACACAAAGTGCATTAACCAAACTCCTTAACCAGAGCAAAAAATAGATCAGAGACAAGACAAATAAATGACCAACAGAGTGACCTGAAAAGCGAAAGTAAAATAGTTGCTTTACTCCGTACTTCCTGTGTGTGTGCGTGTGTGTGTGTGTGTGTACGGGCGTGTGTGTAAGCCCCGCCCTCTCTCTCTCGCTCTCTCTCTCGCTCTCTCTCCCCTGTGTGACGTTTGAGGCTGGCTGTGGAAAACAGGGCTCAGTTGTAGAGATGGCAGCGCTCAGACAGGAGCATCGGTTTGGACTCACCTGTGGCAAAATCAACAAAAACAGCCCGAACCAGGTCCTGTACCACGTCAAACTCACTGACACCGCCATCCGGACCCTGGAAGCCTACCAGAACCTAAAGGTAGGACACATGATCCCGGTGAACTTTGGAGCCTGTGTTTGTTTTTACAGCTATATATATATATTATTCTCTTCATCGCTTCATAACTTCGCCTAAGGAAGAAAAAAAAATCTCTGGAAAAGCAGCTTGTTTTTATTATGGTGGTGAAAAAAAAAAGTTGAAGTAGTTCAGCAGCTCATCGACAAAAAGCTTTGCTGGCTGATAAATGTTGGTTTACTCTGGCTGGGAAACAGTAGAAAGCTTCTTTTATTGTGATCATAACAATCCAATAGATTTAGATGAGTGAAGACATTTGGTTAAATTCTCTTATGAGCTCTGAGAGAATAGTGTTTTTGAAGCTATTTTAAATTCTGTCTGCTTGTTTACCAAAACCAAAAGGTATTTAAGTTCCCATATGACAGAGGTTTGTGACCTTTGAAAGCCCGTTTTTCTCCGTTTCTTTATCCATACATCGCATATGAAGTTCATTATTTAGATTATAGGCAAACACAGATGATTGTCATTCATTAAATGTTTTTTTTAAAAGCTTTTTTTCCTACTCATTTTGCCTTGGGAATAAATTAATGAACAAGCTATCAAGCAAATTATTCGACTGCTCTGAGTCTGTTTTATTGCTTTTATGGTCCATTAGATTAGGCCCAGATAATTTAGTCTATCCAAATGGTCTTTCCCAGAGCAAAGCTTGATAAGACACTTAGTCCCACAGTCAGGGCTACAGATCATTTGAGTCGCCCCCCCCCCTTCCTCTCTGGATGTGGGGATCAGTGGTTCAGCTGTATAGTTGTTGCTGGGCTCTTGTGTATTATTGTTTTTTGCCTTTTGCACGCCTGGAAGTCTGCCCAGCTCCAAGCTCATTGGTCTGTGGAGCGGAGTAAACTCACCCAGCCTGACAGCTTCCTCCAGGCCAAAAGCAGGCAGGCAGGCAGGAAGGCAAGAGAGGGTCCTCCAAAAGTTTTCCAAGTCAAAGACCACCCCTCAAAATACTGTTTTTACACCACCGGACTCCCACTGTGGTGTGCAAGAGTGGTCCTCAGGAACCTGAAAGAGTTGTTATTGAATATGATTTATTTATGATTTTTTAATGGAGGTGAGGGAGAGGAGCCTGTGAAACTAAAATAAAGAATCGTGTAGCCTTTATATCAAATCAGGGCAGCAAGTAATGATTTATTTGCAGATTGTTTTCTCAAGTGATTGTTTGATTGATGTCAGAAATACTAAAACAATCACAGTTGCATACGGCTCAAAGAAAACCAGCGAATATTCATACAAATAATCAAATATCAAAATAATTTTCTTATCCACTAATTCATTAGATTATCTACTAAGATAAGATAAGATAAACCCTCATTCGTCCCACAGTGGGGAAATTAGCAATGTACAGCAGCAAAGGGGACAGAAGCAGTTAAATAGTACAAAGAGCAATTTAAACAGGCTAAAAAGACAATGTTAACAAATTGACAAATGATTGGATTAAGTATGAGATATGAAATATCAAATACTAAAATACTAAATATTGCACATTGACTTGAATGAAGTGAAATATGAAATACTAAACACAAAATATTGCACATTGGATAGAATGAAGAATAGAACAGCGAATGGAGACATTAAAAAAAGAATATTGCACAGATGTAAAGACATAATGTATAGATACTACATAATGTGTACTACTTTATAATAAGGATGCCATTCTATAAGGACTTTATCATAGTAAGTAATTGCTTCATTAATTGTTATTAAAACACTTACTGAGGTTAAATAGGTCAGTTATCAGTCATTAATAACAACAACTTCTGGGTTACTAGGTTGTGAAAAATCTATTTGACTGGTGTTTTATCATTTCTATTTTGTATTAATATAGTTAATTGTTGGTAATCCATTAGTAAACACATAGGTTTCTCTCTCTCTAATAAGAGGTCATGTCTGCAATTATAAACAAGTTGCTAATAACTGGTCCAAATGCTCCAGCTAGAGGAGGATGACAAAAAAATTTTTACAACATGGCAACCCCAAATTCTTATTAATGGCTAATAACTAGGCTACAAAGATTAAATGATGAACTGATATTTATAAAGCTATTAGTTACAATTAGTGAGAAAAGGTGCCTTATTTGAAAGTGACGATTGCGAGAATCAATCGACTGCGTGCAAACTTTAAAATGGTCGAGTCAAATTCAGACCTTTAAGTAAGTCTGATTTAGTCCTACGACTGTGCTTGTAATATGTGACACGCATTATGTGCTTTAATATTTATTATTTCATTCAATATTAAAAGCTAAGGGATGATGAAAAAAATCACAACAATGTTCCTCAACAGGAAAGACATTTCCCAAAGCCATTAATAATATATAAAGAGCGCTGTCAATCACGGCCACAGCTGTACTTCACGGATAATAGTCTCCATCTATTAACCATGTATCATGTTGCCTCAGAGACAGATAATTTTTCTATTTTAATTTTTTTTTTTTATCAGTAGGGGGAGAGAAACAATAGAATGTTTGGGAGCTTAAGTCAGGTACACTGTGGTCTTGGAGAGCAGCACAGTCACAGACCACAGCACAAACGGCTTATAAAAAGTACATTTATAAAAAAAAATATAATTGGTTTCAGAAGGAGCTTTGTCTGTCCTCTGGGATCTGTTGTTGCCTTTATTCATTTAATCGTTTAGAGGGGAAATCAGCTGAAACACACACAGACATGCTCAGCAAACTGACTGACATGACCAAGGTTTTCTATAAGCTATGGATTGATTAATTACACATTTTCCTCTGAAGATTAGGGCCAGAAACCCCTGAACTGTAGACGTCATGATTTAGAAATATGACAGTGATTCATCAGGGAAAAAAGCCTGATGGGAAATGACTATCATGGCAAAGTTTTGGCTTTTAATGAGTAAAGTTTACCCAGCCTTGTCTTGTCAAACCAGGCTGCAGTTTTCGAGAGAAATCCAGAGAGCTGAAATAATGGCAATATATATTCACTCATAATGCATAAACTATCCATTAGATTGAACATGAACATGATTCCTGACCAGTTTCTTCTTTTTCCTCTGTCTCTCTCCTCCAGGCATCACTATCAAATCAGCCAGCGATTTGCTTCAAGGGGAGCCAGGGGGTAAGATGTTTTGCATACTCTCCCTAATGCCTCAGAAATTGAATGCTCTAATTAGTTCTGATTTGCTGTGGAGCGCACTTGTGACAGTTCCTCTGCACATCTTGTTTGATTCTTAAGCGTTCGAGAAGCACATGTGTGCATCCGCAAAGAGGTCGGCCTTGTGACTTTCCAAATGTCTGGATGATTTTAGTGTCATTTCACTTGGCGGATTTTGTTGCCTTGGAATGTTTTATTTCTTAAAGTGATCAACATGGAGAATATGGTTTCTTGGAGTGAACCAGAGTCCAAAGCCTGAGAGAAATATGTCAATAATTTGCTCAGTTATACAGTGTTATGTGAAATATTCTGGACTGTGTACGTGCTGTACGTACAGAGACGAGGTACCTAATCTATTAAAACACTTGGCACTGAAAGCAAGAGGGCATTCCTGCGAAGCGTCTCTAAAGAAAGATGCCTGTGTCCGTCCAGATTAGCCGGGCCACTCTTACACCCTCCCTGGCTCTGCCTGCTAGGCTACTACACATTTACCACACAATCGGCCCTGTCTAAAAGGAGCTGTTCTAATCCCTGCAAGAGCCGATTGCATTGACGAAAGTGACTTTGCTCTGTACACAAATGCCGGCCCTGTGCGCTCACACGGGCCCTGGAAGCCCTAAGACAGGGTGCGCTATACCCCCAGGCTGCTAGCCAGGTTACTGGGTCAGGCTCGCAACTGGGGAGGCTTTGTTCAGGGAGGGGGAGGAGGTATGGGAGTTGGCGAACCCCAGGGAGCCCCCGTGTCTCCATGCCTGTTGTCTCTGTGCAGACATGAAAGATTTGAAATACAGGAATGGCACATGAATGGTGGAATTTGTATCCAGGCAGCCTGCAAAACATGTCACAAAACCTCAAGTGATATATGTAAACATGTAATGAAACGTCTATAAAATGAGCAGCAGATCAACCTGCTCATAACAGTCTTTCTGTGAAGAAATGTTAAGTGAGTGCAATTTAAGTGTTCTTTAATCACTGAATGGGATTTGGTGATTATATCTCGGCTGGCACATTACATATTCAAATTGCTTTGCGGAATTCAAGCACGGGCTCCCTCCCCCTCCGACAATAGTCCCCGAGCTGGACGATTGGGCATTAATGAGGTAGCTGCAACCATTGGTGGTGGGGGAGGCCAGATTAAGCCGATAGTGGGGGGAGGATGTTGGTGAACATGGCAGTCTGGCATACAACAGACCGAGGGGATATCCACTATCCCTGTCTCCGTGTTGGAGATGTGGGTCTTCTCTTACTTGTTATTTGCTGGATGAGTGTTTGCTGAAGCTCATCCCCCTTCCTCAAAAGCAACACAAGGTCTGAATGCTTATGTGTAGCTGGTGAGAAGGTTTCTGTCCACTGACAGTTTCCAGCTGTAGAGCTCGATCGCCGAAGCCACGACTGCTTCCTTCTGATCTTTGTCTACGCCGGCTCATGTCGCATTTCCTGTGAAGGGGCACTTCCAGGGCCACAAAAACCAGAGGAATTCTTCAAATCACTGTCCTGGCGTCACTCCAGGGCTCAGCGGTATCAGGGGCCAGGGCTCCTATCGAGAAATAGCACGCTGAGGTTTTCGCTGCCTTTCTCTTTGACCCTGCGGCATTTAGCCCTACTATTGTAAATTGCCTGCCAAGCTTGTAATCATGCGAGGAAAAGACATGAGCACTTAGATGCCTCTGAGACAGACATTCAAAGCAACTGTGAAACTTGCAAATTGCAATGAATAATTCTGCTTTTGAATCTGTCTCACCTCTGCTTTAACTCGTCTAAATGGGGCAGAACAGTCTTAAAAACTGGACGACATTGGAGGAAAGTGAGCTGAATGGGTTTGATCAATAACAAGCGTCTGGAGACGTGAAATAAAAAAAAAAAACAGAGACTGTGATGCAACTATAAAGAAATAAGAGAAGCAGAGACATACTTTGGTTAAAGATGGAAGTTGAAAAGAAATTAGATTCTGGATTACCTTGAAATAATCACCAGGGATTAAGGAATATATTCAGAGCTGGTCTGGGTTCCCATGGCCGGGAATTTCACATCCTAGTGCTTATTTTCCTTTAGGGCTGGCAACAGCGCCTGCTTGTTGGCATGATCCATATCCATTTAGTCAGAAATGAAGCCTGTGTAACTTCTTATTTATTATGTTATCCATGCTGCATATTGATAAGGAAACGTGTTTTATGAAGGCACATACTTCTTTTTCTTTGTTTCTACTGACACTTGTGTTTGCATTAGAGAGAACTGTATCTCACCTATCGCATCGTGGCATACAATCAAGTGGTTCAGGATTATCTTGCAGCGCTGCACAGAAGTTTTACGAGACTAATATTGTTGTAGTAAACGTGCACATTGCATTTCAATACCGTATGTTGCGCCGCGTCTGGTGTGACATCGGTTTCATTTCCTCCTCACTTCATACGTAAATGTTGAATTGCATTTGCCAGAGTAATTGTTTTTGTTTATGGCCCCGTCTGTATTTATGTGCACAGCTGTCACATAAAGGCAGCGGAGTCGGGATGAGAGGAACGTAGAGGTGCTCTTAAAGATATTCCTCTGATGACTGTGTGTGAAGGCTGAGTTTCCCCTGGGCTCCCTCCTGCCTGCCCTCTTGATTATTTTGCCATTTCACCCCATGCCTTGGCTGAATCCTTGGGAGACATCAGGGCCTCTATCTCACACACGGCTGCTCTGACTCTACCCCCCGCCACCACGCCGCTTTGCTTCACCTCCCGCTCGCACTGCAAATAAGCTTTTTGCAACGTGCAAGTGTGTATGTGTGCATGCACAAATCATTTTTTTTCTCTCCTTTTTTTTCTGGAAGCTAATTAGAATAACAATAACAGGAATGCGGTTTGAGAGCCGTCCTCTCCCAGTGGCATAGCAGTGAGAGGGAGAGCTGTCCCACGTGTTTCTGAAAGGGCACACGCCGCTCTATTCATCCAGATGTGTTAAGCCAGGCAAAAGTCTCTGTGTTCTGTGCTCGTCTGAGGCCCTCTGTGTTTATGCACAGGCAGTTGGCCTGAGGATCTTTAGATCACACAGTATATTTTAGGAACAAGCCTCATGAGATCCTACAGTTAAAAGAGGACTTTTCCCTTCTTTAGTTAGCTCCTCTGTCATTATTGTGTTCTTTAGCTTCAAACAAGGGATTGTGAAGGATGCCATGGTGACTGTGGCAGTGTTTTAAGACTATGTTATGGTTGGACAAGTGCTGTATAAGATCAGAAATCAATGGCACACGCATGGGCAGGCAGTGGGACTGAAGCTATATAAAAACTTCAATTTGCCAGAATTAGAAATACAGTGAAACAGATACATAGTTGTGTGTTGTTGTTGTGGCTTTGTGTTGTTTATTTACATTCCGAGCTAATCTGGGACATTAGGACTCAATATGTAGATGTCACCCTGGGAAACTGGAACTAGCAGTGAGAAAAACTCACAACAACAACACAGGCTGACAGAGGAGTACATTTAAACACTGTGTGATTGGTTTGGTCAGTCATATGCTCAATATCCCCAAACTCGGTGTGAACAAACACAAGACGTTGGCACTGAGATAAAATGAATTGGACATGGAGACGCTGTTTCACTGGGAAATGCCACAGACTGTGTGATATTTTAGACTGATGATAAAGCAGTGTGAGCTTCTGTGTGTTCAGGCTATCTCGGTATGAGCATCAGAATCACAATTATTGAAATGGCCAAAGTCTGTGGAATGACAAGATACACAGCGATGCTAATTATGCAGTGTGATTGATAGCAGTGTCAGGCTTGTATTTACCAAAATGGTCTAGTTTATATATGGAGAAACTATTGCTCAGTGAAAATTAAAGAGCCCCTTGGTAGTTTGTGTCCAATGAGGGCAACGATGTGTGTTAACTACATTTTACAGCCACTTTTCTTTTCCTTTTCTTTTTTAGCAAAACACTCAATTTATCCAAAATCTTGTACATATTTTACTAGAATTAAGCCTCATTTTGCCATCTAAATTAAAATCAGGAAACATTAAAATCTCTTTAATATTTACATGATTGTAAGGAAATTACTATTTAACTGACCTCTGATAAATGTTAAAACACTTCTTTGCAAAGTTGTCCAAATAATAATCATCCAGTAAGTCAATTGAAATTGCAAAAACGGAACCAAGTGGACAATAATGAAACATTTCACACACAGCGTCTGCACTGGCCTCGGAGGACTCTTATCACAAACATTTTTTTCTCCTTGGATTTAAAAATGCAGCACAACAGGATATGAGCAACACTAACACAGCAAGAAATCATGGCCGGCGTGTTTGTGTACAGTAGTGAGGATGTCTTTAAAGCTCAACTCCAAGAGCTTGAAACTAACACCAGAAAGCTATTGTTTAACCTAAAGACAGCTTTAAGAGGCTTATGTAATCGTTATTAGTTTTGTGGTGGAAGGTACGCTGCCTAAAAAGGGGAATTTTCACCCAAGTCCACCACAGTCAAGCATGGTGTAAACAGATAGAAACAGGGACAGTTTGAAGTCTTAAAGTTTTCTATAGTTCATATTTACATATTTTAACCCTGTGAAGCTAATCACCTGCAGTCACGCGAAAAATCCCTGTCTTTTCTTACACCTGTATATTACCTGTGTTTGACAGTTCAGGGACTGTGTTATTTGGCTCACCTCTTCAATCTATGCAAACCTGATTTTACACATCACATCTCGGCGCATATTTTTGGATTTTCCCCTCTTCCTCCACATTTTCCCTGCAAGTTAATCAGGTTTGGACATACTTTCCAACGCACAATCTGTGAATTGTTAAGGGATTAAACACGGCCTGCTTGCATGGAGAGAAAAGTCCAGTAATGGGAGTGTAGTGCACCAGTCCAAGTGGTTTTTGTGGGATTGCTCCAGTGAAACAGCGAGGACTCAACAAGGGAAACGCATTACTGGTGTGGGTGCATCTGAGGTCTAATAACCAGCGTGTAAAGGGAATTTCCTAACTTCCAAACCATCACCATATAATGCAAATTAGGCAAGGTTTAGAGTGAGGTGGGGTCCATTTACAGAAAAAACACAATCTGAGTGTGTCTAATTGATTTTTCTTTTTTTTTTTTTAAATGTGGTTCACACTTAAAACTCAGTCCAATATACAAAGAGGAAGGCACCTACAGTAAAGGGGGGGTGGGGGTGTCGGGGGTGGGGAGCCACAGAGTGTTTGTTGAGGTTGACAGATTAACCCCAGCTTCTTGGAAAAAGACTGATTCTGCTTGGCATAACAGGCAGTACCTTGGGGGATGCTCGACAGTTGCCCATCCCCATATCCCCACACTAGCTCCCGTCAGTCCCCACCCCCCCTCTTTCTTTTGCTTTCCTGTCTATACCAACCCCCCTCAATGAATAGATCCTCGAGTACAGGAACCACCACATCCACCCAGGCTCTCTGAAAGCACGATTTAGACCATAGGAGGTGATGTCACATGCTTGTTTTGTGTTTAACAAATGAGTCACAGTGGAATAGTAGATCATAGTGTACAAAGCTTGGGGACAGTGGATAAAAATAATTAATTTGACCCCTGCGTTTCTGTGAGACGCTGTTTGTCAGCATCACTGCACTTGCTTGACTGCGTGTGACACTGAAACATGGCCAACAGTCTTATGTTTGTCAGGCCGGTGCCTCAACTTGTGAAGTCCATTATATGATGCATCTCAACTTTGCACTAGCATGTGAATAAGATGGATCAGAGACAAATACACAACAAGATCCATCCCCCTCTTCTCTGCTGAGTTGCTGGGCACATTCCTAAAGGAAGACTATTTAGGGCCATCCCTCATGCACTGGCTCTACTGGGAGCCACCACCATCGACCCCCCCTTCCACACACACACACCCAAACCCCTAATCCCTCCCTTTACCCTCCAACAACACACAGCCACACGTCCCCGCTGTTCATGAATAATCCAGGCGGGCCGACAGCCCATTGCACTCAGCTTTGTGGGGGAAGACGCTAGAACAAAAGACGGGCAGCTCACAGAGCAGCTATGGCTGAGTAGGCTCAGATGAGAAGACAATGGTAACTAGTGTCAGTACAGACAGGGGCAGGAGGCAAAGACTTCAGAGTAAATCACATATCCATGCGCCTGCTCCCATCTCAGTGTTGCTATGCCAAATACCAGAGCTGGGAACCTTGCCTTCTCGCTTTCGTCTGCAGGAGCAAAGAAAAGCAGGCAGAGAGAGGGAGAATCTATACTCTCATCTTTCTCTGCAGATGTTTGGCTTGCAAAAGCACAGGACTTGTGTGTGTGTGTGTTGGGGGGGGTTAGAGCTCTTTAGTGAAGCTATTTTTTCCTTCCTCACCAAATGGCAGGGTTAAGAACTCTGTTTAACCCCATCAAAGATGAGCAGTTTAAACATGCTCGGGGAGCTAAAGATGAAGTTTTACAAGGACATCACCGATGGTGTCCTTTGTCCTTGTTCAACTGCTGAGCCCCCTGCCAAGACTTTCTGTTCCAGTCCAGTTCACACCTTATAGCAGCTTGAAAGTATTTGACATCTCCAAACACACAGGCCCTGAAGTAGCAGATGTGGCTGGGCCGTGGCCACAGAGGCAGTTATTGTATCAGCCTGTCCGCTCCATGGGGGGCTGCACTGACAAGGTGCTAAGGACTGCTGCTCTGATGCCATTTGGTTGCTCTGACTGTAACTGTCCAACGGCTGAACTCGACTCGTGTCATGATAGTGGGCGGCATTACAGAGCACGGCTCTCACCGGCTTTATGAAGCGGTTCAATTTTTATTAAACTGACCCATGTTAATAGGCCCCTCTGATGATAATAATAATACCCCATTAAGCTTTTCTCTGATTAATTAATCATCAGATTTAAGGACTCGCACAATCATAATTAGAATACTATGGAGCATGAGCAATTTAATGAATTCGTTCCCTCGTTCTGAGCTGGACCAATTTAATAACTCCTATTGCAGGAATAGAATATTCAAATTATGCATCAGAAAAGAGAAATTAATATGACTGAAAACATGAATATTTTAAGTGCATTTTTAATAATTACATTGACATAATTGTCTAAATTAAAGAATATTTGAACAAAGAATATTTGTGGGGTGGGGTGGGGGGTTATATCAGCATTCAGTATATTCATAATAAGATTAGTCTAGATTTTGTGCCTCAGCATACCACAACATTATACAATTTAACTATTGATGTGGATGTAAATATAATTGGATAACATCAAACTGTTCAAAAATGCACTTAAAGCCAGTTTGCTGTCACAGTCCTTAAAGAAATGAATGCAGTTTGGTGGAGTCATGTAACCAGAGCTTCTGCCGGTTGATGTGATACATGACTCACCAGTCCTTGACCTGGGACCACTGGAACTTTATTTTTCTTTGAGCTGCTATTAGCTGTGTCTGAACTCTGTTTGCTAATTTGGGAACTTTTTTAAAAAAGCTCCTGTGTGTACTTACTGTGACTCATTAACCATGTTGCTCACATTTAAAGTGAGGAATGAAAGTTCACTTTCTCTGTTTCTATTTTTGTTTGTTCATAGATGATTGTACACAAAGCTGTGAGTGTTTCTCTCTCTTGACATGGGGCCTAAAATGTGCTAGATATTTGACCTCACTCCCTGCATGTGCCCTGTGAGAAAGTGTGGGGCTTCCTCTGCCTAAAAAAAGACAAAATGACAATACACACACTCACACATGGCCTCAGGGGATCAGAGCAAAGCTCCATATGGAGAGGTCTATGACTCAGCGTCTCTATGTAAATCTACACCTACTACTTGACTGACAGCAGCTTCAGGACCACAAACCTGTCGCCACAAGTGGAGTCACTAACTAAATGCATCAAAAGTCAGAGTTAATTTCATCAGGCTGGGTGAGATGATGATGAAAAAGGCCACTTTGCATAAATTGGCTGTGATGATTGGTGTATTTTGCAGACACTATTTAAAGCTGTGATCTGTAAACGTCTGGTTGTTTAGAGGACATTGTGGAGTTGGATCTTCATGTTGTTGGTTTGCAGCGAAAATGTTATTGATTGACCAAGTGGCACAATCATGAACGTGTTATTTCCAGAAGTTATGAAGATAGAAAGCATTATCATCACCAAGACCTAATAACAGAGTAAGGAGAGCATTTCCAAACATGATGAACACCATTTGTAGTGTTTCAATATCACCATATAGACAGAATCAGTATAATATTGATATGAATTAATAAAACAATCTGTGTCCTAACTTTAACTGTTTTGACCATTAGACCATTTAAGCGAACTATATTATATTAGAAATGGGCTCAACCAATAGGAACACAGGGGGTTTTGCAGCTAGTCTTACTTGGTCTGGTATGATCAGTAGCAATAGGGTGGCTACTATAACCTGACTCTTACTGAATCTACTAATGGTTTTTTAAATTGTCACCACAGTATTAATTGTACCTTTTTTTCAGTTGAAAGATAAACCTATCAATGCTCTCTAACTATGGAAAAACATTGTTTTTTTAACACTTATTCTATCACCTAAAACATATGGCATCTCTGTACTGACATACTGACTATGTATCAGCTCGGCCAACTTATCAGTTTGGCTCTTGTGGCAACTGTAAGCAAATGTAAGATAGATATTGCTATGTGCAAGTGCAATACTCACTCACTTTGCTGACTTAATGACTCTTCTCTTCTCGGTACTGTTATACTATGTTTACATCAAATCTTCGACTGAAACACAGAGAGGAATTTGAGTCACTTCAAACAAACAAGATACAATATGTTAAGATAGTAACTTTTTAGATTACGTTATCTTCACATTTTGCCAGGCTGTTTTTCCCTGTTTCCAGTCTTTGTGCAAAGCTAAGCTAATTGGCTGTAGCTCCATATTTATCATAAACATGAAAGAGGTATCAATCCTCACAACTAACGTTTGGCAAGCAAGTCAAAATTTTTTCCCCCCAAAATGTGAAATTATTCCTTTAAGTTTCAAGCTTAGTGTCTCATGTTTTATGTTTCTTTTGCTACACTTTTGTTGTGCAAGTTTGTGATCCTGGTGTTAGACAGACAGAATCTGTTTTATAGGAGTCAGGAACTGGGAACCAATGGGTTAAATGACATATGGTTATGAAGCTTGAGAAGGAAGCTGTGAATAAAACGGGGGCGACCTCTGAACAGTCTGACCTGAGTGACATTGATTAGAATTAGAATGTGAAGTGTGCACGGTGGCATGGATGGGGGTGACAGGAAAATCTAATGCATGGCTGGAGGGGGCTCATGCTGCTGCCATCGACTGAAAGAGGGGACATGGTGGCACTATTGCAACGCTGAATGCGTAAATGTGCACACTCGTCTTATCACCGGCTGGCTTTTGTTTCGCAGCGCTCTCATTTAAAAGCCAAAAGCAGTTCTTCTGCATGCCTTTCTCTCCCTCAATAACCCTGCTTTTGTGACTTGTTGCTTCTAATTTTGGTCAAGGCGGCTACTACTCAACTCCCTTAAAGTAATACGTCCAGAGGACATGGCTTGCCTCTTGTCCCCGCTCACTTTGATGCTTTTTCGGTTGATTGTCGTTAATTAGCGTATAACCCAAAGCAGACATATGCAGGGCCCCGCTTTACCACTTCATGTGAACGGTCAGACATAAATAGGTCAGAATTAATGGTCAGCTGTGTGTCTCAAGTGTCCATGGCCTTGTGGGCTGCTTTGCGTTTTGTGTTGACATGGGTGGGCTTGTGCACATGAAGGAAAGCTGGAGGCTGATGGGGGTAGGGTGAATGGCATGCGTTGGGTTTTAGAAGAGGAGGAGGGGTGTCGAGGAGAGGAGTTGTTCATTGGCTCTGTGCTGCAAAAAAAAAAAAAAAACTGCTTATGGCTTTGCTGCATGACTGGGCATTTGTGACAGCTATAGTCCTGCCTGCCACATCTGCCAGGGACACTGTGCTCTCAGCCAGTCAGCTTATAATCAATCACTGGCGACTGATAACTAAAGAGGCAGTTTCAAGTCCATCTGACTGACATTTGTTTTCCTTGAGACCTGCAGTTATAAAGCGGCTGTGTGCTTTGGCCTGAGGTGGTACCACGAGGTCTGCTACGAAAAAGAAGTGAAAGAGGGGAAAAAAATTTGAGCCGCTGCAGCCATCTCGCGTTTAGCACAACTCATCAGTAAGCACGTATTCATGCTTGGGAAGAACGGGTTGATAATCATCAGGCTTCTGTTGAATCTAGGACATTCTATCAACAAAAGTACAAAACTGTCTATTTTCAGGCTGAAACACAGCTGCAGGCGGTGTTAGAAGGGAGGCGCCGCCAAATGTGTTTTAAAGGACATATTACCTGTTGGTTAATGACTTTCTATGTTGAACTGTCCTTTTAGTGGAAGTGGGTTTTTGGGTCATTTTATGTAACAGGTTTCTGACGGAGATAGACTTCACCCTGCTGGCTTGCGTGTTGCCAGGGAGCCGTGGACAGTCTGTGACAGAAAAGGTTATCGCCCAAGTGAAAAAGCTGTCCTGCTATACTATTGTTATGTTTTGCCTTTCAGACAGGCTCCTCCCACGACTGGCTGCAGGTCATCATCCCTGACCTGGGAGGTACCGCGTAGTCTCTGTGATAGGCTTGAGTGGGAGATTATTTAGGTCACATTTATTGCGTGGAAAAGAAAAAAAAAAAATCAAGTCAAGTTTGCTCCAGTCTGCTTCAATAAAAGAAGCTGCTTTGTTGTTAGATTTTATCCAGTGTTTTTCCACTTTGAGATTATATTGAATCAGATCAGGCTACATCTGGGAGAGATAAAACATGCTTATTACACAACACAGCACTCAAATTAGCAATGCTAGCAGATACACACAAGCATGTCAGAGTTTTGCTAGAGAAAACTGTGAAACTGTTCAAAATGATTTTGCTTTTAACACACAAAAAATGGATTTGCTCAGGTCGATTATTTTCTTCATCGTAAAGACTCTACTCTTCTAAACAATGTTTATACTAATGTCACCCTCATCGTTTCTTTATTTGTCATGACAGTACATAAAGATCCCAGCGCCGACCCCTGAATCCCCAGACGGCTTCAGAGTCTTCTCGTTCTACCTGTCCAGCGACAGCAAAGACAAGCCTCAGTCCAGCTTCGACTGCATTCACCAGTATGTCTCAGGGTAAGCAGCACACATAACTCTTTCCACAGTCAACCACAAATGGAATTCATAGTAAATTTAGTGTCAGACTTGAGACCGCAGGGCCTTACCAAACAGTGGCCTCTCTCTTCAACACTGCAACAACAGACAGTACCAGCGTCAGGCTATATTCAAACACGACTACAATAACACCCAAATGCTGTCATGCCACAACCAACCTCAAAGGTGTGACAAGTAATAATTGAGAACAAAGAGGTAGTGTTTGTGGCTGTGCAGGGTCAAGGGGTTGGTTAAAGGGTTAGATTATAGCTGCTGTATTTGCACTCAAGTCTTAGCCTTCATAGCTGGTGCTTTATAAGACAGGGTTGGAAAGTACATCAAGACACAAGTCAAAGAACCAGTTTGTATGACAGCAAGAATCTCTCATGCTTGTGTTTGACAGACGGCCAGTTAATTGAGCCGAGCCAGAGAATTTGTAAGCTTAAACCCTTAAATCTTCTCTCTTCTCTTTTCTCCTCCTCACAGGGAGGGCAGGGATCACCTGGAGGGCCAGGGCAGCATTCAGGACAAGATCACGGTTTGTGCAACGGACGACTCCTACCAGACGACCCGGGAGCGCATGTCTCAGGTGGAGAAGGACATCTGGAGCCGCTCAGCGATTGAGATCAAGCCAGGGCCAAGTGAGCTTTTTGTCTAATTGCTGTATCTACATTCTGTTGTATCCTCCAGCCTCAGTTGTGGCAGCCTTCAAGCACACAGGGATCAAGGACAGATAACTGGAGTTTTCATGTTCCCAGAAAGCTTCTGAACCATTGCTTCTCACCATTTCATCCTGCTGATAATTGCCATATGGTGTGGAAGTTATCACATAATTGATCAAAGTGCTGCGTTGCAATTATTCATGCGAGAGGGATGCCTCTCTTTCTTGTAATTTTCCTTTCATTTTGACCAGATTGCTCAGGCAGTGTGCCAGCTTGCCTGCCAGCACCATTAATGTGATTGAGTTTGCCAGAAGTATGTGCTAACAAGTCTCATGCTGATGAAGTTTGGCCTAAAATGTAATTACACTGACGGGAATTTAATTCATTTCAGTTGATAAAATACACCATCTGAAGAAGAGGCCGCTCTTAACCTGGAGAGATCCGGACCTGTCATGCAGGATCTCCTTTGTGCACTTCACTTTCTTTATTCACTGCCTTGCTGCCTGAGTCACGGTTTCAGAGTCATTGTCGATTAAATTGACTGTGTTTCAGCTTTATAAATGATCTAGCCATGAGTCTTCAGGGCGTTTAGAGGCCCCGTGTGAATTGAAATGCTTGTGTAGATTATATTTTATGAACAGAAACACACTGTGTAGACCGACTATACAACATGTTTAGGGGAACTGCTATAGAAACCAGCTGTTGGAACTGGTTCCTACACATCACATGTCATGCTTTGCTCCAAGAAATAGTCTCTCAGAGGCTTTTACAAGATAAATGTAACATATCTGACCCACGTATGCAGCTAATAAATTTTGGAAAAGACGTGAGCGATCGTGCTTAGAAACATGCAGTTACAGACTATCTTACTTGAAAATGTCTTTTCAAGCACTATAACTGTCCCTCCCGCCTCGTAGACACCAGAAAGAGAAATAAATGAGTTATGGATCACGGTATGTGGCATATGCAGCGGGGAGCACACGGTTGTTTTGTGGTGACCGACTGTCTTTTTATGGTACAGTAATGCTATGCTCATCAGAAAGAATGTCCATATACCGACTCACAATTACAGGTTGCAGAGTAGAAAAATGTCCACAGTTTACATAATAATGTATGATTTAAATTTCAGTTGCATTCAGGAGAAAAGAGGCGCTGACAAAATAGGCAACTGAAGTTTGTGCACACAAGTGTCCACAAATTGGAAAAGTCTTGAGTTTTTGACACGTTTTGATTGCTGTTTTCTTACTTTAGCATTTAGAAATATTTTCCTCTATAATATTGATACACTAGTGCAAACAGTTGCTATTTCTAGTGTTTGGTCATCGCTCATGAATACACTCAAAATACTGCAAAGTTATCCTCAGCGAGACGTCACTGCTATTATGAGTAGTATCATTTCACAAAAACTGCGAGTCCTCCTTCAAGCTGCTTAATTTTATTACGAGTCAAACAATGGTTCTAGTTGCTGCTTGTCTGAAATGTGGCAGTACTGGTTGTTTTAGTGCAGGAGGGATATTTGCCTAAAACCTTCATAGCCTGCTTCGAGGTAGATGTTGAAACAAGCTCCTGCTCGAGACTGTTGCTTTTTGCATGGCAGTAACTCTTTGAATCTTACAAGGAATACTGCGTATTGTTCAAGCTGCAATCTAAAGTTGTGTAAATATCAGCAGCTTTGCAAGTATTACTGTACCGTAACATGTCCTGAAACATTATGATACGCTTACCATGTTGTCCTTGTGAAAGCGCTGTTAGTCTTCGACCTATAGAAACCTCCAAAGTATGGCTTAATGTTGTAATGAGATTATGGTCTGCAGATATCTATAAGCACTGCCTGCCCGGGTCCAACTGAATTAGTACTGCAACAGGAAGAAAGGGCCTCTCTGTGTTAGTTGCTTTAGTTTCCATGCTCCTCTGTTTACTCAGCAGAAGGCTAACCCTACTGTCAACCCCTTTCACTGTTTTCCACTTGCAACAACACTGCCCCTGCACACCGACACAGAAAGGTGCATGAGAACATTACTGTGCTCAACGTGTTTCTGTAGAAAATGTTTTGAAAGTGCTGCACGTTCTGTATCTGTTGCACATGCATACAGCAAGATTGCATGACAAGTGAGCGATATAATTAAGATAAAATGTATGAGCTCGTCTCTTGTGTGCAGGCCTCTCTTTCAAAATCATTTGTATAACCGGCCCGAGGGCACGATTAGGAACGATACTGTATGTTGGCTGTGCTATTACAGGATACTGTCAACGTACGTGAATCCTGTTATCAGATCAGTTATAATCTCCTTGCTCTTCTCCAGTTTTGTGTCGGGCAGCAACTGTATGGCCATTCAAAAACTGCTTTAGATTTCTGCCGAGATAACTCTTTGATTCACTGCCACAAGTTCTTCCACAAATGTCATGTTGAAACTCTGCTGCTGTGTGTCCCTTTGTTTTGATCTTAGGTAAGTGCGTGAAGGTCCAGAGGAAGCAGGGTCTGATATCAAGCTCAGATAGCAGCAACAAGCACTCCCCCAGCAACAAGAGGAGCCTGGTTCCCAGCCCTGTGGCACACCGGCCCTTGCGGGATCGCGTCATTCATCTCCTGGCCTTAAAGCCCTACAGGAAACCTGAGCTGCTACTGTGGTTGGAGAGGGAGCGGGCCAGTCCAAAGGACAAGGCTGATTTGACCTCAGTACTGGATGAGGTGAGACATCTGGCACATTGTCAGCTAGAGACAAAGACAAAATGCACTCAAATATACAAAATGTTAAGTTTGATAAAAACAACTTTTGCTTCTTTAAGCATTAGCTGATATGAAACTACCAACATAAATTAGTCCCTAACTTGTTATTTTGCTAATGATACTAATGAACAGACTACGGCTGTACAGCTTTAAAACTCTGCTCCAAAAAGGTGCTGTCAGTCCGTTTATTTCAGGCATATTTCCTGTGTTCACAATGTTTGAGTGTCCCACTGCAGTCATCAAGTGGAGACTGTGCCGCCGCTGGTAGCTGTAATTAGGGCTGTGCTTTTAATTATCTTTGGAGGAGAAGATTGTGTTTTGACAGGAGAGGGGTGGGGTGTCTCCAGCTGGGATCTGACTACTTTCAGAATTGAAAGTGGTTGGTTTGGCTAGATTTGTATCAGCAGGATTAAGTTGTATAAGGGCAGGGTTAAACTGTTTACCACAGAAACAATACGGAGCCAGTGAAGAAAGGTCTTGTTTTATTTAAATATAAGGTGGAGCTGGGGCATTGCAGGTTAACACAGTTTGGTTAACACACTTTTATGACCTCAGCTGGCCTCTTTTCCTGTTGTATTCTGTCCTCCTCGTGTTGATTTATTTACACTGGGAACTGTCTGTTTTTCAGGTTGGTAAACTGAACCCTAAAGACCACAGCTACTCTCTGAAGGATGAGCTCTACAAACACGTCCAGAAAGACTGGCCTGGATATCTAGAGGAGGAGAAGCAACTCATCCACAGGCTCCTGATCAGGTAGGTGTAAAGTTCACCATAATACAGTAAAATCTAAGACGAGAAATGGAAAATATTGTTTATTTTTTTTAAAGCATTTTGGGTAATAAACTACAGATAGGACACCGACTGCCAGCACCTCAAAAGCACAATTTACCACACAGACACAAGAGTGATATCCATCTTTATATCTAACTGTGGGCAAGAAGGCAAAGAGGAGTGGATTTCCTGTATTTCACAAATTGCCAAACTGTTGCTTTAAAGTTCATTTAGACCTTTAGAGACCTGTTTGGATGGATAATGCAGAAAAGACTAAGGGATGGATGCATTTTGACAGTGCTGGCGTTAATACAGAAAGGCCACTGAATTAATGTAGAAGTCTGCTGTGATCATGCTGAAAAGGGGAGCTTCTAAATGACTACTTCTCTGCACTGATGAATCTCTTAATGGACACATCAAAGCGGAGGAAAATATTCCCTGCACCGCGTTGCCAAATGGCATTAGCATGGAAGAGCAAGGCTGAGCTTTTTCGGGGTGAGCTTCCTCCCCTCGTACGTTTCCTCCGCCTGCCAGTAAACAGGCAGGCCATGTGCTTCACAAGCATTTTGGAAAAAGCAAGAGTCATGTTGGCTGATTGCACAACCCCCTCTGTTCACCACCCCTGCTAAGTGTAAAAAGCTTGCAATTGTATTCAAATTGTTTGCCAAGTGTGATAAAACTGTGATACTGAAACACTACAAACTCCATATTTCTTTCCTCTAGTTTATTCATTTGTCAGAGGCTCTTCTCATTACTGTCACTATAACATTACCACATTAATGCTTAATGCGTCTGAGCTGCACTCACACTGACCAGCTGTAGGAAGCAGATTAACAGAGAAGAGGGTTTGGTCCTACAGGAGGTGAAATCTGCTGCTATTGTTCTGCTCTCTGGACTGTGTTTAGTCTCTGTGGTTGCCTCCTGCAGACTGCATCACCAGAGACACACAAAAAATACCACATAAACATGCATAAAGCTTGGATAAAATTTACAAAAAAGATCGACAGTTTCATAATGTCAATGACTGTCTCTTGTGAGGAAAAAGCTGCCACCGCTGTCTTTACCCTGCGTGTCATAATAAATGGATAATTGCTCATCCTCTTGCTCATAAATCTGCCAAAGCAAGCTCCGTGACCTACTTACTGTCTCTTCCTGTTTAGCTTTACGGTCCATTTACCTCGCAGTCACTGTCCAACTGAAGGTGCTGTACCCTTAATCTTTCCTCAGGAAACTTCAGCCACTCCACAGTAGCCAGTTGAAGAGTCCCCAGTCCAACCATTCATTCCACAAAGCTCCGGGGGACTCTCCTTCACAACTCAGTCCTGCCAAGAATCTCTCTGTGGTAATTATTCACCTGGAATGAATTCTATTTTCTCCACTTCCTCTTTCTTGTAAGACTGAGAATACATAGGGTATATCCTCTTTTATGGACACACATTACTGGAATTATGATATTTCCGCTATATCTTTGTGTAATTACACCGAGTAGCTTCAGACTAAATATAGACCTGACTGGAAGTAAAGGGAAGGATTGACAGTTTGGCAAACATGATTGCATTCTTTCTGAGAGTCAGATGAGAAGATTGATAGATAACATGTTACGTTCAACGCTATTTCTTGTCTGGGATCAGCCCTCAACAACCAACAGAGACTCCATGAACTCACTGGTCCGGCACATAACAATCATAACGTCAAGTCGACTTTAACGCTTCTGTTTTTGTATTGATTTTACAAACGAGATACGATGAGTTAAAGAAATAGTTTGGAAGGAAGAAGGATGACCTAAAAAAAGTTTAAGTGTACTTTTGTATTTTTTACCATTTTCAGTATTCCTACGCCTGTGTTTTTCTGGGCTGGTCAAACAAATAAGTGTCCTGGTCACCATAGAGATTTCACCATGATCCTTTGAGTGAAATTGAATGAACTGGATACATATCAACACTCGCACGCAATTGAACGACTGAGACAACTCCATGTTTGCAGTGATCATTTCTCTGAAGAGTATATGTGTAAAATCACTGCTGAATAAGCCAGATAGACTTCTTTCTGAAAAGCTCAGCTGTAGCCAACCATCAGGTAAGATAGCGCTTAATACCTTTAAATGAAGAGAACGACATACCAAACAACCAGTAAAGAAATGCTCCAGTTTCCAGTCCTCCCCCCTCTCTTTTTCAGCCCATTCGGTCTCCATCTGTAAAAGCTCTTCTTCTGAATGTTCTGATTCATAAAGCTTTCCTTTTGTCTCCACATTGAATGGAATTTCAGTGTTACTGTCAGAATCCCTCATTTGTATTTTCTTCTATTTGTCTCTTCCATAAACTGTGGAAAGTTTGACCAGTGAATACCTATTTATGCACATGGTACAGGCACCTTTGGCACATCTCATGTAACCTGTGCTCTAATGTCCAGAAGTTAAATCAAATCAGTCACTGTGTTCTCTCTTGTTTCCCTTCCAGAAACGCCCATTGCCCTCAGACCCATCCAGCTGTCAGACCCCCAAAAAACAAAGACTATTAGACCAGTGTTTGCCTCTGCAGTCGCCCTCTTATGGAGACTACGGCACAAATGGGGCTCGCAGCTCCTCTAGTCATGGAAACTCTAGTGCACAGGTCAAGCTGGAGTTTGACAAAACCAACAATCATCTCCAGGGGAGCCCAAATCGTCTGTACTCGCCGCACAAACTCAGCGGGTCTTCTACTATTCCCAAACTGGAGAGGACAGAGCCAGCCCCTACCGCACCCAGCTCCAAGCACCCACACACTGATGCGTCCATTTGCACCGACCAACAGTTTACCAACGGCCAACATAAAAAGAAAAAGTCTAAAAAGCACAAAGAAAAGGAACGAGAGCGCTTAAAACCAGACTGGATAGAAACAAGTCCAGACCTGAAGCAGAACCAAGAAAATCTCAAAGGTAAAAAAAACTGAAAAACTGTGTTGTCACATATCATGTATTCTATTGTGCTGTCATGAATCTGTTCCACATTATATCTGTTCATGAACATTATCGGCTTTCATTTAGCAAAGAGGAAAAAGTCCTCAGGGTTGATTTATAGTTGCTGCTGGAAGCCCACAAAGAGCAATTCATATATTTTCATTTGAGAGAGCAGTGAGTGTTGTTAGGAGTGCAACACTCTCTCCGCCCTCCAGTCCTCTCTTCTCGCTCCAGTCTGTTGATGATTGACTGTGAAACAGCTGGGTGACCTACGGTCGAGCGAGTCAGCAGGCGGCTTTGCCTCCTACTCTGAGCTGCTGACGTGACTGCCTTGGATCAGATCTCTTATCGGAGGCAGTGATTAATGATTCCATCAGCCTTGATATGATGGGTGCATTATCGCATTTGCATTGGCACATTGCTTTAACCTTTTTTTCTGTGTGTTTTTCCTATCTACAGACCATGAGGGAGAGAAAACACCTGTCAATCGAACGCCAGCAGAGGAACTTCCTGACTATTTAATGTAAGATAAATACACACCGCGTCCCCGCCATATGTTATAATCCCAGATTCAGAAGGGATTTATGATTCACGAATGAAATCCAAATAATTGTCACAACGTCAGTGGGTCCACATAAGTCGTTGTTGATCTCATCTGTCAGTGAGGAGTTTATGTTTCAGCGTCTAACCCACTGTTGTTGAGAAAAGAAAACCGACTCGTCCCCGAAGGGTTAGGTTCAGCTTCAAAACATTCACATAAATAGAGGGAAGTAAAACACATGTCTAAATGAGCTGTCACAAAACTTTCACTGAGAATGACTTCACAAACAGATGATCTTATGGCTTACATTTATACATCTGGTCAACACATCATGGTGCTAAATCAGTGACGTGTCAGGCCTCTCGCTCTGCCATTCTGCAGTGCCACCTACTGGATGAACTCAGGAAAAACAACTTTGCTTCAAGAGAGCACTTCTACTTTTAAATTACAGCTTCCAATAAGTTTGTTTTCTTTTCTTTCTTTTTTTTAGCAAATACAGCACCATAACAGCACTGGAGCAGCGTCAACAGTACAAGGACGACTTCTGTGCCGAGTACGATGAATACAGAGCTCTTCATGACCGGATTGGGGCTATCACAGAGATGTTTGTTCAGTTGGGCTCAAAGATCAACACTCTCTCCCCGGGAACACAAGAGTACAAGGTACTGGTCTGGACTAGGAGCCTTTAAATGCTCTATTTCTAATGAAACTCCAAACACTGTTAGAGTCACATACATGGCATCCTAACTTTTCTTTTATTATCATTTCAGCTTATGGAGGACCAAATACTACAAAAATACCGAAAGTATAAGAAGGTAAGAATTGTTTAAATTTTATCTCATCTCTTGTTATACTTGTAGCACTATACACTGGGCCTCATGCAAGAACAACTTGTGAACACATGGCTCATTTAAAGGATTTAAAGGAATTTCCCAATTTTCTCGAGTGATCCAAGCAAAAAAAAAACCTTGAATGTTAAATAATATTCTGTTCACCTTATCAGTGTGATGTGAACCAGCTGAGAGCTTGGACAACTTCTCCTTTTAGATTTTATTGGCATGAGTAATTTGGAACAATTTGTACAGTTCAGCGGTAGCTCGGAAAATTCTGCGTCAGTCAAGGTTTTTATGCAGGTCACTCTCCAGGGGAACATCGTGTGTTACAGCAGCACCTGTAATCCAATTTATTATCATCTATCATGTCATGTCCCCTGGACCACCTCCCATTTCAGTCAGGGACTGTTTTGCTTTACCAAGACATATGGCATCTAACTTCGTATCATCCCATTCTTTCTTTTTTTTCCGAAGATGGTCGGTCAGGTCAACTTTTATATATGTAGATCAGTATCATAAATCACTCCGTTCGGATAAGGAAAAACTCCCTCGCAGAAAATGAAGAAACCTCAGGAAGAGCAACCTGAGGAGGGATCCCTCAGGACAGACAGGCAATAGCTGTGTGTTTATAGTACACAGCTGTAGTATTTAAAAAAAAACTAATTACAAAAATTCAAATATACTGATACTACATTGTAAGACATAGGTGAAGAGTATGGATCCCTGAAGACAATGAGCAACCTCAGGGCTAGTAAGAGCTTTATGATAAGAATATGAAAATGTTCTTGCATGAGGTCCATCGTGCTAGATATTGTTGTGCTTTACTGAAAGCTCACTGAAGCCCCCCTTTTTATCTTTTTAGAAGTTTCCTGGGTACCGGGAAGAGAAGAAGCGCTGCGAGTACCTCCATCAGAAATTGTCGCATATCAAAGGCCTGATCACAGATTATGACCGAGCACAGGAACTGTCCTAGTAACTGGCCTCTACCCTCAGCAGGGTGTAATATGACTGGACCAAAAGGCTCCTGAGGGACCCAAAGACTGTCCAGCTGGGTCCTGGAGTTGCTGAGACACTATTCACTTTACTCCTCTGAGCGTCCATGGAATCAAGGAGCGAGGTTATTTTTCAGAGGTGGGCTGAGACCACGACTCGTGATCAAATGTTGCCTTTTAACATTTTGGTTTTCAAGATGATTATCGCTGTAATGGCTGGACTTTTGTTCCGCTGTAAAATGGTCAAATGACACAGTGAAAGCCAAATCCATTTTCTTCTGAAATGAAAAACAGACGTGATCCTTCCTGCTTAATTGAATTTTGATTCTATCCTTTATCTTGACAGAACTGAAAAAGCGTTGATTTATTAAAAAAAAGTATTAAATTGATGGTACAATCAATCCTAGGGGGAAACAAATGCTACTAAAGTTTTTATATTTAACATACAGAGGAAATTGTTTATTTGCTGTTTGCTGATAGAAAGTCAAACTTTGACATAACAAATCACTTCACATCATATATTCATTAGTTAAGATCACATAATGACATTAATATATTTGTGCCATGAACAGTGTATCTCTCTTCAGACCACATGCAAACACAATTCACCATCCTCACAAAAGCTATATTTCCCTTCAGAGGTTTATCACAAAGTGACAAAGTGACATTTAAAGCATAATGTTGAGAGCTGTTTCACAGTGTGCTACAGAATCTGTGGTTAGTCCCAGACTCTTTGGGCTTTGATCGTTGGGAATTTTACCCAGTAGCTTTCTGCCAGCGTCCTGTTTCATTTCTAAGAAATGTTGGAATGCCACTACACCATTCCTCTCTGTACCGTAATGCTGGTTTCAAGACAGTGCTTGTGCACATTTAGTGTCAATTTCACCCACATGTAGCCTACCATGAACTGCCTTTTCATTATCAACTCACACGTCTCTCTAGTCTTCTGGTTACAGGTTTGTTTACTGATGCACAGCACACACATTAATCATGCTTTATTTACGCCGTAGACGAACGAGTACAAGTTGCTCCATGAAACATCACATTAAACGCAATTTTGAAAGCATACAGGGTATTTATCTCGGTAATCAAACGTGTCCAAACATTTTGAATTACTATGATTTTGCTTTGGTGGAAGTCTTGATGTTGTTAAATGTGGGATTTGGTTGAATGACACTAATTCACTTCTGTGAGTGTTACATTTTGATGTTATTCTGCTGGATGTGATAGAGATGCCTTTAACAAATTGGACTGTGTAATTTTTTTTAGCCCCACGTGTGAAGTGTGGGGAGGATGGCACTGTTGGTCGGTCACTCAGTTCAAACCACTTTGGTTAGCTTGGGTGTAAGGAGGCTGCTAGCAAGGCTCATTTTTAGACTTTCTGGAATTATTTGTACCAGCACAGGTACATCTGCATAACCACAACCTGTAATTATATTTCACCATATTTAGCTGTGGCCTGACGTAGGAAATAGTGATCAGATTTCAGTGTTCTCTGGACATTTGCATCAATGTAGCTGTACTCACAACTGTTGTCTTAACGATGGCTTAAAATGGGAGAATGAAGCAAATATTTGCCTTAACATGTATGTTCAGACATTTGCAAGATCACGGTTTCCCTGTTCTGAAATGTTCTTGGGTTTAACCTGCACAGTTCAAAGCGTTCTCAGACTATTTCTGTGAATGCTATTTTAGTTTGAAGGAAAGTTACTGGATGGTTGTTGTGCAACATTTGTCTAATTTGTGTTCTTGTTTTTTTGTTTTTTTTTTTATGTCTTAATCATTTTGTTTTAGCTTCATTTGTTGTTTCATAATCTGTCAGATAATCATGAACTGTAAAGGTAATGTAATTCACTGTCCAATCCTATCAAGCACCACTATCAAATGAATCACTGCAGAAGTCTATACAACATAATGTGCTTTGCTTCTCTTGGTTTCTCAGTGCAAATACTTACCGGGCTTATTGTCATATATTTATCAGCTCTTTTGCATAAGTTAATGTACCTTTTTACATTTGGTATTCTGGGATGTTTGAAGGATTCGCAGCAGTTGCTCTGTCTTGGCACATATGAACGTTTCCAAGAAAGGAATATTTATTAGCACTGACTATTGGAAAAATGAGAATTGTGAGCCCAGTTTTTTGAGCATTTAAATATCATCAAAGTTTTTAAAAAATGCTGGATTCTTAAAGCTCTGGTACCTACAGAACTGTTTTCTTTATTCTGGCTGTTTGGATCTCTTCTCAGGAACAGATGTCTATTTTGTCAGTATGCATTCTTGATGAGCTTAGCAAATATGCTGTATAGCTCCAGTCAACCTGAGAAAATGTCTGATCAGTCAAAGTGACTGAAAACACCTGTGTGCTTTGTTGGTACTGGATCTGGAAATCAATGAGACATGGTTCAGCTGTATTTGAAAACAAGAGCACAAGGCATGCTCAGACATATATTTTTTTGTCATAACAGAAAGGTACATTTATTTAATGATGGTGATGGTGGGATGGAAACATCTACCTGCCACTGTTAGACCATGAGACCTTACAATAATAACAATCAGAACTAATTCAAGTAAAGGGCTTCCCACTTACCACTAAAGTAGTATTGGTCAATTGTACATTAAATATGTAATTTAAAAAATTGCATAATGGGTAATACTTCCTGGGCAAAATATCAGTCTAATCACCAAACCAACGAAGATAATTGTACCATTCATGTTAATATGTGGTTCTTTTGGAAACTAGACCCTTGGTGGAAAGGGGCCTCTCAAGTGCTAACTGTGATGTTTAGTTTTTCGTTTTACTGTTGCAGGAGCTAACTACTGAAGGTGCCTTTTTCATCCGTAGAGCAGGTTCACTCTGCACCTAACTATCATTGGTATTCTAGAAAAAAAAAAAAAAAAAACTTGGGCCAGCAGTATTTACACATTTGTAGTTTCACACTGTTGCCACTTTTCAAAGTGCTTTGTTCATAATTTTTGATTGAGTTGATATCAGATGCCTTGTAAAATATATTAAATGTATTGGCACTGACACAATATAATGACGAATAGATCATTTTTTCCCCCCCAGACATGAAAATTTGAGATGTTAAAAATGCAGTGTTTTCCAGGACACCAATTAAACTGCATCTAATGTTAGCGTTATCTAATGTTGCATACAAGTATATTTGAAAACAAATGCCTGGATTGTGTTTTGATTTCAGTTTCCAGTCCAGCAAACGATTTCTACAAATTGCATACAGGTGTGTTTAATTGGTTTTGTTGGCCCTGGAAAAACAATGCCTCAGTGGATATGTGTAATCAAACATTTTGCCAATTATAAATGACTGCAACTGATCTACCTAGGAGAACAAATTTCTTTATTTATTGCTTTGTATGTGTTTGTCCTTTTATGGGATTCATCTTTGCATAGTTAGCTCATTTTTTTTCCACAGCAAAACTCAAAGTATGGTGAAAGGGAAATGGAATCTATTTTTACAATTTTTAAATGGTGGATGCTTTGTCACAATGCCATCCTCTTGAGAAAAGCTTTCAGAAAAAAAAGGTGTAATGTTGTCTCAGTATAATTGAAAAATAAAGCTCTTTTCAATTCAACGAGATTTCATGTTTCCCCTAGAGGGCAGTGTTACTGTATTTCTACACTGAGCCACAACTGCTTTCTATTGATCACCACCACACTACTATTGACAATACAATACAGACATGTAGCATTCAAAAAGCACAATTTTAAATCTTTGTTTAGTGTATAGTTTTATTAACCTTTCAATCAAGTGTAAGAGTGACCACATTTAGTCATCTGAAGTCGATGACACTATTACATGTGTTAATAAAAATAATGTGCACCTGCAGCTTTAAGGGCATAAGCTCTCATATTATTAAGGGGGGATAGAGGAGGTGAGGTTTCTAACTTATGTTTGTACACTTATTTGGTTGGTGTCACAAAGATTAAAAAATACATACATACACAAACATACAACTCCTAAACAATATATTAAGATTTTAATTGTAAACACATTATCTAGGGCGTCCTGTTCTTTAAAGTAGTAACATGATTAGTCTTGTTGCTCTCACTCATTTCTTTACTCTTTTCTTTAAATTAACAGAGAGTATTATAAGATGACAGTTAAAGTCCAGGCCATGCCTTCTATGGCAGAGTGAAATATAAAAAACAGGTGAGATGATCCCCTGAAATTCAGCTGCTTTTGCCATTTGGAAGCATTTTTTTTTATCTGAGAAGCAGCTTATTCATCATTTGAATCATAGAGGTAAAACTTTTAGCAGCATTTTATCACAAAACAGTGGGCATAGAGAGAGAGAGAGTGGACATCGCCACTTGGGTGCATCAGTAAGGAGCCCTTATTTTAACAGTACATTGGTCATAAAACAGCTGTAAAATGAGGTGTAGAAGAGGACAGGAATGCACACAGGGTAGCCTCCACTCTTATGAATTACAAAAAATATAAAAGGCTATCACATAAACTTGATTTGCTCCCATTTGAACCTGTTTTAAACTTAATAATGATGTAATCTGTTCAATCATTCAAATTTCGTTTTACAAAACAAAGTCACTACTACTACTTGCATTCATGAAGTTATTGCTGTCTTGAGTTTGGTGCTGTTGTAGATGTGAAGTGTGCCTGTCATGTGTTGCCTAATCTAATCGTGCACCAGGTCGACCTAAGTCCACCGTTACAGTGCCAAATAGGTGATCTTATTGAAAAAAATAATAAAAACAACCTGTAATGATAACGTTTTTTTATCTGCAGTTAGTCAGTCAAGCTTATCGTTATCATGGTTTGATTCTTAACTTGGGCTGTGCAAGGGTTACAATCCCAATCAGTGATGATATCATACCACAAAATCCCACCACTCCTGCATTTGACTGGTATATACCCAGCTTGTCTAAGGGAATGAAGAGATCACATATATTTTTCAGGGTGTCCAAGGCAACCGCTGGATGTGATCTCAGGCTTTCCAGCAGCAGAAAGAGGAAAGCATCCAGCTGAGGAACGACAACTTCAGCTACTTCAGGACTCTCACGGAGATGCTGATCCATTTTCTGTCTAAAGTGTTTATCTCTTGCTCTCTGTGTCATTAACTGGAGGATTTCGTAAACATCTCTGGTCAGATTCATAACTAGTGAGAGGAAGTACCAGCGTGAGGAGTTTAGGCTCCAGCGTTCCTTGTCGATATTGCCGATAAGACCAACACTTCTGGCCCAAAGTACATTGTCACAGATAAAGTAGAAGGCGCGGTTTATGTTGGCCGCAGTAAGGCACAGGCACAGCACTCGGTCAGAGAGTTGCATGGTTCGTTTAGCAGCCTCAATGGAATTTAGTGTGTTTCCCAGCCTGAACACTGACAAAGGAGGAAGGGAAAAAGGGTATTAGAGCAGCATCAATTGAATATGAAATGTCAGATCATCATTAAATAGCAGCAGTCCACTATGGACAGCAGACTACAGCTGAGCTACAGTGCTTTTCATCTTATTCTGTTCTAGCTGAGGCTAATTCTTGCATTCTTTTCTTTCTGAGACAGCAACATTCACAAGCAGAAATCATCAGTAAATTATTTATAAATTGTGAGACCTGCATGTCTCCTTCACCTAAAATTACTGAAGGCTAGTCAGGCATAGATGCATGAGAGGCCTCTGGCTGCAGAGCTAATGCAGACAAGAGATAATTAAGCAGTGCACCAACAGAGCCCACCCTTGGGCCTTGATATAGCTCTTCTGCAACAGCAGGAGATATCAAGTCTTTATTGCCTGACCCTGCTCTAAGGCAGCACCTCATCCTCCATTTCCATGTGGAGGTTGTGTCAAGTTCATTTTAAAAAAAAAAAATCTTTACTTCATATTAAAAACCACAACGTGTCAAAGTACAAAAACTTTAGCAGTTCGCTATCTATGAGTTGTCTAGGAGCGTCTCAGGGTCATCAGTTTTACAGCCACAGTTTGGGCAGTCACCCACACAATGTCCATCTCAGCTCACAGTGAGGAAAATAGACTTCACACAGCAACAAACAGATATTAGCCGTTTCAGCCATTCCATTTCAGCAACGTTTCATAACACTACTCATGTAATTTTTATGTTTACACTTGAAAAAATGCACAGCTATCCTTAGTGTCTTTATGTAAACTGTCCCCACCGTTGCTGACTTGCAATGATATTATAGAAAGTTCTGTGACATTTGTCTGGACGCAAATTCACTCAAATTGTACAACCTTGCTTTTCATGACCATGGGAGCCCAGTGCTAAGGAAAATGTATTTGTGACACTTTTTTAAAAAATAGCAGATGAAAGGTTTGTGTATTTTGTCATGGAAATTTCAATGGCAGTTAGGAACAGTTGTCTGGAATGAGCTGTATTTTATTCTGAAACATTAATTCCTAGAACAAAAGTAGCGGTTCTAAAAGCTTTCACAAAACAGATGAGATTATTGAATTATTGGCAGTAGACTTGGCTCGGTGGAAGGTGGAGAAAGTTGAACAATTTAAGCTATTATTTGCTGTGACTCAGCTCCTGTTTTATTGTCCTTAAAGAGTGGGCAGTCAAGGGGCTCATACTGCTCCTTTTAGAGATGTTATTGTGTTTATAGTGAAAATCAGCAGCGAGACAGGGTTACTGAGAGCACTTCAGAAAGAAACTGAATGATTTCAGATCATTATGCAGCAGGCCATGGTGCTATTATATATTCGGCAACAGAGGGATGGAATAATGAAAAATAATGAAATAATAATGAAAAAGGAAGCAGGCTTTTTTCTCAACTTCATTTGTGCACACCAGTCCATAGAACTCATGTTGAATAAGTAGGAGTTTAAGTAAACTGACTTCACTGAGACTCAGTATTGTGGCTTAGAACAATATGTACAATTAGAATGAAAATAGAGAAAATCAGGAAACCTAGTTTAGCACAATGTAATTGCCAGTTGAAATGTTGAGAGGATTAGTCAATAGACCAAAACATTATTTTAACATTTTTCAGACTCGATCAACTGTCGTTGGTTAGTTCTATCTGGTCAAAGGCGAGAACTTGCAGCTTTGTTCTGTTTCAGATAATTGTAAATCCCTTTTGGACTGTTCATCAAACAAAACAAGCGATTTTAAGATGAATTTTAAGAGAATTTTTTCACACCTTACATTTAACAATTCACAAAAAAAAAAAAACAAGGAATTAAACCTAATTAAAAGAAATGATTATTTGCAGCTCCACAGTGAGCAGTTATGGACAATGGAGGGCAGCAATGTTGTGACTGTTAACTCTGTGTGAGACCCATTTTGAACCCGGCACTTATATAATAAACACAGTCTCTTTTTAGTTTCTGGTATTTCATTTAGGAACTAACCGCACTGTACAGGAGGACATGCTGAATCACGATAACCTTTATATCACATTCTAAACTGTGGTAAAGCTCCATTATTATATTTTTTATGAAGTAACTTTTATTCCTCATTTTGTTTGGGACCTCCTGAATGAAATCACCTCATGAGCATTAAACCTAGTTTTATCTGCTGTAGTTCAGTGACCCGCCCTCATTTTTATAGTTAGACTCACATTTTCGTCCAGAGCTCATGGCCGCTTCAAGGCTCTTCAGTTTTGCCACAAGGTCCTTTCTTTCCGAGTCCTTCCGAAGTAGATATATCGACAGAGCACATGCATATTGAGTTGCCCTGAAATAAAGAGAGAGGACGGAGAAAAGAGGGACAAAGTTTACATCGCTGTCTTTACTCTCCACGTTTACCTGGCAACTTAACTTCATGTTTCTACCAATAAAACACAACGTCGACAGTTTACAAACAGCAAATAAAACCTGAAACAACTTACCTGAATATACGGTCCCTTCCTTGACTTTGGCTTGTGAATTTTACAAACGAGTCCATGGTTAAACCGAACAAGAACAGCCTGTTCTAGTTAGCTAACGAAGAGTTACAACCTCGAGCCAACACGGAACGTTTCTCTCTTCACTTCACAGAAAGTCATTTACCGCTCTTCAGTCGACAAAAAGTCAGCAAAGGTGGTTCAACTGACGGCACAAGTTAAAACTCAAGCAGATCATCTGAATTTTGAAACTTCTTCCACGTTCACACGAGGCTAATTTTCCAATCGGCTTAGTCGAAACATGACAGCTGAGCTAAACGTTGTTGTTTCACTCCGGGCAGATATTCAAACGGACCAGAAGCCGGACGAGTTCTGTTGACGGACCAGCGCGTTAACATTGATTACTGTGGTAGATTTTCATTTTAAAACTTGGTATATAATAATAATATTTTTTATAGTATAGTACACAATAGCATTGTAGTTTTATAATAGTTTTATAGTATATACAACAATAGTTTTAATAATTTTTAAATAATGAATAAATAATAGTCGTAGTTATAGTTCACTTAAGAAAACAAAAAGTTCACAACCACGTTTAGGTAAGAGAAAATGGCAGTTTCTTAAAATATAGCAAGATAAAAATAAATAAAACTGAAGGCAGACTATGCAATAAAAAACCATCACAATAAACTCACTATTTACTTCGACAGACACATTAAGTCTCCATAAATGTATTACAGGAAATCTCCTCTTATTCTTGTGTTTCTTGGAGAAGAATTAATGTTTTGCTGTGTCATCGATCTCCAACTACATACAGATCCAAGTGATAAGTTAGTCTGTTCATAAGCACATGGAATCACACTAAACAGTTTCACTTAATAATTACTAGATATGCTTAGATAATAAGATAGATAATAAATAATGTTAAAAAGTATATTAAGAATATATTGAGAAGAATATATATAAGCTAAATAATATAATTCTACTGAATCAGTCATTTAACTTAAATATTGGGTTTTTTTTTCATTTCATTCTTCAAGTAACTTCTTGTGCAATGATACTATCCATATATACAAGAATAAACATCTTCATAACTCAGAGATAAAGCTTGAATGTGATCAAATTAGGGTCCCTTGAAAAAGACATCATAGCACTTTCTTGGAGAAATAAGAGTTATGAGGGAAGGCAACTTTTGCAATTTATCATTCATAGATGAAAAGACCTTCTTTCACAGGCTTGGCCAGACATCTAAACTGTCCTGTCTGTAATGTATGAGTGGGATGGTCCACACAAAGGGAAAAAAGTGTAATCTAAGATGCCAGAATGAAAAACAAAACAGCAACAGTGGTCGAGCAAGATAGAAAGTGGATGAAGTCAACAGAACCGTGACCAAAAATGTCAAATTGTTTTAGAATTGACCAGAATATGTCACCAAAAGTCAATGTAGAGTGGAAGTAGTATCGCTGATTTTAGAAAGCATAAAACACTTTCTTGAAAATACTTCTACCTAGTTAATTTCTATGCCTGATTATACAGTATGGTTTTTGGGGTTAAAGACATTATGAAAAAGGTTCATGTGGGTTTAGCAATGAAAACATATGAACAACACCACAAGTATGGCTAGTGCTAACGATAACTTTTTAGTTCAGACTATGAATGTCTTGCTGTGGTACGAGTTATTTTATTCAACCTTTCAATGGTGCTTGCTATGTGATATAATGTTCTCATTATAGTTTCTTTTACTGAGAGATTTGTCAGTTGCTCCAGTTCTTTCTGAATGATTACTACGGGAGACACTTGCATTGCTGATACAAAGGCTGTGAATGTATTTGTACCATTGTGAATGTTGCCATGCTTTTTAAAATCTAACAGTCCAAGGACAGGTTTGGCAACAGCCATTTTATCATCTGCATCTGAATCTCTTTCAATAGTGAATAGCAGGACACAGTACAGTGCACTTTATTTCTGCATATTTTCCCACTGAGGTACAAATAAAGGTTTATCTTATCTTATTTTGTTTTAAAAATGTCTCACTGTGCCATGGTCCATACAGACATCAGTACTTTCATCAAATTTATTTTTAAACAGAAGGGAATCATATTGTTTTATGATTGCGACATTACATGAACACATCTCACATGCTGATTTTCAGTAAGCTGAAAGACAAAAAAGCATTTGCATGAAAAATGACCTTGATACACATGTAATTAGCTAGTCTTGTGTGCAAATGTTATGTTTTCTAATACATGAACATTGCAGTTTTGTAGTTAGTACTTATGTGGTAAATATTCCTCAGCATTCCCCTCAAAGATTTTGGTTTGACTGACTGAAGTAAATCATGTGCCCAACACTTTCCAGCTGAGTTATGAGGTTTTCTTTACTGGACCCAGGAGCTAGACACAGACAGGGGAAAGAGGTCAAAGGAATTTAATTACAGAAACTCCAGAGTTCACAAAAACAAACAGGTGGCTGTCGCTCAAGATGCCGGTGAAGTGGAAATACTTCAGTGGTCCGAGGCTGGGCGGTGGGTGGAGAGGTGCTGAGGTTGGACTGTACACAGGTGGAGCAGGTTGATCCTGAGGCACAGGAGACAAAGACACAAGAAAGCAGAAGAAAGCAGCTACTCAATGAATAGTTTTTGGTTTTGATAGTGTAATTCCTACATCTACACCCCAATCAGTAACTGTCAGGAAACATTTTTCCAGAACACGTATAATCTGAGATTCATCTAGTTTAAATAAGGTTGATAAATTTAGCTTGAAACAATCCACGCTTCTTTGCAATACAGCATGTCTTTACTAATGCCTAACATGTAGGCATCTAAAACACAGTTTCTGAATCAGACGGAAAAACAACAAAGGGACTGGCGCAGCAGCTTTATTGACTAAGACAAGTGGCTGTTGGGTCTTTAATGAATCTTCAACCTGCTCTGTTTCCCTAAGCTCTAAGTCCTTGCATGTGAGAAGGCTCTTGCATGTGAGCCGTCAGTCTTTATTCCACTACAGTCACCAACAGCTGGGACAAACATGTGTAGCAATACAGTGTGTGTCATATTAAAGGAAATCAAGACATGGAATAATGAGAATGATTTTTTTTCTTAGCTGCTGAAACTCAATAATTGTATTATTTCTGAGTTATATAGGTGTTATAGGTGTTCAGGGTTTTTATTATTCTTACCAAAACAGCAGTTATCTATAGTGTTGTGCGAATAAATGAAACATTTCAAGAAACTTGAGAGATAAAACAGAGCTGCTCAGCAATACTAACATGGAAAACATTTCTATTCACATGCTAATTGAGTACTACACTGGACACATTGTGTATTGAGTATTACAGGAGCACTGCTTGAACTACAAGTACTTTTAAACCCACAGTTATTTTCCTGCAAATTGTCATAAACACCATCATCAAAAAATGTGAGTTCTATACTTGCCCCAGAGTAACTGCCTGAAAACCGGTAAGCATTTAATAGTATGTTAGGACAAGAAAAGACAGGACTTTCTTGTCATGCTGTTGCTATGGCATGCACAGTTGACAAGACAATTAACACATTCACAAACATGATTTTAGAAAGGAGCTGTCCAGACCATAATGACTGTTAAAATTAGCATCATGACACACATAGTACTCAATGATTATACATTCAAATCAAATCACAAGGCATTTCTTTAAAGGCATACTTACATCATTTCCTTGTACTATAGTATCCAACGCTTGTGAAACATTCATTCAGCAAAAATGCCAATGTTGTAAATTTTAAACCTATGTATGATATTCACCAAATTCAGCAATCAACCTCCTTCCTCATATCTCATTTCTAGGGAGTATGACGTTTGTGTCTGCTGTTGATTGTCAGTATTGACATTTACTCAGGACTAAGTGACCTTTAATTGGCCAAATTTAATCATAAACACTGAATCCATCATGTAAGCTGTAATTATTATAGAGCATTATTAAAATGTTTGTTCGAAACATGACTGCAGTAAAGGATGTATATAAGTTAAAAATGCACAGGTATTACATGTAATCTTTATAATCCAAGGTTATTGTAAATGAACTTTTCCTGGAAACATTACCTGAAATCAATTATGACTCATTCGTCATTTTGTCTCTTATTCTTGGATCGCCATTAGCTTCCACAAAGTGGTCACTTGTCTTTCTGGGTTCTTCGCAACACAACAATAAAAACAAACCCAAAATCACACAGTATGTATAAAATTTTAAATAAAGGAAAAACAAGTCAAATAGATTAGAAAATAAGCGACATGACTCTGCAATCAAGCAATACATTAAAATAACCTACAATGGAAACAAAAACAAAAGAAATAAGACAATCAAAAAGGTTCCAAAAAAGTAATAAGCAAAATAGAATCTCAAAATGAATGAATGAGATTCATGAAAGTTTGTTTTAGTGACTTTATGAAAGACTTTTGAAAGTGCATCTAAATGTCAATATATCTTAACACGATTTAGTTTAGTACACATTTTCCTGTTTAAAGTTATGACGGTCAATTGGAGAATTTATCAACAGTCATATGAAAATCTGCAGGGAAGACATTTGACCCAACTTGTATCCTGTTATCCATTGCTAACTATTAATCTGTCATGTAGAATTGCACTATAAGTACAGTGCCCTGGTGTGTAAGTGTACTGTGGTCTGTAGTTCACTTCGACTAAAGTAATCTAACATTTGATTTATAATAGGTCTGGAGTCAGTGAAACTTGCTATCCATCTTTCAGTAAAGGTGTGATTTGTGATTCTTTTCAAAGCTCCAGACAGGTTCTGTTGAGTAAGCATCCATTAAAAATATGATATGCTGATTTGGAAAGCAGCCTGGCAAACTAGATCAAATCCAAGCAGTAAACTATCATCACTCTTTACTTTTCTCTTTAATGAATACTTGCCCTTTACATATTTGTACTGCATGTGCAAAGGAAATTGTTTACGAAGACAAAGCCTTAAATGCAAACAATGTATTTTACAGATATTTTCATCAACACTTCATTTTCATGTTTTCCCGCTCACACACTGTTTATGAGCCTTGACTACCAATGGATATGACCCAAATTATATGCTTTATGGAACGGCCAGGGTTAAGAGATGCCACATACAGACATTTTCATACCGAGGGGTTAACATGAGCTACGGTCTTGTCATTTTCTCCAGCAAGTTACCACCGAGGATATTTACAGAGATTGAGTGCAAACGATTTGTTTATGCAATCAATGACACCATTAGATGCTACTGAAGAAACCAGTTTCTTCATGATCTGCTTTAATGGAACACAGATTTATAGGAAATATCTGACTGTCCCTTCATTATAAAACATTTGTGAACTGAAGCTTATTATGATCATGACCTGGATAGATAATCAGATTGTATTTAGGCTTTACAGGAATCTGAACGCAGAGAGCTGTCATGAATATTGGAAATGTTGAAAATCCAAACACAGAGGAAATAACTGCAGGTTAGAAAGCCGCTGCGTTTGTGTGGCTGCATCCAGGATTAGTAACATAATTTGCATGTCTGCGGTGAGGTTCGGTGTTACTGGCACATTGGGAGTGCATAGCATTTATTTAGGTGGGAATTTACAAAAATATGAGATCACAATGTCAAATCATTCTTGAATCTACATTATTAAGAAATGTGTAATATTATTGCAAGATGCTGTTTCAGCCTTTAGTGATGGGTGATTAATGTCTGTGTTTCACATTTGAATCAATGCAAATGTAATAAATACACACAAGGGAAGAATTACAGCATGCATTTATTCTTGAATTCTTGTTTACATTTGATCAGAGGATTTAGGTATGCAATGACTACTTGTAGTAGGACTTTGCATTTGTCATTGAGAACCTGTCTCGTGGCTAACAGTCCCTCTTGATCTGCCTCCCTCATGAATTCTGCACCTTCTAAAACTATGAATGAATGTGTATACATTGCTATAAATGTTGTAAAAACACAGAAAAGGGAAGCATTAAAGCATGTATTCATTCTCTCTATGATTCTGAATTTGTCTTGCTACTTGAAGGTTGTTGAAAAAGACCAGAAGTTATGATGTAATGTGGAATTCTGTGCTTCAAACATGCTGTTTGCACATCTATGCAGAGCTGCATTGGGGAAATAAATCCCCAGCAGTTATGACAATGGGTGCAGAAGAAAACCTGCCATAGAAGGAGCCCTTTGTATGAGATGTCAGTTATTGTGGACGGGGTCACAAGACGTGTTCAAAGAGCCATCGGACCATCTTCAGAAAGTATCTCATATCCAGATTGTGTTGATCCTCCTGAGACAGACTGCAGCCTGCACTTCACAGCTGACTCACTCAAATGTCTCACGAGTCACAACTTTTAATCCAATTTCTCTTTCCAGCTTTGGTTTTATCTTTGGGGAGAAGTGCAACTTCTGGTAAATAAACACATGAAAAACAATAAATTAAAAAGTAAATTGGAATACACTTTCGTGCTCAGTCATCCTGCCAGACAAGAGTATCACAAATGTGACTTGAATAACAGATAACATGAGTGAGAGAAACTTAATCAGGAGCTAAAAGTCACTTTTGCATATTCCTGTTTGGTTTCCACCTCATCTGAATAAGCTTGAATATTAGGAAAATGAGACTGAAAACAAATTTAGAACAATTGTATTGGAGTCAAAATTAACATGCAACAAAACAACAGTCTTTGTGTGTTTCTTTATGGTTAACTGTTTTGTAACTATTGTGTCTATTGTGAAATTGTTTTGAATGTAACAAAGCAAATATGCAAACATTTAATTTTATTTTTTATTTATTTATATATATTTATATATTTATTTATTTATTTAATATATATTAATAAGGAATTCAGCTACATAACTTTGTAGTTAATCTCAAAAAAATTCAGCAAATGTCCACCACTTTGTTCTAATACTGATAGTAGTGGCAACCAGTGCTTGCTTCCTTTGTGAATAAATCCAGTCTGTAAGTTGTAGCAGGAAGTACATTTAGAGACTGGTTTCTCCAGTCAAATATGGGTTCTATTTACATGGAAACACTATATGATTCAGCAGACATTCATCCCGCTGCCATCTGACATGACTCAACACTGATGTCGTACAGTCTGGCACATATTGTGAGACCAAGCTTTTGTGAGGCCCATCTGTCTCAGTGTGACAAACCTAGAAGGTCACTGTACGTTTAGCATCAGACTGGAGCTTCACATCTTGTTGTACAATATAGCTTAGACTCTTTGGTGTGATGATGCACGCACTCATGATGTGGTTAAAAAAACAATTTGTGGTTAGCCATTTTTTATTTATCTAAATTCCACTGTAAATCAATCATGGGAAGACATACAAGCAGTTGCTCGTAAATATAATCACAAAAATAAATCAACGCTACGACTCCAGGCTGAAGAACGAAATCTCACTCTGCCGTAACAAGTATGTAGTTTATCAAGTTTAGAGTGCTAACAAAACATTTTTGTTAAAAGGAAACGTGATATGAAAGAGAGAGTTAACAAATTTGCATAGTTCTGATGCCAACAGATGGACACAAAACAATACGAACAGAGCAACAGTTCGTATTTTTTTGCAATACGAGCAAACATAAGATAAGATAAGATAATCCTTTATTAATCCATTACAGCAGCACAAGGACAGAATGAGTAGAGGTAAATTAGGAAACGAGAAAAAAAGTGTATGAAATAAAAATATAGAGAAAAAAGAGCAATCAGACTCAAACACACAACACAATTCCCATTAGTGTTGTACTTGAACTAATAGTACAGTATCGTCAATAAGCAAAGAACCAATTCAAGGACTTGATGATAAAGAATACATGTACATGAACAGATCAAATGAAAAACTCCTCGCAAGCCTTGTTGATTGCAATGAAAAGCCACCTAACAATAAAAATGACGTAGATTGTGGAGAGGCTCTTTGTGTTAAGTGCATGTGAATGAAAGCAATGCAGAGTGCTGTGAGCCTTACCGTAATATATTCTCTTAGTCTCTGTTTTGTTTGACGCTAATAGCAAACGCAACTACACCTCACCACAGTAAGAAGCACAAAGTACGCAACGCACAGAGTCGTGCAAAAGAACAGGACTTGAGGTGCTGTGATCTTGTGTCTAATGTAGCTTTGTCTGTCTCACATAATGTTTTAGGCCCCGCAGGTCAGATTTTGAATACAAAGTAATGCGATGATAGAAGTCTCAGTGTTTTCATCTGTTTTCTATTTTTTTCTCAAAATTGTAAAGTAACATCACTCACTTTATTGTAGATAGTTTTTCATTTCACATCCAATCTTCACTTGTTTTTTATTACTTGTGTCAGTAAAAGGGAAAAGGATAAAGAAACCATATACTGCCTCTGATTAATTCCTGTTCTCAAACGTCCTACCTGATTTCAATCCATTGTTAGTGACGTTGTAATCAGTGTTGCTTACCTCTCCATCCTTGACTGAATCCCCACTCAGTCAGAGGTAATTGCCCGCAAATTATGAAAGCAGGTAAGAAGTGACCAAAAAGCTTATTTCTGAATGACTCACTTCCTTCTTGTAATACATCACATAATAATGAGAAATTACAAATTATATAACTAGTTCATGTGAGGTGAGTGTTATTGGATTTTTAGGTCAAGCTGTTGGTACAACAGTGTCTTTGCTTCTTTGTTAGTTTTTCCTCATCTCGTTTGTTTGTTATGTCTTATTTGATTAGGGTTTTTTTATTTCACTATTTTAATTTCCTGATCTGTCAATGAGCTGATCTATCCCCCTGTTCAAGCTAATAAGATGCTGGTCAGTAACATGTGTATTATGTGCTCATGTTGAGGCAGTTAATATAAATCTGGAAATGGTGGAACCGTGTGCTTCTCCAAGTTTCATTAAAATCCAATCAGCTGCATCTGTGATGTTGTATGTGACATACTGGCGAATGAATGTACAAAATTCCCTGTGGGCAGACCGGCTTAAAATGACTGCATGCAACAGTCAGATACATTATTCTCCTATATCTCTGCCACAAAGACAAACGTCAACAACAACATTAATGATGATCATTTTTTTTACTTAATTTATACAGCACCTTTCAAAAACATATAATAAAAAGATAAAATGATTAGTACTGCTCCTCTTGGACCAATCAGTAATATTGAAAAAGTCAATGTGAGTTTCTGAGAAGATAAAAACGTAATAATTGGTGTTTGTGATATCACACTTTGCACAGGATACATAGGTGAATAAACACATGCTGTATTGCACCTTTGTGTCAGTCAGTGTAATGAAGAGGTGAGATGGAAGTCGGTGATTATCTGGCTGATGAATAACCATCAGGCCGAGTGAAACCATCAATTGGCTGCGTGTCTCTACACAGGCAGCTGTGATGTTTTTCATACTTCTCTCTTGGGTCTTGGCCGAGTTTAGCTGCAGAAGTTGAATGAGTCGCATCTGTGAGTGAGAGCGAGCCAGCTCCCTCATAGCTCGCCATTAGGAGAAGGTCATCATCCTTATGCATGTAGAGGAGCGATCGCCACATCAACAAACAGTGAAAATATTTCTGGGGGGAGAGAGAGGCCAAAGGGAAAACTCATATCATCTGTCCTAAAAAGCAAACCTACGTTAACGTTCATGGTGGCCGAAGTTCATTTCCAGGCAGGTGGCAGATTCTCTAGCAGAGCATGAATCTCCTGAAATGATTGTGAAGTGAAGGGGGGGCATCTGTGAGAAGACTGGTAACAATGAGGAGAGCTGCCACACAGTGTATGTGAACACACATACACACACACACACACAAAAAAAAAACTTTAAAAAAAAAAGTCTAATTGTATGTTGCAATGTATGCCCCCCTCACTGCCTGTAGGCAGGCCCTATCTAACGTGAATCTTGCTTTTTTAGCACTTATCCAGGTTGTTTTCTCCTGACTAGATCCTTGCTTGTGTTGTATTTACTCGCTTTGGACAAAAGCGTCTGCTAAATGAAATTGTAGAATTGTAGAATTGTAGCTGCTGTCCTGGTGGGGTTCATATCTTGGAAAGTGAGCTCCAAGGCTCCAGGGCATCAGGTTTCACAGGTCAGCAGACTCCCTCTGCTGCTGTTTGAACTTGTAGGTTATTAGGTAGGTTTTGAATCAAACAAACCTTAAGACTTAATCGGGTCATTGTCAGGATCTTTCTCAGAAATTTGTGTCAGATTTACCTGCAAATGTCGATGTGTGGTGATTGAAAACCACATCACATGTCACACATTTTGGTGTCTCTCCCTTTGCCATAGTAAGATAAAAAGGTCAAGAAGGTGCTGGAGTGGTTATCGTCTCGCTGAAATACACTTCAACTGGCATGGAGGGAGGAGGGGGTAGGTGGTTCAGGGTCTGGCCACGAAATCCCCAACAGCTCTTTTGAGTAGGTACCTGACATCTAGGCAATAGGGACCCTTCGCCAAAGCAGAACTAGCTGCCACCTGAGGCTCTACATCAGCTACATCTACCTGTCTGTCATGCAGCTCTTTGAGGTAGCCATTACTTCCTCCCCCTGCTCTCCCTGGCACAAAGGCTGAGAGCAGGACAGGAAGTATTAGCGAGAGGATGGGATTGCTGGCGGCGACGTGGCAGCTCTTTTCAGACAATTTGGCCCAAACTCCATTTATTCCCTTAGTGTTGTGACAAGCCCTCCTGCCTCCTCGCTCTGCTCGGCTTGTTTTGCTTGGTGTCTCTGTCAGGAAGAAGCCAAGCTGAGTGAAGGTTGTCACCTGCTGTGAGAGCTGGCCTTTTAAGCTGTGGGGGCTTTAAATGTACAAATGCACCCTGTGTGATTTAAAACTTGTTTTGAGTGCTGACAAAACAAAACGCACGATGGTTTCAAATGCACCACATTTCAGGGCTCTGAGTCTGTATCTCAATAGAAGTGTGTAGGAGTTGTTATTGGTGCTTCTCATTTAAGCCTCACATTCAGCAAAGGGTGAACGTTCAAATTGGGTTTTAAGTTTAGAAACAAGCCTTGCCGTTCCTTTGAGGCCAAAATTAAACTTGTTGCTGCCATTACATCTGTGCTGGACTATGGTAATGCCATATACATGCATAGATCTTTGCAATGCCGACACATGCTTTATCCACATGTAGACTTTATTATAGTCTCATTTATATGGCTATTCTTGGTGTGCCATCATCTTACCTGGACCTACATCCTTCAAAAATGTGTGTAAAGTTATTGTCTTCGCTCCCAAGATTTATTCCTACTAACTGTCCTCAAAGACTTTACTACACTGGAGAAAAGGTGCTTAAGTCTGTTGCTGCTTTTGCTTCGAATCGGTTGCAAAATTGCCAGAATCTTCAGCAGCTGTTCTGGTTTAAAGATGCTCTAAATGATCTGGAAGCAAGGACATCTGGCTGGAGATGTTCTGAATGTTGATGAATACTTTTTAAAATTTATGAGTCTGTAATTTGTAGTTTGAATTTCTATGTTTCGGTTCTGAAATCATGTAATTGTCCGGCTGCCTGTCTCGGCCATGACACTGTTGAGAAGAATGTTCACCCCTAGTTAAATAAAGATGAAATATGTTAATAAATAAAAGCTGGCCTGCTCAGTCCCTCTTTCTCTCAGCTCCCCCGAAAATCTGTTTGCTTTGTGTCTTTCAGCACCCACTGTCTTTGTATCCACTTACGTCACTGACTTCACTGAATTTCTGTCGAAATGTTTCTGTCAATAATGTCGTCTACGACAGGGTTTCATTTTTAACCTCTGACCTGTCATGTGCTCTCCTCCATTCTTTCTCTGAACCATGAATGATAATCTATTATCTATTATGTTAGTCTCACAATGGGAAACAAAAACTCTGCCCCGTGTGAGGCTCGAACTCACGACCTTCAGATTATGAGACTGACGCGCTGCCTACTGCGCCAACGAGGCCTGGGTCATCAGTATTTCTAACTGTCATTACCAAACAGAAAGGAGAGAATAGCCAAAGGAAATTTTTACAACTTGCCACTAATAAGTTTTTCTTATTAATTGCTCATAACAACTATTTGTTAATAATTAATTACGCCATTAGTTACAACTTATGATCGCTGTATAAAGCTCTGTTAAAATTTCAATATATTTTAGCATGGAATAGGTTTAATATACATTGTTTATATATATGATTAAAAAAACATACTTGAGTTGCAGCTTGATATGTCTTGTTTGTATTTTTCGGTGAATTTCTTTTTTTTTTTTAAAGAAAATCTGAAACACTTTAACCAATTTATTGTTGTTTTTATCTGATGATTTGTTTTTTCGGACCAACTTTCTCATTGTTATCTTTGATTGGAAGCTTTTGAAGCTTTTTCTGTTTGCCACAAGAGGACCTTGTTTATTGGGAGTAAGTGCGGTGGTCTTCATGCAACAGGACACTCGGGACCACTGATCTATTCCTTCACAAAGATTCTGATATTTTTTTAAGAAAATGTCTAAAACAGTACACCTACTCAACAGGGAAGAAAAGGATAAGACAGAAATAAATGGAAAAGAAAATGGAGAACGAGGCAGCAGTTGTGCCACCCTCATCATCTTTTCAAAATCCCTCAGCCTCATATGAACCAAAACCCTCAGCGATAAGCACCCTGTAGGGATTCGGGGTCAGAAGGCCGCTCTGAGGATTAATGATTTTGGTCAGCACAGACTCTGAGTGGCTCATACTTTTCCTGTCACTGTCCTGTCACACAACAAGACACTTCAGCCAATCATGAACAGATCAACAACAACTCAACAATGTGACTGACACAGAACATAATGTCAGGCTGGATTCGAAATTGTTGTATGGCTCCAATTGCTCTGCTGCTCAGGATCTATTTACCGATTCATTTTATTATTGATGATGATACTTGTTACTGCTTTTAGTGATGTTTTGTGATTATATCGTTTTGTTTTATTTCATTTCAGTGACAATTCCTGACTATAAAGTGGTTACAGTTTGGAGAGTGATGGGTGGATTGGCGGAGCGATGATTGATTGATATGATGAAATGATGCACTGATTGATTGGTACACACTGCTGATTGATACATTGATTGAAAGATGTCTCAAATGTAGCAGGCATTAGAGAGCAGATTGACAAATGAGGCCCGCCTCCTTTGAAATGTTCAAAATTACACTCTAAATGTATATCACAAAAATGATGACGTTGAAATGTGCTGATGTGTAATTTGATTCATAGCTGAGCTTTTGTTCCCACAATTTATTCCTCAAATCAACCCCTGGAAAGGCAGAAACACAGTGAATCAGACAAAACATCCAGTAATATAGCACAATACTGAAACTGCATACCTCAATACATTACAAAGCCAATGATTATTCTTGAGTCTTTGGTCACATTTTAAGCTCTATAATAATCAGGTATTAATGTTCCCTTTATGAAACACTAACTTACACACTGAAAGTAAACTGAAAGAAACTGTATTTGTATTAGATTTTGGATGGCACAGGCATTTTGTGATGTGTTTATTGTTGTTGCAGGTCTGAGGTATGAATAGGTGGAACTCTCTGAAGGTCATTTGAGTTGAACTGAAGGTCTATTTTCTACTGCTTTATAGCGTCCTTTTGTGTTTTTGTCTTCTCCCAATCGATTCAGGCGAGTCTGGCAACGTACATTGTGCCGAGCTATGTGTACAAACAAACAATCACGCTTCATCGCACAGCACAGCAACGACTCAGAAATCTTTTCTTGCTCATGGACTATTAAGTTCATAACCTGAAGCTGTTTTAAATGCAAAAGTAACCTAATAATATGATTCATACTTTTATTAAAACATAGCCTCACTGAGACTCAACATTTCTTTTTATAGGAGTGTGAATGTTACAAAAATGTAGATATTTTCAAAAATATCAGATATTAACATAAAACCAATATCACTGACGATCACGATCAATAAATTTGTGCCCAAATAAAATAGACAAGACACACAGCTAGATCGACTTGTCTGCCGTAAAGTTAAAGTTATCAGCCTAAATCACAAGTGCAGCAACTTAGAGGACAAGGTCAAATCTCCAACTGAGAGATGCCTGAGGTTCACTTCAATTCCCTAAATGGACCCTGGTGTTATTTTAGTTGTAATGCAGTTAGAAAGTTGTACTCAGTGTGTGGCTGGTGTCTCCTTAGCACCTTTACCCTCAGAGCCACTGAGAAGGAGAAATTCAGGTCAGAGGAGTGTGAAATTGAAAACGGTAACTAGTCGCTGCCATCTCACGTCTCTTCCAACAAGCATAAATGAAGGTATGAATCCTCATGCCTCAGATGTTCATACAAGTTGATTCTCAGAGTGAATAGGATGAATCTACTGACTGTCTAACATTGAGGAGAAACAGCCTTAGGGTATTGGCTCAGTTTATTTGAATGACACCAAACAACCCAATCAGAGCACTGAACCCACCTATTTGTCATAAAAGCAGTGCAGTCTTTGCTTTGTATTGAACAGGGCTGCTTTGTTTGTTCAACATATGAATGTAAGAAATAGTCTGTCTGTCATCCGTCAAATCATCTGTCTGAAATATTGGAGTAGTGGTTATATACCCTTATTGTTTTTAATATTGGTTAGGTTATTCAGCAACTTTAAGTGTGCACAGTTATTATAAATAAGGGGATTTGTGCTATTTAAATGTAAACTATTTTAGCTTAATTTGCAGAGCTGCTGTTGATTTTTCAAAACACCTCCTGACACGTTGTACAGCAGTTGACTCTGTGGAGAAGAGCTGGAGAAAAAAATGAGCTTACTTACTTTGCAGCTTCTACTAAAATGTGTCAATTTTTACTGGCATATCAAGCTAGAGCTGTTATTGTACATAAACACACTAATTTCATACAGAAAATTTGGACATAAATTTTACCTTTCTATATATTCCTTTGGCAGCTGCTGTAGAAGTCTTTTGCAGATATTCCCGCCATTTTATTTTCACTGAAATGGATGTAATGTTGTTATATCACCACAAGATGATTTGTTCTGTTCATTCTGCCTGACATGTTTTTTGTTCGGCTCTGGTTGTGTCTTGCCATGTTGTGTCTTGGTTTTCTGTCTTGGTTCTCTGTCCTAGTTCTCTGTCTTCGCTCTGTCTTAGTTGTCTGTCTCAGTCTCTGTTTTAGTTTGGTATAGTTCATGTCTTTATCATTTCAGTCCTGTCAGTCATGTCGTAGTCCTGTCATGCCCTTGTCTTGTCGTAATGTTGTCTAAGGTCTAAGCCAGTTCATTTCACTTTGCCCTTGCCAGATTGTTGTCTTCTCATCATGTTCCTGTTCATCCTTTGTCATGTCATGCTTACATGCTGTACCTGTTGCTGATCTTTTTTTTTTTTTGGATTTTTGACTTCCTGGGACCCGACCATGCCTTGAGTTTTTGTTTAGATAAGATCTCTGATTTCATTAAAAGACTTTTCTAAGCTCAGGATTGTGTGATGCACTTGAGTCCTCAACCACTCAACCTGACAAAAGTTTTTAAAAAATGAAGTATTATGGGTCTGAGAGGCAGAAATGTAATGTCCTCATATGAGTACGCAGGGTCTCGGGAGGTTAAAACCTCAGCTTTGATCGAACCACGATTCAGACGAAGACGTACATTCAGCAAAGATACTGGCTCCTCAGAGTCAAAGGAAATGAACTATACTACATGTGGAGTTTGCTCAGAGATTTCACAGTGTTTTTCAGGAGCAAACAGTGACTGCATGACTGTGGACATATTTGCTGTGTGACTGTGCTCTGCCCATACAGGAGCCTTTTTCAGGTTCGGCACAGCAGAGTGATATTTTTAGCTTTTCACATCGATGCTCTCAGATTGCTATAATCGCACGTTTTGGATGCTGCATGCTCTCTATGGTGTACAAAAAAACACTGGCTCCTCTGCTCTTGCTGTGCAGAGCCATTTCACTCGGCTCTGTTTTATTTTTGGTGTTTTTGAGACCACACACTGATAAAGGTGTTGTTAAAATCTGAAAACTTCATCATTCGTCCTTCTGCTGTCTCTGCTGTGTCTGCTGGAGACGGTGAACTGGAAGATTGTAACTGCTCCTCACAGACAACCACAGTCAAGAAGTCTTTGATTCAGTCTCATCCGTAAATGTTATGTCTTACAGAAGACCAGCCACAGCCAGAGTGGGTTTCTGAGGCGACGTCTCTTTGACAGGTGAGAGAGCTCCGGCTAGGTCTTTGGTTTAATGATGTCACTCTGCAATGAGACGCCCTTGAGGTGAATCTGCCGAGATTAACGACCTCATCACTCGCTGTAGCACGGCATATGTGCTCCAGGTCAATAACGAGCATTTCACTGCGCATACCTGAGCATGTACCTGTCATCCACATCCTGTCAGCTCTGAGCAGGTTCAGGGACTGTGGCCTGTTCGCTGCTGAGAATAAGAGCGGCTCCAGCCTGAGGTTTTTCATTTGTCTCAACAATACGTGAGGAAATTAATTATTTCACATGTATATACTGATGTAGTCATGACAGCTCATAATACTGGCATTCATTATGTATGATACTCTCCTGTGTGTATTCAAGTAAATAAGACAAATAAAAGCCAGTTCAGAAAATATGCAAAGACACCTGTACGTGATCCACTTCACATTAATTGAATGTTCAACAAGTTTGTTGAGTGTGGAACGTGGGGCATTGTTAAGCACAAGTGGTTAACATCTGTTGTATTAAAACGTTCATTTTCACACTTAATAACACTTCATTAACCAGATAACAGCCATCAGTCTGCAGTGAATGTCAAGCCACTTTTCTAGGTTAAGCAGCTTTGCATAATTATGTGCCACAATAGAGTCACACTAGAGATTAACTGACAATGAATGATAAAAACATGACATATCTTGACATGATTCAGTGTTAGAACACAGTGTGAACAATGGCCCCTCGATTGATATAATCCTCAGTACACTTTCATCTCACAAATTCCTCATAATGACTTATGGAAAAATCACTTTTTTGGCAGTGAACACAGAGGCAGAGATAAGCTCATGAAAGTTACAAGAAATGTTTAAACCAGCTAAATCCCCAATTAAACCAAAAGAGACAGTGGTTTGATATTGTATCCTGTCATTGTGCGGCATTTCGTTTCCACGTAATTGCTTTTCAAATATTCTTGGATGGTCAGAGGATGAAATTGGCTTATCATCGGAGTATTATTCTTGATAAGACGTGCAGCTGTTGTTGTACAATGGACCGATCCCAACTCTGCTAGCCGGTGCTGCATGATTGGATTCTTGACATTTAGCAAGTTATACTCAAATCAAAAAAAAAACTGTTTTTTAAATAGAAGCTGCTTTCACTGGTATCACTACAGAGTGCTGTGCACAGACAGTGAAAGGAAAAGGAACAAACTCTAAGTCTCAAAAAGGGCATTTTCTGGATGGTTGTAGCACCTATACGATTGTATGTAAGTGCAACGTTTTGGAGTTTTATTGTAAATTTACTGTGCCTGAAACATTTGGCCATAAAAATTCTAGTGAGGCTAGAGACAAGATTACTGTGAGGGGAAGTTGTTGAAAGCTATAAAAGCTAAAGTTCACTCTCGTCCTTAAAAAAAACAGAGAGAGAGAATAAATCTCTCCCCAATAATGTCTTGCTCATAATGCATGACTTTTAAAGTGGTCAGATCACTATACTCTTCACACTACACAATTTTCTGTCTTTCTTTTAATCGGGAGTCTTGAAGTTGTTATGGTTTGCACATGACAGCACTGATGAGCAACACAGGGTCACTCATTACAAGAGGAATTCCCGATGAGTCTGCCTGGTTTCCAAAATATGTCATGAAAACATATGCAAGAAGTGTATGATGTGTATGATGGCTTAAAACCTGTGCTTCAAGTTCACTCTTGACCTTGAAAACAGCAGTGCAGAATCTCACCAATAAATCAATCTAATAGCTGTCCTGTTGTTTTCAGCTGCTGTTCACATGGTCAAGAATGAACCTCCACTGAACCTTCCAGAAATATAGGACAGCATATATTCTAGATTACATTCCTTCATTCACAAAAGTCACTCATCAGTAGTGTTTGAATGAGTAGCTAAATGGCTCTGGGTAATTTAATTTACAAAGACAATTCAGGTTTGGAGACATCATGTCAGTGAAATATTCTCACTCACTCATCCAACAGTTACATCACTGCAGCTATTATCAAAATAAACTAAACAGTTGAGTAATTAATGGATTTCATTTTGGTGGTGAAAAATGAGAAGACATAGCCAGTACACTGAAAAGCATCATCATCCCAGATTAGCCGTAAAGATTTTCTCATGTTGTCTGATTGAGCCATATCGAGCTGATGATAAATGCACATATGCTTAGTGGGAAGCCAGTCATCGTTTGTGTGTCTCCCGATACAGTGAAAACAAAGGCTGGATTTTTTTTTTAATTCAACAAATAAACACATTGCAAGTGTACATTACGACATCTATAACTTGAAGAACAGAAACGATATCATGCAAACAAATGTTTAAGTTGAATCCCCTTTCTTGTTCACAGAAAGCAACACAATCCACAACATAATAACCCCAATAACAATAATACCAATACAAAATATAGTAAATGGAGATATTTCATAGAGCTTTTTTCTCCAGTCTGATTTTTGTGCAACACAGTAAACTCAGAATTGATCTTTGACAAATCGATAACACATCACCAACATGCTGCACAGGTACATTCAATACATAGTACTGGATACCATTACATTTATTGAAAAGGCTGTCATGGTCAATAATGATCATGTCTTAACATTCGTTTCCACAATGAAACAAAATCACAGTCTTTTATATTGCACGCACGGCACTACACAACTGAGAGCACTTTCCAGTCAATAAGCAATGATTAGCAGAGACATTAAGGCAAAAAAAGCCCAACATGTAGTAAAAATCTAAAAATGAAATAAAGAATTACTACACAAGTTACCTAAATGATACATATCAGTGCAGCAAGTATTTTTCATTATCACACAGTTTACACTGTATATCTAACTGATTATCTGTAGTCACATACACACATTTTTGTTTTATGGCTTACACAGGAAATAATACAGGACATCACAACATCAACTAGTAAAACACAGTAGTTGTGTTGTGATGAACCTGCACATGTGTGTGTGTGTGTGTGTGTATTATTCATGTTGTGAGGTCATGAATTTGTTTGCACACTCACATTGTGTGGACTTCCCTTCCTTATAGAGACTTCCTTATAGGAAATGTAAGAAAAAGTAATGAATGATGGAAACACACCTGTGTGTGTGTGTGTGTGTGTGTGTGTGTGTGTGTGTGTGTGTTGTGGTTGAACTCCTGTGTGTGACTGTCTTTTAACTTGTCAATCAAAACTTTTAAAAGTGCTCAGTGGTGCCCGAACACATGACAACACATTTTTTGTCATATTATGGCAACTTTAAGCAGATTTGTCGTCAGTGCAACCTGAATTTAAACTTTCACAGGTCTTTAAGCTTTATGAAAATCCAATGAGCGTTGTGCGACACTCAGCCAATCACAGCGATTTTGTAAGTGCAGCGAAAGAGCAATGACATGTGTCACTCTGCAGCGTTTTGTGAAAATCTGATCTGTTGCATCCAAGATATTATGTGTGGCAAAACATGAGATGAACAAGGCAGGGTTGAGCTGTAACACACCAACGATTACATCAGCTGAACAAAAACGAACAGATTAATCTGACAAAAGAGCACTGATTTTTTTGTGGAGCTTCAGTCTTTCAAAGCAAAATCACTGAATTAACTTTCATCTGCAGAGAAAGACTGAGCTCAACACTGATTACAAACGGAGATGCTTTTTATTGAAATCCTTTAAGCTATCACATCCTGCTCACAGGGATGATTGGCCTTGAACCACTTTTCATGCTGCTGCTGTCATTTCCCTCCTCTGTGTCTGTGTTGTGGCCCCCTGAGACAACCTGCCTGTGAGAGGACAGTCGAGTCATGTGCACAAGGCAAGTGTTGTTTTCTACTTCAGTCTGCACATTTGCATTCCGACAGCATCTCTTCAGACCCTGGTGAAGATGAATGGTAAACAGGCCGTAAGTGATGGGGTCCAGACAGGCGTTGAAGAGACCAAAAATGAACAGCATGTGAGTGAGCGAATGCGAGACTGTCTCCTCCATCTTCTCAGGAAACAGCCAGTACCACAGTCCCAGCAGGTAGTACGGCGTCCAGCAGACGATGAATGATGTCACGATGACGATGCTCATCTTAAGAGTCCTCATGCGAGCTTTGGGGATGTTGTTGTGGGAGCGGCGGAGGTGCACATCTCTCGACAGCACTGCAAGAGAAGAACACCGTCTTTGTCACGCACATCGCCTCGGGATCTCAGACAACGTATTTTGATCTCTACTTTGAAGAGACTTACGGTTACTCCGTGTCATGCGGCTGGATATCTCCACGAGGATTCGTGTGTAGCAGAAGATCATGATGACCAAAGGCAGGAGGAAGAGGCACACGAAGGTGAACATGTTGTAGAGGGTCTCCTGCCAGTGCTGGACAAAGCTGCCGTGGGTGGTGCACTGGGTGAAGTTCTCCGGGACTGTGATGGTGACGTTGTGAAATATAAACATCTGCATGAAAAGACAAGAAGAGTTTTGCTCAGCGATAACTCTGAATCAGTCAGACGCACAGAATGGGTGCTTTTCATTCGGTCGCTCCTCCAGCCTGAGCACATATATCGCACTGCGTCTCGAAGGAGGCGAGGAGAGAGGAGGCGGTTACTCCAGACCATGCAAAAACACATCTCTACAAAGATCTGTGTGTAATGAAGCAGAGAAGGTTACAGCATGGATTTGAATATTGGCTGCTAAGCTGATCTGATGGGACATTAAAAGAAACAACAGGCAGCTGTGGACACAAAAATATTATATTAATAGTATTGTATGGTTGTAACAAGAGTAGATTTGGCAAACTACCTGCAACAAATCTACTGATTTAGGAAAATAAATGAGGTTTCCTGATATTTTTCCAGCACAGCTGCACAATTCAGGCCCATAATATCCAGCCTGAGCCTGTAAGGGACACTTTGCCTGCAGACTTTCCCAGACAACTAATTGAGTTTATTTATAGCTGATTGTGATTGCTACCTCACATGTAATCACTTCTTTCTGTAATTAACACAATTTCTTTGTTGTTATTTATATCACTCACAGTCATTGTCGCCCTGACATCATTACAGACCTATAATCGATATAATTAGAGCAGCAGTCGTCAGGTTCATTTCTTTAGTACTTTTACCTAATTAACTCACCACGTTAGAGGACAGAGGAGACGCTGAGCATCATAATTGCCATCTACTCAAAATGCCGCCAGAGCGACGAGGAATGTGCTATTGGGTAAATAAAATTCCTCCGTCCTCACTTCTCTTTCTCTTATCTCTCTCTCCCACCAATCTCCAAGGGGAGAGAAAAATGTCGGGAAGAGATGTGAGCAAGGGAAGCGAGGAGCCACGTTATCCAAATAGAAAGCACCCAGTGTATGAGCGAAATGAAAAACTTGAGCTGGGTCAGCGCCTTGTGTTTATGTGGGTGAACAAAAGAAGAAGACTTTCTTTTCGTCTTTATCAGATAGCAGAGGCAGACGGGAAACAGGAGAGAGATAGGGACATGTCATGCAACAAAGGTCGACGGCAACGCTGCAAAGGCCATGCAGCCAGGTGGCAGGCGTAGTAACTGTTGGGCTACCAAAGAGAGCAAGCAGCTAAATGCCCTATTAATACAGTCCATTTAGCATGTTGTAATTATGTCTATAGCTGAATTACAATTAATTGCAACTGTCATAAAAACCAAAAGAATAAGATCTAATTTCATAAAAATAATAATAAGGATATTGATTGACTATTTGAATACATGCATAAAATATACCTATTCATTTGTCATCACATTTTAACAGCTGAGTGTGTCCTTGCAATTATGATGAAATAACATCTGGTATATAGACTGATATAGGTGTTCATGTCAATACAAAGATTGACACTAGATGACACTCGATGCCTGTGTGCGTCAAAGAAAAATCATGTTTGTCTTCCAGGAAGGACAATCCAATGAGACACCTGGGCTCCTGAAACCCTGCACTCACTGTGGGTTTTGTAAACCTCTGATCATCTGCTAAAATAATGGCCAGTAATTGCAATTCTCACAGACAAATGAAACAAGTCCCACAGGAATCGAGCCCAGTCCTGCGTTTCCTCCAAAGTGCTTAAATTAATTTGATGACTAATTGTGTTCTCATAAACAGCAAATCAGCGTTCGGTCAACAATTTTGCAGGTCTGCCATGATAATGTCTTCATTTCATTGTGTTCTGCTGTGCTTGGGAAAACACATGGCTGGGAAAATGAATTGAATCAGTAGCTGCAAGAAACTGTGCAACTGCAAGATTCTGACATCCTACATACATTATACTTATTTATGATGGTTATAGCAGGGTCCGAACTACCAGTTTTATTGTCTTTTTATTAAGAGATGTGGTGTCATTTAAACTGAGGGCTCACTCCACAGTGGTCCAGATCACAGAGTCAGACCTCAAGGCTAAAACACTGAGATGAATTTTGAGAAGAAGTAGCAGCCTCTGAGCAGAGGAAACAGAATCAGCAGCAGTATTGCTCCTGGCTATTTCTATTTGTCAAAACATTTGGTGCCGTGTGTTTGAGGCTGTCAGATATCACAGTGAAGAGAAATGTCCCGCATAGACTGAACTGTATACAACAGCTGTGCCTCTGGAAGTGAGTCTGTACTTCAGCCCAGGTAAGCATGGATAAGTCTGCTTTATGAGAAAGACAGTCATGTATATTAGCATGGCCTATATGGATCTGTGCATGAACAAAAGGTATTTCATTCTTCAAATTGTTTTTTTGTGGAGATACAAAGGCTAAAATCAGTAAGCTTCCTGGCTCAGAAGAAAGTGTCACAATAAAATAAAAATCCATATGTTTCTCGCATCAAACATGCGATTATGATGTGACAGAAATATGGTTTTCAAAGCCTTAGACGACCTGCTGAGTGAGTTTTTGTTTTTTTACCTCCGTTGTCACTCACTGTCAAATCAGTACAAAATCATGGTGTGTGGATGTTACTGCAAGAGATTCTAAGAATCTAAGCAGCTTTAAAGGGATCCAAATTTCGCAGGTGACAAGTTACACCACCTTTATTTATTTAACATTTACTGAATAAGCACCATATAAACATTTATTAAACACTGGTGTATACGGTACATTAATAAATACTTAAAATGTTCTTGCAGTATATCTGCACACAACTAACAATTATAACATGTTATAAACTATTTAATAAATGTTTATATAGTGCTTATTAATGCTGTTGGGGGGACGTGCAATATCTTGGTGTGTATTGTGTTCTGTTGTTTATAGGCCTGGGTGTGATATTGCATGCAAACATGAGTTTGATTGTACCCATGTGATTCTGTTCTCTCGTGTGCCCAAGACAAATGGGAGACATCAAAGGCTAATCGAATCAAATCAAATTGAATCAAATGTCCCGTCAGCACACATTATACATACCGTTATGCATGCATAATTTTGCACCAATACTGTATACACATATACTATGTGCAATATACAATATATTTTCTACTTTTAAGGTAGAAAATTGTAGTGATCAGTACATTAAAAAGATGATTTTACAGCTCGCGATCCAACACCCAGAAAGTAGCTTTATGGAGGTCTGGGTGTTGAATGGGCATGAAAAGCAGTTTGTGTCACAGACCTCTGAGTAGTATGTACCACTCTACTATTTGCAGCACAGTGTTAACCACAAAATAAGCTAGAAAAGCAACACTGGCACCTCATGAATTTGATCAGGTGAACTTATGAGCACATCCTGTTAACATGGAGCAACATTAGGAGTCATTTGTTTTGAATGAATGTATGTGTGAATGTAAGCTAAATATTCTCATTTAGCTCTGCTCTAGTCTCCTCCAACTCTTGAGGGAAACTCCAGACTTTTTTGCAGCTGAAAGCTCCATTATGTTCACTAGTTGCTAACTGTCGTGCAGGTAGCATACAATGGTTTCATCAATGCCTTTAAGCTGCCTGCTGCACCTGGGTCACATCTATATAAGTGCCATGATTGCCACCTTTCACACACACAGTCAACTGATACAATAAAAACACTTATTATAAAAGAACAGGGAAAAAGATTTTTGAAGTAACTGCAAGTCCTGAGAAAAACCTTTGCAGAAGATTGTAGAAGAAAGAGGTTTCTCAGAGGTCAGCGGTTCTTGGCGGCTCCCTGCTGTGAGAGAGCAGAGCTACAGGAACAGCGTTAGATTAAGAGTTACCGGCGATCATTAGAATATCCCTCAACCAATCAGACAGTAACAGCGTGAGGCCAGAAACTACTGTGGTGTTAACTGTACTTTTGCATTACAAATCAGCCATGAAGGACAGAGATAGTCATGTGGTGTGGTGACGATTTGCTGACATCACTGACAGGCACTATTGGAAAAATGGATTACAGATACTAGTGGAAGAGGACACTTGTTTCATATCGTTATTATTGCAGTCGCCATCTCTGCTGCCTCCACTGAGAAAAGACTTCAAACGCACAGCAGCACGACCCACTGAGACTTGGTCATGTATTTCATGGTGAATCTTCAAAATCCAAAAAGTGAAACCCTCAAACGGTTGCGCCATTGCCTTTCCTGTGTCCCAGGCTACTGGGTTTACACTCCCTGTAGCTAAATCTAGACTGTGTCAGATGACGGTTAACAAAGTCTAAATCAGGCCACATTACATGAAGGATGTTTGCAGGGTCATCAAGGGTGGAACATTATGTGTTTCTGTACACAGTGGCCGTGGAAATAATGATGAAACATGGAGAAAAATATTATGCCAGCAATGGGTTTTATATGGCAATTCAACATAAAGAGCTTTGAAGTAAGTCTTTTTATTTGTCAGTATGCTCAGATTTATTGTTGCAAAGAAATTGAGAGACATCGAGAGATTCAGACCACTCATAAATAAATGGACCCTGAAGCCTCCAAAATGCCACAGCTTTACACATGCATTTCACTAAAAGGGTGCAGGAATGACTTGAATGAGAATGAGATTAAGAATATAGGCAGAAATAAATAAATAAATATGAAAGTAAAAGTATGTTGTTCTCATTTTTGACAAAAGTTTCTCCTTATTTCTTATTTGTGAAGATGGCCCTTCACACATATTGGCTGATTTTTGTTCTGTACACATTGTTCTCAGTTCAGATTTGTTTTCTTTACCCTTCATGTCAATGGTGTGTGAGTCATCCTTCTCTGTTTTTCCTTTTTTAGAAAAAGGGGCTCTGGATGAGTTCCCCACACCATCCTGTATGACTGACATGCTGGCAGGTGTGTTCTCTATAGAAGACAATCAATAAGACAATCAAAAGGGTGTAGATTTGGTTTGATGTGTGGTCCCAGGGGCTACGTCTCCGGGGCTGCATCCATACTGACACATTTTCATTAAAAGGAAAAAGATCTGTCTAGGCAAGTGATTTAGCACCATATAAGAAGTCTCCTGTGCAGACCAACACACCTGAAAGCACGCATCACATGACTGTTCACATACACAGTGCATGTACGAGCAGGTGTTTGTCGTTGTAGCAACATGATAAAATGCAGAATTTAACCACACAGCAGCTGCTAGGGTTGACAACAAGGTCAGCCATGACTGCAATTTCTTATCCTTGTTGAATTAACTGCTGGGATGCTTATAAATAAACATGCTTACAGATATAGAGGATGATGTTGTCTGATTTCGCCCAGAAACGGGTCATGTGACGGGGCAGGGCCAATCAGGGAAGGACTCAAGAACGTGGGCGTTTGTGTCATTGTCTTCGTCGTCACCAGACTAATGCAATCCTGGAGTTTTAAAAATAAACTACAATTGGAGTGTTTCCAAAAGTCTCTTTTTCTATGGGTTCTGAAGCTCGACGTAAACATAGCAAAAGTTATAAAACAAAAACGTATTAGTGCAGATGCAGCCTTGGACGGTCATCGCCACTGATGTTTCAGAGTGACAGACCATGCAGAGAGGGACTGAGAGACTAATAAATGTAGTCTTTAATTTTGAAAGAGTAGCCTCAGGGCTTCTGTCAATATAGCATTGTTCTCTCATGTGGCTCAAACGCTTCATCCAAGGACCAGGCAGAGGAAAAGAGCAGAATTCTGAAATAACCTCAGCTTTGACGTGGAAAAAAAAAAGTTACACTGTTAGCTGCAGCCTCTGTAATAATCCTATAGGCAAAGGCCCTAACCCTTCATTTCATCAGTGGTAACCAGCTGGTAAAGTTATGTATCTGTCATAAACACTACATCTACTCAGAAATCACTGAAAATGATAGAATGATAGAATTCTTCTTTTTGGCTCTGCGAGTCTGTCCACAACATAAAACATAAACTGATGACACACGGACGCATAACTTTAGTCACACACTGTAGCAACACAAAGCCTGTCCAAGACGTGTTCAGCACCAGTGTCTGTTTCGTATTCGCAGCACATTCATGTAATTGGTTGTGTTGTATTTGCATTTTCTTCAGTGCCCAGCTTGCGTTGTCAAATCAATGAAGACATTCTTTTAATTTGTTTGTATTTTATCTGTTTGCATGTGTTTTCTTAAGTGGCAGTGTGCTCGTGTTTGTCGTACAAATTTCAAACATGACGAAAATAACATGAACTAAAAGCAATAAAAACTAAGAGAGAGAAACAAGGAGAGTCAAACAAACTAAAATGCCATAAAGCATAAATGACATTTTTTAAAAGTGAGTTTTTAAAAGTGATTTTAAAAAGTTTCTCCCCGGGCAGCTCATTCAAAAGTTTAGGACTGCAAAGACTCTATGAGCTTTGTGCATCAATCTGGAACAACAAGGAATGATGCACCTGAAGGTCTCAGGCAGCAGGAAGGGACATGGGCCAATCAGAGCTCTCTTATAACTTTTACAAATCTAAAAGCAACAGGTTGCGAGTGTTGTTGCTATTTAAATCCAGCCCCTTCAGCCACTTCATCCTGATGTGGGAGTGGGGTATTTTGCGGGTGGGTGGAGTGGTTGTGTCCCTACCAGTGTTGACATCTGACCTCAGCCTTGCTCTCACCTGAGGGAGGGACAGGATGACGCTCATGCTCCAGGCCACGGTCAGCATGATCTTGCTCTTCCTCTTGGCCTCGCTGATGCCCAGTGGATTGAGGATGGCGGACTGCCTGTCCAGGCTGATCACCACTGTCACGAAGGCGCACGAGTACATGGCCACCAGCTTCATGAACATGAGCAGCCTGCAGGCGGCGTCGCCGGCCTGCCACTGCACGGTGATGTTCCACACGGCGTCCACGGGCATCACGATGAAAGTGACCAGCAGGTCCGCCACGGTCAGGTTCATGATGAGGATGCGCACGTGGGACTTGCGCCTGCCCCCGTGGCTCGCGGCCCACAGCACGAGCAGGTTGCACACGGCGGACAGCGCGCACAGGCTGAAGGTGATGATGACCCGCACCTTGGCCGCGGTGGAGAAGGTGGGCAGCTGGAGCGCGTCTCCATCAGCGCTCCTGTTGCAGCCGGAGGAGGCGCCCTGACAGCTGCCGTTCACCGTCTGATCCGTCAGCTGGTGGAACATGATGATCCCGGCTACTTCTCCACTACTCCACCTTTGCCTCCATCTGCTCCAGCTCCAACTGTGACAGAAATTACGCGTTAATGCATGACTGGAATTGTACAAGTGATGCGCCACAAGGTGCAGGTGTTGTGCAAGAGTTGCACCTGTAACGTGGCTGCGGGGCTTCATGCGTAAATCTAGAGGAATTTCATGCGCAAAGAGGAATTTACGCACAAAAAGGAGACGAGTAATTTATGATTTTTCTGATATTGAGAAGCTTAAAAAGTGATGAGAGACACTGACAGTCATGGCAGTAACCGTGAATGAATGAATAGAAGAAAGAAAACGAGGTTTCAGAAAACACATGAGTGAACACAGGTGAGGAAAACTGTAATACAATAATAATAATGATGATGACGACGATGATGATGATGATAAAGTGCAGCTATTTGCTGAACTTCTAACCCTCCTCCTTAATTTCCCACGCATTGCCTTTTTTTCTAATTAAGCAGCCTTGTTATTGTCCTGAATTAAGAAAAAGAGAGAAGCAAAGAAATCAAATTTGAACCTCAGATAAAAATATCTTACCTGTCATCAGGAGCCGAGCTGACACTAAGTCTTAATGGGGATTTTCACTGAGCGCATTTCAGCTGCAGTCGCTTTCCTCGTCCGCGGGTGTAGGAGGAGGGGGGAGGTGGAGGTAGGGGGGTGTAGGCTCAGCTCCCTCTGCAGGCCAGACTGAGAATATCACTTGATAATAATCACTTCCACAGTTTCTCTTCAGGTGTTTGTGGATCCATTGTTCTGTTGTAACTTTGAAGGATGGGCTAAGTGATTGACTGGTTTTACTGAGATGTCCTCAGATAAAAGTTTAGGAGGAGCTGGTCAATATAGTTGTCCAGGGCAATTAAATGGTGCAGAAAAATAATACAATGGGATAAAAAATCATCATACCACCTATATCACATCTAAGCAGATCAAGTAAAATAAGTCTACCTGATTCTTACTTTGACATGTTAATATTTAAATTCAATCTGCTTTTCATTTTATTGAACTGAGATGTTTTTACTTGGTCTAATCAAGTTAATTTATATTGGTCCAACACTTTAGTGTGACAAAACCCTTCCTTGTTGTGTTAACTACTGCAGGTTTATTTGTTTTACCAATGTCACTTTTGCTGAATTAATTAATATACTAATATCAATCTTGTTGTTTTAATTAATAATTGTACTAGTAAGCATTTGTTTCTATTATATGACCCGAGGCTTACCAGCATAAATAAATAAATAAAACAAACACAAATAACCCAGATGCCAAAAATGTCAGGACACTATGTCAAACATAAATAAAAACAGGATGCAGTCATTAGCAAACAAACCGTGTTTACGTCCAACAGCTTTACAAAGTGTTCCTGAGCCCATATGTTAATCTCCTTTATACAATCATGTGTTTGACAAAGTGTTGAACCTTTCATACCCAATCATGATCCTATCACCTGTTACCAATGAACCTGTTTACCTGTGGAATGATCCAAACAGGTGTTTTTGGATCAGTCCACAACTTTCACAGTTTTTGTTGCTACTGTCCCAACTTGTTTGAAATGTGTTGCTGCGATCAAATTCAGAATAAGCAGATGCTTACAAAAATCAATAAAGCTGATAAGGACAAACATTAAATATAGTCTCTTTGTACAGTTTTTATTTTGATTTATGTTTTATGCAGTGTCTCAACTTTTTTGGAATCTGGTTAATAAAACAATTCTACGTCTATTTGTTTTGGCATTAACAACAGACACCAACCTTCCTCTTCTTCTGAGCTTTCTTCTCAAGACAAGAGGTAAGAGACTTCAGCTGAGAGTGATAGTGCATCAGTCAACCACATCAAAAGCTCTTTGTAAAACTGCCGCATGGGAGTGAGGCTACACAGGTGCCATTACCATAGATGTAACCATGTCACAAGTGGCCTGCAGTTTCCCAGAGTGGAACTGAATGACATCCAATACATCATAAGTCAAAATTCAAAGCAGAGTGTGTCGGAAACATAATTCTTTCTCAAGAGCACTATCCCAGATGCTGTGAAATATTGTGGTTGAAGCATCATCATGTGGACCCACTTTTCATTCAGCAGGGCTCTCACATGTTTTTAAGAGTGAGGAAGAATGACTGCATCAACCGACAGAGTTCAGCCAGGTTCAGGAAGAAGAAAAAGCTGTTTCCTTTATACAGGATATTAAATTATGACTAAACTCAATGTCTTTTATATTAAAATAATGCACATGCAAACACACACACACACACACGGATAGTAAGAACACTCCACAAACACTAACTACACACACACACACACACACACACACATATTCAGGAACCAATCACAAACCTTAGAAAATAGAAACATTTTCAGTTTGCTTTTGTTGACACAGTGGTGACAGATCTCAGGTCATCTCAGGCTGTTTGTTCCACAGAACAGGATCGAAGTATTTGGGAAGAAAGAAATAGGAAAGGAAGATCGAAACTGAATTACCACAGGTGTCTGTCAGTGTCATGCAAAGATGCACAATCATTAAAGTGATTTTCAAAGCAATGTCCTGTTTTTGCTGACAGCTTCCATTGACTCTACAGAACATTACAACCTTTTTCTAGATCATTATTTTGGATGTACATCTTGCAAATTTACCGTTTGGTAAAAACCTGCTGTACACCCACTGCAGACTGACAAAATTTGTGGCTACCTGTAGCTGAACATAGTGGAGCATTTAGCAGCTAAAGAGACACATATTTCCCTAGAGACCAAATGTAGCTAAAACAGAAACACAACTACAAATGAATGATCATGCTGTTTGTTGCTGGTTGTGTAAATAAGCGAGTGCTAACTAGTTTACCACATCATCTTAAAATGTCGGTGTTGCCCCTAAGTGCCCCAAAAATCAGTTATTGCAGGTTTGGTTGCCCACAGCAAAATGTTGCCCCCCCCACCCCACCCCCAGATGATAAATCCAGCCGCGGTGCAACTGTTATGTATTACATGAGATCAAACTCTTAAAATAAAAACTTTGATTTGGATTTTAATTTGCTCAAAATCATAAACTTGGATGAATTTGCTCAAAGTTGATGAATGGTAATATTAATTGATAAAATGATCACCTGACCCTTCACTAGCGGCTGCTACACATACTGTATTGGAGACCTGGTTATAAGCATATAATTATTAATTTAATCCAATACATATATGTATATCCAGGATAATGATGATATATTGTGACAGACACACCTGGTTATAATCTTTTCTAGTGTTACTTTTAGCGTAAAAGCAGTAACTTACGTTTGTCCCACTAGATACATATAATAATAATATACAATATAGAGTAACTGATAAATATTGTTTCAGTTGAGTTGAGCCCATCCAGAATAAAGGTCAAAGTCTGCTCCTCCTCTGACGCATTCAGCAAGTAGGTCATGTATGAAGAGCCACCAGAGGAACCAGAGCCCTGTACTGAAGAATGTCAATGAATGTCAGCTTGTACGTACAGTTGGCAACGCGACTTTAGGATGACGTCATGTGAGCAAACAAGGCTCACATTTTATATCTCAATGCAAAACAATCTTAATGCTATAGTATTGATTTAAAAGCTGAGAAAGTTGTTGTAAAAATGGTCGGTATAATACCCTTAAATTAATCATATGGGGTCAGTCCTTTTGTCTTACCTTTTATATCTGGAGGTTATTAAAACAGAAGACAATTTGTTTTTATTGATCTCGGAGCTGCGAGCCTCAGCCGAAGAATGGCAAGCCGTCATCGATCATGAGATCACTCTTGTGGCAAAATTCAGCTGAAATGAATGATGTGATGCCGGCATTGATGCTGGTTATCACAATTGAGAACGTTAAAGCAAAACCAATGCTGTCACTCATCTCCCTGGATTCAGTGGAGTTTGTGAATTACCCTTCTATCTCTTCTTCAATGCGTTTACCTCGTGTAGCCTCTTCATGCATTCACACACACAGAGAGGGACAGAGCGACAGGCTGAGGAAGGAGGGGAGCAGAAACTAGAGGTAGAGAAATGATCTGCAATTTCATGCATTTTCCATATTTCTTTCTCAATGAGCCACTTCTTCCTTTCACAAATCGGTATGCCTGAGTTCATCTGGAAAAAAGAGAGTGGTCCTACCCATTCGCTGTGGCATACATTATCAGCTCTTTGCACATAGTGTAAACACACAGTTAGGGATTTGCTTCAGGGCACTTATCTCTGCTGATCCATACAGCGGCTGTATATGCCACATCAAGCTGAATACAACTTCTTTTGAGTAGTTTCTATACATGTGATTTCTATAAATAACGCACTGAACCCTTTGGTCTGGTGTTCACAGACAGCTGATGTTCTCGGTTTCCACTTCATTTGCTTTGAACCACACTATGAATCTCCATAAATTTGAGGGGAGATACAGATTCAGGTGATGATTCTCTGTAGGTTCATACAAGCGACCCCCTCTTTCCCATTTCACATCATCATCTGGCACATTGCTATGCTAAAAATAACACAAAGTGAGATATATTTTTTTGTCAATCAACTATGATAGTCACATTTTATTTCTTAATTTCTGACTGTTTCTGTAATTGTCACCCTGGCCAGCTCTTAATGTTGTTATTCATGTTTCAAGTCTTCGTGCCATGTCACTAAATCTCCTGATGTCTCAGGTCCTACTGCTGCTGCAATCATCTCATTCCCCTGACCTGGTTTCTCCCTGCACAGCTACTCACCTGCAGCTTATTCTCTCATTAGTCCCTCAGTTTAGAAAATACCAACTCGGTTTAGGTCATTCTCCAACTGATTGTCTAGTGCTTGTCTTGGTTATCAGTGGTCCTGTATTCTGTTCTGCTTTGCCTACCTGCACCTAAAAACAACACACGCTTATGCCCAAGTGACAAAGCCCCACAAGAGCTGTAGTAATGTTGACAAAGGAGTGAGTCAGGTGATGGTATTATACAGCAAAGTCCAAGTATAGGGAGGTGGTCAGGCTGAATGGATGGGTTAACAAATCACTGGACTTCTTGAAGTCAGCTTTGTTTTTTTAACCATATGTTCCTTATTGTAACCACAACAAAGCAAAAGTCTCCTGAACCAGGTACCACAATGTTTGACTCATCTAAACCAAGTCGAGGTTGTGCCTAAACCTGATGAAACAAAACTGTAATTTGTTTTGGGAAGCACAGAGAAGTTATGTCATCCTCCCGACTGGGGCATCAAATCACAAAATGTCTACATCTGTTGTCCTAGAGGATGAATTATATATTGTGTTGCATAATTTGTAGGACTTGTTTGGAATAAGCTATATAAGGCTTTGGCAACAACGGCAATGCTGTTCAGTAGGGTTCATTTGTTTTAGGTCCTTTCATGGCAGTTGTTGACAATTTAATGAGTTCGATGGTGCTGCTTTTGCATCATCAGCAGCAGCATCATTGTGGCTTGTATGCGACATTTCTTATTTTAGTTCTACGTGTTCCATCTTCAGATATTTATCAAGGCTGCCTCATTGGTTTACCTGATTTCTGGATTAACGTCATGCTCAACAGGAACACAGTGTGTTATTGTGTTTGCCGCCTTATTAACGCCAGACAGAGTTTTGATGGAGTGAGAATTATTCCATTGAGTGAGTCATTTGTCAGGGTCAACTCAGTGCTCACACTTTCACTTCAAACTGAGAAAAAATGATTCTCAGCTCCAGTCCACGATGTGGCATCAACACGTTACCTGTGTTTACATGGGGACAGCTGCAGCGCTCCCCTGTCCTCCCAGTGTCCAGAAATGTGCATGAGATGAACAAAATACTGGAAACACCAGAAGCGTACCAATACTAAGGAGCTGGTAAGAAGCAGCATCACACTTTGCATTCAGAGCAGCCTCCTTGAATGCTGTCATACGAGTCCTTGACTGTGAAGAAGGACACCGAATCGCCTCTCCTGAATTTGTTTATCAGTCATTACAGCGCTGGAATATGGGGCTCTCATGAAAAAAACATAGTTTGCGCCACAGGGTTAAACAGGCTCTACATATATGTATATATACATAACCATGCAGAATAATCTGATGGCTCCCATAAGATGACTGCTGGCACTATTATGGATCCATCACACTATAACAGATGTCAACAAACACTGTGGGTTGAATGTGACATTTGGCTCACGACAAATGTAAACACGTCTGTACTTCGTGTTGGAAACAGCTTGAATACAGAAATTTGCACATACATATGTATGAAAATACACAGTGTATGTGTAAAAGCAGACCCCTGAGTCACAGTTCAGAGATCTGGTTTCATGGTTTCTGCTTCTCTGTGCACTGACCAGTGACGCAAGTGGTTTGTGAAAAGCCTGTTCAGGCTTTTGATGAGACTTTGTCAGAGATGATTAAATTATGTGGTATTTGTAGCAGCAGTATATCTGTGGAATTCAGTAAACATTTGATCAAGTGTTGGATGGGATGGATGAGCTCCCAATTTTTGATTCTGGTTTGACACTCAACACTCAATCTGCTTCATCACATTAACTTTACTCAAATACTGCAGAATATTTCTAATATGTGACATCGCTTTTTTCAGCGTATCCCCTCGCACTTTAAAGTCATGAGAAGAGCTCAGAGGAAAAAGGAGGGATAGAAATCTCTCATGTGAATCAACCAAAATATTGGCAGAAAATGTTAAATTCATGTACTGCAGAAACCCATAAGAAACTCATTGTGAAAAAGGTTTTCAGGGTCTTGAAGCTTCAGATTGAATGGTGCTCGCTTTATGTGCTGATCCAGTGTGGTCATGTTTGGCATCTGTTATAATGGTCTTGTTTTGAGAGTCCTTAAGTTTCCCCTCATTTATTTAGCAGTTTTTGTGATGTATGTACACTCAATTAGTAAGATTGCTTCCGTCTTTTGAAACAGTATAACGAACCCATGTGAATGGAAATTCTCATCAGAAGTTTTTTGAATCAGTCAATTAATTTCTTGCTGCATGTACCGGATGTGTTGTTTAATTTGTCAAGTAATTCAATTAAACACACATTATGCTCAAGACAAGGTCGTCTGTGAAAGTGAAAATATATTGAGATGTTTCTTTGTGTTTTGTGCATGACGTGCTTCGCAATTTACTAAAACATCTTCAATGATTTTTTTTAAGGCTTCAGAGAGGAGACACCATGTAATAAAGAAAATAACATTTTGTTCCTTTCTTTTTAATCCTCTCCGACAAAGGTGTGCAAACAGACATATGCAACAATAATGACAAACAACACAAAGCCAAGAAAATCAGTGTGACAAGCTTCTGCAAGTTTCGTCTTAAATTTGCAAAATGTTCAGACTCAAAAAGTGTGATCACTGAACCACTACCGAAAAGATTCATAGGTCAAATGCATTTAATCCTCTTGTTCATAAAAATGTTTCAAAAGTGTTTGTCACTTTGTCATCCTGTCATGTCAATGTGCAAAAATCAATTTACACAAGTTCAATATTCTGTCATCTTTAGATCAGATGAAAATCACTTCATATGAAACTGTGAAATTCTTTGCTGTGTAGAAACTGTGTTGTATCCTTCAACCATACAGATTTTGAGAAACAGACCTCTTTTTTTTACTAATGAATTAAAGTCCTTCCACCTGAAAAACCTCAAAATCAATCTAAAGCCTACCCACTTGAAAACACACTAAAATGCTCACAGCCAATTATGATAGATGGCATGCTCCTCTGCAGTACTGTAAAATGGAGAGAGTGATTATTACGGGGCAAACATGCACACTGTGTCACAGCATTAACACTGAAACACATCAATTAATCGTATTTACCAACTCTCAGGGATGCACAAAAAAAGAAAAACTGTAAAGTGTAGGAGCATTAAGGTGGAGAGGTTCTTTTAATTTGGCTGTACGCTGTTCATCAAGCACACCGCTGGTTCATTGTCTCTGAGAGAAAACAAAAATGTGTGTGGGTTTTATCGCTCATCAGAAGTAGTTTTAGTATTGGAGTAGAAGTGATGGGAGACTCTGCTTCATTTGCCGGCCAGCAAAATGAACATATGACATGTGGGATCGATATTGATGAGAACAAGCTTGAAGGGATTTACTTGGGAGCCTGACTCACTTGAAAGAGACTCAACACTTAGCTGCTGACACTTAGGGTCGTGTCCATTAAGCAATTATCACATGTTAGAGTTTCTTTGAAAGTGTTCTGTGGAGCAAAGCTGAATTTCCTGAATGTATTAAAATTCAAGAATGTTTTTTTTGTCGGTTTTCTAAAATGCTAATTAAAAACACCTCAGGGTCTTTTCTGTAATATCTTTAGGCTATAATGATTAATGTGTTTGCCGGTGGAACATGAAAGAGTGGAAAATCACTATTAAGCAGGATGTATAGTGCTGTTTCTTTTCTATACTACAGTTGTGTCAGAAAGTCACATGCCATTCTTTTTAATATCAAATGACCCAGAAGTTGTATTTTTCTTTTAGTGTAAAGCTGCTCACACAAGCACTACAACCAGACGTTACTTGGAGGAGCTGTATGTGAGAACACATGTCTGAATCAGAGAAGCAAGGCATCAGACTAGTTCAAGGTCAGGGACTGGCAACAGGATACCTGGACCAGAGGATGGACCAGACAATGGATCTGTTCAAGCCCGAGAGGAGCGACAGATGGACACTCCTCTCCTTATTCCACCAGTTAAGTGCCCCTCAGCAAGGCCCCTTTCTCCCCTCTAAGATCTGCTCCCACTGCCTTTGTGTGTTGGGTGTGTTGTGATTCATGTGCTGTGTCCACCTGTGGAAGGGTGAAAAGCAGAAGTCAAATTTCCTGATTGCATTTAGCACGATTGATGTGGGACGACAATCAAGAAGTCCACATAATGTCCGATTGACTGATTGGTTGATTGTCTGATTGCTCGTGTGTGAATCGAGTCACAATGAGGCGTAGGTTTGGTCTCAACATTGAGGGTGACCTTACAACCCCAGGAAGGATACAAACATATTTTCTGTTTACTGGTTTCCACTCTTTTATTGATACTGAGGTTACATTCAAACCCATGTAGTAATTATACAAACACAAAAACTGTCGTTATGAATGAGTTGATCGCTTTCATTCATCTTCAATGTTGCTGCAAACAAAACATTGTCCAAAGCAAATAAAGGATGTCCCCACCTGATTCTCAGGAGTTCACACAAGCTTCAGTAAAGGCTGGAACAAATTATTTTCTCTAGCATTAATCTAACAAAAGAATTGACAAAGAATACTGCCTACCTGCTTCCTTTCACTCTAGTTGTTTTTGAGAAACAGCACTTAATGGCACTTTCTCCAAATAACTGTTTGTCAGCGCAAGAAAGAAATGGTCACATCTGAAATGCTGCAGCTCTGTTGAATCTGTGAATGTAAAGCTCTAATATTCCTTCTTCATATCTTGCTGCCAGCTAATGTATGTTGGTTATTAGCTCCACTGTGATGCATGTTGGAGTGGCTGAAGACATGGCTTCTCCTCAGAGTGCTCTTTATCCACACAATCCAGAAGCAGTGATCATCAGTGATGGCACATGAAATCAGGTCATTTATTTCTGCTATACACACTTAATGAAATGAGAACACTTATGCTCGCTCCTCAGAAAATGTTCAGGTCTGCAGTGTTACGTCATGTGTAGTAAGTAGTGTTCCCAGAGCATGGTGGTCGTGGCTGCAGCAATTTAAAACAAGATGAACATAGTTTACTTGACAAAGCAGTAGTGGAGTCTGTCAATAATGCCTCTAAACAGTGTGACAGGGCAAGAAAAAGACAGAGAAGAGGGAAAAAAAAAATGTTGCATCCCACCCGATCAGTAAGTCGTCTCTCATCGAAATTACATCTATAAACTTCCACAACACTTTGCCAGTTCTATTTTAAGGGAAAGGTAATTACTGCAAGGATCAGTGGGAAGGATTTCTCTAGAGAACAAAGTGCTATGTTCTTTAACTGCACTCAAGTTTTTATAGAAGTGGTCAAGGTGGATGTTTTGCGAACAAAGTTTGATACAGGATCACATCCTCTCCCAAGTATGTGGTTATTTATAGGCATCAGAAAAATGGGGTCAGTAAACTGGTCCTGTCATTTGCTTTAAGCTTTTCCATATTTGACCTAGGCGTTTTTTCCTTTCTATTCACTTCCATGCCAAGAGTTAGACAAGAAGAAATATCATTCACATGTCTGTATGGTAAGTATGAAGCGACAGACGACAAACTAAGCTGAGCATAAAGACTAAAAAACAGGGAGAAACATGTGTACTGATTTAGCAAACAAGAAGCAATAGTGAGCTTTAGACACATGGCACGTTGAGTCTCTTTTGGACACAGCCAGACGAGCTGTTTCATCCTGTTTCCAGTTCATTAAAATGTTTCCTCTTTATGTTGCTAAAACGCACTATTCGTGCAACGTTACATTTCTCTCTAAACATACACTCAGCAGCCAGTGTACTAGATGTACCTGGCTAAAATTAATGCAGCCCAATACCACTGACAGGTGTTTCTCTTATTGTGTCCACCCCATTTATAGCAGTGAGGGAATAACAGAAACAACTCTCTGTAATGGACAATTCAAAAACTTCACCCATAATGATGATCAACACCTCTCTGAAACACCTAAAAACACTGAGGCCAAATAAGTCGTTTCATCCAAATCGACGATGTCAATGAAATTGACAGGTCACAGCTCTATGATATAACCTTGTAACAGGCATCAGATGGTCATGGTTGTCTCACACACTATTTGCCAGACTCATTTCATTAACAGCTTCAGAGGCGCCAATCTGTAAAACCAAAAACCTGCACTGTGCTTGATCTCCCCTTTGGTCTGAAATGAACGGTCCCTTCCTTTACATGTAAAAGAGTGTTTGAAAAGCTGTCTGTGGAGCGATAATGGGCCACGAAACATTTGCTGCCATTTGCTACGCTTCACCAAAGATACGAAAATAATACATTTATAGGCTGTTGCAGGCGATTTGTGCAGTAATTGCCCCCAACAGCAAGGATACAGATTTTTAACAGAACTAGGTCATTAGTGTAGAGGCTGTCTGCAGCTTATATTCATCTTTCCTTTTCCATTAGTCTTCAATCATTAACATCTGAGGAAAAGACAAGAGACCGTCATGTGTTATGCTGAAATGGTAATGGCAACATGAGGGTAACACAACCTCGGTCAGCTCGATCTGCTGATTTATAAACAAGACAAACTTTAGCAGAACATCAGTCTTTTTATTTGTCTCTTTTACAGGTCTGCAGGAGCCACACAGGCTTCATCAGATTATCAAAGGTGTGTAACATGCAGCTGAGGCTGATGGGAATGTTTTGAGTTTTGCATCTGTTTGGACATAAACCAAAGTATTGTATAAAATAAATTGACCCGAAAGTTGAAGAATTACCAACTGACTCCTGAGCAGAACATGAATGTCTGACTTCACGGCAAGTCGTCCAATAGTCACTCAAAACCACAAATGTGAACTTTATGTTGGTGCTTGAGGAAATGTCAAGGTATCACCAAACTCAGTAGGGTTCATCCCTGTGGACCTGTATCAAATTTTGGCTCAGTTTTGTGACACAGAGTTGGTGAGAAATTATGTACATTTACCATATTATGTGTAAGAGAGTAACCTCTCAATAAAATATAGTCTAAAAACATCATATATATTTTTTCACTCTCTTCACTGTTTTGGAAACAAAACTTTCTCAATTTTGTATTCAGTTACACTCTTCTTGCTGTTTTTATGGATTTTTTTTATTCATTTGTTTTTTAGAAGCTTCAAAGGCGGTTTGTTTGGGTCTCCTTCATCAAGTAGCCACACCCAGGTTATGACTTTGTTCCATCTGCGGCAGAATAATAATGACTGAAGCAACAGTGGAAGATTCAGATGAAGTGTCAACAGCAGAGCGAGCAATTGCAGGGGCAAGACAAGGACTCAGTCTTAAAATGAGGTGTTGTTTTTGACTTTCAATGTTGTTTTTCAAGTTCAGGTGAAAGTCAGTGACAAAAGAATATTTCAACCTGTACTGCAGTGCGTTTCAACTAGACATGTATGGACTCACTGGTTGGCCACAGTATGTCCCAATGGATAACAGTACCTCTGATGATGTGATGAGCCCCATTGGTGCACCTCGGGGAACTGTACTGGTGCCATTCCTCTTCACTCCTAACATCTCAGACTGGATCCTGTCATCTTCAGAAGTATCCGGTGACTCCTCCCTCAACAAAGACAAGAGCTTCATCACATGGTGCAACAACAAACACGAAGACCAAAGAGGTGGTGGAGGGTGACCAGAGGAACAGGAGACCCCCTGTCCCGGTTATTATCCAGGGAGAGTAAGTGGAAAAGGTGGACTCATACAAGTTAATTCATACAACCGGTCCATAGATAAAAAAGAATGGACTGTGTGCACAACACTGATGTTCTCCCTAAGGAGACTCAGATCCTTCAGTGTGTTCAACAGGCTCCTGCAGATCATCTACCAGTCTAAAGTACTGCTCAGTTAATTGCTGTGTTGTGCTTGGATGGTGGCATCAAGGCCGACAAGACCAGCAGTACGTATATATCAACAGCGAATGTATTAAAAGCCCATCAACTGCACACTTTTACTCTATTATTAACACTTGAATGTTGCATTCATTAGAGAAAAAACTGTGCAATTGAAAGCAAAGTGCTGCCACAAAAAGGTGAATAGAAATGTAGTTCTGCAGAACCAACCACATCCCCCTCCACTCTCACTTGTTTATTGCCATCAGCTTCTTAAATACAGTGTGCCCTAATCAGTATGCCAGCATTGTTCACCACATGTGGCACCTTGGCTGTGGACCGACGTCAGACACTGGGGAAATGAGCCACTATCAGATTAATTTGTTATGCTTCAATGTGAGCCCAAAATCCAAATGTGTACAACTGAAATACAACCTCTGTCATCATCACTAATCCTTTTCTATACAAACCCTGCCAAACACAGTGTAAGTCCATTCAAAACAATGGGCTGTTAAAATGTTTCTATTATTTAAATCAAAGTGCAAATAGTGATTAATAAGGTTGTTTAAAACTTATAGTGATGTTTGAAAGTCTACATATCGACAGTTTGGTGGTCCGATGGGAAAAGAGACAGATGGACAAATAGATAGATAAAGACATATAAAAAAGGAGACAAACAGACAGATGCGGACAGACAAACAGGCCAGGACAAACAAACACAGACTGAATGACTGAGCACATTCAGCTCAGTGATGAGTTCACTGGGCAGGGTTTTTTGGACACAGCTGCCCTCCTGTGGTTATTTTTAGAAATGCAGTTTGGGTGCTTTTTATTTTTTATTTTTAGACCATTCAACAGAAATGTATCCAACTCAAACTGCATTTTGAGGCTGTAGTTTGTTGCTTTATTAAATTTTATTATTTATAATTAATGTTAATATAACATATGGACTTTGCACAATATCTATCTTTATTTCTCCCTTGTTTGTTATTGTTTTATGGCTTGTAAGTTTATTTCATTCTAATGCTGAAATTTAAAAAGTCAGTAACTAAATGATAAATAAAATATGCAGGAGATCAAAAACCTGTAAATAGAAATGTAGAAAAATGAACATTCATGTCCTCTTTTACTTTCTGACTCACACTACTTATCAGCCATGTTCATCCTGGGTGCAAGAGGTTGCAACAACACCTCATGTGAGACTAATGAACCATTATTAAAATCTACATTTTATTTATGTAAATTATTCATGGAGTTTAAACTTATGTCAAAATGACCCCATGCGACCGAGCCCTGGTGCATCCGTGTGAGCGTGAACAAAACGAGCTTTGTGTATGAATAATTCAGTTGCCAAAATCTGTTGCGTAACCTTGAATTTGTTTTGCTTATGTGATGCCCCATCTTATTTACCCATCATCGGATGTTTCAGCTAATGATGTTCAGCGATGATGGGAAAGTCGTGTCTCACTTCTAATTTTCCCATCCAGCAGCTGAGTGCTTTCCTTCCAAATATGTGATGTGTGCAGGGAGCAGGAGTCTGGGCTGCTGGCTGACTGCCCGGCTCCTGAAGACTTTGGACTCAGGACAGCAGTTTGTGCAGTGAAGCTAATGATCAGATGGTTATCAGCTTGCTCGAGCACACAAACAAGCAATAAGGGCCCTGATGTTACACCTCTACTGTGTGTCGTTTTTATAGAGAGACAGTCATCAGCTTCATCTCCGCTCAAACTACTGGAGGTGATTGCTGATGTGCAGGAAAACACTGTTGTGTTTTAGACTAAGGTTTTGATACTTCACAGGTTAGGCTTTCTATCTATTGTTTACTGTTTCAGTCTGTTTCCAGTCTTCATGCAAAGCTGACTGACTGGTAGCTGTAACTTCCTATTTACTGCACACATAAGAGTGGTATCAATCTTCTCATCTAACGCTCTGCAAGACAGCAAATAACTGTGTTTTCAAAATGTCAAACTTTGCATATCCTCCTTTATCCCATCGCTGAGTGTGTCTCCTTTACAGAGACGTGCAGAATATCAAAAGTCTCTGGAGTCAAGTGAGAAAGTGAGTCTGTCTATGTGACAGTATTAAATAGCCAGTAATTGAGTTTTTCCTGCCTTTAGCATATGAACAGAAAATTGCTCTGCAGATGCCATTAATTTAGCTGAAACAGCCTAAAGGATTGTGAATAAATACAACTGTATATAGAGCTATTAGTCCTATGAGCTCTAGTTCTGCATTATATTTGATCTTGTCGTGTGACCCTTGATGTAAATCTTAGAGAAATTCCTTGCAAATGCAATCAATAGCATTCCTCACATTCAGCACACATTCCCCGCCACTCCCCTTTTCTCAGCATAATTCAGAGCATGAATTTCAGACAAAGGGGCTGTTACACAACATGGGACCCCTGCAGTAAGGTGAGCTCGGCAGCCCTCCAAGGCCGTTAAGACGTATATGCATGCTGAGAGGACACGCTCTGCACATGCTGCGTGCAGTATGTTGCACGCAAACTGGATATACTGTAAAATAGGCCGAGCCAAGCCGTCGTTAAAAGGTTAATCCAGGATGAAATAGCCTTCACATTCTGCATGTCACTAATGTTTCTGAGCATAGTAAAGTGACTAAATCAACTGAAGCATCTTTAAGAGACTCAACTGTGGTCATTTCCACTCAATGAATTGGAAAACGATTCTTTTCATTCTATCAGTCTCTACAAATTCAAAATGTTCTAATTTTAACGTGATAAGAAGAGATTTTATTTCTGCAAATTAAAGCAGAGCTGCCAATGATCAGAATCTATTTGGATCTTCACAGAAAATTAGACTAATATTGATACTAATGTAAAATTGAAAACTGGGCATATCATCGGAAAAGCACCTTTGATATTCGTCTCTTTACGTTTGATCTGTGAATTATTTTATGGGCCCTGAAAACCTGTTTTCTCAATCAGCATCTTATTATGGTTGATGTAGTCCTTCCTGATCTGTTGCACGCACCAGTCAGAGTTTAACAACATCTGGATCAATATTAAATGACAGTTGTGAAGCTGTTTGTGTCACAGGCAATCAGATTTGAAGAAACCACAAGTACACAGTCATGATGAAGCACATTTTGAGCTTATCAAGTTTATTAAGCACTGCATCTAAATATTGACGGAGGATCTTTGATTTTTGTTTATTTAGTCATGAATATGTAGTATTATATACAGTAGAAATGCTTTTCAGGGGGTCTGAATTTCCAGCAGTGTGGTTTCTAAATGATTAGTGAGTTGAGAGTCTTCCTTGTTTCTTGGCAACCTCACAATAACATCAAGACTCCAGGAAGCTACTGTACCATGCCAAGAAATAGCCCATTACATAACCCCATTATATAAAACCACAGCGTCTCATTTTTACACTACAGGTTCGAACAGGTTAAACAAATGAGATGTGAGTGGTACCAATCTTCTCATCTAATTCTCAGGAAGAACATGAATTAACAAAAGGGATCATTTTCAAGCACAGTTATATCTGTTTTGATTTATTTTCTGAATCATTCTTTTAATTCGTGCACTCCAAGAAATATTGATCAAACTGATGTTGAATGAGTTTTATCTGTTTTTGTGAATAATTATTTGGAACTGTTTCATGAAGAAACACCAGTTACATTTTTGTGGCATTGGAATTACCTGCAAATACCTACGAGAAGCAAGTTTCAGTACAATATCAGTGTCATATTGACTTAAGAAAAAACGCCTTCTCTTTACAGATTATTTTTAATTTTAAGACATGTTACTGTGTTATTATTTCTTCAAACTGGAGATTTAAATTATCAGTGTGCCAATAATGTCCAGTTTTATGTGTGTCGCTGTAGATGATGGCCACATAGGTAGTGTCTGCTGCAGGTGGAGGGGGAGGCACCATTTCTACCTCTCTACACCCATTACGGTGCGATGACTCACTCATCCCCATGCCTGATTTAATTTACCGGCTCACGTGCGAAAATCTGTCTCTCTTCCCCTCCACGTGAACCCCTCATGTGAGAGGAAACGTTTTCCCAATTCAATCACCCATCTGATATTAGATCAAAACATTATCGGCTGTGCCCTGTGGACATGACCACCCTGCACTCAGTGGAGCATCAGGTTATTAAAGGCTCAAACGAACAAATTATCTGTTGATCTGCAGGTTCATGTTATTTATCACACATTTAGACGCTAAACCCAAAATACAAATTGCTTATTTTATCATTTAACGATCCGTTATGGGAGAAATGCTCTAAATAATTACCTTTATAAATGATCATATTAGTTAAGAGCCTTTCTTCTGAGCTGTTCACAGACATTATGTACTAAACCATGTTACAGCTAAAGAGAGACTGAAGAGAAGTCAGACAAGTGTCTCCATGATAAATGTCAACATGCACGTACTTGTTACTCTGAGTCTGTTTGACTGAGTCTGTTTGTTCTCATAAATCTATCATACACATCAAGAACGCTTGGCAACTTGTCAGAATAAACCTCCACCTGCTGCCTTTAGTGACAGTTTGAAATAAGACAAATGGAAAAAAAATAGACATGCAATAAAAATCTGGCAATCTGGTACGCTAAAGGTTTTCATGTAAGAGAAGCCATTATCATGAAAAAGCACCAAGTGAGACCGACCTTTGAACCTCCACCACTTTCACCACTGTGGGTTGATTTATGGTTACCTTATTTGGAGAGCTGTTGAACCGCAGAGCTCTGCAGGGGGTCCTTAAGTCTGCAGGGGAGCTTAGCAATGGCAAAAGGGCACAAGCAAAGGGATAGTTGGCATTTTTGAACAGTTAACACATTTCTTATTGAGCATGTTTAACGAAAAGGCTCATTGAGCACCGTGGCTTGTTTTACAGTCCGCACATTCCAGACCCCCTGTGTAAAGCCTTTATTAGGAAATTGAAAGTCATTGTCAGGTTGGCAAAGCCTGTAATGCCACAGGAGTCCAGGTGTGAACCTCAGCTGAAACACGGGACATTGGGCTCTTGCTGTTTCTTATATGACAACATTCTGAGCATTTCCTTCCTATAGAAGTGAGTGAGCTGCCATAAAACAGTGCAGTCCGCTGTTAATACCTGAGTCTAAATGGTGATTCACCATTTAAAGGAATGGATTGACATTTTGGCAAATATGATTATTAACTTTGTTGAGTTACATGAGAACAATTTTATTACAGGAGGAGTCCCCTTTCAGTTTTTAGAATGCATAAAGTTTTGATACTCAGATGTGTGGGATGATACCGAAATTAGATCATTTAATGATACTGTGTATAATGTCCCTCATTTTTCTTTTACCTTCAGCTCTGGTTAGCAATGCTAACTATAGCTTTAACTGCTCATTCACTCCATTCTCTGTTAGACGTAGGAGGTCAAACTTAGTGTCTAGGAGATATTTACTCTTGATTTTGGCAAACCTCTCACTGTCCCAGCCACAAACTGATAGACTTCAAATTTCTGCATATGATGTATGTCACTCTCAGGAAACTCCATCTGATGAAGCTTATATCCTGTCCTGACTATCCTCTCCGAGCTCGGCCCTAATGGGGACACGGGGTCTCTTCTGCACATGTATTGGAAATTGCCCAGGGTTGGTGCATTTCTGGAAAATGGTATCTACAACTTTATCTCATCTGCATGATATTAAAGTCCCATTTTGCCATAATTAGGTCTGTCATTTCATCAGACGCATGCACTTTTTGTTTTGTCTGACAGCAGCAAAAAAGTTACCCCTTTGCTGGCAGCCTCCCTTATTCTGTCCTGTCTGTTCTATTCTGTCTATCCTTTATAGGGTACACGAACCTCAGACTAATTGATTAATTACTATTTTATTGGAAAATTAGAAAGCACAGTATGAACTTAAATGTCATAATGCAAGTGTCCGGTCTTCCTTTTCTTACTTAATCAATGCGAGATAATTCTACACTCTATGTAAAATCCTGTTTTACAGGATGTTTCAGTTCATATTTGTTCGTTTTTGTGTCAGTTCAAGACAACATTGTCTTTATGTTCAGCACAACGGTTTAATGAACTGACTGCGAGTCTCACCTTCTCCTTTTTATTTCTTTGTTTACCAGGTCTCTGAACTTGCTGACCTCCTATCCTATTTAAGTTGCTTACACAGTAATGAAATAAGGTCTGCTTGTATTTAATAAGGTACAAGAAAATTAAGTTGTCTTACTGCATTGATCAGTTGTGTGTCTTGAACACATGCTTCCAGCCCGGCAGGAAACTGCTCTCAGAGGAGGGTCTAAAATGTGACCTGCAGCGCTGAGATTTTGCTACACGTGTCAGACTGTTTTGTATTTCACCCAAAAAAATGAATGACGTTTGGTGTATTTACATTTTATTTCAGATGTCAGTCAACGCCGGTTGTTCAGTCACAGAATCCTTAAATCTTTTCATTCTGATTACGCTTGTTCAAAAAAACAGACAAAACCATATGAAGATTGACTGCACAGTTTACTTTCATGCAGGTTTTGTATCTTTGAAGCAGAGAGACGCTGTGATTACCTGCAGGCAGAGCTGGCACACAAATCATCAGCTGCCTTTTGATGATGCCACAGAAGATGCTGAGCACAGACTGTGTCTTATGTTAAAACTAATTAAGAAATGAAAATGTCCAGAGTATTCAGGATGGCTGCTGGTGGAATTATTGTTTGATGTGGATTTTGTTGAAGTCCATTTTCTGAGGAACATTAAGAAGTGTGCTTTATACTTTTTCACAGATACAGTCCTTGTTTGTTCACCTCATTCTCCCACTCAGTGACTTTGACCTAAAACATTCAGTCAGGGTCCAGTGATTTAGTTACTGTTTGACTTGAATGTTAAGAGTTGAGAGTCACAATGTGCAGCCTTGAGTTTGCCACATGCACCATCGTCTCAGAAGCTGCCACACTCCTGTGATTCAGTTTGCTAAAATGGCGGCGTAAGCAAACACATCCAGGAAGGTGAAGGTGTAAAAGAAGCCTCCTGCTGTGACAAACCACAGTTTCAGCTACAACATACTGATACTGGCTCAAACTCTGCTGTGAGCATCATGAATCTACGGTCAGTGGTGAGAACAGTGTAATGGTGTGAGGACTTGTTTCTTGTCCTGTGGCCTGTTTGAAAGCAGGTTGTAAACCACAGCACCTGTTTTTCCAGTGAGTGAAGGAAGACGATGTGCGACGTCATGAAACACTTTCCATCTCCAGTTGATTACAGGAACAAGATATTGAGTGACTCCAGTGGTCACCATCAGTCTGCGTGTTAGGATGTGTTTAAATCTTCAGGATGCACAAATATAATCTAATGCTACATATCACAGCACTAGCTAATTTGCAACATCTGTCCCTGTGCTATTATAAAAACAGATATATACGGACATTACAAAATCCATGTGCAATGATGCAAAACACAGATAATAAACAATTTAGAAGAGAGGGGCCATAAGCCAAGATAAAGGAACAATAACATTAAAAATTGTAATAATATAAGATGCTTTATTATCCATAATCTCTGTTGTCTGTTTCAAGGATTTAAGGTATGAATCATTTTGATTACCATATATTGATCCCCTGAACAGACAAACCAAGTTTTTTATTATTATTATTTTTAAAAGCACGCTTTCACCCAGAGATCTCCTGGCATCAGTGCATAAAGGAAGTCCTTGATGTTTCCTTCACTAAATCAATATTGCACAGTTCAGAGAGCAGATGCCTTTTGTATCACACAGGCCTAAACTAATACACCTTTATTTATTAAGGAGTGAACTTTGTGTATTGGACAAAAGACTGTTATGGTATAGTATTGGTAATCACATTCAGTTATTAATGCATCTTCATAACATGGAAAAGGTGAGATGTTATGAGTCTATTTACAGTTTATTTTTTTCAACTGTAATGGTATAAAAGTTGCTCATTTACCTGTTTGAGACCATAACGATACACGATCATTGAAGGCAAAAAATATATATATTCTGTTGTTAAATGCAGTGGTGCTAACCTGCAGCACGACAGCAGTGTCAGGATACTGATGTGATCAGCTGAGCATGGGCACCCTGTGTACTGCTATTATATACTGCTTCATATATGACACCAGCAAGGGGTACAAGAAAAGGTGGCTCCTGGGTGGATGTAATAGATATCTGAGATGTGCTGTGAGAGGCTTTGAAGTGTGGAAGCTTTGAAGACCAGCGGCAAATTATTTACTTTGCTGATTGTAAAGGCTGGAGGACAGTGACGTACACACAGCTGCTTAGGTTCAGCTCATACATGTAGTGTCATATGCTGCATGTTGCACCATGGCTCAGGCAGCACATGCAATAATACACAGAATACGCTGCAAAAATTATTGTCTCACAGTGCATCTTCATGACCTTTGGCCAGCACTTTATCTTGCATAAAATTCATCTAATGGTGTAAAGTGCCTTTTTACAGCTTCTTACCAGCACAAATGTTTTTCATTTTGCTTAAATGCATTTCAGTCATCATAAACAGTGCATCTTCTCCTCTCAGTTTGCCAAGTGCAGGAGACGGATGTTTCAGATCAAGGGTTGTGAAATAAGAAGCTAATTAACATGCTAATGCGTTATTGTAATTACATACATGTAATTACCTACTCTGGCACCAATATACCAAAATCCCTTGTATGTGAAAACACACTTGGTAATAAATCCCATTCTGATACTGTAATTATTCCAAATGCAAAGTGGAAACACAGCTCATCCACTTTAATGTAGGCAAATCATAAGATGTGGTTTAATTATCATATGTAGACTTTCATAGCTTCCTGAAACAAAGTGAAGCTGAAGGCAGATCTTGCATGTGAAACATCAGGTTGCTGTTTCGTCTGGGTCCTTTTGTGAAGCGACCCAGAGGAGTCACAGACTGTGACAAGGACCTGAAGGGGCCAGACCGTCTTTGTCCCAGTCTTGCTTTGTTAACCTGTGGCTTGTTCCTGTCAGATTCCTCATATACAAGAATGGCAGAGAGGCGGGGGTCTGGCACCAGCTTACCTGCCATTTGCCCTCCTGCTTCAATAGCCACAGAGATGGACATCGTCCTTAATGACAGAGCTGCTGCCTAAGATCAGGGTTCAGGACGAGTTTACTGGAGTAGGTCAGAGACAAATTAGAGGAGAATTCTCAGATGGTAAAAATGAGGTCTAACATGTGGAAAACACTGGAGGAGATGTGAGAGGGTTTATTCAAGTTGTTCAGAACCAACATCAAATGTGTGGACAATCCCAGTCATTTAATATTCAGGGGGCAGTTTTCAGTTCTCAGTTCTTGCAACCTGAATTATCACTGTTTTTAAAATGTCATATAACAACAAATACATTCAGTATATTCTAAGTAAATTCTGATCTTTTTTTAATGTGATAAATTTAGTTCTTTCTTCTTCTTTTTTTTTTTTTTTTTTACATCCACACGTGAAGTTAAACTCAACCCTGCTCGTCCACTGAAGGTTTTCTGACTCATTCACAATATCTGAGCATTAGAGAAAAGAGTCCACATATTCACACAAATGAGGCCAGTTTCTCTAAATATAAGAATAGGTAACAATGCATTAGGAGCATTAGGAGTATTTCCTCAGGGGTAGCAATAAATAACCACATTACAGGAAAACTGGAATTTTAGAATCAACAAAAATGAAAAACATACATTTGTCAACATTTTACACTTTATTTCCTTTTAAGCCGTAAAACAAGGTTTAGACAAACAACAATTTTCAGTAAATACAAGACCCATAAGAATTGAACATGAGAGAGCTCATAAATATCGAGTTTGTTCTTTTGCTTTACAGTGTTTAGACTTGAATAAATACAAACATGTATGTTTTTTTACGTTCAAAAATGAATTACACCAGTGAGCAGGACACTTTTCAGTCACTTTGTTCCAGCATTTAAAATGTTTAACTTGTGAATTGAAGATTTTTCTTCACTCATAAGACATTTTCTTTGGTTATCATCTATAGGCACGTTTAATTTGTGCATAGAAGTTCTTCCAATCTGACGCCAGTGCTGGTAGAAGTAGCTTGTTGCATACCTGGTTGCACACAAAACTATATGACATGTCAAGTATCTGCATAACAAATGAGACTATGTCATTTCATCAGTCTTCTGTAGCTTGAAGTGCTGACACCAAAAAACATCGGTGACATTGTTTTGTCTCCATGTTTTCTGAAGCTTAATGGCTTTTTTTGTTCTCTGGAGTCTTTCCACACTTTTTAATGGAACACAGCTCCCACCTCTGTAGCGTCTCGGCCTCAGGAGACTTCATTGCCACCTTTGGCACAGTAACATGCGACACTGTAATATCCATCTCTTATGGAGATTCACAGAAAACTCCCTCCTCTTCTGTGACTAAAAGGAGTCTGTCCGTCTCCTGGTAAACACTGCAGACATGCTTTTCACTATGCCCCTGAACCCCAGAGGCCTCTTGGAGGTCAGCTTGGCGTCCTTCATCCTGTCCACCAGCCCGTGAAACACCATGAGCACGCTGTGGTAGTTCTCGGCCGCTGACACCTCGTAGAAGTGGCAGTCTGTTTTGAGAGCCAGCAGCCAGCCCTCCTCGCTCAGCACCGTCCTCCTGTGGCGCAGGTCCCTCTTGTTACCCACAATCACTATGGGCGCCTTGTCTGCGTTCAGGTAGTCTTTGGTGGATTTGATGGTCTGGATGAGCCTGCTGACCGTGTTGAAACTGGCCCGGTCGCAGATGCTGTAGACCAGAACGTAGCCGTCTGCCCACTGGACCTTCTTCTCAAAGAGCGACGTCTCCGAGGACAAATCCTGTGACATCAGAACATTTAAGTTCATCTGCAGCCACAGCCAGAGGTGGAAAGTAACAACCAGCTTTTACTCAAGTACAAAGAGGACGAATAGAGTTAGATTATACTTTACTTTATACTTTTACAGCACAATATTTTAGACAGAAATATTGTACTTTATACACTGCATTTACACTTAGACTTCCTTAGATTTAGATTTAACAGCTTACTTTGCGGATTCAGATTTCTAAAAATATAAAATATAATATAAAAAATAAAATCCTTATTAAAGATCAGCAACATTTAAATGCTGCTTACAAGTGTCAGCATTGATAAAACAATATCTTACTTTATAACAGTATGAAAGCGACTTTTAAGCCATGCACTAGATACTTAAGGTACATCTTAGTAAACTTCTACTGAGTCAATTTTTAATTTAAGAACATTTACTTGTGGTGGATTATTTTATAATTGCAGTATCTCATTTCTACTTTTACTTAATTTGAGGATTGGAACAGCATCATTAAACTAGAAATCAGTGATTATGATTATCGTCTCCTTACCTCAGAATAAGGTGTGTCCCAAATATTGAGAGTGATTTCTCTCCCATCTACCATGAAACTGTGACTGTAGATGGATTCTGTAAGACATAAAGTAAAGTTAATGAAAAGTTCATTGAAGTTAAAAGGCTGGATTGCGTTCATGTTAGTAAGACTGGACACTTACCAATATCTCCATACTCTCCAATGAATCTCCGAGTCAAGAGTCGCACAGTCAGAGCTGAAAAACAATAAGGCTTCATCAGACCATGTGAAACACAAACATAAATATGAAACTATGTCCCTTCCGCTGACACGCTCTCACCTGATTTCCCCACACTTTCTGTGCCCATGACCACAATGTTGGCTTCCATCCTCAGTCAAACAGCTGTGTGGAGCAGCTCAGCTCCATGTAAGAAGGAGAAGGAGGAGGAGGAGGAGTAGAAGGAGGAGGAGGAGGAGGAAGGGGAGGCTGCTGCTGTGGGTTCACAGCTCCTCTTATAGGACAGAGCTGTGGGCGGAGTAAACAAATCAAACACAACAATAACAGTAATAATTCAATGAGGTCTGTCACATGGGCGGGATCACGGGAACCTGCCACACTGAGCAGGTGAAGGAAAACAGAAAATGAAGTTTGCTTTAGTGTTATTGTGATATAAAGTAATAAAGTACAATATAAAGTACTTCACTTGAGTACTTCCATTTTATGTACGTTTATACATCAATTTCACTATATCTCAGAGGTAAATATACTTTTTACTCTACTATATTTGTCTGAGCTTTGGTTACTATTGCTTTTCCTAATACAAATGTTCATAGACTTCCTGCCATGTATCTCAAAATGCATGATGGTCTTATAGAATATGATGCATCGTTGTAGTTTAAACTACTCAACAGTATATAAAGGAGTCAGACTGAGCTCAACCTTAAACACTGACAGCAGCAAAATGCATAACGCATTAGTGCAGCAGTGATCTTCATCCAAAAACATTATATATAATATTAATACTTTGACAGGGACCATTTTACTGCAAAAGCAATACTTTTACTTTTGATACTTTAAGTACATTCTGCTGATAATACTTACATATTTGGGTAGTCTTTGATGATTTGATTAGTAGCCTAAGATTTGAATGCCGGACATCTAGTGGAGTGTTTTTGCAGTGTGGTATTGATATTTTTACACAAAGAAAAGATCTAAATACTTCTTCCACCACTGATTAGTACATTTACCCAAGTACAGAGTTACTTAAAGATGAAGTAATTGGAGGCACTTGTACGCTTACAGGGGTTATATTTATGTATATATTAAGTACTGTTTTTTTTCAGTTCGTTAAGTATATTTTTTACTGGTACTTGTAATACAGTATTTTGCGTTATGGTATTGTAACTTTTTCTTCAGAAAAGACCATGGGAGACCATCAATCAATGATTAATACAAGTTGCTCTAAAACTAAAAGTCACACTTTAACTGTTGTGAGGATGTATTCTGGGCATGTTTTATATGTAGCCTATGTAGAAACCTTTAACAGCTCCACAGGTTTTGAAGTTAAGGCTTGACCTCTTTGTTGCACCTTGCTGTTTTTGTCTTCTTTGCCACTGTCAATGCAGTGTAATAAGTGTATAAGGACATAAGGCTCTTTCTATTGGTTGCTGTAATATTAGTAGCAACCACAAGGGGGAAGTAGATTTCAATAAATGTTTTCACAACAGATGAGTTTGTTTTGCTTCCTGGAGCCAGAAAAGGAAGAGGAGGCAGGTCGGACACTGATTGGCTGAACAGAAACAGACCCTCCAGATAATTGGCTGTTTGTGGAGCTCGACTGTAACACCCTCACTCAGTGTGTGTGTGTGTGTGTGTGTGTGTGTGTGTGTGTGTGTGTGTGTGTGTGTGTGTGTGTGTGTGTGTGTGTGTGTGAGAGAGATTTGTCTTTATCTTGTTCAGCTTTACTTGCTCCTCTGTGGGCTACAATTTCCTGTTTTAATCTGATTCCTTGCAGTATCCTGGTTTCCCATGTGCTCATAAACAACAAAAACTCCTGTTCATAAATCACACAAGATCAAGCCTGGTATAATTTGAAGATGCACCTTTATTAAAACATGTTTTTTTGTGCATTTGCCTCTTATTTATTCTCCTCTTTATGCTCTTGTAGTAAGTTTAGCTCCTCTGTGACAGAAGCTGCTTATTTAAGCTGCAGCGCTAAAACCAGATCACAGAAACCCTTCACATCATCTCTGATATCATTTCCTCTCTCTTATCTCGTGGAAATAAGATTATTCTGAGGCTGGAAGCTCCAGAAGAAGATGGGATTCATATATTTGGCTGTTTTTTTAATGTATATATGACAGTCATGACTGATTTTCTATCATAAAATTTGCACATAATATGTAGGTTTTACCCTCAGAGGTTTTGTTGGAGCAATGCGAGCATCGTAATATTTAGTGTGTCACAAGATAAATGTATTTGTTACTTGTTTAGCATCTAAGTTAGGAATGTGTGGACATGCACTTGTAGTTATCATCTTTGTCCTTGTGTTTGGTGCATAAACTATGAATGTACTTATACTGAAGAATGATCAGTGAGCCAATATTGTGGAACTTCACATGTCTATATTTATCATTATGAGAGGTGTTAGCACTGACTCATTAAAAAAATCAGAGATAAATAAGGCCACATTGTAAGCAATTATGTTCATTTAAAAAATGCACATGCAGGTTATATTATAAACAAGAGCATCATAATTAATATCATATTCATGTGGTTTAAAAACACATTAATTAATGTACATTCATAGTTGAGAGCATTAATGTTTATCATCGAGTCCAGACACTTTTTAATGATTTGATGAAAGCAGTTGTCACAGTTCCCAAGCTGTCAGCATCAATCAGCTTCATCATCACGACACGTCTGTGTGAAATTCATCACATATCAGAGGCACATTAAGTTTCCTGGCCAGCGAAGGTGCCACATTCATGAAAATTCATATTGTCCAGCTGCAGATATACAACAGTGGTGAGAAATAGTTTTGGTCCCAAGGCGCGTGATTGAGAAGGAAACAATCCCAAAACAAATTATCTGTATCTAAAATATACTTATAGGACCCAAACTGATATTAATACATCTGTAGGTCATTCAGGTTCTTTTACAGTGTTTCCAGACGTTTTTGTAAATGAGAGAAAACACTTGCCTCATAGTCTGTGTCCCATAATGATTTCTTTAATTAGATGCTTCACACTAAATCAGCTTAAGATAATTTATTTTCTTTATATCTCTAAATCTCTATTGTTTTGTCACTGCTCTTCTCTGTTCACCCCACACAGGATAATTTGTTCCAAATGGAGAATTTTATGGTAAATGACAAACTTCACTGCCAACACATTTCATTCAGTCACTGGTAAGTAAGTAGCATAACTTATGCAAATGTGCCTCAGTGTTTGTGGTGTACGAGGACCTTCACACTTCTCTGTTATAGTAGGTGGTGTTTAACAGTGAGCTAAGCTGAACGTTGACTGGAAGTCCTGCATGAATGTCTCCTGCATGCAATGTATGAATAAACATACAGTGAACATTGCAGCATCATTTTAAAAGTGAGATTTTTAGGATTGAATGCAAAACATCTTTGTCTTGAATGCTCCATAATTCATTCAGTGATTTAATACAAAGCAGGACTTACAAAATCGAAATGTTTGAGTTTAATCATTATGAAAGAGCCAGGTATTACTGTGTGTATTTAAGTTAATACCAAACCAAATATTTATTATCACTTTAAAATGCATATTTTTCATCATGATTTCAAGGAATAAAGACAGGAACCTTTGGAACAGTCAGAGGTACAGTAGTAATATACTCTCAGTAAGGTCTTTTCATCAGACGCTGTTTCACAGGAAGCTGCCTCCGCTGTGTGTGCTTATGCAAATAAATCTTCTTACAGACTTAACTTACACTCACTCTATGTATGCGGTAATTCCACTTTTCCTGTTTCAGGGCTGCGATAAGGAAATAAACTGGAAACTGTCCTTCTGATAGAAGACGTCTGATGGCAAGCCTTATTCAAATTTACACTCAATTTGCAATTCCATTTGAAACGTGCCGCTTTAAATAAAGAGGGATAAAAATGAAGTGAGGCAGCGGTACGAGATGTGTACACATTAAATTTACATTCATGTTCAGCTCATTTTAAAACTATTAGGCAACATAAGTGTGTTACGCTGGAAAAGAAGATGTTCAGATTCCACATAGTGTAGACAGCCTTAATTTGTAAGATGGTTCATGCTGAAAATATTTCTCACCTCTCTGAGAAGATGAACACTGACTGCAGTAAAACCCTTTTTCACACGCTTCCTCACCTGTATTGGTTCAGCTGGAATATGGCTGTGTGTGTATATACTTTCTGCAAAAGTCGTGCATCTACATTTTCTTGACATCACACACAGATTTATTTTGCAGCTGATAGATGATTTCTTCCCACTACATTCACGCTCATGTCATAAACTCTGGTGCACAAGCAGTCAAAGTGTAGCGAGAGATCTGATTGGCTGCTCGTGGGCAGAGGAATGAGCTGTTAACACAACACTGACATATTATCACTGACATCAGAAGTTGTTAAATGTGTCAGCAAAACAGTTGCCTTTTTACACATCCAGCAAAGAGCAACATTAGCATTCGTTCGGAGTCATGTTTCAGTCGACCTGATGAATGAGAGTCCAGATTAAACCTTATTCATAAATGTTCGTCCTGAGGGGAGCATGAATGTCTGCACCAAATTATACAGCAATACACCCAGAAGTCATTGAGACATTTTACACAGAGCCTCGTGGTGGTGCTAGAGGAAAAGTCCGAGCATCAACAAAGTCAGGAGGATTCATCTTCTTGGAACCACAAATGTCTGCACAAAAAATTCATTGCAATCTATGAGATGATTGCAATCTGACTGACTGACTGACTGATCTCTAAAACCATCATTGCTAAAAACACTGATTAGAGCCGAATGATCCGGTCTGATCTGAATAGGTGCAGTGTTTAGATGGAAAGTGTTTAGTCTGCATTTTGTAAAACAATGAGATTTTGAATGAGAATATTTATCTCACTAAAGGACGCGCAGGAGAAATCTATATTTATATACAACTGGAGACAATGGCAGATTGAGATTTCAGTCCGGAGCAAACAGATCATTTCTTCAGGATTAATCAGTAGCTCGCAGCTGATAAAACCGAAGACATCCATCATCAGCGGCCACTTATGCTCTGATGCTCTCATTAGACAGCTGCGATACAGGATTGGAGGGGGGGGGGGGCAGGCCATTAGCATGTCATTTCCCAGACAGGAAGGAAGCTTTCAGCCTCACACCGTTGGAATTACAGGATGAGGAAAAAAGACCAGGGCACAGCACCTTTTATACACAGAGACTGGAATAATTCCTCCTCCCTCTCTGCCAGCGCTGGCAGGGAGACAGGAGGAAATAGACCTCTCCAAACAAAATCCAGCAAATATGTCCAGTTGTTATAAACAACTGTGAGCCTTTACAATGGCCTCAACTGAATTTTAGCTTGCATCTGATTGAAAATAGTTCAGTTGAAAGTCCACATCATATGTAAAAGAAGGGTGATATATAAAGCACTGGATCCACTTTGCCAACTTCCTCAATGAAAAGCCGTCTTCTCCAGGCCGCTCTCCCGTTGCGGCTGAGTTTGTCAGGCGACCATATGTTCACATGTTGCTTTTAGTTTGGTTGCATTTGACTCCAAGAATGGTTGTGCGCTGACTGGGAAAAGTGCCGCCTGAATATTTCATGGTATATATGGTAAGTGGTTTGTAATTGTCCCCAGAGGCTCTGGAGAACTTCACATAACGTCCTCCCCTCTGCTCCCATGTTTCCTCTGAGCTTGTGCCCCGAATGTTTTCCACAAAATAAACCACAGAAATAATTATTTATAGCAACGTTTAGCAAAACATTCACTATTTTAATATTGTTGTAGCTAAAAGAATATGATCTTTCTGGGAAACAAAATTTGGATTTTTTGGAAGATATTTCTGAGACGTAAAGAACCAAAAAGTTAAACACTTAAAACCTAATTAATCTGAAAACTTTAAAGCTGCACTGTTCAAAATGTCTTTATTAGCAATGGACAAAACAAACCTGCAGTATGAAAGGGTTCGCTTGTGGTATTGAACTCACATATGATTATCATCCAGCTCCAGTCCCCATCAGCTCTGCACTGTTTCAGCATCTTTTCTCTCATTGTTTGGTTTAACAGGCAGCACCTTTACTGTTTGGATCCACTCGCATCAGCATCTTTTCCAACAGTAAACAGATGCTTAACTATCTGCCCATGACCTGCCTAGCAACAAACAGCAGACAGACACAGTTAGCAACTAAGGAGTAATATATCTCATATCTCATCTCTTATATATCGGGAGTTGGTGGAGACCAAAACAGAGGTAAAAGGTGAGTAAATATTGGACTCGGTTGGTGGCCAAAAATGTGATCCAAATAATGCTCATTTTACATTATGTATGTGTACTTGATGTGTAAATACACTTTGCTAGTGTGTGGTCAAAATTCTTATAAGTCTATAATTATAATTCTTATCATAACAATGTACGAAATGACAATGTGACAACAATGTGACACATTATAAAAAGGGGTCTAATCTCTACCTCCCTCCATCTTTAGGGAGCTTTACAGCGAGTTTCAGCTCATTGTTTAGTTGTCAAGTCCCACCGCTCTTATAGCATTGTTTTCAGCCCAAGCAGGCATCTGTTTTCATCTGTTTTCGGCAAAACACCTACTCAACACCCAAATGACAAACAATTGAGACAAAGTTAGCAACTAGCTGATGAACATAGTGAAGCATTTTTGCAGCTCAAAAGACAGATGTTTCCCTCAGGGTGGAGGTTGGTGGAGAGCAAAATGGAGATTAAAGAAGAGTGAATATTAGACATTAATCAGCTTTGACTTCAACTTCAAATGAATGTTAATTGATAACTGCAAAATGTGTGCTAACAAGTTCATGATAACATAGATTAACATGTCAATATTGTCTTTACAAGGGACCCAACAATACATTGATGCAGCTTTAAAGATAGACACATTTCTTCCCATTAAAAAACAAAACTGTTATGTGAAGTTCAGCTCTGAAATGTGCTGGGTATAAAAACATCAGCAGAGAGTCAGACATTTTGTGATCTTTGAAGTCTCCAAGGTGCTGCGACAAAATCAAGGAGTGTATTTTTAATTGCTATAAAAGGAAATAGGAAAGGTTTTTTTTTTCCTCCAGCCCTGAATTTTTCTCTGACTGTAAGATCAGAGCAGAATCAGATTACTCCTGTGATGCTGCAGATTGTGGAGGCAGGAAGGTTAATGAGTAGCACTGACTGGCTTCCTGTTTATTTGCGTAGGCCACACTGACAGTATGTAAATGTGCTTGAGACAGACTGTGGTAACAATGCTGCCCATATTTGACAAGACTGCATGACTCAAGGGAGATCATACGTGACTGTTTAACTTCTTTTTGTCCATGTTTTGGAAATAGACAAAGTATTTTTCAGTCTAAAAATACTTCACATCTGAGGATATATTCTTGTAATTAGAACAAATGTGGCAGTAACAATATCAAGAGGCTGATCCTCGCTGAGAGTAGAAATACAACCGATGCCAGAAAAGTCACATGAATATCTTGTGCTGCGCTGAGCAAAAAATCTGTGAGTGAATTATCTCCTCGGTTGCATGAAATCATCTTAACTCTGGACAGCCTCCAGTGACAGAGCCTTTTGGATGTGGTGCCCAATTAGTCAGCTTTTCAACGTGAATTATCAGCCCACCACATGCCAAACATTGACAATCAAAATGTCAGCGACTAAAATATCTCGCTTGCAAAAAGGAGCGATGAAATCTGCTGAGTGATGGGATAAGGCCGACAAAACTGCTTGGCTGTTACTATGGCCTGTTTCATGCTTTAAGACCATAATGCAGAGGTAGTGCTGGTTACTGTTTCTCATGAGGGTGGCTGCCAAATCCCACCATGAGGATAACCCCACCCATCTTAAACAAAGCTTTGCTTTAACTTCCCCTTTAAGTTCAGAATGGAGACATTTGATTTATGAGTCTTTTCCTCCATAGTTGCCAGTTGTCACTGAGCCATAGCAAGAAGGCTTTAATTAAAGGGATTATAGGCCTGTGGTAATTCACATTTCAAAAATGGTCACATGGCAAAACATATACTTCTTGCACTAAAAGCTCTCTACCCATAACTCTCTACTCTTAAGCTGCTGAGCTGTTTTCTCTTTATTTCTGCCTCGTGCATTTGGTGCCATTCCACTCAGAAAACTTCAAAGAACCCTCCAATGAAACCTTGTTAACACATCCATATGGTGGTTTTTTTATATGCTGAAAGACTTATCATGAGCAAAATGAGCAGTCAGCAGTGCGATTCAGACAGCCTGGGTTTTAAATATCACATACCTGAGGAACCACTCCCATCAGCTTGCATGGCTAAGGTGAAACAAGAGGTGTCGGAGGAGAAGACAGATGTAACTCAATTGTCGAGGCAATTTTGACAACAATGGCAGAGAAGTGTCCTGTTTTTGGTTGCAAAGTTGCAAAAGGAAGAATGGTGCCTTCATGTATTATCAAAGGGTCTGATAATATAAGACAAAAGATTACTTTGCAATAATCATTTCGCCACAAAACTTATTTTGAAACCTGATACTGTTTGTCCTGGAGACACAGTGAGTTCGAGTCAACGTGTTGGTCAATCAGTGGGTCTTAATTTTCTTGTGTTTTATTGTTCTGTTGAACTGTGACCAAACAAATCTGCAGCGTGATAGATAATGTTAGTCAAAGTTAGCCTGCTAAGTTACCTGGTGTTTCATGTCAAAAGCTGATATTGTACATGGCTTGGAGCAATGTGTGCCACAAGCTGCTGAAGTGAATGAGGTTCGTGAGCAGATGTCGAAGCTGCAGGTGAAGACGGAGGGAGGGGTGGATGGATTTGCATCCTCTTTTACAAACAAATTTTAAGCATCCCTATCAAAATTGGCTCTCGAACATCAGTGTTGTGTGTGTATGAGGATCCCTGTGCTGTTTGTGAAAGTCAAAACGATTCAAATGAATTAAACATTCAGAATGATTTACAAAATATGGGCAGTTATCACACAGCTGGAAGAAGTTGTCTGAGGTCACATGAGGCCCGGACGTTGAAGCAGATGTGTGGAAAGAAAAAGGCCACTCAAGAGCTTTATAGTCTGTGTTCATCCAGTGCCATGAGGCATGTGATTACATGAAAACTGCCTATTTTCAAACAAATATATTGACTGTGTGTAACGAACTCCTGAGGGTAGATAAAATTAGTTCGAGCTCCACTGCAGCACATTGTGTTAAGAAAGTGATCCAGAGACATGTGACTGTGCTTCAGGTCATTTAACTTGTTCTTACTGCCATTCTATCCATCTCATCCAACTTGTAACTCAAAACTCTTTTTGTGTGCTATTTTCCCATGCTCAGACGGCGCTTCTCCTCTGCTGACTCTTTGTGTGCACGCCGCCCGACTCGTCTTTCTGGTTCCTGCTTTGCATTTTTTCTCCCATTGAATGCGTTCGCGTTCCCTCCGTGCTGCAGACTTTCTGTGCCATCCCCATGAAGCAGGTTGGGCTGGAGTTTGAAATGTCATTGCAGAGACATCAACAACAAATACCTGTACCTGTTCATGAATGCCACCTCTGTTGGGTGGAGTGACCTTTTATTGTGTTTTTAGCTTCACGTGTTTCAGAAAAGACTGGATTAAAGTTGAGTGAATAGCACACTCTTCAGCTCCATGAGGCGAGGTCGCATCCTGAAATAAGCACATGTATCTCTCGGCTGTATTTACCCCAGGCAGGAAACTGGACTACGTTGCATTATACGTGCTATGTTTGAAACCCTCTCCCCAGCAGCTCAGACAATATTACTCTATTTTAAAACCACACGCTGGCCCCTTCGTTGATACCAGTGTAAAAATAGACGGCGGAGCGGCAGCATGAAGTGGTTTAAAATGTAGAACAGACAGCAGCCTGCTATATTTAGATGGGACACAATCCAAAAAAAAAAAAAAAGTGCCTGCTGACATTTTAGTAACTCCCAATTGAAGCTGCAAATGCCATTCGACTGTCCTTGCATTCGTGCAGTATTTATGTGGCCTGAAGATCTCTGCAGATGTCTGAGGAGAAATTTCACTCGTGTCACCCTGTGAAACTGTCGGCAAATGGACAATGGCAGTAAAAATTACCAAGCAAATGTGTACACTGTTTGAGTCTGACGTCTCAATTACTCTTCCTCTAGTCCGTGTTGTAATAAATGAGGGATGAAAACTCTGATCAGAGTCACAGTCACAGTTGGTTGTAAAGTCTATAAAGGGCCCGTTAGAAATCAAACACTTAACACAGATGGCTTCTAATTACATGGCTTGAATCCAGCAGATGAAGTAGTATTTTAAAACTGGGATTTATTATTTTTTTGCTTGGTGCATGATGAACTGAATACGATTCAAACGCTCAGCATGTGGACAAAGTTATCTGAGGGAGACTCGACACCGCAGGAAACGCGTCGGGAGCTTTCCAACAAAAATACTCCTGCAGTATCTGTGAGTTTTAAGTGAGCGCCGTCCTCTGCAGAGGCCGCTCCCTCCAGGTGAAATCCCAGAGCAGCAGCACTGAACGGCTGAGTGATGCAGCGCCCGAGGCCACGCCGGCTGATCATCGGTCTAGAGGAGACGGCTTCAGGCTCGGGATGAAGGAGGAAGCTGCCACTGCCTGAACGTACAGTGCAACTAACTGGCTTCAGACCTGTGCTGTTAGAAAGGTGGAGGCTGTAAAACGTGTGTCTTGTTTCATGTGTTTGGATGAAGTAAAGTGAGCCTCAGGTTAGTTAACAATCACAGTAATGGTAGTGATAATGAAACTGCTGTTTTCTAAATAAGTGATATCACATAGCCTTGATGCAAGAGACATGTAGTTTATGTAGAAATAGACAACATGAGGGCAACTTATTAACTCAATTATCACCTTAAAGAAATGCATTATGGGAAATTGTTTGCTTTCTTGCTGAGAGTTAGACGAGAAGATCGACGCCACTTTTGTATCCTGTGCATTAGCTGGAGCCAAGACATCTAAAGCTCACAAAAAAACACTTCATATCTGTTTACTCACCCACAAAAACAGGAAGGTAAAAGGAACAATTTGGGGTTTGCTTGGCTCCAGGATGAGATTTCTTTGCCAAGAAATAGTTAGAGCACTTAACAATCCAGCTACCACCTTTCATGCTGGTAGCTGGATTTTTATGCCTTGAAGAGTCGGGCTTGTGCTTCTAGTCTTTAACCTCAGAAAAGCTAACTGCTAAGCTGTCATTTAGTTTTTTAAATGAAAGGCAATGTTTAAATCTATAATTATATTGATTTCTTTAAAGACTATTTTACTTTTTTTTTTTATGTGGCATCACTTTGCCAAGCACTGGCCGAATCAGCTTCTGTCCTCTTGAGGGAACCTGGCACCTATATTATCAACAAAATTAAAAGTTATTATTGGATTGATGAAAAAAATGTTTATCACACACCAGATCAGCATCTTTACGAAGCAGATGCAGCATCAGCAGTTACCCATAACGACGACCGTGTTTTTGCACCAGCTCGTCTCTAAATAAAAATCTGTTGATAAGTTCACAACATGAGCAGAAAGTCCCTCCACGCTGAGTCGACCGCCGTGTCCTCTCATCTCCGTTTCCATGGCAACCAGCATGGCGTAAGAGGGAGGCCGAAAGACTTTGGGATGTATGCCGAGATGCGGTGACAGATGAGATGAGGACTGTGAAGCCATCATTTAACTGTTCTCCAAACACCACAGCTCTGTCAGACCAGTCTTTACCATCCTCAGCCACTGAATCAGCAGCGACTGCGGCAGATGTTGTCATTGCAGGTCATGTCTGACTTAGTGTTTGAGTTTTCAGCAGGAGCACAGAGAGAAAAAAGCTACTCTCACAAGCCCTGTGTGGAACGGAAGGTGCACCGAACCATGAAGAGTCAGAAACAGTATTGGTTTGGGAAAGTAATGGTTTATGTCTTTTCACACTTGAACTGTGTAAGAAAAATACTTTTCATAAACAGAAAAGATTAAATTTGAACCCAGTCAGTGTCCCACTCTGAGTCACACAATCCCAGCACTGTTCGTGCTGCAAACTTGTGTAAAGCAGATTATTCTCCAGACACATAAAACGACAAGTTACGTCACCCTGCATTCACCAGTCACAGTCAGCTCCCAGAAACATGCAGAGATTGTTTGGGCTAATTTGTGCTGTAAAAAAACTTTGTATTTTAAGCTCCACTTTAGATTTCATCTTATAAAAGCGGATCAATTTCAAGTGACATCTCATGTGAACACGTATAATTTAAACATAGACAAGCATGTAAATCTTGTAAGAATCACTATTTAGGATTGTTCTTCAGCTAAAATGAAATCCTTGAATATTTTTACAAAACAAACTTCAGTGGTGTTATCTGCAGTGTTGTCATGCTCACTTCATGTTTCTAATGTCAGATCTAGTCTCTCCTACATGTCACAGATGCACAAACTTCATAATGCTGTAATGAGTAGACACAGTACTGTATGAGGACAGTATATAATGTGTGCAGTGTGAATTGAATTTACTCAGTCAGCACATAACATAACAGTCAGTAACACTAAGAACATTGATCACACAACTTGGACGTCATGATGTTCATCATAGTGGATTTTCTGCATTACATAATAACATAATGACTAAAACGTGAGAAAAAGTACTTTAAGCACTGAAAACAAAAGGCCATATATATTTTTAGCGAAGAAACCCTTTTTCTTGTAAACACTGTGAAATAACAGGTAGTACAGGCGTGTTTTCCTCAAAAGTTTAAACAGGAAACGTGACTGTAAAGCTGCATTGTTTGTACTCCCAGTTTAATTCGTCAGACTTCTCCCATTTCCCAATGTCTCCCACCAGACAGGCTGGGCTTTTCCACAATCCACCCTTTTCCAAATCCTATTAATAGCAGCTGTTTCAGAGGGCAGAACAATAGTCTGCAGGCTTTTCCATTCATACATTCCTGGCAGCGGTCCGAGCCATCTCCTCCCACTGCTTGTTACTACCTGACTCATGTCCCTGCACGTCTACTGTATGTAAACACACACTGACGCTTTTATGATCACACACACATTTCTGTGTTGTGTTTTCAATCCCGATCTTCTTGTTGAAACCAATGTGATGTAATGCAGACCACTGGTTCATTACAATCATGAGACAGATGCATAAAAGTTACGTTTGTAGTGTTGCCAGATGTTTGGAGGGAGAAAAAGGAAAACATTTATTTTTTAAATAAATGCTGAATTTTGCCTCTATTTGACAATAAACATGCAGACAGGAGACATGTGGGAAGAGAAAGGGCTGTGGCATATGATACACATCAAATGCTCCATTGCAGTGGTTTGGTTTGTCTCTCAACCACTAGAAAAAAATCTGTCAGACAAAATAATATTTATTTAGTTTTACTTTTCTCTAGTTTTTGCTTTTTTCTTGACCTCTAAGAATCCAGTTTTATTCAATGTGACTAAACTGTCCAGAACTCATATCCACACATAAGGCCATAACATATCAATGGGGGGGTCACGATTAGACCTGATTGGCCTTTGATATTCTCAAGCTTGTGTTTGAGTCACATCTCCCTGACATTTCTCACTCTGCACCTGTTTGTGGCAAAGACTTCATGTTGTCATTGCTTCACATCTTTCATGACGTGCATGATGTCGTCTGGAAGAAGGTGCCAGGAGTCAACGTTCAGGAACAAGAATGTAAACAAACAATGGTGTCTGAAACGGTGTGTACGATATTGGCCTTCATTCCTTTGTTTCACAGCTCCACCCAGCAGCTCCAATAACATCATTCCTCTTTCGCTTTGCCATGTTGACAGTCAAAGAGCGCCCTGTGCTCATTGGTCAACATCAGGAAACACAGTCATGATTTTGTCAGGAAGCCATGAGGTGTCCTATGATATAATATGCAGGATTAAATGGTCAATTGTCATGCCTGATGGCCATTTTGTCGTCAGGTTGGGCTGATATTTTCTGAACTAAGTGTGAGACCCAGTCACACCAGGGAGTGGCAAAATTCACCTGTGCGCCCTCGTGATCAAAGACGCTGCTTTAACAAATGCTAAGTGGTCGGGTACATGCTAGAACTAGTCTGTAACATTCATGGTCACAATAGTTTTCTGGCCCAACCGGCTCGCTGAAAAAATGTTGGCATTTTTTGCTGTTTGAGATACTGCTGTGACTGATCCTTTACACCTTTATTGTTGTTAGTTCACAGGCTTTGGTGACATCATGCAATTTCCAGTGAAGCTCCACCCAACTTCCAAATAACTATAGGTTTATTCACTGGGAACACCTGTGTGGGTGTGCAGGGCCTTGAGGGACACCAGCTATGAACGTGACTGTGTGAGGAAAGTCAAAGAGAGTTTTAGAGAAAGGTTTCTTACCTCTGCACGTATTGTCAGTTTTAGAAAGTTAGAGAAATGACCATGGGAAATGTGAGACGTTCTACCATCAGACAAGCACTTCGGTTAAAGTATAACTGTGTTAGTTTGGGAATCGCAAGAACACAGTGAAGTGGAGTCCATGCAACTGAATAATAACTATGTTCACGTTCATGTCCTGAACACAAACACACACACACACACACACACACACACACACACACACACACACACACAGATCGCTGCTGCAGCTGTTTAGAGTCTTTGAACCATTAATCTTTGCTTGATTTCAAACAAGCTTTTAGAAACTAACACATGGCCTAAACTGCTCTATATCAGATTTACATTTTTCATAACACTGTTCCTTTAGCTCACAATATTTACATATTTGTTTCAGTTTTGGCACATCAGCACTCGGTGGGATTTTAGCACTGTTTGTGTGATCCGAGCTCCTGACTGTAAAACTGTCAGCTCCACTGTCTACGCTTGCTTCTCCCAGCAGGCTGAACGTAGGAAGCAACATGCAGAAGTGTGGGAAGGATTTCTGTGTGGGAGTGTGCTGGTCGACAGCGAGCCAGCGTCCACCATTGATGATCATTTTGAATGGGGGTGAATCAGAGTCAACCGTTAAATCATACGGTCATCAGTTTTCATTGTGGATCAGTTCTTATGTAGTTGTAAGGAAGTGAGACAGAATCGGTTTCAGATCCTTTTGGGTTGACTCTAAGAGTGGAGCTGTGGGTCAGAGGGACAAAATTAATGCCATGAACACACACGCATCACAGCATCATTTTGATATTGATATGTGACATTTTTTACAACAAAATCCAGGTTCATTATGTTCAAAGAACATATTCTCGTTCATTTAAAATCTCAAAATGTATCTTTCCATCATTTGTTTATTCATAAGAACTTTATATAAGAATTTTGTCATGATATGATTTAATAGAGATGATAATAGATTTATCTCCTCTAGCCATAAATATATAGTCTTACTGACTGTTTCTCAATTAAGAGGTCCAATGTAATGTATTTATGTATTTTTTATTGTCAATTTATCTGGCCCTTCATTTCCTTGATTAATCAATTGGAGTCCAGAATCCAATGCAATGTTTTGTTCGACCAACAGACCAAAACCCAAAAGTATCTGATTCTCAATAATATAAAAAGACAACTGAAGAAGCTAGAACTGAGAATTATTTTGCTTGCTAAATAACTTAAACATATGCCATTATTATTCTGTCAACTGATTATCTGTTTAATCAACCAATCTCTACAACTCTAAAGTACTGATCTAATATCTCTAATACATCGAATAATAACTCTGTAAACCGATCTTACATTTCACTGTGGTGTTTTGACCACTTTCTAAATGTTCAGTTTGGTTCAGAAAGCATCTTTCACAGTTCATCAAATCACCAGCTCATCTCTTGACCTTTACATGTCCTCGTGTCGCCGCTACCGCCGCCGCTGCTGCTGCTGCTGTGCAGAAAACCCTCGCAACCTTTACACATTTGTTTATCACCCTGTTCAGTTCCACCCCATCATTATCACATTATGTGGTTGCGTTACATCATAGCCACTGCAATACCTCATCCCAGACATACTGACAACATGATAATCCAATAATAAATGTTGGAAACACACTGTGCAAACACCACCGTCTGGGCTATAACGTCGGCAAAGGGTTAAAGAACAAGAGATGCAGTGATTAATGATCAGTCGATCGAGCAATAGATTTAACTGTGTTGATCATTTATTGATTGTAGGTGTGTGTTGATTGTGATCATTCACTTTCTTGTAGATGACTGATACCAATTATCCTTAGACACTTTACATTGTATATACTTCACTTATTTGGAAGCTCTATAGTTGTATTTTGTATTTTTTGTAGTTTTGCTGCTGTAATTTATGGAGTGCTCTGGCCCAAGGGATTAATAAAGTTCTTATCTTATCTTATCTTATCTTATCTTATCTTATCTTATCAAAGTATATAGGGCCAGCATCTGATTAGCCTAGCTTAGCATAAAGACTGGAAACAGGGGGAAACAGCTAGCTAGGTGAGACCACGACTGACAGATTAATAATAACAATTAGTACTTCTTAAACCAATTCAGTGTTTAGTCTATAAAGAAACCAGTCAACTTTGTAAATCATAGACTTGTTAAGATTGTTGATCTTGTCTGAGCAGCAGTTAAAACAATATTTACAATGATGTGAAACACAGGAAAGGAGAAGTTTCAAGACTGAATATTTGGCATATTTCCTTTTTAAATAACCAAAGACTCAATTATGAAAATAGCTGACAGATAATTTTCTGTTGATAGATTTGATCAGTGTTTCATATAGTTTCAGCTCTGAGACACAGAGGCAGTAATAAACATGTGGGCTTATTATAGGGGGATCTGATCATACACACATACACGCACATATACACAAACACACCGAGCCCCACAGGACTACAGTAGTGATTGTCCAGTCAGGGTCGAGTTGATCAGACTTGTGGAGCCGCAGCACAGCGCCTCCAGCAGGAGGAGGAGGAGGAGGAGGAGGAGGAAGGAGCGCACACACAGATACACACACACCGAGCAGCCAGTCAGTGTGCGTGAGGGAGCATGACAGTCCGGAGCTGCTGGAGTTAGAAGAAGAAGAGGAAGAAGCCGGGAAGCTGCGGCAGAAACATGCGCTGTGCCGCAGATCTGTGCGCCTCTCCGGTGCCTCCAGCTGCGGGCTCACGTGTCCCTGCTCCCGGTGTTTAGACGCGACGAGCGGCCGAGTTTGGATGAGTGTTTTTCCCCCGGTCACATGTGAGAAGACAGATTATCGAACAAACTGCGAGCAGGAGCCGGGAGCGCATGTGGACCTCACAGATCCGGTGAGCCTCCTGCGGTGCTCCTCCGGCGGTGAGTCGGTGTCTCTCGCGGTGCTGTGCGGGTGAACGTGCGGGGGGGAGGATGCAGGTGAAGAAGCCCCGGGACTCGGACCGGAGCGGCGGGGACATGCTGCAAGGAGACGGCCTGCGGAAAAACTCCTCCTGCTTCTCAAATATCAAGATATTCCTGATATCGGAATGCGCCCTCATGTTGGCACAGGGCACCGTGGGAGCCTACCTGGTGAGTCCGGATCATGTAGGACCGTGCACCCTCACACTGCGGGTCAGGGTCACACTAGTCCAGGTCTGAGGGTTTTGGGGTTTTTTTTGCATGTGTTGTCCCTGCAGCTTTTGCACGCTTTGCACCGACAGGACAGAGAAAAGGTCCATCCTGCACAGTGAAGTCCAGCCTGCAGGATTTCATACTGCTCAGATGTTTGTTTCAAACTATAGTTGTTGAAAACATCCTGCTGCTTGTGTGCCTTTGTTATTTCATGCTTTCAAACTGAGCCTGTTTTCAATCAAGCATGCAAAAGTAAACCTTAAATATTTGCATCAATAATAATAATTCTATGTTTAAGGAGGCAATATTTTTACCCAAAATGTCATTCAAGGTCAAGGACCTCCCTCCCATCTCTCTTATTTCCTGTGTTTTTAGTTTTACTCACTCTTTCACTTTTGCGATTATTCACGTGGTACTTAAAGTAGTATCAGAGGGTTTAACATGAGAGATCAATTTAACACGTGTTTAAAACCAATGCATTGATTGGTTGAAATGATTATAAAGCTTTATACTTAAGTAGTTGTCTGTGGAGCTGAAACCATGAAAATTAATGAGACAAAAAGAGCAAACTATTTCCATCATGAACTCTGCAAAGTTCTAACAGTCATTTTCCACCGCTTTCTAATATCCTGAACCCTGTGTCAGAAAGAGGTTCATTGATCCCAGAACCATCATGTGACCGATAAGTTTTCACTATTATTTTGTTATTCGCAAGGATCATCTCAAGTGAGGTTTAGAATTTGTCTTCTGCTCCTCTAAAAATCTCAAAATGCACTTTTGTGTTGGAACATCAAACCGCAGGAAAATCGGAACACATGCAGAGACTCTAATATAGATTTTGTGGGACAAAGCTCCCAGATGTGCTCCAAAATATTCCTCAAAGTGTCCCAGAGGAGCTTCCTCCGCCTCAGGCAGCCACTGTGAACATTTAAGTTTCGACATTAGCAATGTTTATTTTCCTTGAATCGCTCGCAATTGATAGACTAAAAGCCTCCGAATGCTTGGCCATATTTGGAGTGGAACATCTTATCTTTGTGTCTTAGTGGACCTGCTGAGCATCAAGTGTCCCATAGAGGCGAGCAGGGCACGGCTCGGCTCAGAGTCGGTTATGGAGGATATTCTTCCTCTTTCTTTATTGTCTATTTCTGATAAAACAGGTAGTACGTTTGTTCTGCTTTTTATGGCGGGTTGGTTTTGGACACCTGTTCAAACAGTTTGAAGAGTAAACCTGGAGCTACAGGTGAGGTTTGGAATCATTAACGTACGCATGAGGCTCTGTGGTCGGTTTCTGTCCGTCAGCACAACACGGCTAATTTACATGGAGCTTCATTTACATGGGCAGGACACAAGGCACCTGGTTCACTGGCAATCTGGTGAACTGGTGCCGACCTACATGAGCCTCTCTGTCTCTGATTGGATGATGGGACTTAAGAGTGTTTGCTGGCAGCGAAGGGACAAAACTCAACTATCATGGTCCCGTTGCTTTTGGTGAGCTGCTTACAGTACAAGACACTTAGCAGCGTGCTGGCTGTCCTGATTTAGCAGCCTGACTGTGAACAAACCTGCACAGACAAACACGGCACAGTACAGATTTGTGCATGTTGCTGTTATTCCCTGAGGAATTTGGTTTTTTTTTTCTCAGTTCTCAAAAAGTCACTTGCCTATTTTTCAGTTTTTGTGTAAGTGATATGAGCGAATTGACGACCTCTTGCTTCAAAAGCTGCATCAAAAGTGGATAAGTTCATGAAGGATTAGTGGACATTAGGTCTGCATGTAGTCGTTATTGTGATTATAGATTAATATCATTAGATCATTTTGTGAATAAATTAGCGATGCACCGATATCAAGACCAGTATCAGGTATCATGCTCATGTACTCATAACCACAAAACTGCACTAATACAACTGCACCTGATGCCACTTTATGCCAATGTGACGTTAACCTCACATCAGTCGTGCTGGTAGGAGGAGCAATGTCAGCAGTATGGAGATATTTTAGGATAAGAAACTATTTTCTGAGAGCAGAGGGAAACGACAACAAGCAACTTTACAACAAACCCTGAAGAAGTAAAAAAAAATGTCCAGAGATGACCCACGAGCAGTAACAATAACAGAAGCTCACATCTGCCGTCACTACATCACAGACACTGTATTATCAAAGCTGCATGACTGTTGACTGCACATCACTGTTGCAGGACACTTCAGCCTTCAGTTGAAGATATAACATGAGACATCAGTCCCTTGTTTATCACTCATACGTTGATTATGATTATATATTTATAAAGCTATATAGTTGAGTAGTTGTTAGTCAGACAAACCTGACTTCCACCATTGGCTGTGGAAACAGTCATCTTTGACTGGTTTCCAATGTGAAGTCCTCTTGGACTTTGTCAGAAAGACATTCACTGATCCCAGAACCATCATGTGATTAATGAATTGATTCTATCAGGTTCAAGCTGTCTTGTCTAATAATAATAAAGCTACAGGGACAAATCTGTTTTGAATATTTTGTTAAGGAGCCTTTTGACAGTCAGAGGACTCTACCAAAAGAAACCACTGACTCCCACTTTTCTGCAGTAATTGCATCAGACCTAAATAGAGCTGATACTAAATATTAAGCCCTGGGAAACTCTGTTTGTGACTTGTGTGTACGTAGAGTCTAAGCTCTGTTGGTTATAGTAACACGTCCCTGATAAGAACCAAATGTGACACTTCAGAGCTCGAGCTGCGGAGTGCGAGTAACACCTGAACCTGAACTGAGCTCGTCTCAGCTGAGCAAACCTATCAAACTCCGACTGCACTGAATCAGCTCAGCGTCAGAAGGAAGAAACCCAAATGAAAAATCAGTTTTAGTAGCTACATTTAAATGCGCGTGCACTGTATATGTTCAGATATTACTATTAAGTTAATTTGTTAATTAAATTCATGCTGAGATGTCAAACAAGCATCACAGATTATTTCTCGATGTTCCAGCCTTCAAACTTGCTCATTAAGAGTTTTGAAGATTCATTAAAAATCTAATATGCTGTATATGAGACATTTTTCTGCCACACCCATGCATCGACTGAAGAAAATGTAAACTTCACATATGCACTCAAAAAACAAGGACTAACTAATAAAGTTAAACAGGATAAAATAGGCCTTATGCACACAACCTACTCTACAGATGTATCTTCTTTTAGACACCAATTAAACAAATCTTTAAAATAGCTTTTTCAGAGCAGTTGAAGTACCTCCAGCTAACCTTTAGTCAACCTTCAGTTGGTTACACCCCATAAAACTGAGTGGAAATGTTTCTAAACGGCCGAGACTTCAGTTATTAACAGCTGCTGTGCTTCACAAATAGCTCCATTTCAGCACTTTCGCGTCAGTGCTAAACCCTAATGTCCTGGAGTGAATGTGTGCATTGAGCTGGTGTGTTTCTGCAGGCTGATAATACAGACGCTGTGAGTACATCCTGAAACAAATGTGTGGACGTTTGGATTCGCTGTGCCTCTGTCAGGTGATGGGACGTCACACAGCAGGATGACTTGGTTTGTTTTGTTGCCATGAGACAGATTAAACATTTCCACAGTTGGAGAAAATGTGGCTTGCGACCGCTGACCAGTATGCGCTCGATTTTTCCTATATAATTTATTCAGGCTTTAATCCTCCTGGAAGGCTGCCTGTTTAAATCGCAGTGGAAGTGGACAAACATGTTGAAACTGGCTTAACTCATGCAGAGTGTTTCCAGTGCTGAGCGCAGAGCAGAAGCTGTCAGTCACACCGCTCGCTCAGGCCTGCCATGACGGGATGGGATGTGATTAGATTGGATGATGGCTCCTCTGCTGCACCTTGTTGCAGCTCTGCCGTCCCGTGCGGAGCGGAAGCCACAGCGTCAGCAGGTTGTTGGGGCTTGGCGTCGTTTCTAAGAACTGGATGAGACAGTGTTGCTATCAGAGCCCGGCCGGGCGGAGCCAGCCAGGCGTAAATGCGGCCCATCCAGTGTGTTCGCATTTGTGAGAAAGAGACGCCCAAGGGGCAGAGACGTCATGACTCATTGTGAAGTTTTCTATCCACTCAACTTCACCGAAGGCGCTCCAGCACGAACTGCTCCCAACAATCATCCTCCCCGTGCTTTGATCTGTGGTGAAGGAGTCACTGCAGTCGTGTTCAGAGCAGCTGCAAGGACGACCTGCTGTCGCTTCTGCTTCCTAAAAGTCACACAGGACAACTTATTTTCCAACTCTAATGACAAAGGCTGTACAGTCTTTGTTTTTCTTGACAATGACATGTCCTCATCTGCTCGCCTTGTGTGCGTTAAATCTGTTCTAAGAGGACAGTGTAAAGAACAGAGCAGAGTATAGAGAGCAGGGATGAAAGAAAGCAGGTGGATGAACGTTTGGACGGCGTTGTTAGAAACAGATCATATTTTAATATCAGGCGTCAGTAGGAACAAATGTTTCCTCTCTGCTTCATAACAAAGTCTATCATAGAATATAGTCAATGAGCAAAAACTTAAGCTCAAAAAGTTTCCTTGTCATTACTGATCCAGCCCCAGGATTGGTTTGTATGAATGTAGATAACAAAGAAGCCACAGAGTGTTTCAAATGTCACTAAGAATATCTGTTTTTAGAATTTTGTTGCGCTCAATATATGATTTTTTTTTTACAAGTAGTTTTAAAAGACAGAGGGAGCAGTGTTTTATCTAGATTCCAGAACAAACTGTTACTGATGAGATTTGATATGCAGCAAAGTGTGATACTGAATGTCAAGTTGAGGGTAAAATCCAAGTGCAGGATAAAAAAGAGTAGTTTTGATCAGCCACCATCACTTTTGGCCCTGAAGCACCTTGTTTACACTAGGGATGTTTTTTTTGTAAAGCAACATTTGACTGGGAAGACAATGTGTCATTTAAATGTGTTCATTAATAAATTAATAAGCTTAACTGACTAATATTTCTGATTCCAAATAGCAAGGGTAGAAACCTTTAATTGTACACATCTGTAGTTTAAACATAGCCTGATCCAATCCAGATCAACTGTGTACATTAAACTGGCATAATGGAGCATTTAAAGTAAAAAATGTTCCAACAGCGAAACCACAATTTGAGTCATCTCGCAATGAAGTCACTCCTTTCAGAGGGGGATGTTTGTGTTGGCAGGATGCACAGAGCTCAATCAAAACTCTTTAACGGAGCCAGTTGGGAAAATGGAAAAATGTGATGTCCTTTCAAGGACAGTTTGGGACAGATCTGAAAATAGCTTGATAACTGTTTTAAATGTGAGACGGTGGTTCACATGGCACAGAGACTGTTCCCACACATCACAAGCAAAAACATCTTTGCTCTGCCTCACAACAGACTCATTATCAAGTCTTTGAAATATAATGATGAGCGTGTCTAACAAAGTTAATATACTCACTGCCTGAAAGTACATATTGTCACATTAGTTGATCTCTGACCTCTGACCTGAGCTGAGCCGAACAACCATTTTACTGTGTGATGCTTTCAGCTGCAAGCAGGGCAAAAGAATTCATGAATGAAAATCATAACCATCATTGTTTTGGGCAAAACTGAGATCATGCATGATTTCTAGTTGACTTTGGAAACATGGCCAACCATGTTGAGCACCAGGGCCGAACCAGACCAGACCTGACCAGGTTATTACAGACCATGGTTCACTTGACCGCAGTGATCTGAACTAAACCTGCCACAGCCTTTTTGGAAGCCAAAATCATGATTAAAAACATAATTCGGTTAATTGCCCGGTCTTGGCTGGAAGTTACTTTTGGGCTCTTTGGCTGACAGCTGGTGAAAGAGAGGGAAGCTTGTGATGAGCTCTTCTCATTGAAGCCATGAAAGTAAATGTCTGCAGTTGCAGGCTAATCAGAAACAGAGGCCTGTTTCCAGGGAGGAGCCACAGTGTGGAACATGTGAACAGCTTGTTATTCAGGGTGTTTCAATGGAAAGACATCGTTTAAAACAGCATGACTGATGATGAAAACACACACAAACTCTCCAACAGCACGTCCTAAAGAATCCATACGATACTGTGCTGAATTTTCTCTTCCACATGTATCTGTTTTGTATTTGTGTGCACAAACACAGCCATGTTTCTTTCATTCATCGTCCTTTCCATGACCCTGATTTGATTTTTTTTTTTCTCCCGCTCTTGTTTTCAGGTGAGCGTGCTGACCACCCTGGAGCGGCGCTTCAACCTGCAAAGTGCTGATGTAGGAGTGATAGCCAGCAGCTTCGAGATAGGCAACCTGGCTCTGATCCTGTTTGTCAGCTACTTTGGGGCCAAAGCACATCGACCCCGTCTGATCGGCTGCGGGGGCATCGTCATGGCCCTCGGCGCTCTTCTCTCGGCTCTGCCCGAGTTTCTGACTAATCAGTATGAGATTGGGGAAATGTGGAGGACTGACATGGGACGGGACGTTTGCTCCAACACCAGCAGCAGGGACGCCCAGCAGGTCGAGGACGCTGTTTGCGCCAACAAGGCCAACACCAACATGATGTACCTGCTGCTGATCGGAGCCCAGGTCCTGCTGGGGATCGGAGCCACGCCGGTGCAGCCCCTGGGCGTGTCCTATATCGACGATCACGTGAAGAAGAAAGACTCGTCCCTCTATATAGGTGAGATAGAAATGTTAGAAATCCAGATTGTACTAACTCTGTTTGAAAAACAAGGCCACTGCTTAAGGAAGGTTTAAGAATTGGCTGAACTAAATTACAGTTCATGGAAACAGATCATTATCTCACTGGAAATTAAGACTCTATTGGCTGCAGCCTTGATTTCCCAAGGCAACTGAAACTGGTGCAGCGGCAAGTCAGTCGTGAACGTGTTTGCTCACCGCCTTCAGGTACAGTGTTTGCATAGTTTGAGTCAACACAGTATACATGTGTGCTCGTCTGCGGCGCACCATCTCCTTTTGTTGGAAGTACAGGCCTGTTCACGTGACTGCCAGGTGAGCAGATCTTGGAAGCTTTTTAATCTCCATTAGGCCACGGCGGTTTCAGCGGCGAGGAGACCAGATTCGGGTTAAATGTCTCCGCTTTGCTCAATCCTCTCTCAAAGGCGAGATGCTGCTGATGTGGCTCTTCGAGGTTTAAAGGTGCATTCAAAGTGCTTTCTGTGCAAAGTACCGAGCGCACAATGGCTGTTCAGGGATGCAGTGTGTATTTGCTGTGATACGTATATTTTGCTATTTTGGTATACAGGAGGTGGCTTTAGTGCTTGGCTCATTAAGCCGTGCAGGGATTCTCGCCTGTGGGCAGTCAGTTAGCTTAGCTTAGCACAAAGACTGGACAAAGGAACAGTTAGCCCAGCTCTATAATCCACCTACACATTTTATCTCAAAAGCCAAGGTAGAAATAAGAACTTGCCAGTTTAGGAGGGGTTATGTGCTGGACTATTTCTTGGCCGAGTGCAACAGCCTCCTGGCTCCTGCTTCGTATTTATCATTCAAGCATGAGGATGGTATTAATCTTCTCATCTACATTTGGCAAGAAAGCAATTAAGTGATTTTTCCAAATGTTTTCCAACTATTCCTTTAAACTCTCAGAGTCTGTCATTTCTGCACCATGAAGCCTTTTGCTTGTTGGTCACGAGAGCAGAGGAGTCAGCGCGAACCACGCATCCATTTAATAGTAGGTTTCCTTGTTTTGACGGGGACCTGCCTGTTTGTTGCCCAGACTGCCACATCAGCCTTTGATGGAGTAGATGAGATGCGTCTGCATGGTGTTTGCTGTTTGTTATCAGCGTGGAGCAGAGACAATGAGAGGCTGAATGGAGGATGAGTTCAGGCTGGCACTCACCCTTTTTCTGACACATTGACGCAGCAGCAGGCTGTGTGGCTGCCTTTTGTCACTCAAATACAGATGTGACCTGCGAACAAAGGCAGCACTGTGCTCTGTAATCTGGAGCCCAAAGCTGATTTTCTTAATTGCTGTTCGTTGTGTTTATTTGTCCTGAACACGAGTGGGTTTTTACAGAAAGCACCTCGAGCTTTGTGCGAAACAATACAGAGCCTGAAAAAGTACCACAAAAGGCTTTGACGTTTTGGCACCACCGTGGTGGCTTGTTAGCAATTTACGCTGGGAAGTGGACTGCGAGTGATTGAAGTTTGGCAGGCGGACCGGGGGCGATGGGGGGAGAGATTTGGTTCTGTCCTCCTCTGATAAGCTGCAAGGAGAGCCGGAGAAAAAACAAGCGGTGAGCAGCGAGGAACAATGTGGTATTGAGTCGCGCTCAGCTGATCGTCCTAATCCTTCTGCTGCAGGCATGTCATGTGCCCCCAGCTGCATGAATGGAAGAGATTGTGTGAAATTCTGTGAGATTTCCTTTCACGTACTGATAATGTATTTGGATTATTCATCAGTTTACGTCAACAAGTTCACATTGTTGCAGCGGCGGCAGACATTTTTGTTTAGAAAAAAAAAAAGGTTTGTGGATGCCAAATATTTGCTTATTTCCTGTCAGTCCTGTAGGTTTTCATTTCTTAGGTTTCATTATTACTTCACTGTAAACACACCGTCCCACAGCAGCCCAAGATGATCTAATTTGAAGTACGATAAATGTGGCTTTATTGTGGGATTTCCAAAGCATGAAAGAAGATCAATCCATCATCTCACTCATGTTATTTTGTCTGTGCAGACAGGTATTTCAGAAGGTTTGAGTGGGAGTCTAGAAGTGGTTTGAGGAGGCTGTTAGAGAGAAATTACAGAGGAAAACACCTTTCAAATGTGAGACCAGAAACCTGATATATGTCTCTCACAACAGCTGCAGACAGATGTGCCCATATTAACACATACAGTTAAACTTCCTATGCTGCAATCTACGTGCTGTTTGCCGTGTAGACTCATTTGTGGTTTTAAGTTTATGACGCTCTTCACACACTCGGCGGGAAACAGGGTGTAACGCAAAATAGTAACCTCACTGTTCTTTGAAATCGCTTCAATGTTGTGATATCACATCATCTGAAGTTTAGTGCAAGGTACAAAAAACCCATCAAGATTAACTCTGATTCATGCGACATGACACCAAGCATTTTTTTTTTCTCCTCCCAAACTGTTGCCTGTGTCTGTTATCGGTGCACATTTTCGCCCGGTGGTGTGTTATTGTTCAAATTAGAGCCTGAGCTAAACGGCCAGGTGAAGTGAAGTGTGGGGCCTTCGACAGTGGCAAGTCCCGCCCTTTAAGAGTATGGCGGCGCAGGAGAGGAGGAGAGCTGAGAGGCCTGGAGAAGAGCCATAATTACAGAGCGAGGCAGGAATGCCAACCACCCAGCCACGAGGTGGGTCTGAGTGGGCCGGGACGCAAACGCATACCACACAGGCCTGTGAAAAACAACTCCTCCAGAGGCTCCGGCCGCCTGTTTTTACTGTGTGTACTGCAGCAGACATGCCTTACTGCTGTTTAAACAGCTGTAAAACACACTCCTGCAAAGTCGGCTGTGACTCTTCTGAGGCGTTTTGGTCTCTGCCTGGTTAAAACATGTTCACTGTCATTGTTAGGATTTTTTGGGAGTGGATTGTTAAGTGGTGCGTGCTCTTCTTAAAAGGAAGTACTTCGGTGTTCTCTAGAAACCAGTTAGAGTATCGTCACTGCCATCTTCAAACTTTAAAAGCAGGAGTCAGACATAAACACGCGTCTTTTATGCAATTGTGTCCTTTCGGTTTCTTCCCCAAGTCTAGACGTGGGCACTCGTCTCTGGCCAAAGGAAATAAATATGATTGGACAGATTGCGTCAACAGGATCTCTATTCCCACTGCTCTGTGACCTTTCGCTATCCACTGCTAATTCTGGCTCTTCCCACAGGACCCTGACTGCATAAATATACTGTACGGGACACACGGAGGAGGGTTCAGAGCTGATGTTGTCAGTCGTACAGCACAAGCTCCGCCCCGCTGCCGCTCCACGTTTCAGAGCCTTTTAAACAGCCTGGATTTCTTCATTAAAATATAATGTACAGTATGTAATGCCTCCGGTGCAGTACATATACTTTATGTACTGTAAAAGCATGACATTAGTTAATTCATCTGTGTCGTGCCTTTTTATGTGAAATCCCACGGATTTGGACACGTGTTGCATAACAAATATAAGAAACGATCAGATACAAAAGTGCTGACAGAGACGAGGCTTAAAGTGCAGTTTTCAGAAGCAGCTTCTTTATCTTGCTGAAGTTGTTGCAAAGAAGTTTTTTTTCTCTTGCTAAAGCTTTCATACTGTGTCTGTTATGTAAGTTACATGTCCTGTACTCAGCACAGGTCAGCTAGTGGCTTTATGGGACTGTTCCTATTGGGGTACATGTGGTGCCTTCAGCTACACACAAACATCAGTATACTAATATACTCACAATAATGAGGCAGTGGTGAGCATTAAACACAATGTATTAGACTGTATTGGATCGTTTAGGATAATGTTGAAGACCAACATTGCAGCGTGATGCAACTAACATGGCTAAAAAAAAATCTGTAAGAGAGAAATTTTATAATTTTTGGTTTCATGACGGCGCCCCCTATCCTTGCATTTGGAGTGGAGTTAGTTCTCCATCATTTCATACAGACAATTCAATCTGTCTTATTTCAAACTGTCTTTGCATAAAGCAGAGACGTCATTGTTCTGTCAGACAGTGGCCATTTACACGAATAGAGCCGACAATTTTGAGCAATCCAAATGTCTCCTTCTTCTCTACAAATAAGTACATGTCTTGTGTTCAACTTTGGCTGGGTGAGCTAACAAACCGTCCACTGAGGAAAAGTACTGTGGCATGTTGAACAGCTCACGATCATACCTGCTAGAATCAACTGAATGTAATGGTCATTATCCTTGCAAACCAGTCTTTGACTTGTAAACTACAGTTTGTTTACATTGTCAATCATTCGCCAGATCACCCACTCAGAGGCTTGAACGAGCATTTCTGATACCCCCCCCCCCCTTTCTTTTCTTTTTTCATTTCAATACTGAATAAATATTAACAGTGAGAAGGATGACTAATTGTGATTTCAGTTGGACTTTCCGACTTCATGCTCCGACGACAGACAACAGCCACAGTGTGCAGCACAGAAACAGCCGAGAGGATGAAGTGCCTCCGAGTTTTATTGGCGAACACAAGCCTGTCAGAGCAACTGTAGCAGACAAGCTCGCCTTCTCCCTCCCTCCCTCTCTCTCTCCCTCCCTCTCTCTCTCTCTCAGCCAAACTACCAAACTAGGAATGACAGACCGGCTGTGGGGAAAGAAAAGGTCCTTTTTTTCCACTGTGACCTGAGACAAGATAACCACTTCTACCTGGAAAATGACAACGTTAAAAAATATTTGCCTTTCATGTCTCTGTATTTATAACTGCCAACCACCGGTTTGTATTTTATTCTCAGGCCTTAGTTCTGTCTCCAAACCTGCATATTCCAGCTATTTTCTAATGATACATTTTCAGCATTTTGTGTTCACTTCAGCTCTGTGGGGATAAATTTAGTTTCAGGTTTGTTAGGAAAAACCGATTGCGGCAATTGCGGTGACAAAGGTCTCAGAGGGATCCTCGAGAGACTTGTCAACATTCCTGCTAAAATGCTCTGACTCCAAACAGTTGCTGCAGTAGGGCGTTTATATAAGCTACTTAAACTCAGCGCATGTTAATGTCATCTTGAAGGATTAGATTCTAAATGGGTTTTTCTGTCCCTGCTATAAGCTGCATGCTGAGTTTGCCTAGCAACACCAGTTTGTTTTATCTCAAGATGATAAATGGCGGCGAATGTTCACCAGCCAGCTGACTCTCCTCCACGTCGCTGTAATGAACCGTGTGCACCATGTGTGACAGGACGCTCGCCGGTTTGCCGAGAGACCCAGGAACGCTCAGCGGACGTCACGCTGCAGGACGCCCCCCCCTCCTCGCCTCGGCCTGGCCAGAGAGAGGGCAATAAACATGAGATTAACTTGTGTCCAACTGGTCCAACAACATGCCGCTGCTGTCTCACAGCTAATCAGTAATTATCCCCAAATACTTGAGAATCATGTACAGGAGCTAACATGAGCAGAGGGAGACTCCAGGCTTCTCAGTGCTCCTCTTTTGATAAAGTCATTGTGATCGATGAGTGACAGCCTTAAGTTAAAGTTTCATTGAATTTGAGCAGAGGAAGTTATTTGATTTATTGATTAAATCATCTTTCAGTCTCGCCCTGATAAAAAACAGATAAATTCATCCACTGTCAATAGTTTTTCAGTAGCTGCTGCAGACAACAAGAGCAGATTGAGGACTTGCATGTTTACACGTGGTTCTGATATGAATCGGACAGGGGCGGGTGTGCAAAGCTATCTGATCGTGTTAAATGAGCCTCGGAGCGGTGTGGACTTGGCGCGAGGTTGATTCTTACATTCTCGTATTCTGCTGCGCGTCGGGCCGTGTAGTGGCCTCGTAAGGACTCGTCATCTGGCTGAGTCCCTGAGTCAGTCTGCTGTGTTTGTGGGATAGTATTGCAGTGACACGGTGACTATGCCAGTGCGTGATTTGCACACTCCTGTCTATTGGGTGTCTGGCTGTTCAGATCAGGTGTAAACATCCAAAGGTTTCACTCAACAGCCTATTATGTTTGTGACAGCGTGCGTACAGAATAGAGAGATGCAGCTGAACATATGCGAACCTGGAAGCAATGACAAAGTAGATACTAAAACTCTAATTCCTGAGGTAGCCTGGGGTTGGTTGGCTAACTTTTTCACTAATCTGAGAGCAACATCAAGACTGGTCCAACACTACAGTCTAAAAATATCTTTGTGAAACTGAGAGTTTGACCTGTTAACGATCATCTTTAAAGCCCTGCTGATGAACTTTTCTGGCCTTTTCATCCCTCAGCTGGACCGTGAGGGACTGAGAAAGTGTCAGTTTGGAAGCCAGTAAATAGGTCAGACCACTGTAGGAAGAAGTGGATCAGTGTTGGATAAAAAATATGACACCCTCGGGCCGTCTCACCAGACCCTGCAGAGCCGTATGTTGCTTCCTATTGCCACGAGCATGATGTCTTTTCTTCCTCCCGTATCGACCATCTGCAACAGTGGAGACGAGACCCAGCGGCCTGAAAGGTGCACCATGTGGCACCATGCTGCACTGTGGCTACTATTTCCACCCAAACATGCTTGTGGCACCTTTTTCCTCTCCATCATGAATCCCCGCGGCCTCAGTAAACCTCACCAGGCCACCGTGCATGCAGGCTTCTTGAGGCAATCTGGGTCAGGCTCTGTCACTGCTGATTAAAAAGGGGATTTTTTTTTTGTCATCCATTGGGGGGAGGAGCATGAGGATAAGAGGTGGACGGATCATAAACACGGCAGCATCAGCAAGCCGTTGCCTCAGAAACGGACGGTTGTTAGGCTGTTTTTTTTTTGGTTGTTGTTTTGTACTATTGGATTGAGATGCTCAGTCCTTCCTCTCCTCCCTGCTGCGGAGGATGCAGCTGTCACTCTCGCCCGATCATCAAACAGCACTCAGTTTTAACGAAAGGAGACGCAGGCCGCCGGTCACCTCCCCCTTCCTCAACTTTCGCCCTCGGTTTTCATTCTGAAAAATGAGCAGCTAAGTGTATGGCAGGTCCTGACCTTGGACACGGACTTTGCTCAGGAAATACAGATTCACGCTGTGCTCGTGGCTTTACCACAAATCCCAAGCCTCATTGATTGAGTGGTGTGTAAGTGGTTGCTCTCTGGGCTCCTAGGATTACTCAGAAGCATGTTCAGCACTTAATCCCCATATCACTGATGGCAGAGGGTGAGGGATAACAGTGCCTAATTAAATGGACTCTGATCAATAGGGTGGGCAGTAATTATAATTGACTGTTTGATTCAGTCAACTTTTATTTGCTCGCCGTGTAAACAGAGGTGAGTCTGTTTCTCTCCAGCTTCGCTCTGATCCAACCGTGTTCTGCAGCGTTTGATAACAGCGAGTATTTCCTGCCACAGAGCAGCTCGATTCACACTGATAGAGAATCCTCTAGTTATAAATCAAACTGTTATTCAGGCCGAGGGTTTTTTTTGTGTGTGATATGAACGTTTTTGATTAATGACTCTGTGGGGCTCAGCGACAGTTCGGTAATAATTTTTTATCAAGTTTTAGTGGAATCATATTGTGATTGTGTCACAAAACTGTGGTTGTTTAAGATCTGGTTCCCAGCCAGCAAAGTACAAAGATTCACTGCTCTCTGAGACCGACACATCTCTCATTGAATCTTTTCATAATCGTCTATTTTTTGTTAGGCAAGATCAATGTATGAAACATTCAGCGAGCAGACCTGGTGCTGACAGTCATCTTCACCTGTTGGAATGTCAGCCATCTGTTGTAATTGATGGTGTTTGTACTCCAAGATTGTTTGCCAGACATAGAAGCTCCACTGCCCATAATCCCAAAGTGGACTGCTTGTTAGACTGGAGTGGTGAGTTCTGTCAGGTGAGACAGCAGCTGTGCTTTTTCTTTTTGCTTTTAGTCTGTCCTGCATTCGCCCTTATAAAGTACATACTGTTGTATGGATCAAATATGGACATACTGACCAATCATAGCATCGCCGACTTTGACCTCCTTGCTTATGCATCACAGTCCGTGCAAAATCCAGTTTATTAATTATACACACAAGTCACAAAAATCTGCTCTTGAATGTGCTGTCACCTGTCATTCGCCCTCTATCATCTATCCATGAGATGTCATCTGTCTGTGCTGCGTCAACATGAGGTATCTTCCACTGAGCAGAGGATTGTGGGTCAGACCAGCCAGAAAAGCTCGCTGGTTTACATATTTTAGGTTTCCTGCGTTTGACATACTATGAATGAGGATGTACCAAATCTTTTTCTGGTGTACTTAATAGCATGGTAGTATGAGTATTGGAACGCAGCCCACATAGCTGAGAGTGTGCCCTCATTTTCAGTAGTAAGAATTGGTGCACGTAATCAGTCAATTCAATCAACACCTTGTTATGCTGTTACTGTGCTCATCTCATTTTCAGGTTGTAGCTACATGTTGTGAACATTAATTAGGCTATAAAAAAATATTTGAGTCTGTTAGTCACTTACAAATGTTGGAGATAAGATTCAATAAGTGATTTGAAAGGATTATTGAACTTTTAAACTTTTAAACTCCATCTTTAACGTTAGACAGTTTATTACATCAATTTGATTCTTTCAGTGATTTTGCTTATACTTGACATATTGTGATACATATCAAAAAGAAAAAAATTGTCTCAGTATCTTTATTCTATGTTCAACCACATCTTCCAGTTATGGCGCTTTACTTCTCATGCAATTTTTTTTTCTCCTCGAAACACACATCTGGCTTCCCCCATCAGTTCTCCTCTTCCTCAGGATGCGGCACAATTGGCAACCATTATAATTGGTGGCAGACACGGTGTGGTACAATCGTCCGTACACTGCTCGCCTGCTTCTCACATGTTGTTGGAGAAAAGAGGGGGAAACGGGCTGCTGGCATCTCTATCCCGATAATTAGGCCACGCCACCTGCTGAAGAAGCTGTTACCAGCTGCTGTCAAAGAGTCCCAAACCTCTCCTTGCTCCTCGCCTTCAATAGAGCAGCTGCGGCTCTCCAGCGGAGTGACATGAACGCTCTGGTCTTGTGCCCTTTCTCCTCCATGCCTTCATCCTACCACCCGACCGCCCAACAATGGAGACTGTGGGTCGCCGCGTCTCGGCTTCAAGAAAACATCTGAAGCCAGGATTACAAACAGATCACTGTAGCGGGGCCGAACGACAAGGCTTTGCTCTGTTACATTAACTCCTACCCGCCGTCTATCCGTCGCCTTCCTCGCTCTCCCTCCTCTGCTGACCCGGTGTTCGCAGAGCTGGCAGTCTGGCCGAGTCTCTCTGAGCTTCCAGCATCACATCAGTGCCCCGTTTGAAAGCGTGCCCGGTCTGTTTATGTAATCTTATGGCACAGAAATCATCATTATTATTGTAACAGCAGTCGAAGCTTGCATTACTGTAATGTTTGAAAATCTTGCACACACAAAAAAAAACTGGCAACGTCGACTCACAGAAACCGTGAATTAGAATCATTATGATGATTTTTCTAGTTCCTAACAATGAAGATCATTGCATTAATTAGCAGTGTTGATTTCAATCTGTAGGACATGGAGCAGAAACAAATGGACTTTAGCGAGAGCTAACTAATACTGATGCAATTTAGGTTAATGAGGGCTTTTAGGGCTTCCTGGAATAGTTGGAGAGTGATGACACAAGGTTAATTGGACTCAAAGATTAAGTTGCTGCATGTCAGGTTAAAGTCGCCTAATGCCATCGACCTATGAGGTGGAAGAAGACCCTGATTACAGGAAGACTGAGCACAACACAAACGCACACAAGAAAATATTCAGGACATGTCGAGTAGCTGCGTTAATTTGACTAGAAAAACAGCAAAATTTCACAGCTTTTTCCCACTAAGCAATATAAGTTTACAGTCTGGTGAAATTATGAAATTATCATCAAGTCTTTTTGCAGCTGGTTTTGTTACGGCCTTCAGGGAGCCTGCATGAAAAGTGTGTGTGTGTGTGTGTGTGTGTTGTGGGGACATAACTTGTAGCGTGTGTGTTTTAACTGGCCAAACGTGAGGTAAACAACACAAACAGGATCAAGAGTTGCTTCCGTACCAAATGTCATCAGACTTAACTACTTGAAAAAAAAGTTCTTCTTCAAGCTTGTGTTCATTTTCATTTCTCCCATTGATAAAAATAAGTGCTGATCACTGTGCTCAACCTCTGTGTTCATAATTGTATATGAACACATATTGTATATTAATTGATGCACACATTAAAGTCTCAGTTTTACAATAAAGAGGAGTGGGATCAGTAATTGACCAAAGATCTAACAGGAATTTCACAAAGACCCACAGACGAACCCATTTTTTGAATTATTTTGGCCTTGATCACATTTTGATTTGTCGCACTTGGTAAAAGACAGATGTTACTAATAGCAATAACAATGGCTCTGTCCTATTATATTGTGCATGCTGACAGTGAGCCAACACACATGATGCACAGGAACCCTGAAACTGATTGGAAGAATTTTATCATTTACACCTTTTCCTACTGCGGCATGTCAAAATGTCTTCTATGATTAACACCTGTTAGACCACGTCTCAGGACCCTGTGGGCGTGTACAGACTGTGACTGACATCTCCTGTCAGCTTTGTTGCACCAGGTCGAGACGCTTTTATCATCTGTATCAGTAAACAAAGTCTGATAACACTTCCAGCATGTAACTCTGCCCACCTTCAAACTAATAATCCTAAATGGCTGAAACTGACTGTGGGAGTGTGCAAGACCTTCAACGTGACTCTTAAAATTCCTTTTCTCTGAGAATGTCTGACCCAAAACAAAGAGTATAGGACAGAGACAGAGTTTGTAAAAAGCTCATCTAAAGGTCAATTTTGAGTCACTGGTATTGATCAACATTTGCTGCTGTGATGAAGGAGCTTGTGGTCAGACGGGAGGCTGGACGACCAAATTAGTGTGAGTGTCGTATCCATTGACGAGGATAAATGCAATAGATGCTTTTTAAACAGTCATTCCCATTTTTCAATTTCCTTCATGTCTGTTTGTTGACTTTTCTCTGCTTTTATTATCACGATCTAAGTGTCCAATATTTATCTGTAAGGAGACCCACACAGGATATGAACGCGCACAGAGTTTCCCAAAGTTTAATATGATGGCTTCACTCTGTCTTATATAATGCGAGAGGACTGGATGTTGATTTTTTTTAAGATTAAAAAAGCATTTATTTCCATGACAGGGCTTCACTGTTGCAGCTCCCACTCGATAAAGCCTTTTTTTTTTCTTTTCCCATCCCACTGCAGTGTGTTTTACTTAAGTGATTTTTCTCTGTATTGTCATCCAAAGAGTCATGAGATGTGGCAGCTCAGTTGTCGCAGCCCCTGAATTATAAAACAGGATGGAGATCTGTCGGGCACAGCAGATCTTCAGTCCACTTTCACTGTGTTTTTTTAACCTCTGATGTAACACAGTTGGTATTAGGGATGGATATGGATAGATTGGTACCGGTTCCTGATTGGTCAGTGCTGAAATATTGATGAGCTCCAGGACAAACGGTGCTGTTGTTTTTTTAATGTAACTTTATTTCATTCAAACATGCAGTAGCTGGTATTTTCAAATTCCCAACCATCCCCTAATGAAGACGAAGGCAGCCGCAGTTTGAACTTATTGTGAGCTGTTCTGACAAACAGAGATCATGAATTTGTATTGCTTATGGTTGTCCATATTTTCAACTGCGGGGAGACAACCACATCCACTGCAAAACAAGTATAAGTAAAATAAGAGAATCTTTTCATATCTCTTCATGTTGAGTCTTTATTTTTTGCACCTGATTATTGAGGGTATGCATATAATGAAACTATGTAAAATATAAACACTAGGGCTGCAACTAGCAATTATAGGTATTATTGTCTCTGAAATATGTTGAAGGTAACATCTGTAAATGTCTTGTTTTATTATTTACAAAGACAAAAAAAATGACAGATTATTGAAATAGTTGCAAATACATTTCCTGTCAGTCGACTAATTTATTGATCAATTAATCATTTCAGCTCTAATTAACAGATTTTTGTCTTCCTTTTGTATTTAATGCATCCTAAAGCTAAATCTATTTAATATATAATGTTTTTTATTATATTTTTAATACATAAGAGCTCAGAAAATATACAACATTTTCCAGCAGATTCACACAGGGTATCAGTATTCTGATCTTAAAAGATGGATAGTAAATCAAACATTTGTGCTGTTACTCTGCTTTAAATGTTGATTCAAGTGACATTTCCCAAATAATATTTATACTCATAACAAGCCTCGCGTGTCTGACATTAGGAAGTGAAACAGTGGAGATCCCAGCATCTTTTTTAAAACAATGGTGGTTTTGTGGTAAACTACAGAAGACGATGTAATAAAACACAAACTGTACGTACAGTAGGTTCAGTAAAAGTCACCTGATTGCTGCATAAAAATAATCTCATTATCAGCAGTCTAGACTCGTAGCAGGAGTCTGTTCAAACAGACTGCAGATAAGAGGCAGCGAAGCCTTCAGCCAGGCCCGACGTTGACCTCCCATTTCAGGCCGTAACCTCTCGGGGGCTTAGATTGAGCCAGAGCTCAGCTTAACGTGACAGGGTGTTGAGAGGAAGGGAGCCGCTGTGAAGCCGGTGTGTCGGTCGGCCGCGGCAACCAGGCGACGCTCGGCAGTAACCCCACCGCTCATCCTCCGGGTCAGGATGCTAATAGTTTTAAACGTGCCCTTAAGCTGCACTTTTTATATAGCAACCATATGGCATGAGTGAAACCGCTCTAACACCCGTCTGCTCTGGCGCTAGTTGTAAGTTAACTCGAGTAGAAGACACCATTTTTGATGTCAGATCGCGGCTGGATGTGTGCAGAGGGGTGGTTACAAATTTTTAGATGTTTTGACGTAAGCGGAAGTTAAAGCAGGATGATCCTGATGTAATGGTATTTGAATGTGAGTTGAGAGCCTACTTTAAGCTTTGGCTTGTTATTTAGGTCATGGCTGTGCAGAGCCAACAGGGTTACTGTAGGTTACAGCTGACCAACAAGCCATCTCACTTTTATTCCTTCACTCGTTCGTATAGAGCTGGATCAATATGTTGATAACTAGTCGGTCAACATAGAGATGATCAGGAACTGTTTATTGCAAAATGTTTGCGGTTTGCATCACAATTGTAAAGATTTGATGCTTTATATACAGGATATGATAATAAGTCTAAAATGACTATTTTTGACTGTTGATTAAATAAAACAACTAACTTGAATATGTCACCTTTGGGCATTGTAAAATTATGACAGATATGTTTTTCACAATTTTCTTTTATAGGCAGATAAATAACTTTGAAAACCATAAATCATTTAAAAACCTGTTTCCTTATCTGAAAAATGGATTGCAAAGCTGAAAACGGGGCTGTTGGCTGTTTTGCATCGTTTTCACAGGACAGAGAAGCCACATTAATAGATCTAGCTAAGTGCAAACATTTGTTCCGTAGGATTCTGAAGATATTCTTGTAAATACCAAGACTTCCTGCCTCCTACCTGTGTGAATAATGTTTTCCTTGACAGCTGATGTTGACGTTGATACTAAAAGCCACTCAGGTGGGCCGAGGCTCTGCTTCCTGGGGTGAAAGCTGCTGTCTAATGCTGTTAGTTCTTACTTATGGATCACTGAAGATTTGGTAGCCTTTAATATCCTGCGCACCTCATCAAAATAGACTTCACCTTAGAGGTGACTTTTGCTTGACTTTTACCTGTTTGTTATTAATCCCGTTGACACGAGCGCTGACGAGTTTACATAACAGCTGCTGTATCTGCGTGAACTGATCAGACCTGTCCCACTTTCACCATTTCAAGGCAATCGTAGTAGAGACATTCATTCATTTTGTTCATTCCCTGTTTTGTCGTTCTTCCCAGGCTCACATTTAAGGTGTTGAGAGAGCCTGCGGGATTAGCAGAGTGTTGCTAGTATCGTCCAAAGAGAGAGGAGGAAATGGTGCTTCAGTTCGATTTTCTTTTGAGAAACGTAAGATAAGAATTTCTCCAGTTCCCCTCAGAGTGCCTGAAGACAAATGACTTTGAGATTGAGATCAGATGTGACAGCGGAAAAAGTACAAAAAATAAATGGGAAGAGACAAAACTTGACAGAGACTGAACAACCAGTCCCTCTGTATTTCAAGCTTTGTACCATCCACTCAAATATATTGGACATATGTGATTTATTTACAGAAATGATATAGATAAATTGCTGTGATCATGGCTGATAGCATCATGGAGATTCAGTGTATGTGTTTAGCAGTCTCGCTGTGTCATTAGATGATGCAGCAGGCAGCAATTTAAGAACCGCAAATTGTGTCAACAGCCTCTTACTTCTGAATGATGTACGACGAGCGGATGTCTAAATGCACTTTCTTATGAAATGCAATTGAAAAACAGCAGGTCGTGAATTGCGGAAAATGGGACACCGGCCAACGTGAGAGTCTTTAACAGTTTGTGGGTAGCTGGTTAAAAAAGCCCCTGTTACCTAACAGGTAACATGTGGAAAGTACTGACCTGTTAATAAACCCACAGACCTACAAAGTATAACATCTAGGAAAAATGTGAGGTCGAAGACTAATGTTTGGTCTTGTTGAAGGTTTTGTGAAAGGAGCTGATGCATATTATAGGCAATTCTTTCACTTATTATTCCTGTTATTTCACTCTCTGTAGCTTCTACATCTAACATCAATCCTTAACTTAACTGTGTCCTCTCGCTGAACGGCAGAGCATTGATTGACAAGTTGACGACCACCAATCGCTCTGATTGCATGTGGAAATTGTAAATCCTGGGTGTTTGAAAGATCCTCACCTGCAGTGCACGAGCACATGGAAGATGAACAGGGATGGTTTCTTTCACGTTGTAGCTCATGTGAAATGCAGTAAATGACATCAGTAGATCGTATGAAGCAGCCCAGCCCAGTTTAACCCATGCATGGTAGCAAATTTGAAAACAGTGTTTTTCCAGAAGCAGACACATGTTGTTAGCTTCAGTGTTTGAGCGAATAGTCTGAATCTTCTGCCAGTGTGAGTGATAGAGAAAATGGCTTCAGCTCAGTCTGACATCTCCGGCCTGTTGGAGTGTTTCTGCCGAGTCTCTTCAATCTTCAGATGTCACACAGAGGATGTTATGATCTGATGTACAGAGGAGGGAGCAGAGGAGGAAGCCAGAGCTTTTTGTGTGAAAGCTCTTTAAATCGTACAGTCATTAAACTTTATCGTCACTGTAAATGCCACCTTGAAATCTGTATCTGCTTTATGCACCGAGGCTCTTTCAAACTCACCTTCTGACACAAACTCACATTTAGGCCCCCGGAGCTGAAAAGCCGAGACTCTTGGCTTTATCTTCAGTCATCATTTAGCTCACTCTCAGTTTCAGTCTGGCCCCTCGTGAAAGTGGCACAAGCTGTTGTTTGGCCTCCTACATCTCACTGTCCCTCTGCTCTTATTTAGCTCAGGGGATTACTGAGCCAACTTGAGCAGGATTAATGGAGGAGAAGGAATTCCTTTTGTACAGCGAGAGCAGGAAATAAACCGAGCACGGTGGCTGGCGTGATGCATTTGACACTTCGATTACCATGAGCTTGTGCCTGTGTTGGTTTATAATCTCAAACCTTTGACTTAGAAAGAAACTAAACTTTGCAACTGCAGATTTTTTAAAATGCTCATTATCATTGTTGGCCTTGTATTAAATTCTCACTGGGTTTCACCTGCGTCCACATGAATCTTCTTTTATGAAGAGTGCATCCTGTCACAATTGTCATCTCCTCTATTGTGGCTTCATGTCTGCTCAGTGTCTTAGCAGAACCATTGTGATGGTACATAAGGTGGAGTTTTATGTGATCATGTACTTATGTGGAAGTCGGTGTCCAAGTGTGAAGATAAATAGCGTGACGTCAGTGAAAACCACAAGAGCTCCACGTAAAAAGTGGACTCAGATCTTCAGTTTGCACGAGAGACAAAACCAACCCTGTGTAAGGGAATTTGTATATTCATTATTTATTTTAAGTCCAGTTTCCAAATTTTTGCATGCAGGATGTGGGATGCATCTGCGGCTTACTTAATATCCGGAAAAGGACGAGCCTCACGGACAGCAGCGTTCCCGGCTTATTCCATTGGTCTCTAAACAAATTAAGAGGGAGACAAAAACACTAGAGCCGAGCTTTGTTATTGAATTACATCTGACATGCTCCCCTGAGAGTATAATTCACAGGATACTAAAAGGCTCCGGCAAACTACGACATGAACAAATTAGTTTGTTTTGTACTTATCTCGTAACAGGAGGCCGCTGGAAGGGAAAAAGGATTTAGAGGCAGTTTGGGGAAGCAGTGTGTTACAAAGATTACTGTGGTCGTGTGTGTCGTCCTTCATGGAGATTTAATGTGCTTAAGTTAGGTTTTCTTTTTTCCTTTTTTCTTCTTCGGCTTAACTCTGTTGTAACAAACATGAAGTGTGTCCCTTTGCAGCTCGAGAGCAAAAGGTCAGTGATTTGAAATATGATTTGGAGAAAGGATAACTATAACAGAAAAGTCCTTCACATGAAAACGTCCAAATTATGGTTGTTACTCTGAAATATGTACCTTAAAGGAGTAGTTTGGGAAATATGCTTTCTCACTTTCTTGCTTGGAGTTAGACGAAAAGATTGGCACAAGTCTTCTATCTGTATGTAAAGTAATTAGCGTAGCTTAGCATAAAGACTGAGAGCAGAGGCAAACAGTTAGCCTGAACGATAAAGACTGGATTCAGGAGGAGTTTGGTGTCAAAACCGGCATCAAGAAGTGCTGGACAGACTGATAAACTATTCAAAACTAAACTAAACTATTCATCAAGCACTATATAACCTGTAAAACTACAAATTATTTTTGCAGCTTGATTTTGGCACAGAAAAAAGAACAAACGTTATTATCTTTGGACTGAGACAGGCAGTTCCTGTTTTCCGGTCTTTATGCTAAGCTAAGCTAATTGGCTGCATATTTCCTTTACTGTGAGCTTAATGAGAAAGTCAATATCATTCTCGTGTTGATATAGAAATTGGGAAGCACTCCAAAGAGTCACAAAAGGAAAACAAAGTCTAAAAGGGTGTGCCCGACTATTTCCTGGCCAGACACAGTGACTTCCTGGAGTCTATCTGTGCTTCCAGTTGAATGTGCTAAGCTAAGCTAATAACCTTCCAGCTCTAGCTCTGTATTTAATAGACAGACATTAGAGTGGTATAAATCATTCTTTTAAGGCAACCTGGAAAATTTAACTGGAGAAAACTGCACCGAAACAACGTTGGCTTTCACACTATGCTCATGTTTTGATTCTGGATCCAGTTCATGTTCGTTCTAGTTTAATCCCTTTGTGAGACACTCTGCGTGCTGCATGTTTTTCCTCTGCTGGCTTTGACCTTAGGACACAAAAGAGAAAAAGCACTATCAAAAAAACTTTTGTTCATCTTTCGTGTGAAGATTATCGCCACATTAAAAACCGCGTCCCCCTTGTTTCCTGTGCAGAAACAGCGGCCTGATAAGGAGCCACAGCCCCTCGTAGATCACTGATCTTTTCCACATGCCGGACTCGCGCTGTGGCACAATGTTATCATCAAGGAGACAGCGTTTCTCACAGCGGCCGGGGGGGCGGGCACAGATCTCGGTGGAAACATTTATCCTCTCGGTGGTCGTGGGTGCTTGCGGTCTAGCTGAGCCGTCATCTCCTGGAAGGTGATTTTCACTAACTGAATTTCCTCTTTGAGGCTTCCTGTGGTGAAAGCAATTGTGATGTTGTTGCTATGAGAAGACAACAGTCAGTTTCTAAGGAAACACTCGAAACAGAGAGCGAACAGGCCTCATTTGCAACACCGCAGGCAAATGTGCTCGTCGCACAGCCGCCACAGCCCTCCTTCATGAAACTGCACAGTTTCACTGGCAAATCGCCACAACAGCAGCTCCTTCCCGCTCGTCTGTGAGTGTGAATCCCTTCATCTCCAAGTTTGAAGGTGGTTCAATTCTCTCGTTAATGCTTTTAAACTTTCAGATCTGGAAGTTTTGCATTCAGACAGGAAATTAGCCTTTGTTTCTTGTGACGAAACCTCAAGAGTTAACTGAAGGAAGAGGTAAAAACTGTCATGCTCCAGCACCTCGTGGACACACTTTGCTCATTTCCGTGCTGGTCTGAGTGTCAACCGCAGAGATCTTTCAGCTCCAAAAAGGCGGCGTGTTTCCCTCTCAACGTGAGAACGCCTTTCTTCTTTTGTTTCACTTGTTGCTTTGCCTAAATGATCCCAAATTATAGTATATTATTATATTGCAGCAAGCTGCACCTACAGGGTCTGTGAGCCATTTCCTCTATGTGAACAATAAACTACGAGTTGACTCCCTTCCTATGTGGGTGGTCAAGTGCATTCAGAGACGCACGGGGCTTAGTCACAGTTTCCACACTTGTTCATTAAGTGGCTGCTGCTGGCATTCGAGCAGCATCTTACTGGAGACGCTGTGCTGATAACAGCGATGTGCAGGCCAACCTGCAGCCAGTAAAGGGGATGTTTCTAATGCTGCAGGGCCGAAGGAGGAAGTGGAGGAACAGAGATGATTTTATCTGATGGTCATGAGGAGCAGTGGTCTAACTTAGATCTGCTTTGTGCGCTTGATACAGTCCAACACTCCACACTGCAGTCTAATAATACCGCAGATCACAGGACTTACAGTCAGGGAGAAATTTGTCTCCCAAATTGAGCTTTGAGTCTTCATTATCTGCCTGCAGTCTGAGTCACAGTGCCAGACTCTCACCCCGCTGACAGCGCTCTAATGAGGATTTTGGACCAAGCTCTGCATTTTATCTCCAGCTGCCCGCGAGAGCAGATTGGGACCAAAGCGCCGGTTGCTGTTTTCAGGTGTCTTCCTCGCAGTGTGTGTTTTGTATCTGTTTGTTCAGCGTGTCACCCTGCGAGGATGAGAAGCCTGAGCCATGTGATCATTACGAGCGCGGGGAGTGTGTGTGTGTGTGTGTGTGTCACCGTCACTGGTGCGCTCGCCTTGTGGTTTTTAACTGGCTGATTTGATCTTTGGTGACAACCCAAATGTTTCCCTGTTTGCTGTTTTGCTTCACACAGCACCGTCTGGAAAAGGCCACGTAAAAAGTAGAGCTGAAACGAAGCCAATGCGGTTTCTCGATATGCAGATTTGCAGCTTTTCGCTTCGTCTGTTGGGCGAAGAAAGACATTTGAAGACATCTCTTTGGCCTCTCAAAACTTGTGATAAGCATTTCTCTGAGACCTTATGCACTAAAGGGAAAAAAAATATTAACAGATTAATCAACAATGAAAATAATTTTTATTTGGTGGCCTGTTATGCAAATAGCCAAGACTTACTTAGGCAGTGTAGTTGCATTGCATCCAAAATGTCACATGGCCTCTCTTGCTGCACTGGGCTATGTCTTTAAAATAAAATATGTCCCACCAGAGCAGGAAAAAACACTATAAAACACAGTACAAATAATAAAAGCAACCAGCATCAGATATCACCAGTAATAAATGAGCAAAAGCTTATTGAAATCATGGGGACTGATTGCTCATGGTACAAAGGATCCGTTGTGTGTCTTTTTGTTTACCAGACGAGTTTTATAGCATCATCCAGGAAACATTAACAGTATTAAACAGATGTCTCATGATTCTGTTTCTTGACCTGCAGGACAACATTCATGGCTGTTCTAACAGAACTAGCCTGCTTGTCTTTGTGCTTGTTGTTGACACTATGAATGTATTTCTGAAAGTGTCAGGTGAAGGTAATGAAAACCAAACATTAAAACTCATATTTGTTTTTGTGCAGGAATCCTCTTTTCCACGCTGGTGTTCGGGCCGGCCTGCGGCTTCATCCTTGGCTCCGTCTGCACCAAGTTCTACGTGGACGCCATCTTCATCGACACCAGTGAGTTTAATGTCCCGCCAGTGTTTCTTTTTAATGTGTATCTCTGATGCACTTGTTGACCTCTGCCGCGCCTCTCCTCAGATAAGCTGGGCATCACTGCAGACGACCCGCGGTGGATCGGGGCCTGGTGGGCAGGTTTCCTCCTGTGCGGTGCCTTACTCTTCTGCTCGGCTCTCCTTATGTTCGGCTTCCCTCAGTCACTGCCTATCAAGGAGAGAGAGGAGGGGGCAGACAGCGAGCAGGTTATGCTTCCTCCATCTCTCAGCTCAGACTTTGAGACTCCAAAGTGCAGCAATGGAGTTGCGCGCAACCACGAGCCTGCCAACAGCCCCACCTGCTGTCAGCAACTCAGGGGTGAGTGTGCAGGATCCTGAGTCCTGCTGCAGTGTTGTCATGCAAGGAGAACACACACTCTGTAAATGTAAAAATATTTTAAAATACATGACATATATTAATCAATGTATGTTCTAAATATCTACATAAGAATTAAAATGTTTAACTGTGAGTATGATGCTGCTGGAATTAGTGTAAAATAGTTTCAATTAAAAGTGTCAATCACAAGTAAAAGTGCTATCATCAAAATTCACTTAAAGCATCAAAATACTCAATAAGCAGATTATGAGGTTATCAATGCAAAGCACTATTTTTACTGTAATGCATTAACCTGTGAGCATCATTTTAATGTTGTACCTGGAGATGGGGTAGAAATTTTGCGTAAGCTTCTTCATGAACCTAAATACTAGTATTCATAGTACAGATGTGTATCAGTAACACTAGTCATTGCTTTGAGAAGTCATTGGTGTATTATTCATTTTATTTGATAGATAAACTCTTTTGATCAAGTGCCAAAAAGGAGGCAACAAGAGAATCATGTCTGTTCTGCTAAGCAACATGTTCACATATTAAAGGTCACCTCTCCTTTATTTCTTTATGACTAGTGATCCCCAAGGTGACCAAGCACCTCCTGTCCAACCCTGTGTTCACCTGCATCATCCTGGCCGCCTGTATGGAGATCGCGGTTGTGGCTGGTTTTGCAGCCTTTCTGGGGAAATACCTCGAGCAGCAGTTCAACCTCACCACCACTTCGGCCAACCAGCTGCTCGGTCCGTCTCCACGGCGATCTTGCACAAACACTCACAAGCACACACACATTTGTTTGCCGGTATAATAAACATAAACAACTTTATTTTGAAGGTATGACGGCCATCCCGTGCGCCTGTCTGGGGATCTTCATGGGCGGTCTGCTGGTGAAGAAGCTCAACTTGTCTGCATTGGGAGCCATCCGCATGGCCATGCTGGTCAACCTGATTTCCACTGCCTGCTACGTCTCCTTCCTGTTCCTGGGCTGTGACACAGGTCCCGTCGCAGGAGTGACAGTCAACTACGCCAACAGGTGAGAGACAACCTGAACATGTTATGTTTCATGTTGAACACAGGTTGACACAGCAGCTGCCAAACAAGGGGAATTTGAGAGGTTGTCCAATCAGGAAAAAACACATTTCTGCTACACAGATGTTAGACTTATTTTTTCAGAGTCAAGCTGTTAATTTTTGCTTTTTTTCTTATGAGGACTCTTAAAATTATTGAAATAAAACAAGGGCAAAAAAATTTCTTTATTTACAAGCCAAAAAAAGTTGGGTTACAGCAGCGTTTTTCTGGTATATAAATATATTTTTAAAGAGACTTTATGACATCTTGAAGTGTCTTTTAGTTACCTGGTTTCAAAAAGCTTAACTTCCTCAATAACAGGTCTTATGACGAGCACTGTTCTCCCAAGAAATTCTAGTTTAGCTGAAAGTCAGTTTTCATGACAAACCTGGCTTTGTAACAGCCAACCCATGACATTTAACGTCAACAGATCAGGAACAGAGTATCGTATGTAAGATGAGATCAAATAATTGATTCCCAAAAACCAACATCTCTGTCTAGATTCAACAACTATCCTGTGGGTTATTCACAATGAATAATAATAATACAGACAATGTGTAATTATATTATTGTATACTCCTGGCAACTTCAGTGAGTTTTAATATCCTCGGTTGTCAAAGAAATGCATCATTAATGTCCCATCAAGGACCCAGTTCTTCAAATACATAAATATGAGCTGTGGAGCTGCCAAAGCGAGAGGACTTTATTTTAGGTGAACTTCCGATGATCTAAGTGTGTAAATAAAAATCAGTGCCAGTCATTGGGGCACAGTGGGCTTCCTTTTTATTCAAACAACTTTGTGTCATCTCATCAAGTCTATAAAAAGATTTTCTATTCACAAAGTGACCTCGTGTTCCTCAGGGCGGCACAGACTGAATACGAATACAGCGGACTCCACTGAATCAATCTTCAGTCCTGTGAAAGAGTTTTAGACCAAATTATTATTCAGCACTTGTCAACTGTAAATACTGGCTACATGAAGACAGAGGCATTTATTTATTTCCTGTTTGATTTGTCCTGATGAATTACACTCCCCTGTCACTGTCTGTTTATTTATCGACTCCTGTTTTTGTCTGGAGCTGAGAATTGATTGAAATTGTCCGGCATTAGTGGGGATACGATGCCCACATTTTAAAACCAGTACCAAAGAACTTTTGGGGAATATGAGCATTTTTTTAAACAAAACCATTTCTCGTATCACAAAACTAAGCTAAACTTCTTAAATGTATTAAATATTCAAGCAAGAAACTGGCTTTGGTTCTAAAGGAAAAAGGAATTTAGCACAAGAAGGAAAGAAAGAAAAGCTCACAGCTTCTTAATTGTAATTTTGTCTTAGTCTTCTATTTTAGTAAAGGTTTTGAACTATTTGTTTAATGATAAAGACAATGTTGAAGAATCAGAACATTTTGGAACTTGTGATGAACATTTTTTCACAATATTTGGAGGTTTAATCCATTAATTAAGAAAATAATATGTAGATTAATTTTGTATTAAAATTGTTGAAAGTTGCTACCCCAATCACAACAGAGCTCAACAGTATCGACACTGTAAGGCTGAACAAAAGGAGTGATCGAGAAAAGAAAGTAAAGTAAGAGTGGAATAATGCACCTGTGTGATGAATTATGTGGAAATGTCAGGGTCGCTCCAGGTCAGCATGCCCCTTCCCCTCTGGATTAGACCACTGACTGTAGATCAGCTGGCAAGTCATTAATCAGAGGCAGTTATAGCTCCATAAAGCTGTCGTTATTTCCTTCCTATTTCCGTTTAACACTATGCATTTTCATCCTAGAAAGATGTTTATCCGGCAGTTTAACTGAGTCCAATGGTCTGCAACAAAAAAAGCATAAAGGAAATGTATCAGCCATGTCGTTGCCTTTATTTCCTCGATGTGGAAGCAGCGTTTTTGTTTGTCGACATACTGACTTTAGGCCCTTCCTGCTTTTTGATTTGATAACCTGAACCCAACCCGCTCCCAAACAGGTTCAGCAGTACAGTGCAGTTTCCATGGAGATGTTAAAATTGGACCAGAGACCTCACAGAATTGCTGATAAAGGACCAAGAGTGCTTCTTCGATTTTGTTTGTACCTCATACAGATACAGTTGGTCCTCGCAGTGGGGAAAGGGCGTTCATCTCTCTCTCTCCCTGTCTCTGTTCAGGACTCTGCGGGTGGGCGAGAAACCAGAGGCTCAGTGCATCAGTCACTGCAACTGCTTCACCTCCTCCATCAGCCCCGTGTGCGGCTCCAACGGCGTCACCTACCTGTCCGCCTGCTTCGCCGGCTGCACCCGGACAGGAAGTCCTCGGGCCACGTCAGGCATCACTCAGGTCTTTACCCTAAGACCGTCCTGTGATAGTGATCAGTAACAGTAAAGCAACATGGAGTCATGTCAGATCTACCTGATTGTAGCAGAGAAAAGCTAACAAATGAATCGCAGATGATGCAAACTTTTCTTTGAACGTATAAAACATACTTTGATATGAAAGTTCAAAGTGAAAGAGTCCCGGCATTTCACGGTTCTGTCGTCAGCTGCGGCACGCTGGGCAATCAAGTTTTACTGTGGTTGTTTCGAGATGAGATGCCGACTGCAGATTAGTGTCTTCTATATTCAAATCACATGCAGAGAGAATTTCTCTCAGCTCAGCAGCACAAAATATCGCTATTACTGCCGCCTCACTGCTGCAGTTACAGCAGTTTAATTTCTTCTCTTTTTTCTTAAAGTGCAGATATCTTAGTTCTTCTGTGTCTATACAAGACTTTCCTCCAAATGAGAAACTAGTCAAAATAACATGTTTTCCCTGTGATTCATTTTAGTCTCTTCTTCTCTTCACAGAACCTGACTGGGTGTGGCTGCGTATCCACCGAGAGCGAGTTCGCCACAGCGGTTCCAGGGAAATGTCCGACGCCAGGCTGCCAGGAGGCTTTCCTCATCTTCCTGTGTGTCATCTGTGCTTGCAGCCTGGTCGGAGCCATGGCCCAGACGCCCTCCGTTATCATCCTAATCAGGTGTGTTTGTGGATATAAACATATGAGTGTGTGTGTGTGCAGTGTTTGTGAAGAGCTCCTCCACAGAATCTCTAAAGAAAACACAACCTAATAATTTATTCTGTCTGCTTCTCTTGAAGGACTGTGAGCCCTGAACTGAAATCATACGCCCTTGGAGTTTTGTTTCTTTTGCTGCGACTCCTTGGTAAGAACCTTCGTCACATAACACAGTCATTTTACACACTGTGGGTCTGTGTCAGCAATTACCGTTTGCCACAGAGCCTGTTAAGACTGCAGGTGTATCAAGGTCTTACCAGACCTCACTGGACAAGCTCAGATCATCTCATCACTCACACAGCTACATGAGTTCATCCACCTCAGATGTTTTGTTCATTTTGTTTACCAGTATCTGCAATTGGACAACAAACAAATCAGATTAACCATTCAGTAATGCAGGCAGCACGCACTGTACGTTTAAGAGACATAATGTGATATTGTTTTGAATGATTCCTGTGTTTGGGATTTAGGGAAGGAACATGCTCTGTTTTTCAAATTATTGGGAAAAAAAAGTATATTATGTTTAAAAGTCGGGAGAATGTCAGATATTAGATATCATCAAGAATAGATTTGAACACTAATGTTTTAAAATCAATGTGAAATTGTAGAGCAGTTATATAAGTTTTACTTCATCAGGAAGTCCCACTGAGATCAAGATCTCTCAGCATGACCAGACATTACAAGAGCACATGTACTGTGTATAGTATATACAGAGAACATATATGCGTGTGTGATGATACATTCAAGTTTTAAAATCCTCCGTAAGCCATTTCATTTATAAGGTTCAAAGTAGTGGAAGGCAGTCGTCCCAAGTTCAGTTACAGTAGACAAGGGTAGAGAAAAGAAAAGAGAAATCAGTAAAAGAGAAAAATGACTAATGAGTTGACTTTGACCCAGAATTAATATGAAGTCCTTTTTTATGTATGAAGTTATTTTTGTTGAAACAGAGTGTGTGTCTCTGTGTTCCAGGATTCATCCCCCCTCCTCTGATCTTTGGTGCTGGGATCGACTCCACTTGCCTTTTCTGGAGCTCAGACTGCGGCGATAAGGGCGCCTGTCTCCTCTACGACAACGTCAAGTACAGGCACCTGTACGTGAGCCTCGCCATCATCCTCAAAGGCGTCGCTTTCCTCCTCTACTCAACCACGTGGTATTGCTTACGCAGGAACTACAAGAAGTATATCAAAGGTCATGAGGGCCACATGACACCAGCTGAATTCTACCCCTCGCTCACAGACGGCCCCAAGCTAGTGGACAGGACAAAGTTTATATATAACCTAGAGGACCATGAGTTTTGTGAAAATATGGAGTCAGTTTTATAGTTCGTTATGCAAGAAAAGGACAATGTGGACATATTCATATTCTCTCAAAGGACTATTTTACGATTTTATTCTTCTTTTCCTGAAAGAATAAAATGTTTTTTGATAAAGGCAATCTATTTAATGGCCCGTTCAGGTCACAGGAGACGTGACTCTCCACTGCACTCCACGTCCTCTGTAAACTTTCGAAAGGGTCCATTTTAGTCGTTTACGTATCAGCGAGGTGTTGTCCAGTGTTGCTGGTGAAGTCCTGTGTTGACTTGGTGGTAGAAGACGACTACAGTACTGTCTGGCTCAGTCCTAGTTGATTATTAGCGAGTGGACGCGGTGCCACTACAACTATAGTTGCCATATTGTTTTAGGTCTGTCATGACTCCAGTGATCTGTGTGAACAATGACAGTCTCCTCTCAGTCAGAGCACTGTGTGTCCTGTCTGTCGTTCTCTTCCAAAATGAGATGTTCTGATGAAAAAAAGAAAGAAAAAAAAAAAGAGTTTGGGTGGTTCTTCAGTTATTCATATTTAAAAGTTGCCAAGTGTTTACAAACTAATAGTTCATCAGTTAATGCATTTTGTTCCGATGCAGGAAGGTTTCTTATAAAACCCGAGAACAGAAACGCCCTGACTTGGTTATCATAGTGGCCTATTAGACGTTTTTAACTGTCAGAAAAAATCAAGTCCAATAACTGAAAACAAGGTAGCGTTTTTCACATCATGCACTGTTGGGTTTCTCGTTCTCTTGCTGGATCACAGGCACTGTTTTTGATAGCATTTAGACTAGACTGTGAGGTCTTGTCTCATAGGTGCAAATGTGCAATTCACATCTGATACGTCTATGTTTAAAACTAGTCTTGTGTCAGACTGCGGGTTTCTTTCTCGTTAGAGCTGTTCGTTTCACTTCCATTGTTTGTTTTCACATCTGCAGAGTTTATTCAGCCTACTATGTCTTAATAAGGGATTATTTGATGAGAATGTTAATTATATTTTCCTTTGACTTTTTCACCTAGTGGAGAAGAAAATAAAGAGTAATATTTCTTTGTGTTTGGAGATTCGAGTAAAAGAGATAAGAAGTAATATATTTGTTTTATTAGGCCCAGAATGTTTTATTAGATTGTATTTGAGAGGACAGTATAAATTATATATAATCTAATTTGTCTGAGATGTTTGTGTCCGATGCCACAGAAGATTTGGGACAATTCATAGTGATGAAACTAGTATGTTGCTTTATTGGGGGCAAAAAAACAAACAAAAAAATAATAATAATCTGTGTCTTCAACCTGTAATAGCTGGGATAAAAGTTACAGAAATGCTACAGGAGGCTGTGTGTGTGCAAGGTGAAGCAAAGTGAACATCAGGAAGAACACACTGAATTTATTCTTGAACATGTATTTTAACAACTCTTCAACCCAACTCGGCACATATGACCTGTTGCTCTATTGATCTATCTGCAGTTACAGTTTTGACATCGTCCCTTTTCTTACACTTTTTGTATGGCAACATATCATTTATTTTACTCTGGAAATAAATTATTTTTCAGAAAATAGATGAAGATTTGAGTGTTTTTGCTTTATTTTTATAGTCATTTTAGAGAGCTGCTTTGTTATGTTCTGGTTTGGTTTTGGTTTTATTTTGCCATAAACAACCTGCTCATTCAACTCTGTTTCCAAAAAAGTTGGGACACTGTGTAAATTGAACAGAACATGATCATTTGCTGATCATTTTTGACATATACTCAATGTAGATCAGTACAAAGACAATGTTTAATGTCATCAATTTCACTGATTTTTGTAAATACCTGCTTATTCTGAATTTGATGGCAGCAACATGTTTCAATCAAGTTGGAGCAGGAGCAAAAAAAAGACTGTGAAAGTTGTGGACTGATCCAAAACTACCTGTTTGGATCATTCCACAGGTAAACAGGTTCGTTGGTAACAGGTGATAGTATCATGATTGGGTATGAAAGGTTCATCCTGGAAAGACTCAGTCGTTCACAAGCAAGGATGGAGAGAGATTCACCACTTTGTCGAACACATGATTGGATAAAGGAGATTAACACATGGACATTTTTAATTAAATACAGAGTTTAAATGATTTGCAAACTATCGAAATCTGTTTTTATCAACATTTTACGCAGCGTCCCAACGGTGTAACTTCCCAACAACCCAAGCTTTTATTATAATTTAATAATAATAATGATATATTTTTTGGCCTGTGCATATTGAAAGTTTAGATTCACAAGATAACATAAATATATATTTTACGATGAATATTCTGTGAAAGAATAATCACCTCTGATGTACAGTACATATTGTACAGAATTACATTATTTTTCATCTTTCTCTTAAAACGAGTGTAGAGGCACCATAAAGGGAACAGCATGAGGTTTTCGACTCTCAGCGTCAGGTCGCGCCTCATCATATATTCTCAATATTGTACTAAGTGCTCACTCAGGAAGATGTGAAGTATTGAGCCGAGATATTAATGGACCACACAAGCACAGAGAGTTCTCTTATTTGGATTCACACAGCAGATTTAAAGCTTCTAGTTTAGCCTTTAGTGTTCAGTCACTCTTCATTAAGGAGCCACTGAGCATGTGACAAGCTGTCAAATATGATGCCGCAAATGAAATAACTTACTGTATATATTCTCAAGTGAATCCAGTAGGTAAATATGGAATCCAAACACAGACCTTGTTTGTAAAGCTTTTTCAGACAACTACTCGATGTTTTATTGTCTTTTAAAAAGCTGCAGAATTTCCATCAGCCTCCAGCGTAGATTAGGGTAATTGATATTGACGTATGTTGATAATTGTGGGTATGAAACAGCAGATTGAAAATTCCTTTTTTATTTGTAGCCACAAATGAAAATGTCAAAACACTGTGATTGTGCTCAATAAATCATCATTTCGGAGAGCATCTATTCAGCACGGGAGCTCTGAAAGGCCAGCGAGGAAAACAACATTTTGTGTTGATCCATTTTCTCAGTGAGCTAAACTGTTTTCTCCTGAATAATCAGGAGAACCTCCGAGTTCCTTTTTTTTTTTTTTTTTTTAAGTAGATTTGTCGTCAGAGCAAATGTCAATTACACACTTGGGGGCGAATTCACAAAACGATTTCACGGCTTCTGCGGAAACTAAGCCTGCACAAATAAGACAAAAAAAAAGAAGCTGCGTAATTCTCAAAGCACCTGCAAAGGGTGAAATGCAACCTTAACTATACTACCAAGCAAGTAGCATCTCGGCGCTCCGGTGCTGTTTGTATGTATATAAATTAGGTAATATGCATACATTTGGCACAAAATCAGCCTCTTTCTATGTAAATGAGCCTCAGTGCCAAAAACAGCCAACAGCCACATGCAGTTAGAGGGGAATTTATGAGCCTCTTCAGTGTTGGGAGTAACTGAAGCACATTTCTAAGAGGAATCACAATGGGATCTAATCACCAAAGACTTTTCATATTAATCATCCGTACTGTGCATGTGTCAATAAAATAATTGTTCCCTCAGAAACAGGAGAAAACCAGTTAGATCAGACTCAGAATGTGAATCACATTTTTTCACTTTGCTTATGCACCTGATGTCATGCACATGCTACTTCATCAACATATGCTGACATTTTGCCCATACTGTGCCTGAGTGATACTTTAACAGCAAGAAACAAGAAAAGACATTTCTCTTTATCCAACAATCACATTCCCAGAATAGCTGAGGAGGTCGTCCCCCATGTTTCAAAAAAGGAACCGTAACACCTGAACACAGCCAATTAGTGTCTGACCTGAGTCTGAGAGTCAAGAGTCAAGGGGCTGAGGTTCAGAGCGTGTAGACATGTTGCTCTTACATTTTTACGTGCTGTGAATCTGACGACTGATCAGAGAGACTCTTGTGCTTGAAAATTTTAAACGAGTCAAACTAACGACTTTGTACCAAAACTGCCAAATTCTAAATAACTAAACTCAACCCCCTACAAAAGGAGACATTTATGAACCACTTCCTTCTTATCTAATCAAATACAACAAAACACAGTCTGCTGGACTGGAATGAATCACACAGTTTCATTAAATCAGATTTCACTGGGATCAAATAAATAATTAATGTCATGTAAACAATAAATAATAAATTATAACTTCATTCAAAATTTTCATGTTTGGCTCGTGCACTGAAAAAACAGCCTGTCATGAACATATCATTTCTAAGCTCTCGTGACTGTAAATATATCATGCTTTGAAAAATGAGTGTATGTAGTCTGTATCTATGTGACTATGTGTGTGTGTGTGTGTGCGGCTGTCAGGTGGTTGTAAAGTCTAATAATAGCACAATGACGCTCCTCAACAAGACAAAAAAGCTTGTGTATGACAGCATCAGCATCCGCCTCACTTAACAATACTCTGATACACACCTCGCTCCTGATGCTCATCACATCAAAGACGCACAAAACAAGCAACTACGAGTCTCAGGGAAAGCGTCCTGGTTGAAAGTCAAAATGCAGAAAAAGCCAGCAACCAGGCTGGAAATAGAAGCAGCTACAGGCAGTTTTCTCTTTGAATCAAGAGGCGTCAATTAGCCTAATGGGTGCTTCAGGAAGACGAACTGTTGCAGAGCAACTCCAGAGGAAAAAATAAAGCCATCAATCCTCAGTGGAGAGTTCTGATTTACAGTCTTTCTCATATTGTTGAGGGATATACTGTGTGTGTTTATATTAATCTGGTGGAGTGACCGAGTTCCAACTGCTGACATTTCGATTTTCATGCTTGGTTTTTTCACCACGAGATCACAAAGTACAGAAGATGAGAGACGCAGCATCAAATCACTTCAATATATGTAAATGCAGAATATACAGTATTTTTTTAAATGAATCAGCATTAGATTGTATTAGATTTTATTACCAGGGTAAATATTATTATAAGTCTTGTCATTGTGTGCACTGTCAATGCTCCAGCTGCACTTTTCTCTTTATGTAAATTAGGCCTTTATCCACCTCTGCGAAACACAATCGTGTAGATAATATATGCATGAAATTTGAACCGACACTTTACATTTGCTTTGACTAATTAAGGCTTGATTTGCAATGAAACACCATCGAGCCATGTGTTCACCATGCGGTCAGCTACAGTGAGCAAACAGATAATAATAAACTATGATACAGTATAGCTGAAGGTGTGGGCTTATTTTAGGCCACTATAAAGTCTGACTGGACATCTGTGGAGATCATGATTGGATGAGCAGGACTAAGATAAAAGTCCTGAAGGATGATGATGATGAACAAATGTGTACACAATCTGTTGTCACTTTCATTATGGCATATTGTAAAAACAGATCTACATGCATTCATTTTTTTACTTTTAGTTATTTATGAAGTTAATTACCTGCACATTAAACACCAAATTGTGGCCACTGTAGTTAATGACACTGATAGTTTTCAGTGCAGTTAATGTAGCTGTTATAATTACAATGAATCCTTTGCGCAAACATTTGTAACTTAAGATAATTAAACTGTTAACATGCCTTTACTCAATACTTAATCACTGGTTAATTAGGCAGCAAATGGTGAACTCTAATGTAAATTGTTGCTCTAAGTGAAATTGGTCTTTGCTGCAGCTCCAGCATTAACATTTATGTGCTGGAGGTGCAGAAACGTTTTCACAGGAAGCTGCAAGAAAGAGCAAACAGAGCATTTTCAGGATAAACTAAAGCTTTTAAAATATATATATATATATAATCAAAAACACGGCAGAACTGCTGATAGTAACACCAACACAAAGATATATGGCGTGATGCACTTCTTTTTCCAGCGTCAGCAGTCCTGCCATTTTGTATATGGAAAAAAATGAATTTCCCTCAGCAATGAAAAATAAGTGAGTAATGCAAGCTTCAAAAACACATTTCGGTAAAAGAGAGCAGTGTCCGACATTTATTACTTAGAGGGACTATTTCACTATATGACTTTCATCTCAGCCTTCTTCCCAACTAATGAAGTCAGCTGCTCCTAAACCCTCAAACCTAATTCAAGTGGTTCATAGCAGCAGTACAGATCCTACCAAAGTAAAAGCACATAAGTATCATCAGTACAATGTATTTAAAGTACTACAGCAAGTGCAGAAAAATGGACCATATGAAATATATGATATTTTCAGACTGTTAATACCAAAGCATCAATGCATAAAGCAGCATTGTGCCAGTGTAGCTGGTGGAGGCTGACCACAGCTGGCACATAGTTTAGGCCTGTTGTTCCCAATCTGAGAGTCAGACCCTTTGGTTAATGTGAACTTTTCTGATACAATGAAGAATCAAATCTTCCTTTATAGGCTGAGGAAACTCTCATACTTGTTAAACCAAACAAACTATTTTAAACCCTCTTGGATTAGCTGGAAAATTGGCAAAAAGCTGAAAACAAACAAAGTAATTAAAGGACTGGAATACCTCTTCACTCCCTCTGAGGTGTTTCCATTGTTTTGTTCACAGTGCAGATGGTCTAAGTCACATCTGCCCAATATTGCATTTACTGTGTACTTGTAAGACAGGAATTTCTCCCTCTACTGTCCAAACACTTTTGTCATATTCAGACTGTACTGCAGAGGTTCAGTCCGGTGTGTTGCCCTAAATTATCAGTCACAGTGTTTACATGCTTTCACAACAGCAACTTTTGAAACAAAAACAGGATGTGAAAATGATCTGAGATGATCCAGATCTTCTCTCACGGTCAGATGACCGCTTTAGCTTCCTCTGCCTCTGATTAAAGGTTATTAGTTAACTTCACTCCCCAACTAAAGTCACCTTTAATGTGGGGGAAACTAACTAACGACATTTACTCAAGTACTTAAGCAGACTATTAAAGTAATTATTTACTTTGCAGACTCAGATTATTAACACAGAATATAAACAAACTAATAGATATTATTAGTATTATAGTATTATGGATGGAGCTACACAGCAGTATATAAAGTACTGCTAAAGTACCTTTACCAGCTGCAATATTAATCATGCTCAGTGATCAACAGTTATACAGTACAAATACTTTTTAAATAATCCATTCTGCATCTACCTTTGTGATTCTATTCTTTGTGATACTTTTGCACTTTTTTCAGCGCAGGACTTTTACTTGTGACAGAGTATTTCTACACTGTGCTATTGTTGCTTTTACTTCAGTTAAAATGTCTGAGTACTTCCACTGCAGACATCCTCCAAAATAAAATAATAATAATAAAGATTAAAACTAATTGTTTAATATTGAAAACTGGGTGATCTCATGTCTTTTATGTACGATCCTTTCTCTCAGAAATGTAGTGAAGTAGAAACTTCAAAATGTAAATACTCAAAGTACTATGCTAAAAATGTGCTTGAGCTATATGAAGATGTCCCCATTACCCTCAGTGGGTGTCTGGGGGCCACATGAGCTTCATGGAGGCTTTGACCTCTATTTTAAAATGTAGGCTATCAGACCAACACACACCCCCATCTGATCGAGCCGCACTCTCTCTCTCTCTCTCTCTCTCTCTCTTTCTCCTCATCCACCTGTGTGTGTATGTGTGTGTGTGTGTGTAGACTGCGGTGCATCACCTGGACAGTGAACTCCACCTGGCTGCTGGCGCACAGTGCTGGATGTGCGCCTTTAAGCCTGCATGTGCTCCTGGTGTCTGTGTTGGACTGTGGAGCTGCACGCTCTCAAAGTTTGACTGGGGAATAGAGGAGGCAGCATCGGGACACACACATACACACACAGCGGGCGATCATCTTCATCATCTGAGGAGGAGGAGGAGGAGGAGAGGGAGAGAGAGAGAGAGAGAGAGAGAGAGAGAGAGAGAGAGGGGAAGGACCGCAGCTCCGGCCATCAGAACAATGGGAGAGATGACTGAGCGGATTCTCCGTTTCTACATGGAAAACAGAAGGAGGTGAATGCGAGCCGGTGTTTGGTGAAAGGAGGGACTCCCGGCTGCAGCCCTCCTCCTCCTCCTCCTCCTCCTCTTCCTCCCTCGACCATGCCGCTTGTATTCCGCACGCTGCTGTTCGCCTTTGTAACGCTGTTGGTTGTGGTTCTGATCATAGATGATATCGCAGAAGTGGAGGAAGAAACTGCGTGAGTAGAGCACTGTTACTGACCCGTTCACGGTCTCTCTGTGTGTGTGAGTGTGTGTGTGGTCCATTGTTTTCTTGTCTTTTCTTGTCCTGCAGGTTTCTTTGATTTGCATCTGTGAGGTGGATGCTGGTGGATGAATGAGTGAAATTGGATGAGTTTATTTGGATTGAATTGAAGTTTGGAGTTGGTTTAGGAGTGTGTGTGTGTGTGTGTGTGTGTGTGTGTGTGTGTGTGTGTGTGTGTGTGTGTGTGTGAGTGAGATCCTCGGTTTGTAACACTTGGGTGCAGCAGGAGCAGCTGTTCAGACAGCAGCCTGCCTGGGTCTCCAAGGATTAGGCTATTTGTCTTGCAGCAGCCTGCATGCGGGATAGGATCCGTTTACACTATAGGAGAGAGTGTGTGTGAGAGAGGAGAGAGAGAGGGGAGAGAGGAGAGGAGGTGGGGGACATGAGATTGGAAACAAAAGAGGCTTTCCTCTTTTGTTTCCAATCTTTCTTCCCCTCTTTCATTTCCACACTTTGAAACGTTGAGCAGCGCTGCAGAAATCTTCCAGCACACATGCCCCACTTACATTTGACCTGCAAGGAAAACACACATCCTCCAATTTAGCACCAAAACACTTCTGTCACATGCAAAACCGACCTGCATCCATCCTCTGTTCCCTCGCTCTCATCGTTGTCATCACAGCTAAGGATGCTCTGTTACCTGAATGGCAAAAAAAAAATTGACTTTTTTTTTTTGTTTTCTCTCTGAAGCTTCTCACATTTCCCTTTCAGCAAAGAACATTTTGTTTTGAATGCAATTACCCGGCTGTGGCTCACGTTGTAATGAGGTCATATTGGTTTGTGATTCGCCGTGGGTGAAGAACCAGAACCGATTCCACTTGTGCATAAACGCAGCTTAATACAATTATATATTTAAAGGCAGCAGGATTGTAGAATGGCAGCAAGCGGCCCACCTGTCTGTCAGAGCAGCTCTCCGCTGTTTCACTTTCCAACTCCTTCATTTGCACAGCTGCTGCCAGCTTGTCACGATTATATCAGATGTGACTGAAGTCATGATTGCAAACTAGACGGATGCTTGAAAATGTGAATGCACATGCGGAGTGTTTACTGTAAATGCACCTTGGCTGAGGTATATTCAACACCCCAGTGAGAAGAAAACCTCCTTTCAGTATAATGGGGCTCCATTAAGGCCACATTTCTCCTCATTACATCAGCAAATGGGCCCCACAGTGGATTGCTCTAAAAATACCTTGATGTGCTTTTCACCTTCATTCTGCCTTAAAAGACAGACGTACAGTGCAGCTGGCGTTCGATACAGTGGGTGCATTATTGTGACATGATACGATTACAGGAAGGACTCAAAGCCTCCATCCTTTATCAACCTAGACCTCAGGCTGCAGGATGTGATTCATAATTCAATCTAAATCGCTTTTTCTCTAGAAATAATGGACATTCAAAGAAGACCAGCTTGCACAGACTCATCCCCAAACCGCACAGGTCTGAAATCCAATTACATCCACACATACACACACATATGAAAAAAACATATAGCTGTAGACATCCAGTGCTCGCTGGCCTTTCCACATTTACAGCTGACATTGGTCATTTAACTCCTTTGCAGCCTTGAACACAATGAGTCATTCGCTGTGAGTGTCTCATTACTTTTTAGAGCAGGAAAGGCAGCTGCTATAAATACCCATTAATCTGGTGGTTCCTGTGTCAAAACAAAAACATGTACCACCAGAATAAGGCTGAATTATGATAAAAAAAAAAAATCTATGTTTAATGTGACATCAGTTTGCTGCATTTAAATTAGCCTCATTCAAGCCAAGTCAAGGGAAGTCTTCAGATCCTCTACTTGACTGAAATTAGTAGCACATCTATATAAAAATACTCCATTAATAGTAAACGTCCTGCATAATTGCCTTAATCAAATAGCTAATTAAGGTGCTAAAATGCATTTAAAGTGTTAAACTGCTCATTATGCAGAAAAGTGATTTTTATATTATTATATATTTTATTATTAAATCACTATGAAGTGGAACTAATTTTAAATATATTGCAGTGCTTTAATGGTTTATCTTTGTATGTAAAATCTTCCAAGTATAAAGTAGCATAAAAATAGTAAAGCTTTTGTTACTTAACATCTGTTTTTGAGTAAATGTTCTTTGTTAGATTCCACCATTGTTCATATCTCAGAAGGTTTTGCAATCTGTGCAACATAGACACCCTCTGTTCTCTAAACCTCGACTCCACAAAAAAAAAAACATTTTAATTGGGAAAACAGAGGGAGCACATTCACACAATACTTTGACCAAGTAGCAAGGCTTTTGTTTCTTATTGATCAGTACTTTAAAGATCAATAGAGTGTGTCAATAACATGCCTTTCCATTCCCATTTAGAAAGGCTGCAGCACACGTGGATCCCACCGCTCTGACCAGACCGAGCAAGGATATGAGTCGCCTCGCTCCGAGCTACAATCACACTGCCAAGCTCTCGTCAAACGCCTGGACCTTCAACAAGACCCTCTCCAACCTCATCAGGCAGACTCATCACTCTCCACAATTATCTCAACGATTTTCCACACTAGACTAAGCAGACTCTTTCATAACAGGTGTATATTTTCTCTTTTTTCAACAGGAAGAATATTCTGAGATTCCTTGATCCGGAGAGAGACATCTCTATCCTGAAGGGCACGCTGAAACCGGGAGATATCATCCACTATGTGTTTGATCGCCACAGCACCACAAACATCTCAGAGAATCTCTACCGTCTTCTGCCAACTGTATCCCCCATGAAGAACCAACATCACAGGCGCTGTGCCATTGTGGGAAACTCTGGGATCCTGCTCAACAGCAGCTGCGGACCTGAGATTGACTCCCACGACTTTGTTATCAGGTTTTTTTTTTTCTCCCCTCCACAGAAATGGCATAAGTGATTTCAGTGCCGGAAGCCTTCCACTCGAAATAAATCATAAAACATGCAAGTTAAAGTGGACCGTTATTGAAATGGATTAGCACATTAGTTTCAGTTTTAGGTTTATCTCACTTTGCTCAGAGTATAATTCATTCACTTTCTCCAGTTCCCGGGTTTTAATTCAGGTTCAGACTCGGTGCTCACACAGCTGGAAATATATTAATTGCACTTTTGAAAAAGCTGCCAAAGCTTTTTTAATGATTTAAAGTTGGAAACCAACTGCCAGACTGAGAGCAATTAAATGCATGATTATACATTAAATTGACATTTGGAAAAGCTTTCGCAGCCAGCAGAAACACATTGTGCTTGTCAGAGAAACAGCCGACGCTCTCTGGGGCCCTGCTCTCATTTACCGGAGAATTCTGTTTGTGAAGCCATCAGCCGGCTGTGTTACGTGTCTGGGTCTAAGCGACAGAGGAAAATAAATCTGTCTCGGGTTATATTATAATGGAAGATGCCAAAACAAGTCTTCTGGTTGGGATTCTGTGTACAGGCAGAAACAATCTGACAAAACAGGCGCTAAATGTGGAGGGATCTTCTGTAAGAAACATCCTCTCATAAATCAATGACTTTAATGTTGTTGTACTATAAATGGGGCAGGAAGTAGGTGCCCGTGGTAGCGTCTCATTGAGCTGATTGATCGATAGCTCAATAGGCCTCAGCGCGCTTTTTCTTTTTTATTCCGCAGCTGATTCCGTTGTCTGCATATCTTGTCTTTTCTAAGTGCTGCGATGTTATGCTGATGAGGAAGAGGTCATGATTCGTAGACTCCAGCAGCATGATAATAATGCGGGCATGGCCGTAATGGTTGGCGGAAGGCAGACAACAGGGAATGTGGCATTTTGAGAAGCCCAGGAATTTGCTGTGGCATTCACATATCAGATAGGGAGATGATGTCTTGGCTAAATATAGTTCTCTGCCCTACACTTGTTTCCCCATAAAGTAGGTTGACAGTGTTTGACAGCTAGTTATAGATGATTTCAGCTCAGTATTACGAGGATAAAATGGGACAATTTGGCTGTAAAATCTGATCTAATCTAGTCTCAGGTGTTGTCAGTGGATGGTGCATGTTTGTCACCTGTTTCAAAGCACAACCTTGATTCCAAAAAGAGAAATACATACAAAAATCCATGCACTCATTTACAAACTATGTTTACTGACAACAGTTTTACAAAGTGTTCCTGAGCCCATGTAGTAATCTCCTTCAATCATGTGTTTGACAAAACCTCACTCCATCATTGTTTGTGAACGACTGAGTCTTTCCAGGATGAACCTTTCAAACCCAATCATGATACTATCACCTGTTACCAATGAACCTGTTTACCTGTGGACTGATCCAATCTGTCCAATCAGTCCACAACTTTCACAGTCTTTTGTTGCTCCTGTCCCAATTTGTTTGAAACACGTTGCTGCCATCAAATTCAGAATAAGCAAATATTTACAAAATCAATGAAGTTGATGATGTCAGACATTAAATATTGACTTTGCACTGTATTCAATTGAGTATATGTCAAAAATGATCAGCAAATGATCACATTCTGTTATATTTATGTTTTACACAGCGTCCCAGCTTTTTAAGAATCAGGGTTGTATATATATTACTATTAAGCTTAAAGATCATTGAAGACCATGCATCTGCAAATCTGGTGATTCACAGCATGTTGTGTGTGTCTTTTACTTCTTCTTACACTAAACAAACTAAAAAAAAACATGGTATTATCTAAAAAATGAATTATCACTGCAAAGCAACAACGAGCAAGTTCCAATGTGTAAATTAGAGGATGCAAAGTTCTTACAAACAAGCACTCCTGTGTGTGTGTTTTTTTTCCTGCCACACTTGTCACAGAATAGAGATGCTTCACCATGAAGATAATTAGCAGCTTTTGTGTTTTCTGGCATTTATTCAGAGGCCGAGGTTAACACCAATTAACAAAATGCCATCCTCTGCTTTTCTGCTGAATTTCACTTGTATTTCTGCTCTGTTTCGATCCTGGTGGACGTTTCTGCAGGGGAAATGGGTTGAGTGGCTCGAGGACAGAGACAAATGGGTGATAAATCAAAAGAAGAAACAAAATAAAAGTGTCTGACCACCGTGAGCTGCCAGAACAGCTTCACTGTTTCTTGGCATATGGTCCAGTTATTGGTGCCACTCAAGGTAACAGCATTTAGTTAAGATGTTTTAAAAGGTGCAGGTCTATATTTACAGGCATAATGAGGACATGTATGATTGGTATCATTGTGACTCTGGTTACTATAAACACCAGAGCATATGAGCTGCATATTATTATTCCATCCTGAAGCATCTTTATTAACGTTTCTCCACTGATCTGATTTATTGAGTTTCTCCCTTTGAATTTGTCTCCCATCTGTACACATCACAGATTTAAGAAAACAAATGAAGGAATAGGCTGGAGTCGCTGTTTTCATATTAATTGTCTTGAAATCCTTTAGGGTGCCACCAGCCAGGAGAAACAGTCACACATCCACTGAACACTCAAAAACTTTTCTCTTAAATCTTTTTTAATTAATTAATAATTTAAGTAAAACTACAGTCTGCTACATACAGAGATGTTTTGGCTTTATCTGTGTGTGTTAATAAAAAAAAAAAGATGTCATTGCCTTATCAATCACTAAATCTAAAAAGAGAGAGGAAACTTGTGGGGGAATTGGAAGTGTCTTTCTTATTTTTGTAAAACTCGCACCAGGCTGATTTCAAGCTCTGTTGGTCTTATGCTCAATGAGAAACCTAATTGCTTTATGTTTGCAGATTTGTACAGTGGAGTCAAGTCAATTTTATTTCTACAGCCAATCATCACAAATCACAATTCGCCTCAAGGGGCTTCACAATCTGTACAGCACACGACACCCTCTGTCCTCCAGAGCCTTCATTCAGATAAGAAGAGAGAGAAAGAAAGAAAGAAACTCTCCCTCCAAAAAAAGAAAAAAATAGAACAGAGGTTGAGAACAAAAAAATCAGATAGTGAATTAAAAGATCTTTCTCTCTATAGGATATCATTTCTCATTTGAAACCGAGTGACCTGTGCTTGTCCTCAGGTGTAACCTGGCACCGGTGGAGGAATACTATCAGGACGTGGGGTGGCGGACCAACTTGGTGACCATGAACCCTTCGGTGGTGCAGCGGGCCTTCCAGGACCTGGTCAGCGACGAGTGGAGGGATCGCTTCTTGCAGCGGCTTCAGAGCCTCAGCGGCAGCGTGCTGTGGATCCCAGCCTTCATGGCCAAGGGGGGAGAGGACCGGGTGGAGTGGGCCCTCCGTCTCATCCTGCTGCACACCGTGGACGTCCGCACCGCCTTCCCCTCGCTGCGGCTCCTCCACGCTGTCAGAGGGTAAGACGCAGCTGCTGCTCCCGGTGGGCTGCTTCTCATGAGAACACCTGTGAGCGGCATAATCAGGGGGCTGGCAAACTCTAATCTGCAACCCAGATGGCTATTTTTAAACAGAGCATTAAAGCTGAACTCCAGGGGCAGAACGCTGCTCTGATCTCTCCTCAGTCAGGCTCCAGCCTTCCGCTGAAATTTGTCTTTGTGCGTGGTGTCGATTTTATCAGTTCATTTCATGTCTGACATGTGTGCAAGGAGCAATCTGTAATGTCTCTGTCTCCTTTAAACAAACAGTCAAACATTTCGGGAAATGCTCATATTTGCTTTCTGGCAGAGGGTTGGATGAGCAGATCAATACCAGCCTCATGTTTGTGTGTTAAGTCAGGAGCCAGGAGACAATTAGCTTAGCATGAAGACTGGAACAGGAGAGGTTCAAAAATATACCTGCCAACACCTGTAAAACTCACTTTGATTATCTCACTTTATTATCACATCACATCTGTACTTTGAGTTGAACATCATGCTCAGAATGACTCTACTAACACGTGATGTTTTGCAGGCATTTTAGTTTAGTGTCTTGACGTGCAAACATTTGCTTATTTGCACTAAACACAAAGCACTACTGAGGCTGATGGAAATGTCATTAGTTTTGCAGCTATTTGTTCAGATAAAGTATTGGACAAATTAAAATTGGCCCCGAATTCATTCTGAAGGGAACATGAATGTCTGCCAACTATTACAACCAATCCAATAGTTGTTGAGACTTTCTCTCTCTCTTTCCTTCTGATGGTGATGATGAGTCAATGTCCCATCTAATAGTTGTTGGACCAAAGTGGTGGCGAGCAGGCGGGTGCAGTGACTTCCTGGAGAGACGCTGTAGTGTTTAGGGTCGTTCATGATGTGGATCGTCTCATTTAACTCTGCGAGAAAACAAAGCGCTTTTTTTCCAAACTGAGCTATGAAAATGCTTTCCAAGGACAACATTCATGAAGAGATCAATTTGCCATACGATTCAGTTATTTGCCAAATATTGCTTGTTTGTCAGCTCCAAGTTGTGTTATTTAGATACTGTTGTTGACAGTGTGCTGGAGTAGCTCAGCAACCGCACAGATCATAAGCATGCATGCAGCATTAATGCAGTTAAGCTGTGGTATAACACCACTTGTATATTTTGTTAATCCTTATTATTTGAGCTGATTTATTTTCGAGCTGGTCAAGGATCTTTTCTCAGGAATGCTTTTTGTCAAGTGAAGCCTTCGCTGCCTTCAGGCTTTTATAAAATCCTTCTCTGCAGTTAGTTTTTTCTCTTCTTTTTCTTGTGCTGTCCTTGCCTCTCTTTCATCACAACTAGACTCTGCACCACATCTTTCCTGCATCGCTAGAAGCCTGACAGCCACCGCTGGTCAGTGACCAAATGATGCCATTTTCTATGTCCCATCTCTGTGTTTTGAAGGAGCAGAACTGGGTCATGTTGTTAACAGTCTGTAAGATCAGTGTTTGACAAGAGATAGAAGATAATTAGCCTGAAGGTTTCTTGGAGATGAAACACATTTCTTTTTACTTTTTATTTTGGTGTCTGATAAATGATCTCCCTAAACTTTTCTCTGTAAGGTTGAAGCTCATGTTACCTCCAACCAAATGCTACATCAGATCATTTCACTGATAATTAAATCACCTCCTCTGCTTGTTAAAATGCACATCACCTGCTCTGGTGTTTGGTGGGACTGTAAACCTGCCCACTGTTTGCCCTTCATGCCTCATCAGTTGCTTTAAATAGTACAACCTCTGCATCTCAACATGACCTTCCACGGGAAGCACAGAGCGCACAGGCGGAGGAGGCAGCGGTCGAAGCTGGAGACATCGACTAGTGGCCGGACAGGAAAAGAGAGTTCAAGTGAACATCTGACCGCCTGCTCTTGAAGTCGCTCCCGAGGGCATCTCACTGTTACAGGGGCTCACAGGAGGTCACACTAATGTAGACGGACGCGATTGTGCAGGAAAGTGCCGATTTGCTGTGTTTGTGTTGTTAACCAGGCCATATGTGCCCAACAAGTAATTTAATCTGACATTCAGCTTTCGAGAGTTAAGCGAGAAAAGAAACATACAGCATACGCTCTGCCAACGTGGTGAGATAAATCCATTATTCACCATTTAGTCTCCATTATTGCAGCAGCGTCGTTGCCTTGAAACGAGACAAAAAGAAATTGTGTGTTTCCTGTGCAGATGGCAGCGATAAGATAGATTCAAGACTTTTGAGCCAGTTTGTTTTGAGGTGCCAATGTGTGAAATAATCTTGTTTTATTGTTTTAAGAATAGAAGAAACAAATGTCAGAAAATAGTGAAAAATTCCTAGAGCATAAAGATTCTTCAAATTGAAGAAGCTGCAACCAGAGAATGTTTGGTTGATAAATGACTAAATCAACTGGGTGCTTCAACATTGAAGATTTTCCCACTGTCAGACTAAATGTCTTGTTGATGGGTTGAGTTTTTGCAGTTCATCTACTGAGCAAATAGAGGAAGAAAACAAAAGGTCACTTATTGATTGTCTGTGAGGAGGCGGCTCTTGAGGGGAAATTTGGTTGTCTACAACAGTTTATACTTGTGTGACTTTTTAGGATTCAGCTCCAACATTGTTGTAACTCCAGCTTAATATCAAAACTCCGACCGAAGGAGATAAGAAATGACCTTCAGCGTATTCTTCTTTTTGCTGTATTTCTCCCCTATAGGAGACAATTATCAAGTCACCGAAAGCAGCTAACCACCACGTCTCTGTCCACAGGTATTGGCTGACCAACAACGTGCACATCAAGCGTCCGACCACCGGGCTGCTCATGTACACGATGGCCACTCGCTTCTGTGAGGAGATCCACCTTTACGGCTTCTGGCCCTTCCCGCTCGACCCGCGGGGCAAACCGGTCAAGTACCACTACTACGATACTCTCAAGTACGAGTACACATCCAGCTCGAGCCCTCACACCATGCCTCTGGAGTTCAGGACCCTGAGCACGTTGCACAGACAGGGGGCGCTCCGGCTCCACACTGATGTATGTGATGTGGAGAGGAGAGCACAGAAGGAGCTCCAGCGCCAATAGTTCAATGGGAGATCTGACTTTCTCAAACTGAACAGACCGTACAGTTTTCTTGTTACCGTACCTTTTATGAAACTTGAATTAACTTATTTTCAGTAATTGGAATGAACTTTTTCTATTTCAAGCTCTTTTAGTGACTTGTTTAACTGGCGTGTTTTAACTTTTAATGAGATTTCTATGGCAACCTTTAAAGTAATGAGACCCCTTTTTGTCCAGCTGGTGTAACTCGACCGTTCATGGAGACCCTGTCAAGTCCATCTGCCGGACCCTTGTTTTCCTTAAACAGACAACTTTAAGCTGTCACAGTTCATCCTTTTTTTCCAGTGTGGCTACAAAGGATTAAGGATTCAGGCCACATATTTGTGTTTTCTAAATGAGTCTAGAGACGGCACAAATTAATATTCTCGGTTTACGGTGTGATGGGGCTCCATTAATAATGTGTTGTAATTTACCCAGCATGTCTGCAGCACGAGGAGCTGTTGAATTAATGGATGTTGTGAGTCACTGTTTGGGCCACAAGATGGAAGCACTTAATAATCAGGGAGAAGGATGATAAAAAGAAAAGCGTCCAAACGTTTTAATATGACGAACCCTTTTGATGAGGGTGTTTTTCACTCGACATTTGATAGCAAGTTTTCCTCTGTTCGAGAACACTTTATGCTTTCGTAGCTTCTTATAAAGCACCTTAACTGTTTTTCACTGTAAAACAGGTAATTCATGAGGAAAAATTCACAGAGTCCAGTCAACCAGAACTGCCAATGAGATGAGGAGAGGTTACCTTGAGAGCCAGACGAAGGCGCGGAGGCATGTTGAACCGTACTCGCTTCTGTGAGGATAAAGGAGGTGTGTGTGCCGGGCGCCAGCTGTTCACATAAGCATGTTTACACAGACTCTGCCGATGGTAAACTCACTTCTTTGTAATCTTTTCTCAAAGAACACCAGCCCTATTTCTGCACTGGAAACTGTAACTGTAGTTATGTAGCAGTAGAAAGAAGAGCTTTTGATTTTTAATGAATGTATTGGTGATATTCTTACAGGTTTTGTAAGAAAATAGACCCCTCATGTGCTTTAAATTGATTCCTAGACACAGTTAGGATCAGTTTTAGTGACACTGAAGCTGATAACTTGAATGCCTTTATTCGTTTGAAATAATGTACTTGTGTAGTGTGTTCGGGTTAGTGTTCAACCCATATACTGTAGGTTGATACAGATATTTGTGGATTTGATTGAAGCTGCCAGTATTTTGTGCCTATAATCAATAGATTTGACCAGTTAAAAGTCACATTCCCGGAAATTCAAATGTTCAGGGTTTATCCAAGTTATCCAAGCAGGATGGCAAGAATGAAGAATGAGTGTTTAATAGTGTCGCTCGAGGCTGAAACCCAGAAATGGATAAACACTAAAAAAACAAATGTGCAAAAAATATATTTTATTTGAGGCTTGTTATGTCAGGAAAGAAACTCAATATTTAGTTTATTTTTAGGAGACTGATTTCTCAAACCAATACATCAGTTCAATGATAGTTTGCCTTGTATTTTTGTACCTCCAAGCTCCACCCCAGTGAAAGTCTTGAAGTTCAGCTGTTGAGTTATTATTTTCTTGTCTTGATTCTGGGCCTTTTGCCAAACGATCTGGGTCTTTTTCTGCAACAAAATGCCCCTTTTTGTAAAATTCACAGAAGTATTGGAAATATTCGAGGAGCTCTGCGTCTAAACAAGTAACCTCTCATGTGCTTCCAGTCATGTGATTTGTCCATAAAAGTGTTGTTTTGACAGGATGCGCCTGTTGACTCGCATGTAGGCCGACGCTGCTGGTTAAGAATAAACATGAAAGTCTTACCAGAGACGTCAGCAGTCTGAAGCAATGAAAGGTTTATTTGTCAACGCGCCTCTGAGCTCGGCAAAAATAGAAACGTTGTATGACCGAGACAATTAAGTTTATTAACCCAGAATGTGGAATTTGCCACAGTGAAGGAAACTTATACTGACATGTGGTTTCTGCTGTGAAGCTGAGAATTGTGCTGTATAGTTTTACCTTACTTTTTATCATGTATACTGTATGTTAACATCTGTTTAAGAGCCGAACTAGAGCAAGCAAATGTTAGCTTTTGCATGTTTGTCTTGTCTTGATACATTCAACTTGACTATATTTCAACTTTTTGTATTTAAAATATCCAGTATGACTCATGGACACTTAAATCGTGCGGCTACGACAAAGTGAATGTACTTTTCTGTGGGGAAAATACACAAAAGACCAGAATGGGAAAAATAAGACTTCCTTAAAACCATCACCAACACTTCAAAGGAAGGAATTTTATTTCAGTAGTGTATTCAAACAAATGGAAACTGGGGAAACAGCCGTGGGTACACATAACATTTGTCAAAAACCAAGCAGTGGCTTGTGTTCAATAAAACCTCTGAAACAGTTGGAGCATTTAACTTTGTGGGTTTAAATGTGGGATTAGGGTGATTAACTAGTCTTCAGAAAGCTACCGTGATGACTTTGATTCATTTTACAAGAGGAACTTTCTGCAGCAAAAGATTCAACTCTAATAAAAGTCCAAAATTAGCATCTTTAAAGCAGAGCAGGCTTTTTCCACAATGTCACACACAACTAAAGATAAAATGAAAGGCGTCACAGAGGATGGTAGAGGATCACTGTACAGGGGTGACATGATCGCCTGAGACACACTGAGCAGAGGCACGAAAAGGAAATCTGCAGCTTTCTGCACGAACAGCAAAAGTGAAATTGAACATGACACAATGAAATGAACAGTGGTCATATAGTCTGATGGGAAACACGTGAAAAAGCCGACAGACTGCTTCAGAACATCATATCAAAAATATGGGTGGTTCACATATGATTCAATGTATGATTCATAAAACTTGTCAGACTCTCACACACGCTCCTGCATACGGCCTGTAAATCAATACATGTATCCTGTCGTCTGCAAATGTCAATAACTTTGTTTTGAACGAAGGAAAATACGCATCGTTCTTTCTCCTGGACAGAAAATGTCACTGTAGTTTCTTTTCATTCTTTGTTAACTGGGGATGGAGGTCATTAGGAAACAGCTGCACCTGTAGGCCACGTAGGCCATGCACTATCAAATAACAGTGTGGATTAGAACAGAAGGTCACCTCCATTTCCCACACACACATTTGCTGCAGAAACCTAATCTCGGTCTACTCCGCATTGTTGTTACTCTAATTTACATTTGGAGTGCAGACAGACAAGGAAGGTTTGTAAACCCCTCTGCTATTTCTTTCGTTTACTTTAAATCACACTTCTGGTTCATTATTTTGTTAATGTGTATTTGAATTAAATATATAACAAATGGAACAAAGCAGTTGTGTTTTTTTCTTATTTTTCAGAGTAATTTCCTTTTTATCGAATGGGTCAGATCATTTAACGACTTTGTCAGTATCAGGTCAAACCTCCATTACAAACTCGAAACATTTCTATCAACAGTCAGAGCCAGTGTTATTGATTTATGAAAAACTGTTCAAGTCGACCACAATATTTCATCCAATTTAAGAGACTGTGGAGAGAAGCAACTCTTCAGGGGAAAAAAATGGCCCTTTTCAAGTTAGACATTACAAAAGTCAGTGAGCTATTAATGGAAATTATTGTGGGAGACTTCACATAACACTGAGCAAACTGTTCGCCTCCTATCTCTAACAAGAGATTCCACACAATTCTCTGTAAATATAAAATAAGACGCCGGGTGCGTGTCGAACATGTTTAATACTGTCACTACACCACTGCAGCCTTTAAATCTGTTGCTGACGTTTTTCAGTGGGCACTTGATTAAACACGACTGTCACACGATCGAACACCTGATCACAACAGATTACTTCACTGACATTCATAGCATAAAAACATATCCCACAAATACTGTATTTTTCGTGACAACATTTCATTGAGCTTTTAATCAAATTTGAACCTTGGAAACTTAGCAGCAAAATTGGAATCGTCTAAAACAACACACGGTAAAAAAATATACCCTTACTCAGTACATAAGGACAGAAAGCCTTCAGTATATATGCACAATAAAGTGGTTAGTAGATAGAAATATATTTGGTATAAAAGTTTCATTAAAAATATCAATTACTGTATAATCACTAGATTCTTCTGAGTGTGCAAATGTTACATTCTCTGCACAATATTTGTTAACATTTTATGCATTGATTGAAGGTCTTTAGCGACCACCAAGTATGAATTCAAAGATTGCAGTCCTGCATTTTAACATGGGTTCAGCTCATAGCTTCAAAGCAGGCATTGGCTCCAACTATAAAGTCCTCAACCCGACATACTGTAGCTCAAGTGTAAAAATTAAATGTAAAAGACAAAAAGCTGACTGAACTGAAGTCACTAACAGCCTGGTTACTGAAGGACTTTAAAGTCACGACATGAAGCATCCTGATTTAATATTAGACAGAACTGGACAGGTTATTTGGGCCACATGACAGAAGCGCCAGTAAAACAGCAATTATGTCTGTGTGGCTCCAGTCCTTTTTACACAGATAAAAGCCATGCACAAGCAGCACACCAAGTGGCTGATTTGGTCAGACTGGGCAACACAAAAATACAGAAAATCACTTGAGTTGTCTCGGGCAAAACAGGAGTTATGAAATATTGATGTCCTTGCTGGGCTTCACCTGCGGAAAAAAACGAAAGCTCACAGTTACTTGGCAGAATGTTATCAGGTGTTGCTGTCTACATGGTGAGGAGGAAATATGTTGCCAGAGTCAGAGTCCTGTCTGACTTGGAAGTCGAGAATGTCAGGTAAACAGGACATTGTGTCTTCCTTTGAGGAAGTGGTTGTGTGTAAAAGAACAATGGAAAGGACGGAAGGGTGAAACCTAATGTCAACACTGGTTAACTAAAACAGTCTTTCTTTAAAACAGTGTGTTTCTTCAAGAAGAGCGAGCAGTTCACATACATGTTTTAAATGCATTCTTTCATCTTCTTTCTGTGTGTGTGGTTTCGCTTTGAATCACATTAAAATTAAGTGCAACTTCTAAAAGCAGTGAGAGACTCTTAAAGCTGCTTTAGTCCCACAGGCTGACTAACTTTGTCAGTGTGACGCCTCCCTGCAAAGATGAATAGTCAAAACAGGGTGACAAGGTGCTTTACTTAGGGAAATCAAGGTTGAAATGTTTTTTGATAACAGTAGTAAGAAGTGAGATAAGAGAAAGAAAACAGGCCACTTAAAAGAACAAGGCCAGGGTTCAATATCGCCACTGTTAAAGCATTTCCACTGTGTCCATATGGTATCATAGGCCTAACTTTTATGATGTGTGTAGAAATTAGTCAATGGGATTTGGCCTGATATTATTCAGTAGAAACAGAAGAAAAAGAAAACCTTTCTCGTTTCCTGTGGCACAAACTTCTCACTGGCTATTTAAAAAGAAACAAACCTGTATTTGACGTCAAAGAGGGTTGAGTCATCATCATCATCGTTCTCCTCATTAAGAGGGGCCATCTCCACGCGCTCTGCAGGTGTCGTTATGATGTCGTATTTACGTGTTTTTCTGATTCGTTTCCCAGATCTGTGGGAAAGAGAAATGTTCCAGACTTGAGGCCAGCACAAGAAATAAAATCACACCAGTAAGGCAGGCTGACTGACTGAACCATGACGTCAGCTGTGAACCCATTCTCAGTTTTTACAGATGGACGAGATCAAATTGGAGTTCTTACAACCATATTAATGCTCAAGCTGACTGACCTGACCCTACAACACCAAAATTATCTGATTGAACAGAGCCACCAGCTGTGATGATCAATAAGTCATTTATTAACCAAAATGTCAAACATTCTCTGGTTACACAATTTCTAACATGAAGATCTTTTTCTGTTTTATATTATTTTAGCTTCAATGAAAAGGATATGAAAACAGAGAAAAACGTCTGAAGACACCATTGGGAACATGTGATGGGCACTTTTCACTATTTCCTGATATTTTTTGAATAGACAAAATGATCAATTGACTAATCAGCAATAACAGTATCATTAACTGCAACTCTACTATAAAATATGACTACAATAAATGTATATGTGATAAATCCATAGATGGTAATGGTCATTGATGATTCAGACATTCACACACCCATCCGACTACATTAAGCAGGCTGCTCACTCAACTGCCTCCACTCTATAGTTCCCTGTAGGGGCATTATTAATAGGCCCAAACCCTACTTCAGGCTTCCATCTTCAACCACATGCTCCTGATCGATTCATTTAGCAGATCACTCCTGACATTCAACTACATCACGATATGATTGGCTGTGACAGGCCTCACAGGTGTAAAAGCCTACCTGACCACTTTGACGACCAGACACGTGATGAGAGCAGCTGTTAGCACGCAGATGAAAATAACTATGTTTTTCAGAGTTGGCAGATGCGCCATTAGAGATGAAATCCGGGATCCCACAGCGGCATCTGTCACATTGTTCATCCGCTCATCTTCGCTGAACACGGATGATGAGGATGATGATGTTGAGTTCAAGTGCGTCGCGGGTGAAGACAGAGTTTGAGGTTCAGCACTGACCCTCCAAAGGGCCGCGATAATAAAAGTTAGAGCCAGATTGTAGGTCACCATGATGCTGGAGGAGAGAATACAAGCAGGCTGTTCTTTCAGTAGTTTGTCCACACTGGATGATGATGATGATGATGATGATGATGGTTGGTTTATCACTGTCAGATTCTGCTATTTACACACTAAAAAATCCATCTCTGGGCTCGTCCAAGCTTTCTCTGATAACGTGCGAATTGCTTCCAAAACGTGTTTCCCTTGAGGTGAGTCGCAGCAAGTCCTTCCTGATTGCATTAGGACGTGGTGTGGAGATGAGGATAATCCGCCTCCGGAAGAGCTCTGCAGGCTGGACCCTGTTTCTGCAGCTGAAGAGCAGCATTATGTGGGCTGCTGCTGATGCCTTCAGGGCCGCCTCGTACTTCATAGACTCATCCGAGACGAGGATGCTGGCAGCGGGAGTTGAAAAGAGGCGACAAATGTTTGGTGACTCTTTTAAAGAAGAAAACAGAGCATCATCTCATCTCTAATAATCAGCTTATATTCGGGACCAAAGCCAGGATTTTGGAAATAATGAGTCCTTTATCCCCCCAGCAATCTGTCTTCTGAAGTTGTCAGAGGATTTATGTAAAAAGATATTCATTCATTCACTCTTAGGCTTATTTATTCATTTATGTAAATTTGAGCCACCTGACAGAAGCATGCAAAATTCTGTAAACATTGTAAACCGTGCATGCATACGTGATTCACAATGTTTTCCCCCTTCTCCTATCCATTTTAGTGATTTTTTGTTATTCATTCACTTATGTTTTTATCAATTAGTATATTTGTTTTTTATTATAACTTTATCACCTACATGTTCCTTTTTCGTGCTGCCAGTAATTCAGTTCTAGTAAGAAGGTTTCTTTGTTTTCATTGTATCCTGTTTTTAAAATTAATTATATTTTTGTTCAAAAATCTTCCTCTGATCTAATTTAAACATAATGACTCGAAAAATGTCACAGTTTTGAAAGGTTTGGAAAACATATCATATGTCTACGTTTGTCTACTTGCAGAAAATTCATCCTCAGATCATAAAAAGGCAGAGGACATGACTTAGCCTTCAGCTAGTATTATCAGTCTACCCTTTTTCATAAAGTGCACCAAAATCAAGAGGAGAAAGCATGTTGTTTGTGTTCATATTCTAAACTCATAACAAACATGTCTAATGACAAAACATTACAAACAAAACCAAAAAATCTCAATGCGCAATACAATCCTACATTACTTTTATTATATTGATTTTTATTCATCACATCACATCTTAAACACATGGATGAAAGATCATTCTCTCTTAACATTATCTCTTAACACTTTGCTGCATATTTCATGACTGACTGGCAGTGGCAGATTTCCGAAAGCACCTGAAGGCAGCATTTTTGTGTTTACCAGCAGGACACAGAAAATACAATTTTCCAAGGACAGCAGACTTCTCGGTCACGACCGCAGATTCCAGGGAAAATCTCGACCAGACAAGAAGCTGATAAGCAGCCAATTGATCAGTGATGGTTATAATCATCCAGCAAATCTCTGGGCACATGGCAAAAAAAGAATCAATGTCTGTCTTTGTCTCAGACACTCATCACACTGTCAAACACAAAGTATCTCCATTTATATTTTCACTAGACTTATGGCTTGTAATTAGCAAAGTCCTATATATGTGAAGTCAAAGTCTGTTCAGCTTTGCCTTATTTCTGTACATCTACCAGTGGGAGTGACTGTGCTCTGGATGCAAGAGCTATTTGATTTGATCAAGGCCCAGCAGATGGCAGCACAAAATAACAACAGAGCCTGCATTTCTCTTCAATGCATTGGCTGAAATTCAGAAGAGACTGCTTTTATCTGTAACATTACTCAGTCAATAAAACACATAGTAGTTCACATTTGTTTGTATTAAAATAGCTCAGTTATAATAGGCCAATTATTAGCTTCTGAAGTGAGGAATGCACTGTCCACTAACATGCACACAAAACCCACAGTGTACTGCAAAGTGCCTGTGCATTAGCTGTATCTTGATTTTGCATTATTGCTCAATAAGAAGATTTTTTTCCTTTGTGCAGCCTGACTTGGGTGGTTCAAGAAGATAAAGATCTGAAGCTGAAGGGGGTTGTCACATTCTGAGAGAACGGCCTGAACTTTGCACAGAGAAAACAGCTGAGAGAGGGACTACAGTGATCGAGTTACATTGTTTGAAACTGGCTTACGACGCAGTTTGGTTAGTGTGCTTTAGTTTCAGTTTGGCTACCATTAAATACACTAATTGGAAGAAATGTGTCTGGGCAACAATACTTTGAAAATACAGTGTTGAAACTTGACTTTTGAACAACAGTCAACAGAGTCATCTGTCTTGCTAATTGAAAAGCAAACACAAGAACAAAGCATACCTGTTCTTATGTCAACTGTTCAAGGGTTACTTGCAGGTTTGAGGTTTGGCGTGTATGCTTTCGTCTGAAATAAGACACCTATGAATGCAATCCTGCCTGTTTTTGGTGCTGAGTTGAGGCACACCCTGAGGCTGCATTTCCACCTCCTCTTTCTGACACAGACATGCTTCATGATAAATGTTGACCCTTGGTGCAGGTTAGTGTGATTCATAGTGAGCTCATATGTCATAGTAGGTGATACTCTACTACAGTTCTGCAAATATAAAGGCTATTCCTGCTCAAGACTGAAGTCTCTATTTAAGATTGTAACCCGTGCTTGCTTGCACAACAGTAAAATCTTCATTGGATTACTTTAAATCAAGCACATTACAAAACTGTCTGACTGAACTATCCAGATCAGTTAAACAAGTATTGACTTTTCCTTTTTTTTTCTTACATGCTCCACCAATCGCAATAATTTACTCATTGCATTAACAACCTGCTTTGACTGAAACCAGATTAGCGCAATTAAAAATATTCACTAAGCTATGTGCTGCAACAACACTGCCAATTGCAGCGCATTTACAATTCTCAATCTCTAAAAGCACAGTTTTAGATTGCAAGTGAGTTTCAAACATACTGACAAGGGCTAAAGACTTTTTGGGCTCCTAACAGATTTGGTGGGTAAACACTTCCTGCTTCAAATCTTTCCAACCAGTCAGTCGATATAAGACTGTGTTCACTTCACTTGCACTGTCTGGATTTGTAATAAGCTTGCAGGGCACTGCTGTTGCTAGGCTGAGGATCTTTTTAAAGAAATCTTCCCCTGCAAAGAGCATGCGCTGTCTACTCAAACATCTCATTGGTGGCTGATGGGGGTGTAGTGCATACCACAGACTTCACAGACTATCCAATAAAGGCTGCACTGACTGCGCAGCCATGGTTCGCCAAGTTTGGTTGTCCCCATTTGGCTTCTAATTTTATTCATTTAAACTTTTTTGGTTAAAGCAAATACTATGGTCAATCTAAATGATTTTACAACTTTTGTCAAGCATCTCTTGTTGCATGCATGTCCGACTTATTCATAAGAGTCTTAATGAAGCTGATTTCCAATCTCACATTCAGAAGATTTTTTTGTTTGTGTTCTAAAAATATTCAAAACTAAAAAAAATCCTTTTGAGTGTGTAGGACCTTAATCACTCTTTCATCACTGTGACAATGAAGTCGCCTTCAGTAACACCAGAAAGAAGTTAAATGTAAGCATGTTATCTTGATGAACAAGGGAATAAAGATGATCATTTATTATCATCCCTGCTCACACAATGTCCTTCACTTCTTTCAAAGCTCTAATAAAGAAAAAAAAAGTTCAAACTGGTGTTCATGAAAGCAAATACTCTATGTATATAGTTTTATTTTGAGTAAAGTATTCCTATATGACCCATAAACAAACATAAACATTTGTTATAATAACCTCTAATGTTTACTGATGTCAAACTCTGCCTTGATCTGATTGGTTTACTAATCACGTGACTCGTGTGTAGTTTTTATCCAGCATCTCAAAAACAAAATTATAACAGAAATGTCTAAAAAAAAAAAGCACTAAATAATATTTAGGTTGCCGCTCAGGTACAAAATGTCTGGGCAGTTTTCCGCCTCAGCAGGCTGACATGGTTGCTGGTGGACGGGGCTGGAGAGGAAGTTTGTCGTTACGTTGAGAGGAAAGTGGGCAGAGCCGCTGGAGGATATGAAGCTCCGGCAGCGGCGGAGAGGAGGACACACACAGCAGAGAGGCGAGGCGCCCACAGTGGAGAGCCGGAGCGATGCGGCCCAGACACCCAGAAAAAACACCCCAATCAGCCCAGAAACGCACCCAGACCGGGGCAGACGACTTCGGATAGACTCGGCTTGGGAAATGGGTAAGAATTTACCAGCAATCCGACGTTAAGGGCTGTGGAATAGAAGCAGGGCTGTTCGGCAATATGGAGGAAAGAAGGAGAGTTAACGTTAGACGCAGTGTTGTAAAAATGGCCATGATGTGCTGTCAGCCAACTATAAAGAAACCCGCTTAAAGAGGCTAAAAATGCATCTAATGTTGCCTCACTCGATGGATTTTGCATGTTTTTCCAACCTTGTGTCGAGTTAGCTCAGTTAATATTTGGTCCAGCTCATTTATTCTCGACCTGTTTCGAGTTATTTCAACCTACGCATTTAAAATTTGCTTTGTCCTTGAAAGGGCAAACGGCCCTTTTGTCAATTTGCTCGACAGAAAAACGACAAAATGAAGCAAATGTTTCGCTTTTTCAATGTTGTTTCGAGACTGATGGACGTCAACTGGACAATCTTAAGCATATTTTATGTTTATTTTCACTGTTGTTGTTTTTTTGTGGTTTTTGACCGAATTATAAATCAAAAACATCTTTAAAAAATCGACATTTTCACAGTATTTTACCTCAAACTGTGCAAGTGTAGTTAATAACAAGATTTAAGTTAGTGTGAGATGTTTAATACTTAGTTTTTAAAAATACTTTAAATAAATTGTGACAAGTTGTCAATATGATCTAAATATGACTATTAAACACATTTTCCCTATTGTAGACACAAATACATAAACTATACATGATTTACTTGTCAAATAAGAGCTCTATATGTTATAAAAGCTTGGATATACTTCGAAATACAAAATAGGGTGTTGGCTTTTAACCCTTTGAGGTACTGAATGGAGAAGTAATTTAAATATGTACATTAATTTTGCCTTTTCCATTTACATTACACTTGCAAGACATGTAAAGAAAGATTTTTATGCCAGAAAGCTTCAGTACAAGTATGTGGATTTAAGGAAAGTCAAAATAATGTATTAAAATTAAATAAAGAAATAAATTCACCTTAATGTCTCCGTCTCATGGACCAGGTTGTTGATTTATCCACACATGAAGGCAAATACTAGACATTATAAAACAGATGACATACTATCTTTTATAATAGGTATTTTTGTATCTTAAGCTATATTGTTAAATCCAAAGGATTAGTGCCACCCTGCACATAACAAAATGTCCTCTCAAAGCTATTCTTTAAGGGACGTTACTGTTAGAGACAAATTTAGTTGCATTTTGAGCCACCAAGACACGCGAAGATTAAACATTTTCCTGACTAAATATGCAAGGACTTATTTATGATTTCCTTAATATGTTAATGAGCTCTGAAAATAATCTTAAAAATATCGTACAACACAATAGCCTGTTTATACTTTGGTTTTTATGACAATGTAAGTTGCGATTCTTACAAATTCGTAACAACAAAAATGATGATAATCATATTTTGTATTTTGCAGGGTTTCCCGTGATGGTTCACAGATTTCGTCGGAGAAGAAAAGAGATCACCTGACCCATTTAAATGGTATGTGTTTTTAACCCATCCAGGCTTTTAAATGTTTTTTACCACCTAACCAGCTTCTTCGTCTTTACTGCTACATACAAATAACCAGTAGGGTGTGCTGTTGTCACATTTCTTCTCTGAATCTTTATGTTTTCTATTTTAAAGGGTTGATGTGTAGCTGCCATGGAGTCATGAATTGAAGATTTCAAGCGATTTGCACAGCAATGGGGACTTGTAAGTATAATTTTTAAGATAGCTTAAATATTTGTAGGAAAGTCCTTGTAGGTTATCTATGTATCGAATTTTGTAGATGTGTTAAATCAAATTGAGTGTTTTAAATGACCACAAACAGAAATGACAGAATTATAGTGTATTTTTTCAATTTTATGTGAATGTCATTGCTGGAAAATAATGCTAAATGTAACTTCTTATGTAGTTTCTGTGCATTATAGCATGTCTTTTCACAGTTTTGTCTAAAAGCAGTGACCATTGTGTCTGATGATAGGACAGTTCTGCCATCTAGTGTATGATGTAGTGACGTCAATGAAAGATATGTACGAGTGATCGAAAACCTAACTCTTAGATAGATATTTCATGGTTCACTTCAAATAATTATGTATATAAATCCAACTCATATACCTTTCAGAGTTTTGACTATTTCGTGGCTTGGACATATCATTGTAAGATTTTGAAAGTTAAGGATGTCACTGAAACGTAATTAAAGTGTAGGATGCGCTCAAAAGTTGTCCTTGACGTTGACCTCCCTCTCTATGTATAATATTTGCTTCCATATTTAAATTGTTGATAGTTCTTGATAGTTGTATAGTAATCAAATTTAAACATTTCAAGCTGCGTTGCTCCATATGTTTTATTCAAATAAACATTCAGTTCATCTAAAATAACATCCAGATTTTGAATATGTTCATGATGATCTTTGGACTAGCTAGCTAACCTGTGAAATGCTTACAATCGTTATGATTTTTGTATTTTGTCATAACAATGTCCCATGTAATAAAAAAACACCGACAATCAACACATCACACTCACATCAACATATTTCGAACACTGGTATATCACAACACTAACTATGGCGCAGAGGCAAGAAGTGAGTTTGGTAGGTTTTGGACACTATCATTCATTATGGCTATTAACACTTTACTTCTTAAAAAGATATGATGTTGCATCTACTTTCAAGAGTTTTATTCAAATTAAATAGTTGGATTAAGAATCCTAGTGCAACACAGCTGGGGTGGATAATGTTAAACATATGGACCCTGGGTTGCATTGAGCATAGTTTTCCTTCACACTGCCGTGCATGTCGGTAGTTTGATAACCTGTGCAAACATTCCAAATTTTATTACATTTACTTTTTCAATTTCTTTTTAGTTGCATCAGGATAGCAAACTTTTCTAGGGCAAGGGTAATCGTTAAGAAACTGCATCTCAGACTATACAGCTGCATGTTAGAAATGCAGTTTTACTCATGACCTGTTGAGGGCAACATGAGGACAGTCAAACAAATTTTATTAACGTCCATGTTTTCATTATATTATACAGTGCATTTGAGATTAGTTGCTCATAATGTCACTGCTTTTGGTTTGTGACACCTTCAAAAATATTCTCAGTTCACCCCACAATATCAGCCAAATGAAAGTCATTGAAAATCAGAGTATGAACAGTGCCTGTCTTTATTGGCAGTTGTGATGTTATGTGCTGCCAAAAGAATGCCATTGCAAATACCTTTGCACCAAAATATGAATAAGAAAAAACAATCTTAAATTATGAGAAATGCCTTAACTGGAGACGAACAACAATAGCAACAACAATTTCTTGAGATTAGGGCTGCACCTGTATTGAATTTTAGGAACAGTAACTGCCTACTTGTAATCAATATGAATAGCTAGCAGTGTGACCATTTTGCGTCTTCTTCGTTCACACTAATTCACAGTTCATGGTTAACTAGGGAGCGAAATCTAAAACTCCATAAAATATTATCATTGGATATTGTTCATAGGTATTGCTTTACCAAATACAGTTTATAAAGCAAGTCTGAAGACAGAAAAGCACAATTTTGCCTGCCCCCCTCAAATGTTCTATATGTAATATATGAGAGTCCTTATATCCTCCCAGAGTCTTTAAGAATTAACCTAAGGCTAGAAATACACACCAGAATAACGTCAAGGCAAAACCATTCATTTCACAATATGAATTACTGTGTTTGATTATAAGAATTTGGTAGATTTTTTCAATAATGTAAAAATATGTCAATTAACTGTAAAATAGAAAAGTCTGAAATCCATGGGTTTCTCAGCTTCTTCTCCTCTAACCCTAACTGTCAACCCTACTCAGAGTGTGTAGGTTGGTTTACATTTTATACAGTCTATGGACTGCACTTGTCTTAGTTAAAACTGCAAGCCTCCTCTCTGACCATGTAACACAGGCATTGCTTTTTTCCGTTCTGAAAAAAGATTTGAGGATGAGGATAATTATTAAAACATCTGACGAGTCGTAATTATCAGATTTCATCAGTAAAACAATTATAATAGCTCCTTTTTCTCACTTATTGTATCTGGTCTCCGAAATATTGTAAACCCCCTTAGGATATTTTCAAACACACAATGTTGATTTCACTAGCACAATAATTGGCTGACAATAAGTCTTGTTTTTAACAGTGATCTGTCAAGTTGAAGGTTAAAGTCAAATCTAAAAAGATGCCTGTTTTTTAGGCCTAAGGGTTCTGTTAAAGTAGGGTTCTTGAAAAAACAACTGAGCCAGAAGAAAGAGAATTGTGTATTTTCTGTGATATAAACTCATTATTCAAATTCAAATGATTACTTATACTATATGCTAGGTATCTTTTGTCAGTCATCATTTATAATGAAAGACCCAGACACTTCAAACTAGTTAAATTTAAACAAGCCACATTGCGTGGTCCACTTTTTGTGTGGGTTTGGTGTACTGTATAGTAATGCGGGTATCATTCATCGTTCCTTATCTCTTCCACAGTGGAGACCTGCACTGGTGTGAAGACTTTCAAAATCTGGAGATAAAGAAGACAGCTCTGTAAGTTTTGAATGTTTGTGTATTTATTCACATGCAGACTGAGCATATAAATATGATGAACAGAAAATTATACCTTCTGGAGATTATATGTTCCCTATATTTGATAGGTTTAGGTCACCACACGCTTATTTTAAGCAGACCCTTACCCCACATTTATCTGGAATATTTATTGCTGCCATTCAATGTTAGTTCTGAAGGCTAGCAAAAGACCTAGATGTTAGCACGTAAGCAAAGGGTAAGTCTGGAAAGATAATAGTGTATGTTCATTTCAATTTTTATCATGTGGCTATTTTCATTATTTATAACTTTTTTTTTTTACTATGGCTTCATTTGGACATTGGTTGTGGTGCCTCCTGTTGGTACATTACAAAGAAGGCCACATTTCTCCAAGAGTTGCTATATACTCCATTTTTGCTCAAATCTTTGATGGCAGATTTTGGCCTTCAGGTTGAAAACATGGTAAAACATGACCAATACTGTCACAGTTTTATTTTACTGATATATTTCAGCCACGAGCTATGAGGGACAGTTTTTTTCACATTTTTTTAACCACAGATCTATGAAAATTGTCATTGTTTTGAAGGGTTGCTTTAATAACTTATTGAATGCTACTATGATGTCAGTCTGTTGGTCAGCCATGTTTTTGCTTTGATGACTATGGTAATCATTTTGTCAATTCAGTCAAGAGATCCTAATTTCCTTACAGCATTGTTTGCTCACATGCCAGTGTTTTGTTGTTTTGATCGTAATTTGTTTACACATTACTGTGTTTGCGTAATTGCGTAAAAAGGTTTCATGTGTAACGCATGATGTGAATTAGGCTAACTCTAGACTCTTCATACCCCTGGTGGTCAGTTGATGAATTTATTAGCAAATTAATGGAGCCTTTACTCAACTCAAACTTCATTTTGCTGATTACTTTGAACTCACCAAGCAATTTTTTTGTTCAGAGCCACGTAAAAATTTGACAGAACTCACATTATTGATATAGCTTGTTGCCCTTCTCACTGTATAACTCATTATTACAAATTCGCAAATGGGAGCTTCTGCCAGATCTATTAATTTATTACGTGTAATGCTTAAAAAGTTGTATTGAATGTTTTATTGGAATTTAATAGCACAGTCTGGTTGTAAAACAATATTTAACCAGCTTTGATCCTAAAATGAATAACAGTTATGACACTGAATTATGAACATTTCCGAACCTGTAGTTTGCGTTCTTTACATTATGTTGATGTGATGACTTTTAATTACGATTTATGAGAAAATCAACTTTGTTAAGTATTTTAACGACTGTGTATTGTTACAAACGCTCATGTTTGAGGTCAAGACATGCACTTGCACAATGCTAGCTGACGCAACTGAAAGCTAGCCATGTATGTGACTAAACCTTTCGTAATTCAGGTCTAGCTTAGCATGCTGCCTTTAACTGCTGGACAGTGAATCATTACTCATTTCAGTTGCACTGTGGCCTTACAACTTTTCCTTCTTTTTTTATCCTATCAAGACCCCATTCAACTGGATATTGCTGAAGTGGAGACAGCGTTGTTTAACGTGAAGATTGCAAGTGATTTGGCAGTTAGCCAAATTTTGACAAGATGAAACCATTTTCTGACTGGACTTTGACGTTTGGATTTTGATTTTTTTACAACAACACGGACACTGGGACACCGTTGCTGGCTGTATAGTTGGACTCGTTGAAAAATGACATTGTTGTTTTTGGGAAACACAAAATCCGCCTTTGTACATTTGACTTTCAAATGTTTTTTTTTTAAATAAAGTGTATGTCCTCGTATTTTTCCTGGCTTTGTTTTATTAGCAAATTAACCAGAAAATCACAAGAGGATATTTGCCGTAATATTTTGATTACGCTCAGTCCATTAGCTCGGATGTTGATTCTAATATTTCAATTAATCCATACAACAGGTTAATTAGGTTTGTGTCACTTATCATCAAGGTTTACTTGTTTCATTTACAAGCTAGCTAAGTGCTTGAGGTTCGTCCTGAAGTGACGCTCCGTTTCGTGTGTTTCTATGAAAAGAAATCATCATCCGATTGGTGAGATAATGTGAAATTAGTCGTTGTAACGCACCCTTGTACTTCAGTAAATTGTAATCTAATCAATCAAAAGAGTTGTTGAGTTGCAGACACTCATTTTTTGTAAGATTGAAAAGAGTCAAAAAAGGCTTGGGTCTGAACAAAAATGGTTTCCAGAGACTCTCTAAAATGGCTTCTGTTGTCCTTCTTCCTGTCTGAGCAGGAAGTGATGCAATTGCTGCAAAACTATTAAACACTTTTACAGCCTCTCAGTTTTCTTACCTTTTTATATGAAATAGAAAGAAAGGTCTCAACTTAAAGTTGGTGTCCTGCAGCTGTAAACACACGTAAGGTTTTTATAAAAAGCGAAATTTAAACATAATAAAAGGGGAGGGACTTAAACATCACCTGAGTGTGGTGTAAATGGAAATAACGTCAATCAAAGGCAAAGCTTTCAGAGCTAGGAAGGAGCTCTAGATGGCGGCTGAGCCTTGGGAAGGGTGCCATGGGCTTTCGTCTGACCCTCTCTCTCGCCTCTTTTTCGACCGAAACCGCTCGATTTCGATCAAAAATCAAAGGATAAGGACAGCCGATGTGTGTTTTAACGCGTTTTGAGGCGTTTGGTGTGTTTTTTTGTGCTGATTTGTCGAGCCGTCTGTGCGGGGACTTCTTGTCGTTGTTTTCCATACTGGGCTCTGGCAGCCATGGCGCGCCTCCATTTTTAGTGTGTGCTGCTCGCGTCTGTCGCTCTGAGTCTGACAGCAGATGAAGACTTTAAAGGCCTGCGAGCTTTTCGAGACCAGGCTCCTTTTTTTCTAATTTATTCTTAAGTTATTGTTATTTTTATACAGTTTGTTCTTTTTACTCGAGTCGGATGAAAAGCCTGTGAAAGAGCGAACGTGAATCTAATAGTTCATTTCTTGGTTAGCACCTTTCTGCACATTGAATTGGATTGTTTACATTGTGTGGTGCAAAATTTACTGACTTTTCTCATCATTAAAGCTTATTTTTCTAATCCTTCATCTGATGACGCAGTTAGAATTAATTGCATGCGGCTTGATCTATATTGTAAGACACAAGTTGGATGTTTAGCTTATTGTATCAGTCGTTTTTTCTTCGCTATATTTACATTAGCGATGTAAATAATGATCTTCAGATCTGTCGATTTTAATGCATTTTTCTTAACTCGTGTCGCACCGCCTGGGCTTTAAACTGCCACCTGAGCAAAGGCAGTCTTATGGGACTTGTATGATAGTTCATGCTTCCCCTTAACTTTTTGACAGTAAATACCAGGACGAAAAAGATCATCCTATCAGACATTTTCAGGATAATACGATGATGAAGAGTAAAAGTAAAAAACAAGAGGATGAAGGATCGACTCAGAGCAATGCATCAAGGTATGATCCTTATACTTTTCTACCTTTTTCCATATCTGCCTTGATTGTTTACCTTGTCAAGCATGGTTGATCACCTGTGTATACATTTGCGACGTGGTTTTGTTGAAGTGCACCACTGTCATGAATGACCTTGCTATTGTTTAATAGCCACACCCTGATTTTCCTACCATTTCTCACACTCCAATACTGAGGTTTCAGGCCTGTGTTAAGACATCATTGCCCACAAGATGTATGTGTTAGACCACAGGAAAACACATTTTGTCCTGTATTATGTTGCACATGATTTCTCACTAATGTTTCATGTCCCATCGCTATAAAATAATATGACCTTGTCTTACTAGTTGGTACTGCATTGCACCATTTTATCAACGTTGTTGTATGGTTTTTATTTATTTCAGAAACAATGTACTGCTTTGGTGTTCTTCATGGACACTTAGATATTCAGTCTTTTAGATGGCTTATATATAAAACATATTTTAGTAGTTCTGTGACCTGAATATACTTTGCACGTGGCTACAGTTTTTATTTTTATATCCTTTATGTAATCTTTTATCTGCACCTGTGCTAATAGTTTTGACCAAGTTATAGAGTTTTAGGACATTCAATATTGTCTCATGCTCAGTTAATTCTGCTCATTAAAGCCCTTCATCCCAAAGATTTTAATACCTTGTAAATCATTTTGTCCTGTTTTTAGATGGATAGCGAAATTTAAAACTGCTTCATAACTATTCTGACTTTGTGTCGGTGCTTATGTCACACACCCTTTTGACCTCTAACTTAACATTTGTTTTCAGGATAAGCTTGTTTTTACTTTCTGTTTGGGGCATTCTTTCAATGGACAGTTTCAATTCAGATCTTTCTCTTGACACATAATGATTGTTCTTATTAGAGTTTTTCAATGTTTACTTTCACTTGTCTGTTGATGGCTTATCATATACATTTACTGTCAATTTTAAATACCAGACAAGTTTAAAAGGCACTTTTTGTATCAATTGATATCTGCTATTTCTAGATTGATGTGTTATTGGAAGCATCTGTTTTGAACATGATTGTGAATGTTGCAACAAAACAATATTCTTTTCTAATCAAATCTAGCTTTATGTGTATTGCTTGTCAGGTAGATTATATTTAAAGGGTTGTGACCAAGGGTCTTAGCACTAATATGATACTTTTTTCACAGTATTGTCTCATTTTCTTTTTATAAACATGGTAAATACATGAAGATGGTAAATGGGCAAGTGTGTATCTATCATCATCAGGTATCTGAATCTTCAAATATCTAAACAAATGGAACACACAATGGAAAACACCATTCTATTTTGATCAATAAAGTTGGTTTTCAAAAAACTAATACCAGGTCATGTGCATGGTGTCAGAACAAAGCAGAAATTCAGAAACAACACAAAAAGATGTTTGTATTTATTGCATAAATACTGTGGCCTAACATAAGCTCTTAGTATTAGAGTTGCTGCCATGTTTTCACAACAAATGATGCAGCCTGATTTCAATAGACTGTTGTGTTTTTAGATAAAGACACAGAGAAGTTTGGATGCTAAATGCAGGTAATCACCCTCAGCATTTTACTGACTGTACACTGCAGCAGGTTACATCACACTTGTAGTTTTTCTCTGTGATCTTGTGGCAGCCATTTTAGTATTTTTCAGCTCTGAGTGAAATGTGTCCTCTGCTTCTGATGACAGCACAACTTTTTCACACTGACAGATGAGCACTGTGCACATGCAGAGCAACAGGATGAGCAGCAGAAAATCTGGTCATTGTATGAACTTTTTACATCTGACTAAAGTAACTATATACATGCTCTCCTGAGTCACAAAATGGCCCTTGCTTTGTGTGCCCAGCTTGCTCACTTATCTGTATTAAAACTCAGCTCAGAACTACATGGAGGAGGAACAGGAAGAGTTCAGACCTTGGAAAGCCTGCAAACTGCTCTGTCATTGGCTAGATTTTCACCTAGCAACATGCCAGCCAATAATAATTCGAGATTATTTCCCTGTCCCACCCACTTTTGACCTCCCTTAAAGCGGAAGGAGGCATGAACTCCTGAGTTTAGTTATTGAAGCAGCTTCGAGTCTTTATAAACATTTTAACATCGGTTATATTGTAATTATTTTAGTTCAAGCAAATAAATTCATGTTTGTCTTTAGTTTCTTTCTCTTAGTTGTAAAATGACGTGACAGAGATACCATTAAGATAAATAAATGACAAATACAGATGCTTTAAAACTAGGACTCATCTTTAAAAAAAAAAAACAAAAAAAAAACACAATATATGAAATAGCATTTAAGAGCATGCATATAATTACTTTAGTCTTTGTAAGACAAACTTTTGTCTTTCCAAAGGGATCTATGTAAGGAAGTGATTCTTGGAGATTTACTTTGAATGGGTGTAGCGCCCCCATGTGCTCAGGCGAAGTACTGCATGCAGAGTAGGCCAGACAGGAAAGGTCACCATTGCCAAGCTGGATTTTTTTTATTCACGGATGATCCCTCCATCACATTAATGTGCTGTCGTCTCAAAATACCAGCTAAGGTCTATTGTATTTATTATAAGCAAAACTGATATTTGTATCATTTTGGGATTTAATCGCATCAGGATAAACCCCTTGTGATGCAGCATGTTGATTTCAAAGGGGTCACAAAAACATTTGATGTTCCCTGTGTGGTGATACTGAATTATCTGGCATTATTTCAGGATAAATTGCATAACTCAGTGGGTTACAACCAGGGGGTTTGGACCGCTAAAGATGCTGAGATGTTTTTTTAAAATATTTGTTACACAAATTAGTTATATTGTTCTTGTAATATATCGACATCTCTTTTTTGTGAAAAGCTGAATACTTTCAACTTTTCAGGTTTCTAAAAATACTTCAATGAATTTAACAATCTGAGAAGAAAATTAAAATAACAATTTTGCTTAACTCCTCACAACCCAACAAAGGCCATTATCTGTGTTGCAGCAGACAAGTCTTCAATTTAAGGAGTCATAAGATAAAAATGATAGGAACCAGTTTCATTTGCTCTGAAGTCATTGTTCCATATTTGTTGATCAATCTTTAGATTCTTATTCCTATACAAAAGTATTTAAGATTACTGAGGATATGAATAAGGCTGCTAAGACTGGGAGTACTGATGCGAATTTACTGTGTTGTTCATTTATTTTTTTTTGTCTTTATTCCAATCCATAATTTTTTCTTATAAGTGACGATGACCATTGTAGTATTTTCTCATTCTATTCCTGCTATGCTTCTATGTCACAAGTAATCGTAGGTTAGCAGGAAGCAAAGATTTGAATGCTTACTTAATTACAGTTTAGCTGAGTTTTATTTTAGTTCTGAAAGCTGATCTTAGGCTTTTCAAAATGCCTGTAAGAGGATTTGTGTGCCCCAGAGAGAATGAGGTTATTATAAGACTGTTAGCTGAGTAAGGAACATGCTGCATGATGTAATGAGGCTTCTGTTTCCACTCGGCTGACAGTCACAACTTACACATGCCATCCAGCTCTGCAGTTTCTCCATGTCCTAGTGAGAGAGTGTGCACTTTGAGTTTTAAGATATTTCTCAGCTGCACCACTATCGACTCCATTCACATTTTTGCCATGTTGTTGCTCGGTGTGCAGAATTATGTGAAAACAGAAAATACATATGCACTGCAAAATCAAAAGAATGAACATGTTCTTGTTCCTGTAGCAATTCGGCCTCTGAAGAATCCAACCGCTCTGCTTCGGAGTCTGGAAGTCAGTCAGAGAGCGAGCATGGCAGCGAGAGGAGGAGGTCCCACAACTCTGAATCCAACAGCTCGTCGGAGTCAGAGAGTCACTCAGAGTCAGAGAGCGAGTCTGCCGAGTCCAAATCACAGCAAACCACAGCAGAAGTGAAAGACAAGCCAGTTAGAAAGAAGGAGCGCCTGGCAGATGTGAAGAAGGTAAAGGTCATTGAGATTTAGAGAGTCTGTGGTGACTTTACTGGTTCTAAAGCACATTAAGGTTCCTGTCCTCTAATAACGAGAGAGTTAACTTAAAGTGATTATGAAGGTTTGGCATGCAAGATAATTATAGCTGCACCTGAAGTTAAGCGAGTTTGACTTAAGCCATAATGTCTTTTTATCTATTTTAGATAATATCTGTGTCCCAGTTTCACACTACACCCTAATTCTAACCAGGTTTTGAGTATGTGATGTGTTCACATAAGGAAAGTAGACTCTAAATAGAAAGTATACATACAAGAAAACACTTCTAAATGTTCTGTTGCTATTGTCCCATAATGCAATGCAATGCACAAATGAAATGAGGCACTACTCAGCTAATAAGTTGCATGGTGGTAAGATGGTTACAGAAACATATCCTTTATACAATCATGTGTTTGACAAAGTGGTGAACCTCTCTCCATCCTTGCTTTAGAATGACTGAGCCTTGCCAGGATGAACCTTTCATACCCAGTCATGAAACTATCACCTTGTTACCAATGAACCTGTTTACCTGTGGAATGATCCAAACAGGTGGATTTGGATCAGTCCACAACTTTCACAGTCTTTGTTGCTCCTGTCCCAACTTGTTTGAAACATATTGCTGCCATCAAATTCAGAACAAACAGATGTTTACAAAAATTCAGTTGAAGTCAATGAAGTGAAATGTTAAATACACTGTCTTCATAGTGTTTTCAATTGAATATATGTCAAAAAGGATTAGCAGATGATCACTTTCTGTTCAATTTATGTTTTACACAGAGTTCCAACCTTTTTGGAATCAAGGTTGTAAATTCAAAACTTGAAAGTATGTTCATTGTTTTGAAGTAACAGTGTTCAATGACAACCAGTATATAAACCATTAGAGCTGAAGCAATTAGTAGAATAATCCATTAGGGAACAGACAGAAAAATCATCAACTGAACTGAATACTAATTTCATTATCATTTTGAAAGCGGTTAAATCAAACATAAAACTTCTCAATTGTGAGTTTTTGCTACTTTCCTCTGTTTAGATATTTGTAAACTGTATATCTTTGGGTCTGGGACTCTTGGTCAGAGTAAAACATTTGAAAATATCATCTTGGCCAGCAGATTAATCAATAATGACGGTTGTAGCACATGTTTTCAAATTAGGAAGTATAATGAAATTGGGACACATTATGTTTGTATAGTGATACAAAAAGTCTGACAGCAGTTGGTGTCTGTTTACAGATGTGGGACGAACATCCAGATGTGTATGGGGTCAGGAGGTCAAATCGCAGCAGACAGGAGCCGGCTCGTTTGAACATCGGAGCTGGGGTAAGCAGATGTCAATGAAAGCTTGAACATGGACAGTAAAACAAAGACCATCAGTACTAATATGAGGCCTGGCCCGGCTCTGCACTGTTATCCCTATTGGCATCAGCTCTTCTAACCAAACAACTAGTGCCATCTAGTGGATGTTACAAAGAAGTGCTGATGCAGCTCATATGGAAACGACACTTTTGCTGAAATGTGCATCTGCTGTGCTGACTGTATTTACAGGGTAGCAGTGACTCTGAGAGTGAAAGTCCCAAGAGAAAAACATCACGATCTAAGAAAAAGGAGTAAGTATGAAGATTGTGAACAAATCTTTTGGGATTTGTATTATTCTTTTATTATTTCATTTCTAATTTATTTGATAGTACCGCACCATATCCTTTCAGCTCTGCCATGTTGAGACACTTGTACTAAACTCTTTCGTTAGTAAGGTTTTTTGTTATGTAACCTTCAATCCATACAATAGTTTTGCATAGTTCATGTCTGTTTTTGTCATTGTGTTGCCAGTCTGTGTTCATATTGTGATTCTTATCATTTTAAGCCTTGTAACTGGGTATCTGTTTGCTTCAAATGGGCTCAGTTAGTTTCAGTCAGTCAGGTGATGTTTTACATTCATGGCAAAATTTGATTGGTTGGATCAGCGGCTTATCCCTGATCAGATTGGGTTGTGGTGAACACCCTGTGGCCGGTATTTTATGAAATTTAAATTTGGTTTTAGCAGTGGTGGGCCTTGAGGGTGAACTTGTGGCATTTCTTTGTTGTAAGAAATATCTGGAAAGATGATGACTCAAATGATGAAGAGGAGGAGGAGGAGGAGGAGGAGGCTTCGGACATTACAGACAGTGAGCAGGAAGAGAAAAAAGTTAGATCCAGACGACTTCCTGCTAGAAGGTAAGAGTGTAGCGAAGCCTGGCCATCAGACAGCTACCCACTGGTCATCTCTAAATCATTCCATATTGTGTGAGCAGTTGTTTGATGACATTTTTCCCTTTACTTTGGTGTGAAGTATGGACTTGATATACTTTCCAACCCAGATTCAAAACAAGTTGGGATACTGTGGAAAAACATAAATAAAACATAATTTGCTGATCTGTTTTGACAAATGCTCAATTGAAAACAGTATAAAGACAATATATTTAATGTTTGACCTCAACTTCATTGATTTTTGTGAATATCTGCTTATTCTGAATTTGATGGCAACAACATGTATCAAATAAGTTTGAACAGGAGCAACAAAAGACTGTGAAAGTTGTGGAATGATCCAAAAACACCTGATTATATAGAGGATATCATTACATGTGCTCAGGAACACAATGGCATTGTTGGTAAACATAGTTTGTTTGCAAATGATTGCTTTGTTTTTATTCACATTTTACCCGGCATCCCAACTATTTTGGAATCGGGGTTGTACCTGCTATAGCCTGATGTTCTAAAGGAAATGTCTAAAATACATCAAAAACTTTAAAAAATGTAATCTAATCATAACACATGATAAAAACATTTTGACATTGTAAAAAAAAAAGTGCAGTTTGTCAATTGGCTAGAGACTGAAATCACTGATAATCATCGAGGTCGTCGGCTCCTCAAATCTAAGTTGTTTGTGCGTGTCTGTGCTGAACTGTGTGTTTTTCAGACCTCAGACCAAATCAACTGTCAAAAAGCAGCTGTCACAAAAGGGAAGAAAGTCCAGGAAGCAGGACTCGTCTGCTGAAGAAGACGACGATGAGGACGACGACGATGATGATGACGATGATGAAGAAGACACTCCTAAGAGACAGACTCGAAGAAGGGGTGCAACAAAAGTCAAAAGGTGCATTTCTGAATCCAGATATTTAAAATTCCTGGTAGAGTAAGTTTCTCCTTGCGTTGAATTATTAGACATTTAGACTCTAAACTAATGTTTCCCATTACAACAGACATTAAAATGTAGCTTTTGCATGTGCTGTAATATTGATCCTGTATTGTCTCCTGCTCTGTTGTGTTAGTTATAAAGAGGACCAACATGACTTTGAGACAGACTCTGATGACCTGATTGAAATGACGGGGGACGCAGGCGAGGAGCAGCAGGATGACGACAGTGAGACCATCGAGAGGGTTATGGACACCAGGACAGGCAAAAAAGGAGGTGATGATTTTCACTTGTGTCTTGCTTTGATGAAAGCTGTGTTGCTTCTCATTAAAATATTTGCGACATGTGTCCAGTCTAAAAGTAGCTTTTTTCTTTTGCTTTTCTAGCTACTGGGGCTTCCACCACTGTGTATGCTGTGGAGGAAAATGGGGACCCGAGTGAAGGCTTTGACCTAGAGAACGATGAGGGGGAGACTCAGTATTTGATTAAGTGGAAGGGCTGGTCCTACATCCACAACACGTGGGAGAGCATGGACTCTCTGACACAGCAAAAGGTCAAGGGACTAAAGAAGCTGGACAACTATAAAAAGAAGCATGAAGAGCTAACTTCATGGTGAAAACCTTGGTCTTTGCATCAACATTTCATTTGAAAAATGTAATATCTTTCAAGCATTTTTTTTATTGGTTGTTCTGTCCTTGTTCGCAGGTTGAGGAAGGCGTCTCCTGAGGATGTAGAATTTCATAACTGCCAGCAGGAGCTCACTGCTGACTTGAGCAAACAGTTTCAATTTGTGGAGCGGGTTATCGGTAAGAATATTATCAAAAGTAGTCACTTTTGTCTGGTAGTGTTACAGATAATCTGTTTAAAAATACAACTTGTGCTAAAAGGAATTTTATTCTTGCCAGCAACAAGAACAGGAAAGACACCAGGGTCCTCCGACTTCCCTTGTAAGTCCTAATTTAGATTTCTCACCATCACTGTTAAATTCTACTGACTGCTTTTTTAATGCTGCAAATCTGTCCAACATTAAGTTGTCTAATAATTTGCCTGCTTTTTAAACAGCTCATAGTCACAAGGCACCATCCTCAAATGAGCCAGAGTATCTATGCAAGTGGATGGGTTTACCCTATTCAGAGTGCAGCTGGGAAGATGGAGCTTTGGTTAGAAAGAAGTTTCAGCACTGCATTGACGGCTTCATGAACCGAAACTCCTCAAAAACCGTCCCCTCTAAAGACTGCAAGGTAAGAGTGACATGGAAATGGTCCAAAATGATTTAGTCTTTTCTATATTAGTGAAAAATGTCTCTAGTGGTTTATGTTTTTTTTTCATAATTGAATGAATTTGCTCCTGTGGTTTTAGGTGTTAAAGCAAAGACCAAGGTTTGTTGCTCTGAAGAAACAACCGTCGTATATTGGAGATGAGAACCTGCAACTGAGAGATTATCAGCTGGACGGGTTGAACTGGTTAGCTCACTCCTGGTGCAGGTACTGTACAAATCAATAATAATATAACTAATAACTGTAGAAATAATTTGTATTTTGTTTACCTCATTCGAAAAATATTCTTCGTCCTCAGGTGCAACAGTGTTATCCTCGCTGATGAGATGGGCCTCGGAAAGACTATCCAGACCATCTCTTTCCTGTCCTACCTGTTTCACCAGCATCAGCTGTATGGGCCCTTCTTACTGGTGGTGCCTCTGTCCACACTCACGTCCTGGCAGAGGGAGTTTGACACCTGGGCCCCAGACATGAACGTAGTGGTCTATCTCGGTGACGTCATGAGCAGGAAAACAGTAGGTTGAATCTGCAGGAAATTTCTCTTAATCTCTGCTTGTCCCACCAGAGTCAGTTACATTAATTTACATTGTTGCTTCTGTTTTATACAGATCCGTGACTACGAGTGGGTGAACCATCAAACGAAAAGAATCCGTTTTAATGCACTATTAACCACTTATGAAATTCTACTTAAAGACAAGGTAGGTGCAGTGAGCAGTATTTTGTTACGGTTGTGTTTATATTTTTATTACGCAGCGTGTCTGTGCATGAATCGCTCATTTTGGTTTACAAGGACTTAACATTTGTCTCCAGGGGGTGCTTGGGAACATCAACTGGGCATTCCTGGGGGTGGATGAAGCTCACAGACTGAAGAATGACGACTCGCTGCTCTATAAAACATTAATGGAGTTCAGGTCCAACCACAGACTCCTCATTACTGGCACTCCGCTGCAGAACTCCCTCAAAGAGCTCTGGTCACTGCTGCACTTCCTCATGCCTGACAAGTACGTCCTGGTTTAGATGTTTTATATGATAGTGAATATCAGTTTGAATTCCAACCAGAATCCAGTGACATTTATCTCCGTTGTGCAATGCAGATTTGACTCCTGGGAGGATTTTGAGGATGAACACGGTAAAGGAAGGGATAATGGTTATCAGAGTCTTCACAAAGTCCTGGAGCCCTTCCTTCTGCGACGTGTCAAGAAAGATGTGGAAAAATCTCTCCCTGCTAAAGTGGAACAAATCCTCCGTGTAGACATGACTGCACAGCAGAAACAATTCTACAAGTAGGGTTTTATTTCTGTCTTTCGTAACCTTTTTAATTACATCTGTGTTGCACACAAATGGCTTGTACAGTAGCTGCACCATTAACTTAATTTGTTCCTCAACATTTCCAGGTGGATTTTAACGAGGAATTACAAAGCTCTTGCCAAAGGCACCCGAGGCAGCTCCTCCGGCTTCCTGAACATCGTTATGGAGCTGAAAAAGTGCTGCAACCACAGCTTCCTCATTAAACAGCCTGAGGACGGAGAAACTGAAACACAACAGGAACACCTGCAGGTTTGTTTTCTCATGAACCCTCAGTAGCTCCCAGCAACACCTCGGGAAGTCTCTGCTCTGCAGAGGAAACTAGGTGTGACATAACAAAGATGAAAATGTGAAAGAACCAACAGGGGGATTAGTGCTCCTTAAGTTTTCCTTAACTCTAACTCTAACTCTAATTTTTGTGCATTTTAGGGTCTAGTCAGGGGCAGTGGGAAGCTGGTGCTGCTGGACAAGCTGCTGACCAGACTCAGAGAACGAGGCAACCGAGTCCTGATCTTCTCCCAGATGGTCAGGATGTTGGACATCCTGGCTGAATATCTCGCCAAGAATCGCTACCCATTCCAGGCAAGATTCATATTATAAACACTATCACTGACCTTACACAGTGCAGCCATATACTAGATTTCTACCTTGTCTCCTTTATTATTTGCAGAACATTTTTTATTTCTGACCATGACATTAGATTTCCACTGTTGCCTTTATTGGTGTTTACAGTGATGGGGCTTTTGGGGTGGCTGTGTCAGGTGGCTTAGACGCGGATGAGGATCAGATGTCAGTTGTTACTGCGCACATGCTCCGCTAGGCTCGGAGTTCATGTGGTTATTTATATCAACAAGATATTTTCTGATGAAGATCAGCTGAACTGCAAGTCACTGTGCACAGGTTGTTTTTGCTGACTTAGTCTTTGGTGTAGACTGTTGTGATCAGTGTGAGCATATAGGCTGTACTATGGCATGTAAAGCAAAGCGGTGCCAAGGTTTTAGCAGACAGCTGCACAGGAAATTTTCTAAGGCTTATTATCTGTGTTTGCTTCCCTCCTCTTCAGCGGCTGGATGGCTCCATAAAGGGAGAAATCCGAAAGCAAGCGCTTGACCACTTCAATGCAGAAGGCTCAGAGGTGTGTATACTAAGGATTCCAAATGTGAAAGCCTAATTTGGCCTTCACTTTCAAATTAAGCTGCAGTAAATAAGATCTTTCAGTTTTTATTAACTTTTTCAAATAATGCATTTAAGTGCACATATTGGAATAATGACTGTTCAAAACAAACATAAGGTGCATTTTTTTTGTATATTGGACCTTTCTTTATTTGAAGCAGTAAATTTGATTACTGAGTACCATTTCCCTATTTGGTTCTTATTATTCATAATGCAAGACATATTTACAAATTATGGTGTGTGTGTGTGTGTGTGTTGAGGTGTATGGCTTGAAGAGATCTGTATTAACAGTTGATGTGTTTTCTAGGACTTCTGCTTCCTGTTGTCCACCAGAGCCGGAGGTTTAGGGATAAACTTGGCCTCAGCAGACACTGTAGTCATCTTCGACTCTGACTGGAACCCTCAAAACGACCTGCAGGCACAAGCCAGAGCTCACAGGATCGGCCAGAAGAAGCAGGTAATCCACCCTTACCCTCAAAGTGACCACGTTCACCCCGACATAATCTGGTTAAGATTATTGTAAGATAAGTAAAAATAATTATATCTATGGTTTCCCCTCATAGGTTAATATTTATCGACTGGTCACCAAAGGAACGGTGGAGGAGGACATCATTGAGAGGGCAAAGAAGAAGATGGTTTTGGACCATCTGGTCATTCAGAGAATGGACACCACTGGTCGAACTGTACTGGACAGCAACTCAAGGAACACAAAGTAAGACGTCAGAAATGAGCTACAGGTTTTTACCAACTGCATTTTGTTTAATATTGACACACTAAAGATTTCTTTTGGTTTAACATTGCTGCTTTTGTTACAGTTCAAATCCGTTCAATAAAGAAGAGCTGACTGCGATCCTCAAGTTTGGTGCAGAGGAGCTTTTCAAAGAGGCAGAAGGAGAGGAGTCTGAACCACAGGTATTAGAAAGACTATTTCTCTTGTCATGCATTAAAAATACTTGTTGCATATTTGTAACAATTAAACCAATTCTTTGTTTCTGCAGGAGATGGATATTGATGAGATCCTGAGGTTGGCTGAAACAAGAGAAAGTGACCAGGGCTCAAGTGCTACTGATGAACTTCTGTCTCAGTTTAAGGTACCTGAAAGTTGTTCCTGTTTTGTACCGTTACATTATTGTAAAGTACCTCTTTGAACTTCAAATGATTTCCTTTCCTTTCTCTCTCTGCGTGTTGCTGCAGGTGGCCAATTTCTCCAGCATGGAAGAGAGCACTCCAGAGTTTGAGGGGAAGCCCACACGAGAATGGGACGAAATCATCCCTGAAGAGCAGCGACGCAAAATTGAGGAGGAGGAGAAGCAGCGGGAGATGGAGGACATCTTTATGCTGCCCAGAAGCAGGAGCTCTAACAAGAGGGTAAGAGGAGAGAAGAAAAATGGTTGTTTGCCCATTTCCAGCACTGATAGTTCTTGGATCCTCTCTCAGTCCTTCTGAAGCGTTACTGTCAGCTGTTGTATCTCAGGAAGAATACTTTAAAAATGCTCCCCATCCTCCAGCAAATTCTCAGCATTGGAATGAGTTTATGAGGATTTCAATCTGGTTCCTTTAGGCTCAGGCCAATGACAGTGATAGCGACGTGGGCTCCAAGCTGAAGCACCGCTCCTCAGGCTCTGAGAGCGAGACCGATGATAGTGATGATGACAAGAAGCCAAAGAAGAGAGGGAGACCAAGAGCCCGCAAAAACAATGTGGAGGGTTTCACTGATACAGAGATTCGCAGGTAGAGCATTAGTGAGCATTTGTTTTTACCTGTGTTTTTAGTAGGTTTCCTTTCATGAATACAATTAAAATGTATTTATTATAATATCATTAACAGGTTCATTAAGGCATACAAGAAATTTGGATCACCACTTGAAAGGTATGCATCTTTTTTACTGATATTAATGAGTACATGTCTCCATCATGTGACTTAAGTATGAGTAGTTCTCTGACAAACCTGTTGTGTATCAAGGTTGGAGGCCATTGCCCGAGACTCTGAGCTGGTTGACAAATCCATAGCAGACCTTAAGAGACTTGGCGAACTGATTCATACTAGCTGTGTGGCTGCAGTACAGGAGCATGAGGAACACCTGAAAGAGAACCCAGTCGAAGGTATTGTTGGTCTACACTTGTTGAGAGTTCTTTGAAATCACGTATTTTCCAGGCCCTAAAAAATATGCATCATAATATTTCAGCCAAAGGTCCCGGCAAACGGCGAGGAATTAACATCAAGATCTCAGGAGTGCAGGTCAACGCCAAGTCCATCATCCAGCACGAGGAAGAGTTCGAGCCTCTGCACAAAGCTGTGCCCTCCAACCCTGCTGAGAGGAATAAGTAAGATGCCACTGCGGATATAAGAAGGAGCCTTTGTATTGGGCTCAAGATACGCTGTTTAGAAAAGTGCACCTGTGTCACCGATTAAATGTGACAATTCTGTTTCCCACAGGTTCAAGCTGACGTGCAGGGTCAAAGTAGCCCACTTTGATGTAGACTGGGATCTGCAGGATGACATTCAGCTCTTACTTGGTATTTACGAGCACGGCTTTGGCAACTGGGATCTGATCAAGACGGATCCGGACCTTAAACTAGCTGATAAGGCAAATATCTAATTTTCTACCTTTGACACTAAGCTGGAGCTTGATTGAATTCTTTTATTTATGAATTTGTACCATAACTGGCCTGTTTAGATATTGTAAAATTTGTCCTTTACAAGACTAGAGTAACAATTTTCTTCCCTCTGCACAGATTCTCCCAGACGACCCGAGCAAGAAGCCTCAGGGCAAGCAGTTACAGGCCAGAGCCGAGTATCTCCTCAAGCTGCTGAAAAAAGAACAAGAGAGCACAGACATGTCTAAAACTGGGGAGGAGGTAGGATGTGATTAATCACACAGTAGCTCATCCCTTCTGTTTTCACCACACAAAATTTGCCTTTGAGCTGCACAAAGCGACCCACCACCCACACAGCTCATCCGGTCTCTTCCTCTAAAGGTCAAAGTGAAGAAGAGGAAGCCTCGGGTGAAAAAGGAGAACAAGATTCTCAAGGACGAGCAGGGCAACGATATCTCCTCCCCCCGCCTTTCGGACAACCCGTCAGAGGAGGGCGAGGTCAAGGTCAGTCAAAAGATCACCACTGCAGTGTCACCTGGTTGTCTGTAGGTCGTAGGATATGCTTCTGTGTCGAGCTTTTCTACTGTCTGTGTTGATCTGCAGAGTCTCGTCTCCTGAAATCTGTTACTACAGTTAGTGCTCAAGTGCAAGTATTTATTGACAGCAAGAACAGAAAAATTGTCTACTTTTCTTTCACGACAAACAATTTGATTTTGTGACCTAGCAGAGCCGTTCCTGCTGAATGTTGCTGCTCTGTTGTCGCTGTATAACCTACATAACCTACACAACATAAATCTTCTTTTCTCGTGTTCGAGCAGGACGATGGAACAGAGAAGTCCCCCGCCAAGAAAAGACAAAAGAAAAAGGATAACAAAGAGAACAAAGAAAAACAGGGAACTCCTAAAAAGGAGAAGGATGGGGACAAAGAAAAAAAGGGTGCCAAGCCCAGAAAAGAAAAGGTATTCACGGTCAATTAGATTTTTTTTTTTGTCATTGTAACATTGCAATTCAACATGCGGCTAAAAGAATGCAGCTAGAATATCAAATAGCCTGTGAATGGTGAATGTGGGTTAACTGTCTTGATTTCTGGCATTTTGGTCTTTCAGGCTAAAGGAGCCAAAGGGAAGAAGACTCAGGGTCCAGTCCACATTACTGCTGGGTCTGAGCCCGTTCCCATTGAAGGAAAGGAGGATGATGAACTCGACCAGGAGACTTTCAGTATTGTGAGTTTCTTCTTCTATTCTCATGCAAAGATTAAGCCAGTGCACTTTCTTCTTCTTCTTCTTATTGTTGTTACAATGATATTGTCAATCTGTGCACATCTAGTGTAAGGAGCGCATGAGGCCAGTGAAAAAGGCCCTGAAGCAGCTGGATAAACCAGACGAAGGTCTGTCTGACCAGGAGCAACTCCAGCACACTCGCGCATGCCTACTGAAGATTGGAGACAGAATCACAGAGTGCCTTAAAGCCTACAGTGACCAAGAACATGTCAAAATATGGAGAAGGTAAGAGGAGTAGATATTATCTTTATGAAATTAATCGTGAAGCTCACCTCTTCCACTCTGCTAATAGTTGTTTTATGCTTTTTTTTTGGCAGAAACCTCTGGATATTTGTGTCAAAGTTTACAGAGTTTGGTGCAAGAAAGCTTCACAAGCTTTACAAAATGGCACAGAAGAAGCGATCGCATGAGGAAGAGGCAAGTTGTTTCTGTTTTTTGCTGTTAACACTCTGGTTTATCAAGTTTTAGAAAGCAAATACCATTGTACATAACCAACACTGAAAAAAAATTGTCCTGTGGCATTTCCAGAAGGAGCAGAAGAAGAAGGAGGATCCTGCAGGGAGGGTCAAAACTTTCAGACCAGAGCCGTCTGGTTCCAGTCGAGACTCGACTGGTACTCAGCCGTCCTCCAAATCTGCGTCTCACTCGAATCAGCCAGGCTCCCACGGACACCACAGAGAACCGTACAACGCTGCTAATAAGAGGCACTTTGGCAACGATGGTACGTGCACATTTTTTTAGTTTTATATTTTTCCCTTAAAATTGTTGAACTGATCCTTCAATTTTACTTGATTAAATGAAGCAGAGCTGTGATCAAGTTAATGTTCTTTAACTATAATGGAAAATGTTTTAATCTTAGTTGTTACATTTTTCATTACAGACAGGGGAGATTGGCAGAGGGACCGTAAATATGGTTACCCGAGCAACAGCAACCAATCATGGCAGGGAGACCGACATCATCCCTACGACCAGCATCGCTACAAGGACCACTACGGTGATCGTCGTCCACACGGAGACTCGTACCGCAGCTCAGGCGCCTACCGCAACAACAGCTCCCCCCGAAAAAGGCCATATGACCAGTACAGCAATGACCGGGACCACAGGGGTCATCGACCCTATTACGACAGGTGAGTTACTCAAACCTGAGTACTTGTTTTAGTTTTTAGTTTAAATATCAAAAAACTATTATCTCGTACCTATAGACTGTATAAAACATGGACGCAACCAAAAATGGGCAAGGAAGTGGAGAATGGGTGGAGCTCAGGTGGCTGAATGAAGCCTGGAAACACACCCCCATAACTTAAATCTACCAAACTAGCTAAGGCTATCAAACTAGGCTCTATGCTACTCTGCTTGCTCGCTGGCTTTATTTTCCAACCTCACACAAATACCATTTATTCAAGGTCCTACCACCCTGAATTATAACACTTCTCTATTAAGTTTTGACTTTGGTTGATATGCATATCTTAAGCCTTGATATATTTTAAATGAGTGAGTGATTTAAAAAAAAAAAATCACTCCTGTACAGCTGTCATCAAAGGGGAAATAATTTATCAAGACTTACTTGTTATTTTAACACGGGGGTCAAATGCAATTGACCTTTTGCAGCCAGACTCAAGTGGCCATTCAAGGAACCGCAGTTTTTGGCACTTTCGCGTTGGCTTAATTTTTCAGCCCTGGAATTTACCGCCTGACTCAGACCGCTGATTTAAAAAAAAAAATGCTATAAACTATATTTCAGGCATCCGGATCCTAAAAGAAGACGTGGTGATGACTTCCATCCCAACTACCACCAGGGAAGAGAAGGCCCTCTTCAGGACTTCAGGAGGATGCCAGAGCACAGGCCAGCAGGTCCACCTGGGCCAGAACACTACGGCAGGCCCTTCCACCCTGACAAGCCTCCTCCGCTGCTGGACCCTCGCTCCCCGCAGGCCCAGAAGTCTCCCCAGGACTCCCGCTCTCCGCTCGAGCGGCCTGTAGACCCGAATGCCGCCTCAGACCCGAACTGGAACAACAGGAAAACATAAAGTATCCCAGTTTCTGGCCAATAAACTGATCTGGGTGTTTCTGTTCAAGATCAGAGCCACATGCTGCTGATGGACAAGTCTGGACTCGCCAATCATAAGCTCACAGTTGGAAAGGGAATCAACTTGTACCCTCTTTACCAGCAAAACTGTTTTGCTCTTTTCTCCCAGAGACTGTGGCTGTGAATGTGCCCTGAAGGAAGAAGTTTGTTTCCTCCTGTCATTTTCATGATGAAAAAAACAAAACAAAAACAACCATCTATTTAAACGAATTGACTCCATCAGTCAACCATGACTAAGACTGAGTGGAATGCTGATGGATGCTTAGTCCCATGGACTATTATCTAAGGAGAATTTAGGATACATGAACTGAAGACTGATCTCAATCCTAAAAGTGCCTGAAGGTTTTGGCCTTTTGAATGGTAAATGTATGGGATTATTCCCAGAGGACGCATGACGTGGACATTATTTTTTTGTGTTTAGCTTTAAGTCTTGCAAATGATGTCATTTAGAAGATTTCAGTACAAAAGAATGTGTAATGTGTTATCATCTGCACCTTCAAAAGTTTATCTTGAACATGTAGCTCGAGCTGAATCTCACCATGTGGGTTAAAATGGTGGCGTGATGGGGCGGCCTAAATCTTTTGACATTTGAATGCTCAGTGAAGCCAGTATGTTTCCTCTAAGTACTCAACAAAAAGTTAGGAAAGGTTTTAGCAAATTCATATTTCTCACGTGTACAAATAATCATTATTTCTGTAATTGTGTAGCTCGATAAATCATTGCAATCCTCTCGCTTTGTTCACTTTAACCACTCTCCTCTTAGTAGGCTCAATGAGATGGAAGCTTCCTAAGCAGTATTTATTGCAACAACTTGTGCAAAGGTTCATAACACTATGGCTCAGAACTATCCTTTATTTTGCCTCTCAGTATTATGCTGGTTAAGAATGGTACTTCAGTGTAGTTTCAGTAATTCTCCCATCTTTCCACCTCCTGTATGTACTGTAAGTACTCAATGTCTGAAAATACTGCGTGATAAAAAAATATTTTCTTTCCTAATCTATGGTGTGGCAATATCTCTGATTCACAGACTTCGTGCTGTTGCTGTAAGGTTGTTAAAGGGTTATCAGGAAGTTGCTAATGACATTTCATTGTGTTTATTACCTTTTGTCACTCTTTTCCTGTGCCAAATCTGGTCCTGCTCTGGCCCTCAATTGCTTTTCTTTCTCCATTTGTGCCTTATTTATGTGTGTATTATCATACTGTATATTGGTCCATGGGCAGTACTGGGGTCTAACACAGGCAGGATGTGTAGTATTACAGTCACATTTTAAGGATATTGCTCTGGATGAATGAATAAAAATTCAGTGAGAACAGGTGAAGGGACCATGTATTCTTCTAATCATCACGTCAAGGTCAAATTTATTTATAGAGCGCTTTAAAAGCAAACCGGGTTTGTGCCAAAGTGCTTTACAACAAACTAAATCGAGGAAAAACATTATCACAAGATATAGTTAGAATACGTGCACAAATAATCATGTGGTTTCCAGAAGAGTTGTTGATCTGAGGGGAAAATATAAACAGTATAGAAATCACGTGTGTTTCGTCCAGGGCACCTGAGCGACCTGTTACAGTCAACAGCCAGCACATCTTTTCTTCCACCTTAAGCAAGCTACAGTTCCTGTATCATATGTTCTTTAAGAAAGTCTAAATAATTTATATTTGTGACAAAACCACTCTTCATGAGAAAATGTGCTGTACATATGTTTGGACATATGTAATAAACTTTGTTACACAATGAATGTTTGCCGATCTTCATTTCCTGGTGGCCGATCAAATCTACCTGATAAATCCATTTTATTATACCTACATCTTTATCATATTATTTAATTACAATTATGCTCTCATGCTTAAAATGGAAAGTGAGGCATTCATAAGTGTAAATAAGATCTCTTAAAGTCAGAAGTAACCAGAAGAGACAGACAGACACAGAAATTAGACAGAGTAATAATTACTATTATAAAGTATCCTGGTGTGTTCAAAAGACAGTCACAAACCATAGAATTTAAAAGTTGAATTTGTAATTTCTAAATAGATAAATAGATGAACTTGCTAGTTAAAGTTCCCTGTTATAAAAAACAAAACCATCCCAACATTTTTTATGGCTTCCACTGATGGTTCTCACTAAAAAAAATGATTCTATCCTTCCTTAACTCATTTAAGATGTTTATGAAAAACATCTCAAAACATGTGTTTGAAACTGTCAGCATAACTGTAGAGGAATTATTTTATACACAAATGTTCCTCTTGCATGCTGCAATTTAGTGAAACATATAATCTAGGATACAGTGTCTTCATCATGATTTAGCAGCGTAATGAGGAGACACCTTTGGAGGTCCACTATTGGCTGATCCAGTGTCTGAGGGAGGACGCTGTGGGTAGACATGATTGTAGTTCTTATGTTAGAACATTTGTCTGCATTAAAGAACCACACTTATACTTTTCTAAATGCTACTTTAGCTTCTTTATACACAACGTCAACTTGTTTAGGCTTCGCAAAGCAAATTTTACTTTTTGCTAAGTATTTTTTGACTCATAAGTCAAACTTTAGGATCACTCTCGAGACGTCTGACCGCAAACATCAGCTCACGTTCATCACTACTCTGTACAGCAGGGGGCAGTCAAACACTGTAAACTCAGGCAATAAAAACACATGGCGAGTTTCAAAAAAAGCTCTCAGAGCAACAGAGAATGAGACAAGAGGACTCAAAATTAACAAGACATTTTCTTTTATTCAATAAATAATTTACATTATAAACAGCTGGCGTGTGGCACAACATTTGCTTTACATACAAACAGTTTGATCTTTCTGGCATTTCCCATTTAGCTTTTTTTTTTTTCTCCAATCTAACCAGTACAAGTCTGACAAAATTTCAAACCAAGTAAGAGCTAAATGAAAAAGAAAACATAAAGTGCTTTAAACGCAAAAACACGAACACCCCAGAACACGTTCCTACATTCCCTTTGTAGATAAGGTGGGCTGCAGTTAGGATGTGGTGTTGGTGAGCAAAAAGTGATCCAGCACAGGAATTTGTATTGAGTAAAGAAGATTTAGGTCTGTGGTGTTCATGTTTTTGCAAAAATCCCTTTTCAAACGAAAAAAAAAAAAAAAAAGGTTCACATTCACCAAAACATCTGAAAAACTGGAGTGATAAATTCAAAACACAACTGGTAATATACAAATTTTAAACTCGGCAACTCACAAAACATATGTACAATCTCACATTAAACGTGTACAACCATATACTGCAAAACTCACAATACAAATTACATCTATTAACACAAGATTCAACGTTACAATCACTTGTTTTGTATGATTTTTTTTTTGTTGCACCGATACATGTTTCCAAATAGCAGTAGTAAGGCCTGCCGAATACTTCAGTGTAAAGGATAAATGACCGTAAAAGTGTGCCCGAGCAGTAACAGTATCTACAGGGATGACTTGCACATGAGCAGATACTACAGCCGAGAGCCAAAGTTCAAACGGAGAGCCTCTCGTGACGAGGAGCGCTATCGTGAAACACAAGAAAAGCAAAGGTGAGACTGCGGAAAACAGAAACAAACGCTGCTTTTATAGTGTGTCGATGTAATTTTCCTGCAAACCGCAAATTCACCCACGAACACAAGCTATATACTGTACAATTAAGAATCCCCCTATAATGTGAATCGTTTAAGACCGAAAGGTGGAAATTCAGCTGTTGGGGAAATGTTGGCACAAGGGCTTGTTCTTTGGCAATGACTTAAGCCATGAAATCACGTCTACAGACATATGCTTATCATTTACGCACTAAGCCACGGTCAGGTCAGCGCACTGGTAGTCTATAAAATGCTAAACCGACTCCAGGTGACGTCTTTACAGCTACGGTATCTACACCACTGCCGGCCACAACTGAGACATGAAATGGAGAGTTAGATTCACGAAATGCTATCAAAGAGGTGTTGCAGTTGGATGGGTTGATCGAAATTCTGTAAACACTCTTGAGCGCCCTTAGCTAAGCTTGTTCTTTTGCTCTCCTGTTAGTTACATTCACATTACAGACTTAAAACACAAAAACACTGTCTGATCAACGTGTCAGCTCAAACAATGGAGTGAAAAAGCTGGATGACACTGAAAATGACATACAGATAAAAAAGAGATTATTTTTAACAGTTCCCTCCTGGGATTTGCTACTTGGCCGATAGAGTCCATTTTAACAGACTGCAGAGCGCCTCGTCTTTTCTATTTCTGAAATTCTGGGTGCAACGTAAAGACGTGGGAAAGATTTCTCCCACTGGAGGTTTGTTATCTCATTTCTGGGAACTCCTGCACCCACAAACACACACGAAATTAACCACAGACACGGAATTCTGCACACATATTGTACTAACACACACGTGCACGCACACACACACACACACATAACCTAACAATATGACCCATTAATCTCCACAGCAGACAACTGGAGACGCTGCTCTGACATCCTTTTGGCTGAGTGCTTCCTCCAAAAAGGCTCAGGCTTTTCCAAAGCTGGAAACTAATCAAACATAGAGCTGCTTCTGGCCTTAGGTTAACAAAAGCCCCTGTCAGGTCCTCTCGCTTCGCCACATGAGCCACAGAGAGCTTCACTGGCTTGGCACCAATGAAGGGATCAGGGGGAGGGAGGATCAGCAAACTCCTCTTTCTGCAAAAGATCATCTTGTCCGGCTTCCCATAGGCATGCGGCCCCGGTGAGAATGTGGGATTTAATCCCAGGTGGATATCCTGAGCTCTGGAGTGGCCAGGCTCTCTCACCGCTGCTCTCTTCAAAGACCAGTCCTATGAACCATCTAAATGCATGTGATGAGAGGTGGTAGCACGGTGAAACTCGCCTTGTCATTAGACTTCGAAGTTGAGACATGACAATACAACTAAAATGAGACTCAGGGCTGGGATGACCCCACTGGCAAGTCACCGGTCACTTCACAGAACCAGAGCAGAAGACAGCAGCCGACGTACAACACAGCGATGGTACTCTAACACTCACTGACAGATACACCATGAGGATACTGTTGTAAAGGGACTATAGATGAACTGTGCAGCATTCAATCCACAACAAGACAGCGAGGAGGTTGAGGAAGAGGAGTGACAGTAAATCTTTGCCCCTGTGCGCTGCGTTGTTTATAATATTTTCAAAGATGTGGTATCTCTTGCTGTTTGAGTGGAGCATTTTTACATCCTCAAAGGCGTAGAAGGCTGCCATGGTGAAGTTTATGTCTCCAGACGAGAGCAGATCAAACACACAGGACTGGAAGTACAGGTCCTCCACCGGGAGCCGCTCTTTGCACTTGGCCTTGGCAGACTGGTAGGTGAAGCCTTGCGTCCCGGTACCACTCCTGGTCCTTCCCGCGCTGTGGGCCTCGGCCGCTCGAGCCCTGAAGTTCCTGAAATCAATGCGCTGGTTGGCAGGACAGCCATGAAGACACAGGTACAAGTCTTGGTTGTCGCCTTCCTCCACAGAGTTCACAACTTCCTCAGGCATCCGCACGGCAAAGGTCAGGTAGCGGCCGACCTGCCGGACCACTATGGTTGTTCCGATGTACCTGGCCTGAATCTCCACGTGCTGCCCGGGAACCTTCTCCACCACGCGCAGAGTGTTTGCCCCGTGCCTGTCCCCTCCGTTCTTGGAGCCGTCTGCAAATGCAGCTGGCAGCTCATCCGTCTCTGCGTGGTACATCTTCTGGTCCACACATTCCTGGAAGTTCTTAAAGATGATTGTCAGCTGCAGGGCGACAGAAAGAGAAGAGAAATCGAATAAACTTTCAGCAGAAATGATCATATGTGTTTGCTTTTAAGATTGCAGTTAGGAGCTGTTGTTTTTCTGTTCACTTACAGAATCTTTATAAACATCAGATTACATTTTTTTAAAAAGGGAAATGCTTATGTTTTTCTGTTGAGAACAAGTTTGTGCAATATGTGCCATCTAACCCCACCACCCCACTTAAGTGTCACATTTCAGCACTGGCTCAACATGGGGGAGGCCAAGGTAAACGCCCTCAAAAAACATGAGTCTCGGCCATGTAAAATCAGGCCTCAGTTTGCAGACACAAAGACGATCCATTCATAGCGCTGAAAAACCTGCCTGTGAACCCCAGAACTATGCTCCAGGGAGTGGCGTCAGGCCAGGACAGAGCGATACACTCTGCAGCTAATTAAGTGAGACTGGTCAGGACTCTGCAAGCTTGGTTTCATCAGGACACCAATGAGCCATTGTCAGAGCAGCGATACCAGGACAGCCTAGGGACTCTGATGTCTGCTCGCTCGGGACAGACGAGCTCGACAATTCATCTGTTGCACCAGTTCTGTCTCAGTCCCCCGCCCCTTGGCGAACATTTCCCACCTACATTAACTTCTGTTTTTGTCCTGGGTTCACGTCTTAAGCTTTTAATGAAAACAAATAATAGAAAAAATGCCTCTATTATCCCTCCCTCAGAATGAAGATGGAAATAACCAGACAGTTTTATTTGCTCTAGCGAGAGTAATGTACCAAACACAGAGCTCTGCTAATGCAGATCTTTTACCAGAGGGGCCTTGTTTGCACAGGTGGCATTGGCTGCTGCCTTGTTTTCCCTTTGTCCAGAATCAAGATCTTAAAAAAGCTGTCTCATTTGCTTCCAAGAACAGCAACATAAAAATGCCATTACTTTAAAAGCTAAAGCACCCACAAATACTTAATGGAATATCATTAAGAAACCTTGATTGCAGAAAATTATACTTTCTACGAATGTGATTAAGGACAGAGTCCTGTTATACCTCCGTCTAAATACTTGAGTTATGATATTCTGCAAAGTAGCTGAGGTCCACAATCATTTCTGTCAAAACTTGGCTAAATCTAGACCAACTCTAAGTGAATTTGCCAACTACAAATACTCCTGCTCCTTTGTTTTTGACCTCAAGTTTGACTACGAGACATTTCTGGGACAGCCATCCAAACCAGCCAATGTGCCATTAAACAAAACAACAACAATGAGGAATGCAGCGCTGATACAGCTACGAAAGAAAATCTCTCAGAATGTAGAGACAATACATCCAGTTTTTACTTCAGTGTGCTCAGTGTGGACCACAGTCTAAGTAGGCCAAACATCAGCCTGAACTGCTCACTGTGAAAAGTGAAAATGGAGCCTCATGTTAACATCTGACGCAGCACTGCTGTTATAATACTAACATATCATTTATAAAGCTTATCAAGATCTTTGCAATTGAGCCGGGTTTGGCTTCTTTATCTGTTATTATGGAGCTCATCCAAACACTAACCAGAGTCCATAGTTTGACAGAAAAGCAGCCCCACTCGCAATCAGACCACATGAAAGAAGAGACTCGCGCACACAAAAATATGAACAGCAAGATTTTCTGATGCAGCACTGACATTTACATAACGTGTAACATCAATGCTGCAAGAGGTGACACGTGAATACTGTCTTACAGTTTCTTCGTCTGACCCAACAGTCCAAAACCGATATATTCATTAAAAAATTATACGAAACAGAAAAAACCCTTCACAGTTGAGAAGCTAGAAAAGTGTTTTGGCATTTTTGCTTCATAAAAGATCATTTTCTGTTGAATGTGGAGCTGAAACGATTGGTCGATTAATCTGTTAGTTGGCCGAAAGCAAATTTATTGACGACTTTTTAAATAACTTATTAAATCGTTTAAGTCATATTTAAAGGAGAAAGGCCAAATTCCTTGTTCCAGCTTCTTAAATGTAGAATTTACGGCTTTCCTTTGTCTTGTGTGTTAGCAAACTGAATAATTCAGGGTTTAGAACTGATGGTCAGACACAACAAGACATAAGAAGATGTCACCATTTTGCCATTTATGGAGAGAACAACTAATTTATCAATGGCCAAAAAAAACTACAGAAGAAATGAGAAATAAAACAGTTAACCATTAACATGGCCACAGGATGGATAGAAAGTATCCCCACCTTGCTCGTGGCGGTGGCAGGAGAACCCGGCACTACAGGAGTGTTGGTCACCTGGACTGACAGGTATTTGTTGTGGATGAGAGGCCAGGCTCCTTCCACCTTACACGTCTGGAAGTCGTCCCCGAAGGTTCGGAGGTGCGGGTCTCCAAAGAAGCCACAGTGGGTGTAGTTGGGCGGTGCTGTGTTGCGAGGAAGACTGCGCTCATAGTGGCACACTTCCGGGCCATCGGAGGGTTCCTGACTGTTGGGCAGGAGCGGCGGGGGCGGAGGAGGAAGCGGGGTCCGGGCACGTGGTTGGGATGTCGGCCCCTCCTTGGAGCAGTTGTGCTGGCTCATTAGATCCTCTATGCCATGCTGGGCGGAGTGGTACGCCAAGTCCCCCCTACAGGTACGTGCGGTCCGGCGTACACAGCTGTTGTACGCTCGCAGCGCCGTGCAAAACTCCTCCTCCGGTCCAGAGTTTGAGGTGGACGCCCAAAATTCGGAGTTACACTTGAGGATCTTGCACTGCAGACTCACTGCGAGGGAGGAACAAGATACGGTTGGAACAAAAGAAGCGAACCAGAGGCCACCACGTCATCTCGAAACATGACACTGACACAGATACAACTATAAATACACTTTGGCTCTCACTGGTGAGTTTAAACCCACAGATTTACACAAAACGGAATCTACAACAAGAATAATAAAGAACCTTTCCAACTAATCATGAACTAATGTCTAATACCCACACAGCCATTGTTGTCAGACTTCAGTGCCAAATGCAGTTTACTTTTCTCAAGTAATATACATTTCATTATGCACATAATAATAAAAATAAAACAGTAAGTATGATCTTTTGTCACATACTTGATTTAGTCTATTATCTAGTTGGCATCTGGTAAACACTTTTAAAAGCAATGTTCGAGAAAAGAATAGAAAGGGAAAGCACCATTGGGTGTTGCCGTGTCTCAGCACAATGAAAAAGGACAAATAACATCAACGTGTTTATAGGACAAAACAATGTATTTTTGAGCAAATAAAAACCTCATCAGGAAAAGCAAAAAGCAGGTCTGAACCTCATGTCAAACTGGATATAAGATAACTTTGCTGAGACGCCCAGTGGCTTTTGGTTTATGTGAGTAAAAATATAATTCGGGATCCTAATCTGCACCTTTGATGATAATAAACTCTGCTCCGCCGACGTTTGTTGTCTCCAGCTTTATTGCCACATCCGGCAAACTCTTGACACAAAAGTTCTTCAAACATTTCCCAGGATGCCTCATTGCGACACCGTGTTTGACTAGTATTACCTTCGACTAATAAAGCATTTATTTGAATGGGCTGTGAGAAGTTTCTCACAATGTCTGGAGGGAGGAGGAGGGGGTGAAGCCATATCAACACTTTGAAGTCCCACTTAAAACAATATCCCTCCTGAAAGCTTCACCACAGCTCTCTCCAACCCCCACACCACCTCTCTCCATTTACCACCCGTTTGATAGATGGCAATAAACTAATCTTGATCTCAACTATCAGTGCATTATCACTGTGTTGTTGGACGGTAAGTGACTTAAGAGGGAAACTGATAAGGGTTTGGCAAACATGCAAGGTGAGTTGAATGAGGTGTCCCCACTGCAAAAAGTGAGATCCTATTGTCAAATCACAAGGAGCATTAAGTCAATTCAAATGTGATTTCTAATATGACAGTAACCTGCTAATGTTGTGCTTCATTTTTATGGGATTGCTTGTTGAGCTTTTGAAAAACCTTCTCAAAAAACAGCTGTTCCAGTGGGATTTAAACTATTTTAAACAGGCACATTCAAACCACAACATCACAACAATCTCTCTAAAAAAACCTCTTTTAAAGTTCAAATGATCAAAATGCAACATTCCTTGCTCAATCAACAAGCAGGCTTAAAGTTGGAAACTAACAGGAGTGAATGTGAAATAGAAATGAGACTCCCCCATCCCCCAAACAAAACAAGGGTCGAGGGGCTGCAGCTCCATAAAGACTCTCACTTTGTGTTGCCTTCCCCTAATAAAATAAAGCAAATTAAAAAAAAACAGACTTAAACCTGTCACACTGGTGTAATGACGATGTTGTTCACTTTTAAAGCTGCTGTAATATTTTCCAAACCTTCAACCTTTTTCCACACGTCTGCACGAAAGCACGTCGCCCTGAATCTCTGCACGCTGCTACTAGATTTTAATCACTTTTGCGCCGAATACGCTGAGATTCCATCTGATTTGCGTGAGGCGATGTCTACATTTAACTCTTTTAAAACATAAGCGGACTCCAGTGAAAAAAATGCATACATTTTACAGAGTTTTAAAATACTCCAGTGCAATTACAATATCACTAAAATATTTCGGCTAATAAACAGAGACCAAACCTGGCAACCTGGCTGCCCAATCTGATAAAGAAGCTCACATAAACCTAAAAACTAGTTATGACAAAAGTTCATGTTTTAGCTTTAACAGCATCAGTGTGAAAGATAAGATGGTCGCTTCTTTAACATAAATATAAACAGTTAAAAGTAGCATCTTACCGGCGGGGAAGAGTGAGAGAAACACGGCCAGGACTCTGCACACGTCAAGCGCCGAGGGTCTTCCTCTTTCCCCCATAACCATCCATCCAGCTCGGGGTCGCACTTCGCTCCTCTCCCTGCTCGAACCGGATCAAGGAAGGATAAAAGAAGAGTTAGAGCCACTGAGTCCAGGCTGAGAAAAAGTCCATAAAGGAGGTCTGAAGTCTTCTCATCCTAGAACTGGTGAGTTGTTTCTTAGTTCTTGCCTTCTTTTGTACTAGAGTTAGCTCCGCGGCTACAACCGTGTTAGCTAGCTAACAGTCAGTGCGGGACCAACGGCTGAGAGCGGCCGAGAGAACTCTTCCTTTTAGGGGAGTGTCGAGAGGGTTCGGCCCCGGAGGACCAGCGGACACCCAGGACCAATCACGGCCGCCTGTTCTGCCCTGAAACCCCCCTTCAAAGTGTCAAATTACACCTGAGCAGACTTGTTCGACGGAGACCCACAAAGTAGGAGCAGGAGTGTTGGAAGCTAACAGTGTACAGTGAGTCAGTGTGAGGTGGCTAATGATGAGGTTAATTCAGAGGAAACAACTTTATGAACTTTTATTATCATATGTGAACTTTCTGTGTCTTATGTTCATCATTTGAAAATGGTTTCTACAAGCCCTACAGCCTCCTTATAAAGTATAAAATCAGCCTGTGCAGCCACATAACTTTGTTTTAAATGGTAGTGGAGATCCTAAAGATTCTAAAGATGCCAGATTTGTCAGACTTTATGTTAGATGAATGGCACAAAGTGATACATGAGACATCAATAGTACAGCCATAAAAACATCAAGTCTTGGGTCCATCTAATACAGAATTAGAACAAGCAAATCAATTTGCATTATCCATTAATCTGCTCATTGTTTTCCTGATTGGTTATTCTGTATGTGTAAAATGCCCATAACAGCTTTCAAACAGTCCAAAACCTGAAGATGGTTAGTTTACTGTCATACCTGACAAAGACAAACATCAAATAGTCACATTTTATTGGTAAAAATTTGGCTCAAAAATGCCTTAAAGGATTAAGTAGTTATTAAAATGGTTGTTAATTGATTTTCTGTTGAATGACACGTTGATTAAACATCTAAAGTCTGGTTTAACCTACATGTCATGAGCCTGATTATAGTCTGATCTGGGTTCAGGAAAACAGTGGATGACAACCAACTTTCTGTGCGGGACGCCTCACAAGGTCCCAACAAAAAGACCAACATGTTAGAATTGTTTTTTGCCTTCCATGATGAACTCAATGACGTGTTGCAAACGTTGACCAATAGGAAAACAGAGCGCAAACTTTGAACTGCTACACAGAGGAAATGTCACCTTTATTTTCAAGAGATATGAAATACCCAGTATCTTATACACCAGCATCATTTGTTTACATTATTGTTGATAGAAGCTGTCCCTTCCTGGCGACATGATAGACATCATCAAAGACTGCGAGTGATGATTGGTCAGCGATCAACATGTGGTCTGTCGTGTCTCTCCACCAAGACATGGCAAGAATTTATGACCCTATAATCGCCTAATCTGATACAGTGACCATCGTAATCAGCATAATAGTTTCAGCTCTCTCTCAGTATCTGTCTACATGCTGCCAGCTAGGTGAAGGGGGCATAGATGAAACGGGGGATTTCAAACGGTTATCAGAGAACGAGACAAACAAGGCAGCGTAGCCCTACACTTCAGACTATGATGCTGAAGGTGCTCATCTAGCGTCATTTCCGGAGGAGCCCCTTGAGCTTAATGTGTTGATGTATAGTATGAAGTAGCTAATGTACATATTTTAACCCAAACCATGATCTTTTCCTACACCTGACCAAGCAGTTTGGTGCCTAAAACTAACCAATCTGTGACCATTTCACAACGTTACTCACATTTATTAATGTGCTCATAAAGCTTTATTTTGAAAGTCTAACCAGATGTTGCATATTTATTATTGCTAACTTGACCTGGATGCCCTGCAGGTGTAAAACAGATGCTCGGGGGCTACAACCAAAACATTACCTATCAAGTCAAACTGATTATCACAGGGTGGAAGAAAAGAAAGCACATTTAGAATCAGCATTTAAATATCCACTTTGTGTAACATGCTTTTAAATAGGGGTGGGCATCATATGAATTTGAACGATTCCGATTCCAATTTCGATTCCTCGTTTCGATTCCTGTTCCTAACGATTCTCAATTCCGATTCTTCTAAGAGGCAGGGTCAAAAAGTTCTTTCTCCATGAATTTTAAATCTATAAACTTATGAACTTTCCTCTGAATTTCTCTCAGTATCTTTATCAAATCTATGAACTTCAGTATATATGTTAAGAATTTTCCTCTCACATGGGTACACTTTTCGCAAGAGAGCTTTATTTTAAACATCTTTAGTGTCCAATGTTGTTGCAGGTACGTGTTGCATAGCTCCCACTAACAGGCAAACAAAAACACTTGTACAATCCAGTCCAGATCTGCACACTTTCCATGGCTACGCACCTAAACTACTGTATGTAGTTTTTTTTAACCTTTTACTCATATTTTACCCAAAATTATAGGGCCCTACTACTGTGGTTTCTCTTCCGGTGGCTTCTTCTTCGTTGGTGATCGGCGGCCTCTTGTTCCGGTCAGCAGACTGGGCATTAAAATTAGGAATCGAAATTTAAAAATTTGAACGATTCCGGGAGAATCGGAATGTTAGTCCCGGTTCCAATCGATGCCCAACCCTACTTTTAAATATATGATATAAATTCCCAGAAGAAATATTGAAAACACAAGCTCTGTGTTGAGCCCACTGACACCTACAGCACGGAATGGGAATACTGATCAGCAAACAACAAACCATGAGCTCCTTAAACATGAGGTCTTGCTGTAGTTTAAACATGAAGAAATCAAAGTGAAAAACCAATGTGCATGCTCACAGGTTAACACATCTTTGATTCATTAGTGACTCAAGCAAAACTAAGAATGCAGGACTTTAAATATTTTTGCATGCTGGTTTAAAGGATTTGTATATATTTCCACTACTGAACCTCTTAAAGCCATAATACCACCCCCTTTGATTATCTTGCACAAATGACACATTGCTGTTGTCTTTTTTGCTGCCATTTAAACCAAAATACTAGCAGACCAATGGCATGTGTGCTGGGGTTGTGGCTGGCTGTACAGTATTTTTCCACAGCGCGGGGAACGTCTTTGTGATTGCTGTCCCTCTCGTGAATGATGGATACGTTCGAGCACAATGAGGTCTGAGCCTACACATGTTTTCAACAAGGGTGGCCCTGTGCAGACTGATTTCCAGCTCTAATATACCAGGCATTCACATCTGAAATGAATGACTGCGGCTGAAAGGTATAAGCTGCTCGGTAACATGTTTGGATGAATTGTGGAACATTTTTGGCTTTTTAACAGTGACACTGTGTATATAGGAGCAAAATTGTCCTCTGACACTATGAGAGCTGTGATGCAGATGTCTAGAAGTGTGAAGCTGATGTCGACTGATTTTATTATTTGTTATCAAGATATTAATATGCTATACTTGGACACAGTCTGCCCCTGTCCCTAGTTAATGAATTGATGATTAGTGTCTTGATTGATTAAGAAATCTTTGGCACATTACTCATTTTTGAATGAACAATAAGCTAATAGTCATCTGTCATTAAAGGATTTCTGGCATTATGATAGTCACAAGTTAGCTTTGGTCTTTAATAACAGATATTTAGAGATACTAATTTACGACTGCATTCATCTGACAATGGCACTGGAGACATTAATTATTTTCAGATTCTTCATATCTATCAATGGATAATGACTTATCGGGACAGCCATTGTCATTTAATCCTTATTGTGAATCAGAAATATTGAATTGTTCTAATTGGCATGTCAATGATTATGTCCATTATATTATTTCATCAACAAAAATCTGTTTTGAACAATCAGCATTTATTAAACAGAAAGCCAAGCAGTCTCTGGATCCAGCATCTGAAATGCAAAGATTCTCCGTTTTCTATCACTGTTAAACAAATGCCTTTGGATTTTGAGCTGTGAAACAATTTGAAGACATCACCTTGAACTCTTTTTTCTACTATTGTCTGAGATTTTATAGACTTAACAATTCATCCATAGTGACAATCATTATTAGCTGCAGCCCTAATTCCAATCATAAAGGCTCATTTTATCAATGACGCCACCGTTCAAATTAAATTAGACAACTCTTCTCTTTAGCCTTTTCTGATCAATTTAGGTTTTTGAATAATAGTTTTACTAATTAGTCAACAGATTGCTGGCTTGCTTTTAATTGAATGAGTCAGTTTTTTTTATGTAGTGACATGAAATATCCTCACAGAGTAATCTATATGGAGACATGAGACAGATCATGTGCTCCATATTGCTGTGACAAGTATAAAGGCGACAATAATAAAACAATGAAACATCTCCATAAATCCAGGAGGAATCGTCCAGTCATGTTTTATGATGCGCTGCTTTAAACCTCTGATATCACCTGTCAAACCTGACTAACAACAGACCATGTCACATCCTAAATGTGCTCTGATGGATGTAATATGTTCTGTTTTGTGCATGGTCACATACAGCCTGCATGTTTCCTGAAGCTCCCAGCAGACTGATGCTCTTTTCCAACAGATGGCGCTTGTTATGAGCTCTGATATGAAACCTCAAATCATGACACAAACGCACATGGCATTACGAGGAAAACCAAACCTGTCATTAAATGTGAGCTTTACGGACAGCTCGGTTATTGGTGTAATTACAGCTGTCATGCAATTAGGATTTTAAAATAGGTGAAAATGTGCAGCCAGCAGGCGCATTTGTCCTGTTGCACGGCTCTGGAGAAGATCACACATAAGGAGCCTCAACTGCAATAAATAGTGAGAATATAATAAAATTTAAAAAGTGCTTCTTTTTTATTTTTTTAATGCACGAGATTTTACCATCAAGTGCATTTGCAAATTTCGGCAAAATCAAGTTCTTAATATTGCAGAAATCCTTCTCTCTGCAGCCTGCAGACATATTAACACATAGACATACAGTTTAAAAAAAAAAAAAAAAAAACAGCATGCAAAGCAAAAACCTGCTGTAAAATCAACTCCTAACGTGACTTTAAATTTAGAAAGACAAGTCTCCAACCAGCAGACGAACCGACCTTGGCGACTGCATGAGCGGCTCTGGAGTCCTGCAGGAACCCGGAGGACAAGCGATCAGGACCGAGAGGAAGCGGACTCCCCTCCAAAAAAAAAAAAAAATCTCCCCCACTTTCAAAGACCTCGTCCCGGGTTGTCACAGTAATCCGAAATTAAACTGAGCCTGAAACCCTCCGATGTGTACATGATGTCCACCGATGTGCGTCTCGGGGAAATCAAAGTGCTTTTCCCTGCGAGTTCATTTAAAAAAGCCACTTCTTCTGGCACCCAGAGGAGGAAGAGGAGGAGGAGGGGGCTCAGATCTCTTCAGCCATTGCTTTAGACTATCAAGTCGATCAGAAAGGAGACATTATGATAGATTAAGTCCAGTAATTGCCCTCATCTGCGCGGTGGATCCAAATTGTTAGTTATGGTCGACGACTGGGAGGAAGAGAGGAGAAAAAAAGCCCTGAGGGTGAATCTGCTGCTGCTGCTCCGATCCGCTGTCTGGATGTTGTGAAATGGCTCGTTAGAAAGTGTGAGAGAGACAATGATCAGCTCTGCGTGGAGCCCCTCATGTCAGCTGTGGACCCCCTCTTCTTTCTCTCCCAACTTCTTCTCCCACACGCTTTTCACACACAGGAGTGTTCAGTTTAGACTGCAGCTGCATCGGAAAACAAAACTGTTGTTGTGTTAAAACAAGTCCAACTGAACCCATGCAGCTTTTTGTCAAATGTCATTTTTATTATAGGGAGTGAGGATATGTGTCTTATTTCATAATGTCTGCTCTGTAGAATTTGGATATAAGTTTCTGCAGAAATAAGACTTTCAAACTTCATTGAGCTGATTTATTCTTTTATGTTGATTTCAAGCAAATAGCTCCATTGTGAGATGTGCACCCTCGCCACATAACCCTTTAGCAGTCCCTCATCTTTGCAAATGACAGGTTGGAAAAAGACAAATCCATAATAATCAGGATTTAATGGAGGATCAGATGGACAAACACTTTGCAGCCCTGGAGGAGGAGGAGGGGGGCGGTGGTGTTCGCTCAAAGGCGGAGAGGACTGCATGGAGGCTGCACCTGTGTTTTAGGATCAGACTGCATGCAGGAAAATACCTCCCCCCTCACCCCCCCACCTACCCCCAACCCCCCTTTCCTCCTCAGCTTTTTTTTTTTGAGCCTCCACACTCCTGCAACATAACTGTTTCTCTCTGCTCCAGTTTCCCTGTGATCAGGAAAATCCACCACGCCAGGGAGGGTTGAGACTTACAGTATCTGACTGAAGCAGCACATGGATGAGTTCAGTCTCCTTCAGCGTGCCAAGATGTTAACAGGCGTGTGCACAGTCCAGCAGAAATACAGAGCTGATTGTTAAAAGCTCTCAAAACAAGCCTTTGATTTCCCCTCCTATTAAAGTCGATGCAGGAGATGTTATTTGCATATGGCTACCGGGCCGGAGCTGTCACATTACATCACCCCTTTGTGCATCCAGCGAGAAACTGACCCCTGTAATCCACTCGTTTACTATCACAGCCCGGACCTGCCCTCTCCAGATGGCAGCTGAGAGGCAGCATATTTTACATTGATGTAACATAAGAACATGAAAGAACGACACCCCAGTGTGAAAAGAATGGTTTTAGAGGTGCCCCATCTCAAACACTGCCGGCGTACACGCCGCCTTGCTGAGATATTATGGCCAGTTAACACAACAGATCTGCTTAACACATCACTGGATTGATTAAACAGCCCTGTTTCTGTTTCATTTTACATAACAAATCAGCGACGGACTATTTTAGAGCCAAATGAAAGAAGCGTTCAGTGATGCATACCCCCGGGCCTCGCTGTGATTTACCTTTAGTAGCATTTATAAAAATCTGCTCAGCCTGCCCCAGCAAATAAAACAGCAGCTATATGGAGATGGAAACTGACGCAAAAAAATCTGCCAGAGAGTGGAAAATTCCTGCGAGACCAATGTAAAAAAGATTACAAGCTACTTCATCCTGGCAGAGATGTTTATTTTTAAAAGCGTACGATATAGAAAGAATATATAACCAGGAAAGACGAGCTCACTGATTGATTTACTCAAACTTTCCCGACACACAGTTGTCTGCATGATAAATCAGAAACCACATGCTCTAAGTTTAACAAATGCAGAAGAGTCTTTCAAATCTTGCCTGGTGATTTCTTCAGACCATCACATGCTCGACTTCCCTGCTGTACGGCCACAAGTTCACAGCTGCCTTCTTGCTAAAGGACAGTCATGATTCCTGATGCTGGTCATCAGTTTATCATGAATCCTGCTTACTGATCACAGACTCAGACCTGATGGTTTTTAGTCTCAATCAAAGCTTTTTATGTCAATGAGGATCATTTCAGGTTATGATTATGTAGGAATTATACATGTGATTTCTTTTCTCTGGACATAGGATGAATATATAAGAAGTCTCTCAACAACTGACCACATGTTGGGAGTGGCTGATATTATGAAAGACATGCGGGAAGCTAGTCAGCGGTTACAGTATTTCTGAGTCAGATGTGGATTAGTAAACATAGTATGTTCTTGCTGACCTTCCAGATAGCTTTTGAACTCTCACAGCATAACAATTAGCTTGTCGCAGCTCTTTTCGAGGTGTCATTCTGCATTGTGTTTCAGGTGCTATAGAAGGTTTTGATCGTTTAAAATATACAGACACATCCTCCAGTCATTGTTGTGTCTCCTGAAAGAAATATGTTTCTGTTAATTGCACACCACTTAAAAAGATATTAACTCTTGTCATGTTGAGCTGATTAAAAATCCATAAACTTAACCTGTGTCAGAGCTAAGAGATTAGTCGATTAATCGATAAGGGCAATTATTTTCCTCATTCTGTCTTCTAAGGATTTGATGCTTTTCTTTGTCTTATGTGAAAACAACCTGAATAATATATTGAGGTTTTGGATTTAAAGTTGCACAAAACAAGACTTCTAATCCCATTAGACCTTAAGAAATACTGTTTAACAAATAGCATTTTTCACTACATTTATAGACAAAACTAAAAGAATCCACTAACAGAAAAAAAAATATTGGTTAGTTGCAACCTTAATCTGCAATGATTACAATAACAACACATTTGAAATGAAAGAAACAGCTTAAAAGAAAAAGGTTATTGAGATTTAAAGGATTATTTCAGATTTTAAAGAAACCTGTTGTGTTACAAACAAAAGGTGTGTTTTAATTTTAGAAATTGATTACTTTTCTTTGCAACGCTGCCACATTAATGACATTTTATATTATTGAGAAAAAGCTGAGAAAATGACATGTTGACATTCAAACATGACATCTAACAACTGTAGCAAATGCTGTCTATCTGCTTTGAGACATGCATTCTCCACACATCATAAGCCCTAAGCTCAGTGTGAAATAATATCCATTTCCGTGTAAGTCACACATAAACTATATATGCATATCCCTCAATGTTGACTATTATGTTGATGACATGGTGTTTTGAACTGAAACACAGCTTCTATACCTCACTGAGCGTATCAGAGCTGACTGAAGAGCAGTGTTTAGTGTTGAGAATGACCTTCTGCTGCTGAAAAGGTTTCTCTTCTTAAAGGCTATTAAATGAAAAAAATGTTACGCAGTTAACCAGTGAGAGTCTCTTGGTATTCGGCGATTCACACAAATAGACTGAGATGTATGTTGCATGGACATGATTGACATTTAAAAAGAGGGGGTGGTTCATCCAGCACCAATGTCTTTGGTAATAAGGTGTGAGCATGAATTCAAAAATTTCTATTAAGAGGTGATATGTGGGGCTCAGACGCTGTGTGGAATCGCTGCCACAGTCAGTAACAATATGAATGCAGGAAGCTTGCAAATTGGCCCGTTCCTGCACACAGAGGAATGGGCTTGAATGTGTAAACCCTCATTACAGAGTCTCCCTTCTCATTTTATGCAGAGAAGGTGAGTTTCTTCTCTTTTTTTCTCCCCCCCTATTTTTCTTTATTTCTAAAGCCAGACTGAAACCCGGCGAGAATTATGCAAACTGTTTAATTCCAGACATGGACAGAAGTAGACAGAGTGTGTACAGACGGCAAGACAAATAATTAGCTCCGCCGCTAAACAGAACTGATCTCAATGGAAGACACAACACATCAAGCCAAATTTCAGGGAGGAACATTAGTGAATGAATAACTGTTTTAGACCATGAATGATCATCGCAGTTTTGCACCTGACAGGGTTTAAAAAAAACACATGTTGGTGAGCAGCCATGACTCCATTAGCATGCGAGATGCCGTGAATGCGTGCAAGAAGACGGAGGCTTATCTCGACAAAACAGCTGCCTTTTTAATTTCCTGCTTCTCAAATTCTGCGCAAAAAGTGATGGACTATCTAAATGTTAAGTTTATGAATATAGAATTAGATAAGGTTTTTTTTCTCGACGTGGCGTGAAATGCCTTTCCAGCTGTTTAATTTATAGTAATTCACAACTAATCAGCCTCCGAAATAATAAGCAATTATGCCTTGTTTGTCTTTACTGTCATACAAACAATCATAGCTGTTTTTGTTTTGCATTTTATGCCGACAATGCAATTAAAATTACATTCTGAAATTGTGCGAATCATACTTATTCTTCAGACTACATGGATTAAAATAATAATGTTTAAGCACTTCTATATTAGGAAAACTGTTATATTCTTTGCTGTCACTGTTTTATTTGCAGCACTAGTTTGCTTCTAGTTTAAATATTGCATTTCTGTGCTGCAAAGATACAACACAAGACAATCCTCTGTGTGTTTGAAAATCCTGCCCTCTGAACCAATATTTTCCCTCCGTCTAATCTCTGGTTATTCATCCTTGATCCATGAAAATGCAGGGTGATGGTAACGCTCACAGGTATATGAGCACAGACAAAATGTTGACTTTTATCAAGGTGAAAGCTGCCACTGTCTGGGTGTCAGAAAACAAGCCAGTAGTCTGAATTCTTCACAGCTCTTTTATGTCTCAGCCTCTTCTGCTTGGTTGTTGAACTTTACTAGCGTTCTGCAGTGTTGTCCTGTATGCACAGCTGCAGGGGCTACGTCCTGCCCTTCCTTTTGTCCCGTCTTGCCACTATAGCTGCAGCGAACAAGCCCAAGTTTTTGCAGGTGCAAGCAAATTATCCACAGCCCAAAATCGCTTTGCAGCTTTCATGCTCTGGCAATGGTGAGAAACAGGAATCAGGCTGACTCTTTAAGCTGCTCAGGGAATCTGATGCATGTAGTGTTTGCTGCTGCCTCCTACAAACACTTTAATATTTATCATATAAATCAACTCACATTTTGTTTTGAGAAAACACCACAAGACTGAAATCCAGTAAGATGCAATTTAGAATTAATTCCTAACCAGTCTAGCCGGTAAATCTTCAGCATTATGGCACAGTTGGCTCACAAGTTTTTCATTGTTCCCCCCTCCAGCGCTCTCTTTATTACTCTGACCACACACATTGACTTTAAAGTTCCCCAGCCAGGAGAGCTGCTCCTACAAATGCCACAACTCGCTCCATTTCCAATTTTAATCCTCCTAATTCCTTTCAAATTGTCATTATTTCAAGCAAATATGACCATTATTGGATGTGGTGAAGTTTGGAGTCATTCCCTCCAATATCTGTGCCCTAAATTAGATTTCATTTGCAATATAAATTGGCAGTTCTATTTAAGTTTTCAACCATTATCACGGGTCAGTTGCTCGATAAAATTTTAGAGCAAGCCGTCCAACAGTGGTAATTTTATCCTCAGCCAGTGGAGGGAAATGAGTTTGCAATTCTAGGGCAGTAGAAAAAGATCATTTCCATGCTGAAATATTTATAGTCTCCTTAAAACTGTTGAAGAGTGGAATTCAGTGTTGGCTGAAAGAACAGATTCATTTGAAACTCATTAAGATGTATACTATCTCCTCAGCAGACCAAGGAGGAGCTATTTCCCATTAGGTGCACCCAAACATTTGAAAATGCTTCTTGCATTGTTAGCGAAGACAGCAAGGCTGCAGCTACTATATGTCAACCATGTTCATATCCCTGTGCAGCCTTGTAGTCCACTCCATCTTTGTGAGGCGCGCTGTTGTTCATTAATGAGCTGTGGAAATGTCAACGCTTAGGGTACAGATTAATTGAAGAGTCCATGGACGTCTAATTACAGGAAAAAGACTTGCAGATATGCCCGGCCCTCTGAGACAGTGGACGTTTCCCCCGGGCTAAATGATGCTGTTATTGATCGTTATATGTAAAATGATCCTGTAATTTCTCTGTCTCGCCTGTTGCAATAGAAGCAGGTTAATTGGATCAGACCCTTAAAAGGAAAGGAAAAAAAAGAAAAACATTGGTGCTGAACAAGCTATAAAGGTTGGGTTTGTTATGCCTTTGCTCGAGGATCATACTAAATATGCAATGAGGTTAATTAACAGTGAGCTGAATGGGTTTTGAAGCTCGGCAGTCTGGCCCGGCCCTCGTCTCAGCGAGGTGTCTGGTGTTTGGTCAGGTGTTTGCCGAACAGTGGAATGACGATGGAGGCTGTTGATTTTTTACTGGCTGCTCTCGGTGGCGAGCGCCTCACACAGCGTGGCTCTCCTGAAAAGTTGTGAAACAGGAGGAGACCAGAGCCCCCTCACCCCCCCACAGAAGAAAAATCCCAATGCCAGAGCCAAAATAACATCAGTGAGTCATAGTTACCTTCAGGCCACGTTGACTTTATCTCCTCTGTCTCAACATGCAGGCCGGTCCTCTCACCAGCAACTTTAATTAAAGCAGGAGTAGGAGTCACCACATATTTAACCTCATCGTAATGTGTCTGTAAACCTGTTTCAAAAGCCTTGGACTTCCTTTGTGATCCATGGCCGATTTGCCCAAATTGTGTAGAGAATTATAAGTCAAAATTTAAAATCATGTGACTGTTCAAAGCTATATTCAGATAATTTGCCATTACCACAATACAACTGAAAGTATATTAACAAACAATGTGCAACTTCTCTTTGTCACATGGCAGCTGAGCTACTTAGGTAGTGAAACATGAATGGTGGTTTTCTTGAGTTTAAGAATAATCTGGTTCAGTCTGTGTGCCTCTACTTGCCCATGTGTTGTCTTCATTTCCTGTCATTTGTGCCAGTCAAAGCGAAACCAAGGAAGAAACATACCTTTGACTGATGGGAATTCATTCATTCAATGACAAATGAGATTTTAAAATAGGTTAACTTTTTACAAGACGCTATCACGTGTCCTGACAGACACTCACTGTGACTGTCAGGGCGTGTAAATCACCTAAACCTGTAAAGAAAGAAGAAAGCAGAAGAATCTCAATGAAAGACACTTTATTACCCAGCTTAAATCAGTTGTTCAGAAGGGTGTGATATGCTGTGGTATGTGCAAAACCAGTATAGAACTGTACTATCAAACAAAAAAAAGGGGGGGGGAAGCCTGCACTGTTGTTGACCTGTGCAACCACTGAGACACCGAGCTGCCAAATTAGCTTTGAGGGTAGAAAAAGAGTCCAAAAAGGCATGTAGGTACAGTAACTGAGAATATCCATGACAGGAAACAGCGATATCACGGGCACCACAGCGTCGGTTAAAGGTTCACTCCTTAAATAAAGCATAACCACATGAAATGATGTTAATGTCGCTAGCAGGAAAAACATGTCCAATTAAATGGTTGTTTTTTAAAAGATCAAGTGCACGGAATCCAAAATCCTGATCAAGGAAATCAGATTTTCCCTGAAGCCGCGGTCGACAGGTCTTTGCCAGTGGGAGAGCCCAAGGCTGTGCTGCTGCCTCTTGTTAGTAGGCTGGAGGCACCCAGGCGTCCACTTACCGCATGGCTATTATGTCCAGCACCCTGATAGAAGCTGGAGCTGCCACTTCAGCTTTACTGAAGGTCTGAGGAGCCAGGGAGAGTGTGAAAATTACCTCTTTGTACTTCTGAGCGGCACGCTGGGAGGCAAGCAAGTTGTTTTCTGTGCACCAGCCGAACAAGAAACATGAAAACCAACTTCCTTTTCATTTCTGAATGTGATTAAATATCTGAGCTCTATGAGTCAGTAGCCAGACCGCGGAGATATCACATTAATAATCTATATGTTGAGCCGGAGATAAAGTTTGTGTGCTTTCCAGGCCGATGAGGGTTTCCACTTGGCACAAACTGAGCAGACTAGCAGCAGAGAGGTGAGGAGAGCTGAAGACGAAGCCGGTGACAGATTAGAGTACATTCCTGCGAAGAAGAAGAAAAGTACCCGGCCTTCCTGCTTCCTCCGCATATCAAACCACACCTGGATGAGCTCAAGGGCCAGTTGAAGTATAACTGGTTTCCACAGCCTCGGGGCCCTTTTCATTCTGACAATAACGCTGCGGTGAAAAAAAAAACTGGCTTCTTCATTCATTTTAATGAGAGCACCAGGTTGGAACTACGGGGGTTTACGTCCAAGGCCTCGGGCAAAAAACACACCATGGCACAGCTATAAAGTTTGTTCTGGATCAACTTTTTTTTGCAGACCAATGCAGAGTCATCGGTCAACACACTGCACCGACCACTGATTGAGTGGGACCTTTTTGCTACTGTGATTAGCTTCTCCATGTTGGAAAACCTGGTTTCTAAATAGCATAAACAACTCTGCAGTGTCTTTGCTTTTGATAAACCCATAATCTTGACTTGTGGGTTCAGATCTCAGCTTCTACCTGTACCCTGCAGCAAAATGCCAGTGCAGCACCCTGTTTGGCCATTGTGAAAGTTTCATTACAGAGGAAGTGAGCATTCAACCTCAATCGTCTGAAATAAATGGTTGTTGACAGATGGCACTACTGGCCTTGTGCTATGAGCTCCTTTCCCTCTGTTATATAATCGCAAAAAATTCGTTAGCAAGTGAAACCAGATACAAACAACTAGTGCTTAGCATTTGGATGTTGGATTTAGTTGGATGTTAATTCGAGGTAACCGTCGAAGTGATGGAGACTTTGCAGCAATGTTGCCAGGGTTTGCTGGCACCTCTTCTGTAGTTTTTCTCTTGAAGCAGGAGATATTGTCGTGTATTGCTATTGTTTAGGAATTACAACTTGGAGGCAGATGTTTTTTTCCAAGTCTGAGCAATCTAGTGTGAATGCAGCAGAAACCCTTTGAACTGTGCTGTTCAAGTCTCTCTGAAGGAACCAGCCCGTACTGGACCAACATGAAACAGCAGCTTTTGTAGATAGCTTTTATAACCTAGCAAGTGTCGGTGTTGTGAGCCATGTTTCTAGGTTGCTGTTCCCTGCAATGTAGTTGGTTGTTATTTTCAACTGAAGTGCTTGTTGGATGGCCTCACAGTTTCTGAAATCCCTCCGTCCACATCTTTTTCGATTAAGGAGAGGCTGCATCCAACAAATTTTGTAACTTTCTGTAAGCGATAATCCATCAAGCAATTCCCAGTTCGAAAGCAGTTGGTCAGATGTCTGAAAGCAAGAAAGTAAACAAGGTTTGAACTTCTATTTCAAACGTCTTTTTCCACACATCTACAAGTACAACACATTGAATGCCTTTGAGGAGAGACTGTCTGAAAGGGTACACCATCCTGCCCCTTCCTGTGAGAGCACCTTACCTTTGAGCACAGCCACTCAGATATAACCACTTTATGCTCACACATATTTGGATGACACCTCATGCGAACTATTTTTTTCTGGCCCCACCTGGACAGAGCATTCAGCCTCAGTCATCTCCTGACCAAAAACTAATGGTTACCACACAAGATGTCAGCAGCCCAGACACCACATCTAAGCCATCTCAAGATTGGCTGTTCGTGGTTGTGCTCAGGGCCGAGCACAATGTGAGAGTTTCAAGCTGTTACCAGCCCGGCCTGAACAAACACATTCATTTTACTAGCTTGTTCTCATAACCTGCCAAATTTAGCAAACGGCTTTTGACCTTAACAGCAGCAGGTGCAGCTCACTTGAAATGCGCTTGGACCACAGAGGAATCAAAGAGTAGTAAAGAGAGGCTTTTAGCTTATGTTCATCAAATGTAGGAATGAACATTTTGCAAGTCTGTTGAATGTGAGAGGTGATTTATAAGAGACTTCAGGGAGTCCTAAAGCTCAAATTTGTTGTATCTGCCTAAAAAGGAACCACAGTTTTTCTGCTTCATCTGCAGGAGAAAAAGGGGAACAAGTCTTTGCATAAAGTAAAATGACTCCTTTGTCTCAGCACAGAGGATGCATAGTGTTTTGGGTGACTTTTCCAGATGGCTGACACATGCTCATTTGCTTTCCAGCTGCTATCAGTCTCTTTTTCACAGTAAGGTGATCTGCACTCGTGATCCCAGCTGTATCTTTGCAGCGAATTCCAGGGTATCAGCAGTCAAACGCTGAGCTAAAACCCAACTTTAGCCCATTTGGAAAACACTTACCACACCCCACACACAAGAGAATAAAGGACTGTGGGGTAGAAAAATGTGAATAAAATAAACAAATTTGAGACAAAATGCAAAGATAGATTTTATTTGATTTTACCTAGAGTATCTTTAAATGTAGCTTACTTTGGGTTGTTTTTCTGACACTGGCATTACCATCAGGATGCAGAGCGCTGGAGAGAACTCATGGTCGGTCAGTGCAGCCTACGCAGGAGAAATCTGAAATCACTCTGCCATTTTAGATAAGAAACTCAATTTCTTTCAGATCCCAGAGCCAAGAATTCTGCCGCACAAAACCCAGAGAATCTGCCCGTACTTGTCCTCTGTTGCATTTTAACACTATTGATTGACGCTATCGACTGCTTTTCCAAGTAGATTTAAAGCAGTAGTCGTAACAGGGCTGTTTGAGAATGGAGACTCCAGTTATTCCATCAGTGTTGACTCTTTTTGTCTGCATTACATATCCTCATACATTTCTAAAATTCACACAGATGCGACACAGTTATGTGCACCCACAGGACTTGTATTATTCTAAGCTCGGTATTTTACCCCCTGCTTTCTCTCTCTCTGTCTCTCAGAAGCTGATTTTCTTTTGCATGTGCGCTCACATACCTCTCCCACAATATTTTTTCTATTCATTTACCAAGTCCCTCTTTTTGCACCTGCGAATCTTCTGTGACAATGCAGCAGGCTGACAAAGAACTGAAGCCCTGGTTTCACAGAGGCAACTGTCAGCCCCTATAGTTTTAACACAATGGAGGTTTGAGGTGGGGAAAAAAACGTGTCTTTAAAAAAAAAAACCTCATCCAATTGGAACCACACAGGCAAACAGCTCAAATAAAACCAGGCAGACGAGACTTAGACAGGTACAGAAAGCTTGAAGGGTGTATGAAAAGGGAGCTGGAGGATCCAGAGATGAGCATAGACAGGCCTCACAGCCATCTACAGCACGGCTGACATCCATGCAGCTGGATTCTTGCTTTTATCAACACCAACTGAAAGCAAAGCAAATATGTCGGAGAGAAAGGTTTCCTTGGCGTAGACATAAAAAATCATCCATTATACTGACGCCCGTGCATGCAGCGACAACATCACTCTTTATTCTTGCTTAATCATCACACCATGTTTTAACTCTCTTTTTTCTTTTAAAGTTGTTTTTCTCAAGCGCACATCACAGATTGATATACGATCAAGCGGAGGATAATGCATCTTCCATAAAACTGTGAGAGCACAATTGCAAACAGTTTATTTAGTGAACAAATAAAAGCTCAGACAAAGCAAAGACTGAGATTCAAACACCATTTAGTTCCAACGGATGATTGGATTGTGGCTAAAGAAGGTTTCTACAGTATATTTCTAACTACCTCGACATGCTTCAGAGGCCATTAATCCTTTTCCTGCTGCTCTCAGGCCGACGCTCTGAACTTCTGGGTTGTGACACAAGAGTGCAACACTAATTGGACTTGATGGCTCGTGCTGTTCTTTGGTCAAAAACCAGTTAGAAACAACTGGACGTCTTTTATGCTGTGCTGTGAGCTCAGTGATAAAACCCTTAACTCGTCAGGCTGGTTGAATTATTTTCCTACAGTCCACTTTGTTTGCTAATAACACTCCGGATTATCGGTTTAACCATTTTCCCTCATGGCGACTCGCTAAGTCCATGCACTGTAGTTAGATTTCACTTTCTAAACTCTGACACCGTCGGCTGCCGCTGATACTTTCACTGCTCCACCTGTGACGATCCCGTGTCACGTTCTCAGGAATTTACCAGCCGTTTCAAATGCGAGCGTATGTGAGAAAACGGAAGCAGCAATTCTGAATGTGTCTCTCTGTGGCTGCAGCATATCTGCTCTGCTAATCTTCGACACAAAGCCTGGATGAGCAGCACTTTGTGTGTGTCAGAATGGCAGGCTTAAGAAACAGGCCCCGGCATGCACGGCTCCTCGCAGCAGCAGCAACATGATGGAAACTTAGCTGACACCAAGAACATCTACAGTGATATGGTGGAATAACGCTGGCAGGGATGAGAACACATCCATACATACTCGTCTCTGTGTGTGCGTGTGTGTATATAAGCTTTGCAGTTTTCTCCAGCAGCTCATTCACTTCAGCACAAACACTGAAACTTGGAATGAATGTTTGTGTTGGTAGGAAACAGCAGAAAAAGAAGGATTTATTAAAAGTTCTTAGAGGCTGTGGATGCATTTATTCCTGAATCCTGCAGTTGCTTGTTGAATGTAAAAGTTGCATCATGTTTGGGGAAAAATGTGAACTGATATCAGACCTGACAATTAAAGTTTAGAGTCCTATAGATTTACCACTAGACAGCAACAGAAATCTGGTTTTCCCTCCACAGAACCCCCCACTAATTTCTTTATATTCACATTAGCTTGTGATGCATTAATGTGTCACTTTAAATTCAAATTGTAGTTGGCATAGTGGGGATACTTTGAATTACTTTATATACCACTGGATATCTTAACCTATAATAATATGTAATAATTTATTTGTTCATTTAATTACTCTGCAAATTAGTAACTAAAATTCAAAATAAATATAACAGGATAAAAAATACAATATGTGCCACAAAGATGTAGTGGATTAGAAGTAGAAAGTATCATCAAATGGAAATAAAGTACCTTAAAATTGTACTTAAGTACAATAGTAAAAATACTTTCCCTGAATACACCTTCTTGACTCCTCTGTCCCCTTGTTTACACCAAAAGAAACATTTTCCCTCTACTTATCTTAGACTACTTCACAAAGAAGCAAAGATTTACCTGAGCACAGGATCGGACCAAACCAGTAATGTAATACATAATAATGTATCAGTAACAGTTATGTACTGCTTACATTATGGTTTTTCAATGACAGACTTTAATTTGCAATGGAACAATTTAATCTTACTTTACCGCTATATTTACTTAAGTAACAGATCTCAGATGCAGGGGCATTTTGTGGATACATTTCTGTTGGCTCATGCTGTGAAACAGTCCAATACAAATACAGCATGTTGAGTGACAAATGGTCCTACACTTGCAGACATCTATGAAAAAGCCTTACCTCTAAAAACAAAAACATGTTCTTTGCATGTTTCAGTGTTCGCATATGTGTCAATCTTGAATTGCACCTGGGGGTGCCTGCTTCTATTTCCAGGAAGCTGTGAGGTATTTAGAGCAGAGACCCAAAATCATAGAGAGGCATCAGATTGGAGTGAAAAAATCTCCAGGAGTCACTTTTTAATGTTTGATTTCTAACGACACTTTCTGGTAAAAGTCCCATTTAGTGCATCTACCAACAACAAACTGAATCTAATTTGTCCATTGAGAACTTCTGTTCTAACCTAAGATTCAGTTGAATCACCTTCAATATACATGTAACTTTGACGTTCTATTCAGAAATAGATCACAGACAACACTATTTAGATGTTAAAAGAGAGTTGGAGACTGTGAGGAAAAATGTCTCACTGAAGTTCAATTCAGTCCACGAAGTCAGCTGGAAAAAAATACCTTCCACTTATGTCATCCATGAATTTCTATTTCAGGTAATGTAAGACTTTAAAAAAAAACCTCCTCTAACCTTGGGATGTGCTGTTGTGGAGCGTAACACATTTAGACGCTGCCATTTTCATTAACACTGTCATGTTTCTCCGGAGCTCCCAAAGGCAAACTCATTTTGGCAGCCTGGCGTTGGATCAGACCAACCACCTGTCATCTTATTTCTGCACATGGCCTCTTCTGTCAAACACTCCCTCACATTCCTCCCTGTGCCCCACGCAGCACCTGCGATTGGCTCGCACACTGCCATCGCAGCTGTCAGGCTCACCCTCAGTGTTAATTAAAGTGATAGACCTCCCAAAAAGCTGCTTATTCCAACAGCTTGCTCTTTTTGAACTGAACCTGTTACAGCAAATACGTGTGAGGATACCAAATATTTAGGAAGATGTGAGGCTCAAGTTAATGACTTCATTGTGGAGATATGTGAAACAATTATTCCATCAATCAGTAAGTCGATCGTCAGAGACAGTTTTCAACCATTTATTAAGCTAAAATTCCAAAGTTGGAAAGTAAAATAGCATCATTTTTGGATTTTTATTGAACACTCTTTCTCTCCTTTCTGAGCTTACGTGACATTGCTCCACACAACATGTTGAGGCTCCAGTCGCACAGACACAAATCAGCCACAGCAGACTGAAACACAAATGTTCAACGTCCCTGCAAGATTGGATTTGTGTCAGCTTCATCTCTGGGGACTTTTCTTCCCAGAAAGCTGTAATATTCAGCACAATGAGACGTCAGTTTCAAAGCATTGATCCAATTCATCCAGGCACTAGATTCTCATTTGGAAGTAAACACAAGCATATTTTTTTTTAGATCATTTCTAAAAATGTGCTTCTCTCACCAAGAGAAGTGAGGCCAAGCAGCAAAATAAACGATTGTGTGGTGAATTTGTCAAAATATTTCTTAAATTAAAAAAGTCTTTTGCAGAAATAAAAATAGCTGCTTTTACTAATTCTTAACATCAACAACACTAATATGTAAAGTCTGTGGGTGGTTATGCAACTGAAAGCTTCCCTGCCATCACTGAAAAAGCCTCAACGGTGTCATTAGAAGTCTTTTAAGTTGAGTGCAGCACAAAATTGAGCGAAAGCCAGCAGGAGGAAGAAAAAAAAAAACAAAGAATCTGGCGACAAGAGAGCCAAGCTAGAGTTTGTATTCAAAGCCAGCCTCCTGCGGTCGTCCAATATCTGTGCATTAGTCGACATTATGGATGGTTTTTACAACAGTGTTATTGGATTCACCTCATTATGCTGCACCGGCAATGCCTCTGCAAATATCATCCTTTGATCCATTTCCTAGTGCTAATTCCATCCTGAAAATACAATGTAGGTGTCAGCAAAAAATACTTTTTTTTCTTATGAGTGTGTGCAGCTTCTTTTTTTTTTTTTTAGCAAGCGAACTGCAGCAAACAGTCGTTCAATTGTTCATGAAAATAAGTGCAAATCAGATGCATGTAAAGTTATATAAGAGATTCATATGGTAAAATATGTTCAGGAAGGACGAAAAAAAAGTCCCATAAATGATTGTGTTTTAAAATTAGAGGAACAAATTAACCCAATAACCCCTGAACGCAATGCATTATTCATGTCCGTGACAGTTGAACTGGTGCTCATGAAAGCCAATTTGATGTTGAGTTTAAAGGGACTTCTGGCTCTTTTTTTTCCCCTTCTGTGTCCCTTTTTCTGTGATTCAACTCTGACAGTGAGCGACTTTGATGTTTTCAGAGAGTGTAAATGGGAGCAGAGTTGAATGAAGCGGCTGGGTATCGCTGTGTGACTGACTTCTCTTTTCATTTCTGAGCACCAGTAGCTAAGCAGAGCCTCAGCTATGGGTGAAGCATCTGATCCGCTACCCTCGAACATTGTCAGGCCCTCTGACATATTTACTAGATAGGATTGTTACAATTATTATCCCGATATGACAGAACAGAAACAACAGAGCGGGGCGGAAAGACTTTAAATGAAACTTAATCAAATTAGCCAGTAATGAAGCTTTCTTTCTCCTGAATGGCAGCAGTGTTTTGTTCGGCTGACAGAGGACGAAGCCTGTGGCTGAAGGAGTTCCTGACAAAACGTCCGGTTTTTCAAATGCCCCCATTCAGGCCAAAGGAAGGGATTTTTCCCAAGCCCAGTGTTCTCACACTTGTGCTTGCATCTCAAATAAACCTCCTATGGATTCCTAACTTCAACAGAATGGCAGTAGGGGGAGGGGAGTCAGGGGTAGGAGTTAGGAGGAGGGGGGCTGTGTGCCAAAAAGAGCGTTTTATAGAGATGCTGATTTCTTATTCACTGGCCCTCTGTAAGAACAGAAACCCGGAGGAATGCACATTGAAAGCTACGATTCTCATTCAGAGGCCATAATGCATCCATCGTATATGAGCTGAAAAAAAGAATTTCCCTGGTGGGAAAATAGTGACCCCCCGAACCCGGTGAAAAGATAGCTGCCGTGCAGGGGGGTGCTCTGCCGCAGAGGTGCATTGTGGAGCGAGCGCCGTCGCTGCTTCTCACCTGCACAGAAAGAGAGAGCGAAAGCGCCCCTCTAGGTGTTTACACCAAGCCCTCCTCTGTCTTCCCAGTGGAGCGAAGGAATAACAACATAAAGTCCTGGCTGAAAGTGCGGAAATGCGCTGTTGCTAGATCTTAATCGAGCCGTTCACGAGAGGCATGGATGACGTATCATTCTGTGCTCCCGCTTATTTTGCAGATATGTTCCCTTTCATCCCTTTATTTTTTTTGGGGTCTGCGGTAGATTACACTGAAGACATTATGAAGCATGAAGATCGTCACGACAAAGGGCTGCCACACCTGATAAGCATCACAAAAACACCAAGCAAACGCGTGAAGTCAGATGGAGTGTACAGGCCGAGCAAACGCAATGAGCGGATAAGAGTTTTTAAATGTGTCAGCCATTTCTGAAACATCTGGAGCGGCTGACAGCCTAGTGGCTTCAAAAACAACAAAATATGGTCTAAGCTAAAAGTAAAATATCCGACCAATAAATTAAATATGAGCTCACTGTTTATTTTTTATTTTGTATTTTGGACGACTGGTGGCACGGTGATACTGTAAAATTCAGATAGGACCGAGCGAATGCATAAATAAGAGCCAGTAATCTATATCCTGGCAGAGTTGCTTGGATGTGCATTTATTTTTTTCTTATGTTCCCGGACTTGAAGCCAGCATTATGCGCGACTTGTGCCACATTCGGAAGAATTAGAGATTATCCACTGTTCCAGCTGACAGGACTGCTAAACAGATGTTGAATTGGAGACAGATATCCTCAGCAGAGCGAAGCCAAGAATACCAACTGGATTTGCAAACTGCACTGATGGACACATGACACTTGGGTTTTGTGTGTGTGCGTGTGTGAGACAAAGAGCGAGAGATGAGAAAAAAAACAGAGTACATGTTTTACATATGAACAAAGCACCTAAACAACCAGGCCCGTGAATGCAGCAGGCTCATCCTGTAGTCTGCTTGAAAAGTAATGACAGCTCACTGGCACTTGCACAGAGAATTAGTTTCCTGGGTGATATTAGTATTTGCGGTGAGTTGTCCATGGCGGTCACATTAGAGATGCTCTTTATATAAAACCTCTGAAGAACCTCAGTTCAATGGGTCCACAGTCTGGGGAATGCTTTGTAGACAGCCAAAGGTCAGGGCTTTTCATCCGCCCCCCTCCTTTCAGACACTGTGGTTTCGTCGCTGAGGCCATATGGTACATTTGTACTTGGTGGACCTCCACATTGTTAATGTGGTAAATGCTATTAAAACACATGTAATTTTATCATGCAATTCTACCTTCATTTTTACATCCTCATATATTAATCAAATATTGTTGAGAAGGAAAAGCAATACAGAAGCTAACACATATAGCATCACGGACTGCATCATTGTCATCACAACCAGCGCTGTCATCGTCATGATCTCACACTATGACCTATGACTAATATTATTTTTAATGCAAAATGTAAGCCATGCAAGGATTTTCTTTGAGCGACTGATTGTGTTAATAATGATTCATACTGTATGATGATTGGCTGGTTTAGTGTTCTCACTAAGTTGACACCACACCCTCTGCATGTTTCAGGTTGCGGCTGTCGAAACTCCACAGGCGTCTCCTGCAGATGGTGCACCCCTCATTGGTGAGTGTTGCATGGATTTCAGTGGCTTGCATCAAATCCTCAGGTACAAATGAAGCACAATCTGAGCCACAGTGGATCAAACAGAAGCCACTGAGAATAAGCGCACTAATGCTTCTGACATAAGTGCTGATCGGTTGCACAGGAAATGACACTCGTGTGGCTAAAGTTCATGATGAAAGCGCAGCCTCTCATGCACATCTTGTTGTTGTGAATAAACATGGTTAGTGGAAAAGTTTGGTATTTCACAGAGGAACAATATTCATTGGTTCTGAGATGCCCAAGTTGTTTGAACTAACACTTTAATTCAATTTATGACATTATGGTAAGAAAATTTATTACAAACAAGCCTGACTTTCTCTTTGATCATGGAGTTGCCTGTTATGTTCTGACGTATGTAGTTTTATTTCAATTCAATCCCATTTTTATTTCATAGTTATGGTCAAAACTGGTCACATGTGCATTTTTTACACGGTAATATTTTGCTGCTCCAATAAAACAATCACAGACAATGCATTTCCAGTTTTGTGAAAACCTAATGTGACACGTAGCTGTGATATTGTTGCTGTCAATTACAATCTTCAGCTGTACTATAACATTCATCACACATTCTGACCTCAGAAACCAAAGTCCAATCCAATCAATAAGCAATTCTGGAAATGGTCTGAAAGTATGTTGCAGTCGTTCATATATCTTGTAGCAGCTGAAGCAGAACAGACTCCAGGTGGCGTTTAGCAATATTTTATCCTGAAACAATACAAGGAAAAAAAGGTGTGATTTCATCACACGTTACACTGTGTGGGTGGTCTTGCACCATAAACACTTGTTGCAGGAGACCACAAGTGTTTCTGGTCTATTTTGAACAGTCCTGTTGTGACTGTTACTCACTGATACACTGATGTAACCATCTCCAGTTGACTCCAGTCATTGACATTTTTTTTGTTGGTAGTTTCTATTGCAATTATTTTGTTTGTGCCTTGATTTATTAGACCATCTGAGTTACTAGACATTGACTTTTTTATTTGTGCCAGATGATGTGAATGTGGGAAAAAAATGAAATGTCTCCTCCTCCTTCAATTACTAGCAGCTTTGACAAAGATACTGTTGCAGTCGAGCCCACATGGATTTAAATGTTTTTCTTGAATACATTGCATGACAATACAAACATTCCTAGTTGTAACTGCATCTGGTTAAGTTTCTGCATTCAGCTTAAGCAAATGAAGGTAATACTGGCAAAGCTGTTCAAAGGCAGATTTAGAGGTAGCCTATAAAGGGAGAAATAAAACTAAAAGGACTTATAAAAACAATGGTTTTGCCAATTAGACCTTCGCAGCTGAAGTTTTCATGTGACAGCAACAACAACAGCAAAACAGAGCTTGATATTGACGCACTAGATGCTTGTTCCGATAGAGAAGTCTGTGTTATTTGTGGACGACCAATTAATCAATTCAGAGACAACCATAGAGAATTAAAGTGTTTAGAGACCCGGGGTGACGTGCCAGAGAGCTGCTAATGATTTCAGTGCACATGGCAGTGCTTGGCAACAGAGTCCCCAAAACACAGAGCAGAAAATAAGCCCTCGGGGCGTCTCAGACCTCTAATTGGGCTCTCACCAGTGACAGCCTTGACTAATACTGCGCACTGGTCAGATACAAATAGAGGGGATAGAGAGAAAGTTTATTATTCCTAGAGACTGAGGAGAATAAAGGTAGCCTCTTTTTTTTTGGGAGGTACCTCATTGGGATTTGTGCCAAACTGGAAAGATGAATCTGTTCCCAGCCGAGACGCATGGCTGACATTCAAAATGACAATAGGGCTCATTGTTGAGACAATCCAGTGCCATTGGAGTTACTGTTTTCTCAGGCACATTTATTCTCCAATAAACTTAGAACACGATGATAATCAAACCAATATGTCCCTCTTGGAAAATTAAGGAATAAATAAAAACAGATATTGGCAATGTACCTTCTAAGATCAGTATTTTTGGCGAAGAATTAACAAACACTGTCAATGTGACGTCACGCCAAGAGTTTTTATTTTTTTAAGGAAGCTATGAGTCTCATAGAAAAAACACTGGGAATTCTGCCCATAATAATGACGACAGAATAATAACATATAATAATACAAACACATTTCACACAAGCCAAATAGTAATCATGTGGCCTCGTTATTCAGTCGCTCATGTTGTTATGATGCAACTTTCAGGGTTTCCCACAGAGTTTTATAGCAGAGATGGGCTCTTCATCTGAAACCCTAAAAACAATCTTTGCTAAAATCACAAAGAACAAATTCACTCTTTCTAAATATAACATTAAGCTTTAGTGCACAGCTGCTGTATCATATTCCAAAGCTGTTATATTTAGCATCGCTAACCATTAGCTTTATCTACTAATTACCAAATGTTATTACTTATAACATATTGTTCATATATAGATTTACATAACATCAGATCTGTGACTGAAGATGGCTCTTTCTGCAAATAATTATTGGTATAAAAGAATGCATAGAATGAACCTGCATATGCATATATCAAGTGACCATCAACAATCAATCATGAGCATATTTATTTCTGTGATCCATTAATTGCAGTTATAGTTTGCATTGAATTGGGAGAGCGGTCTTATTCTATTCCATATGAATGAGAGGCTGAATAGTGCAAATATTTTTGGACTATTTCTGGATAAATTACCAAGTAGCCACTGTAGCTCAAAGTCAAAAACAGGAGTTGGAAACTGTAGCAAAGTGAGATATCACATATTTATTTTTTCACCTTCAAAAACTTGTTGAGCAAACATTTGAAACTACTCTGATGAAAATTGTATGATTCATGGAGAAAGAGGAAAAACAGAACCAATGGTCGCAGCCTTCACAAAATATTTAGTATCCAAAATAATCGAACTATGTGATATAAAAGCCACTGTCTGAACAGGGAAAAGTTCGTGCTCCTATTCTGGGAGGTGTTGAAAGTCAAGTCAAAAGCGTGGGCATTACAGGTGGATGACATCTGCAGAATCCACACTTGTGTTTTTCCTTCAATCCACTTGTTTTCTCTGTATGTGCTGGTGGTCAGGCCTCACAGTTGCAGCTCATTCCCCTGTTAAATCCGTTCAGTTTGTTGAGGTAAAACAGCAAGAGAGCCCAGCAGATGGTCTAATACGATACCTGTCAGCAGGCATGAGGGAGAGCAGGGAGCCCCGCTGTGGAGCAACTGAGCGCGCTCAGACCTCCCACATTTGTTTGCAGTGGTGAAGTCATTAGCAAAGAGTGTTTGTGCTGTTTCTGCAAAGTGACACAGACACACATGTGGGACACTGACAGGTGGTCAGAAAGGATAAATTAAAAACAAACAGAAACCAAATCCTTGTTATTTGACCTTCATTATTAAAGCTGATAAAGTTTTTGTTGCACAGAACATTTGTTTGGACCAGTATTTTTTTTTTTAGGAATGCAGGCAAACAGTCAATGATGCACATTCAAGTATTAATGTATTTCACATGAGGCAGGTCTGTGCTTGTGTAAGTCTTCTCTCTGGTTTAGGTGGGTCTGTGTTTGGTGTTTTTTTTGTGCAACCATCATTGAACAATATAAGAATCTAAATCATAACCTGATGACAGTTGTTGAGTTGTTTGCTTTTGTTGGCAGGCAGATAAGTCTGTCAATCAAATTTAATCAAACCACACCCACGCAGTCCTGATAAAGCAGACAGGTTGAGTTTTTAATTGTGTAACATTATTCATTTCTCACCTTTTTAGTTTTCTTTTCTCACTTAAAGAGATACATTTGAAACAAAGTTCACAAGTCTATGCAAAATGTTCTCACCTCAGTGTTTTCTTCCTTTGCTTTTCACAGAACTTTCCACCATGTGATGACACCTGGACAAACTCCATTCGCTGAAGAAGGTCCTAAAATGTCATCAAAAGCTCAGTGAAAAGCAAGTAAGTGAAAGATGGCTTTAGAATATTTTACCACAGATATGTGTTCTTGAGGTAAAGAACAGATCTCAACTTTTCTTATAAGGTTTATGCAAAAATGTATAAATCCAAATTTTGAAGTCATAAAGCTGGGAATTAAAAATCTGTGCTGTTAAAGAGGGATTTTGTCCAATCCAGGCTACTACAGTTGGCTACGATATCTAATAATTAGTGTATCATGAATTTTAGAGCCAGTAAGATGGGAGTGGGAGGAGAGACATGATTCAAAGGAATATGATGAGCACTTAGTCTCAAATTTAGTTTATTCAAATTTAGTACATTTCTCCTGTGAAGGCAACACAGTGCCTTGGATTATGACTCAGATCCTCCTCAGTGAACCTGTCCTCAGCTCACAGACGTACAGTAAACGCAGATCAGTGATGTGATAAAGGACACGCAGCTGCAAAAGATCACACAACACCTGTTGCTTTCACTGTGAAAGGTATTGGCAGAAAATGGTTCAGCCTTTTCTATCCTGAACTCTCCAAGTAAGAACACGGGTCAACCATTTACGTGGAATTCATCATGCTACCGTGTTGTGCTTGGTGCTGGTTGAACTGGCTGGGTGAGATTACACAGAGACGTAAAAAATAATAAAAATGTCTAATCAAAGACGACATCGGCAGCTTCATATAACATTTGGTTCACCGAGCGTTGAATGTTACATACCTGACATTACTCTGGTGAGACACAGACAGGTTTTTTTTTTTTTTTTGTAAACTGCCTGTTCTCTCAGATTGTGTCAGTCTCATGAGTAGATGGATGAAACAAAGGCAGGTGAGAGGAGATGGCGGTCCAGAGGCGCAGGCCTCAGGTGTGAACAGGTGTGTGGGTTCACTGCCATGCTGGAATGGGAGCAGTTCCAGGTGCACAGCTGCGGGGTGTGGCGCACAAACGTATATACACCCAGCCTCCCGGCCTGTGTTGAAATGCTGAGTCCCTGGGAAGGAGGGAGAGGTGGGCTGGGTGGGGCTTCTGCGTACATTTAATCTCACATTGCCATAACTTTGAACAAGGAAGAAAAGAGTATGCATGGAGCTGAGGGTTAGAGGGAGGTAGAGGAGAAAATCATGAGTAAAGCAGGCGAAAGCACAGGTGTTTTTGAAGTTTTTCGCTCCAGTTTGGACTCTCTCTGTGTGTTTCTATACGTGTTGCTATGTGTGTAGGCGTGAGTGATCCGTGTATATTTAAGAAACATTAGGGCCATAAGCAAACAGAATGACAAAGAATGACGTTTGGGAGGTTGCATGTCTGGGAGCTAAATGCGTGGTAGTCTCGTCTCCTGGGAAACTATTGTTCTTATCAATCCATGATTAAACAACTTTGGTAATTTGCAATCTTGCTGGAACACATCCTGGTGAATTTCTGCTGAAGGAACATGTCTGTCTTGAACTCCTCTAAGCCCTGGACGGCATCAATCTCAGCCTCGGGACAGATTAGGTAGGAGACGAGCTCTCTGTCGGCAGGAAGCAGGTATACATGATCTCTAAAAGTCTTCTCTATCAAAGGTCAGAGCAGCAGAGTGAGGACGAGCACTGGGGCGTTGCATGGCTGGTAAATTTGAAAAAGGAAATGGGTCAGTGGCTGCTGTGGATGAGCTCGCTCGCGCCACAAATACAAGCCCACACATGCTGTCAGGGGACACATATATATGTAGACACTGATGCAGGGAAGAAATCACAGATTGGGTGTATGGATTTGGAGCTTGCCATTCTGCGGCTTTAATCCCCGGTTTTTCTTGTACAATGTAGTCTCACCAGTCCCGCTGACTGCTCGACAGCGAGCCAGACGAGCAGTCTGACCTTTCCTGTCCTTGGAACAGTTGATGCTGTGTAATGTATTCTGCAGTTGATTCCTTTTTTCATCCTATGAATTTTAACAACTTTTTTTCCCCCCCTCCTCTCTGCACAAGCACTGGGTCTTTCACTCTGTGTCTCTGCACTGCAGGATATTATTCCTCCTATTACCTTTCAGAACTCCAATCGCCTCATGTCCTGTGGAGAAACAAAGCTGCGAGACACAGTCAAAGATGGAAACAGCAGAGGGAATGTCAATTTCCTCCAATCGGCTCAAAGGAGGGTTTTTTTTTTCCTGCGGGTGAAGATTAGCTTGATGTCAAATCTGAGATCCAATGAGCTAAAATATGCTGAAGACAGCCTGTGCTGAGCGACAGTGGCTGAGGTAGGAGTGACGATCAAAATGTGCTAAATTCACTGCAAGACGGCTGTTTTAAAATCGATGTCGACCTTTTTGAATTCGCCTTCGGTCCCGTGATATGAATACATTTGTCAGTCACAGCTGTCACCGAGATTCCTCTTAGTATCAAATCAGCCGGCGACAAGTCAGAGGATGCCAAAAGTGTCCATCAGAATCCATTAGTCGTCTGTTACTAATTATTACCAGTGACTCTGGGGTTGATTAAAAGAAATCACCAAGCAGCAGCACACACCATTATGCTAATGAAAACTCATTTGGAGAGGCAGAGCGGGGGCGCTGGCAAGTATTTGGATGACTTCACTGTGCAGCAGGGCTGGCTGGAGTAAATGGCTTCTTGGACAGCATATCATTACAGGACTGGAAGAGAAGGAGGCTGATGATGATGATGATGATGGTAGAATTTTAATCATGTTTATCTTGTCCAAAGACTGCACTGATGGGTTTATTCCCACACTCCCTGCTTCTTATTAGCATATATATATTTTGCCCGCACTTGCCCCGTGGCACAAACTACCAAACAACTCCCTGGCAAGTGAAGATAAGACGCGTTCGATGTGTTTTTGTCATAATTGATTTCCTCATCTAATTAGAAACCCTTCAGGGGAAAGAACGAGACACCAAAAACACACCGAGCAGCTGATTGCTTTGGTGCCAGTAAGTTCTGATACAGAGATGTCAGAAGACGCCGCGCTGCACTGACGGCATGTTACAGACACATGTTCACTAAGAGACAATGATCATTCATTACACCAGCAATGGAAAGGTCAATACTCCCATCAATGAGCTCCATAACACCATTAAACCCCCCCCCCCAGCAGCTCGCTGTGAGGCACATGGAGCAGAACATTTTGGTCAAGCAAACCAAAATACTTGACCTGTCATTACAAGGAAAACTAATGGATCAGATTAACTCACAGTGTTTCATTATGTTGGACACATGAGGCCACTATATGACCTCTTTGAAGGCTCTGACAATTTCTTAATCAGCTTTTTGCTGTGATGGCACAGTACAAAAACACACAATTTTCTGCCAAAGAAAATAGAACAGTTTTGCAAATTTCACATTAGAGATTTCTCTATGTTGTGTTTTTGGCTTTTCTCACTGGTTAGATGGCGAAAATTGTGTTATATATTTCCAACCTATCTATCTATCTATCTATCTATCTATCTATCTATCTATCTATCTATCTATCTATCTATCTAAAGTACAATATTACCCTCTGGAATGTAGTGAAGTAGAAGTATAATGTAGCAGAATATGCTGGTACCTCAGAACACTAAGTCCCGTGTTTGAGTCCATTTCAACATTATATTTACTAATGTGACTGAATTAGTTTTTCATTGTTTTCCTCAAAAAGATGATTTTCTTTTATTATTTTTGACATTTAGCAAGAAATCCAGTGGATTTTGTAGCCACTGCCCTAATCCCCTGCTTCCTTTGTTTGATGAGAAATAGCCTGGGGCTTTCCAGAGGTTCATCCTCGTGCACTTCAGCTCCAGATCCACCATCCAGCCCCTGAGCACCTGTTAAAGGCTCCTCTGCATCTAATAAACAGCTCCAACTCTTGATCCTCTCGCACGGCGTCGAGGCCACTTTTTCATCCTTCACATCTGTGATTTCCCTGAGCATTTCCAAAAAATCCCCTTGGCAGTTCAGTGATCTCTCTCAGCTGTTAGCGCACCCTCGGGCCAGGGCAGCCTAGCTATGTGCTCCAGCTGCAGGCTTTTGCTATGGTCATGGGGCCCCACTGAAGGGCACTATTGTCCATTCATGGGGTTCACTGTGTGAGAGGTCAGATGAGGGAGAGAGCCCGCGCTGGGGCCGGGCAGGAAATGAAGGTGGAGTGGCAGTTTTGGCCATAGTTTGGAGCTGGAGCTTGAATAAATAAAATAGTCCAAATAAGCACAGAATAAGTTGAATCACTATATTATACCTGTAATGTGTATAATGCCTAAGCCTAAGAGGGATTCATAAAAAAACATCTTATTTTGTTCAAGCACAAGAAATTGACTTGTGCTCAAACAAAAGCTTGAAATGTGTAATTTCTCTTCAGTTGGTGTGCGAGTGAGAAGTTCAGATGTGTGACTGAGAACCCAGAGCGCCTCGCAGATGTGCAGATAAATCTTCATTTCTCACCTAGTTAAGCAATTCAGTCGGCCTTAAAGGCAGCACTGCTTCAAGCCAAAGGCACCTTTCAGGATCCTGAGAAACTGCAGAACAAATTGGAGAACAAACAGTCACAATGAGTCATTCACATCATCCTTTATCTGAAAAGCCAAGGACCTCGGGAGGTGGCCTGGCTGCTCCCGACCAGGAACAATAACACACATGTTGTGATACTTCGCTGACACTTTTTAAAGTGGCATTTCTCACATAAATCTTTTATAAGCCCTCTGTCCAGAGGTGGCTTCAATGGTTTTACAGGGGACAAAGTCATCATAAAAGACAAAGCAAAAGTCTTTGTGTTGACCCAGCATCAGTGAGAGCCTTCGATAGATGGGATAGCCTTCATTGAATTGTTCAATACTGTTTCATCGTACTGCACATGTGAAGTCATATAAGATGTTTGCATTCATGTTAGTGGAGATGTAGAGGACGTTTTGACCTTTTGTTCAACATTTTAAGTTGTCCATTTTGACATTTCTGCTCATTTGCCAACTAGTTCCAAAGTACTCCTAATTTGCAGCACTTGGTCTTGAGGTGTTAAAGCCGACTGAGGTTGATGCAATCGTGTGCAGTCGGCCTTTCGGAGCAAGAAAGTCATTAATAAATCACACGAATTTGTTCTAAAAATTTGTGTTTTTTGCTTCCACCTTGACAGAAATATGCGGGTATACAAATATGAAGTGATAATCATTCCGAGTGTATTAACTACAGTTGTAGTTCACAGGCGTGAATATAAAAAGTGCTTAATATAATATAAAACACACAGACAGAAAAAGAGAGAAATATAGATGGGCAATGCTCATGTTTCACAAGTAGCCAGTTTATTTATTACAAAAGATCTTCTGCGTAGCACCACAGCAATACTTGATATTCAGCAGAAATATAGTAGAAAGCACATATGCAAAATTTGTCGAACAAAGCCAGAAGAATAATATCAGATTATCTCAGTTTGCCTCACTCTCTCGCTGAATTCACCCTCCGTGCAGTAAAGCCTTCATTGCTGACGAGCTTAAGTGCAGAGATGCATTGGACTTTCATGGAGTAAGATATAATAGGAGGATTTTCACCTCACCAGGGAGATGCCTATATCTCCGCACATAATACAGCTAATTATTTCTGTACAAGCGGCTCCTTTTCAGCGGCAAACAAAAGCCGGAGTTTAAAAAAAGGAGAGGAATCCCTCCGTTAGGGAGAAAAAACACTGAGAGGAGGCTTGAGGGAATTTCTCAAAGCTCTTACGAAGCTTAACGAGAGGCGAAAATGAGAAAGACACAATTGCTTTCATACAATGCACCATTGCTATGTCTATTTTCTTGTGGTACCAAACAAGGTTGCATATTTTCCGGCAGATAATGAGCTACCCATGGCTCTGTTGTCTGAAAAGAGAAAGATAGACCATATAATGTACATGGAGGTAATGCTTCAACATCAGCTGGAGTATTTCTTTGTTTTCCATCTACTGAGCAGTGAAGGGAAAAGAGTAACAATTAGGATTCAGACAATAACAGACAAAAGTGATGATCCAGATCGTGCTGGATGCTCAGAGGTGTGGAGGGGGGGAGGATGGCGCAGACGCGGGGCGTTGAGGGATTATGGGCCCAAAGGGTGTCTGAACGGCAGACCGAGTGACCTTTCTCTACACTGCACTGGCAACTGGTAATCAGGGGCAATTATAAAGGCCTCTTGGCCACAAATCACCTAATCCTGTTGTGGGAATGGGAGCCAAATGTAATTACGGCACTCTGGTACGCCGACCCTGCGCCTAGCGGAACTAAGCCCAGAAGCCAACCGGAGCGGTCCAAACTGCCAACTGTGGCTCAGTCCAGGGCAGACGACCAAAATATTGTCATTTGGTCTGAAAGAGAGAACCACCTGTTTCCTTTTAATTCCCCTGACATCGAGCTAATCAGCCTTCTGCATAATGAGACTACAGCTATATGTGATGTGGACAGCACCTTATGTTGAGCCAAATCAAGATCAAGTGTATGAACCCAAAATGTCATTTTCATAAAGATTTAATGTTATCTGCTTTTTCTACCATGTTTTGCCGCATCTGTAGGACCCAGTCAACTTTTACAGGGAAATTTCAGAACAAAACCAGTTCATGCATTGCAATGCAGTGGGTGCACTTGCAGAGGTGAAGTGAATCACTGCAGAGCTTTTGGTGAACTTTAACATGCTAATTTGTGCCGTTAACTAATTGCAAACTGCCTTGACAATGCTGACCTTTGAAAGAGTGGAGAGTCAGAGTCCAAAACTCAGACACCAGCTGTGTTGTACCATCCAGTTTTGGGGGAAGAGATGTGATTCCTTACAGACACAAAGACACTGAAACCGACAATGAATTCACTTTACATTGAATGTTATTAAAGATTGTATGTAGTCTTTTAAAGATAATTCCAGTTTCTTACAACTTTACTCTTATTGTTTTTCCTTCCCAATTTACAGTGTACCATTACAGTACCTACAAATAGATAGAACTACTTGAAGTTAAGTAACACTGTGGGGATTTAATAAAACTGTCAGTATTTTAAACTAGCAGGTACATATACTTTTACAGTATTAGGGGGAACAGAAATTTCGCCTACATAGCTAACAACCAGATGTAAATATATACAGTAGTATACACACAGTATACAGGGAAGATAATTATGGCTGAGCTACACAAGCACAGCGATATTGCTAAAGTCGTAATAAACCTGAATTATCCTTTAAGCCGCAGTGAGGTAAGCACCTCTACAGCCTGTGCTGCATTTGCTCATCAGTATGTGAGTCAGGCTGCAGAGAGTCCGCTTAAAAGTCAGATGTTCAACTCCATTACCAGCCTCCCACCAATCCAACTTCAACAGCAGATTGATCACCCAGTGCGACCAACTCTGACAATTAATAATGGCTGCAGTTTTTTATTTCCTCACCCACTTCCTCGCTCTGCCTGCAACTTTCTTTATACACACAAGAGACTAACTGCAATTTCACAGTGGATTTTTAACACTAGATTGAGGTTTAGCACATTTACATTTATTTTCACAACAGCAACTCGATAATCAGTGTCTCATTTGCATGTTCATTTTGTATTTAATTACAAAATAAACTTCATGATTAATTACTGTTTTGTTAAAAAAAATAGGCATTTCCTATATATTCAGGTGCAATTAAAAGGCTCAGCTTGGATCAGGATCAGTTCAGAGCACCTGCAGCGGCAACAGTGGCACCTTGTCGGATTTGATTAGAACTAATTCCAACGTCACAGTTAACACCATTTATTTAATGCGCATTTGACTTAACAACATCATTTATTTAACACGCCATTGATTTTGCCTCACAACATAATGCTTTGATGGATTTCTTTGGCATTCCACCTGGATTGACCTGAAATCCTGCAACACCAAAGCTCAATAGAGTTGAAACGCTCCTCAGCTTGTCTGATATATTATGCAGTTTGACCATCACACTGCAAATTCCAACTGGTGTTTTTTAATAGATTGCCACCGGATCTTTTCCCTGAGTGGCATTGATGAGACTTTTCTTGACGTGTCATTCTCGAGGCCTTCATACAAAGCATAGAAAATAGAAAAATGATTTGAAAAAAATGACAAAGTGCTATTTTTCTTACATGAATTTAGACATCCTTGTTTATCAGGTGTGTTCACTTGTCATCTGTGTCCAAATCAAGGTGAGCTGAGCTTTTGGGAGCAAGACTAATAATTCTGGTCTGTCAGTTAAAATAATGCCAGGATATTAAATGTCAGTCAAACTTTGATAATTTATATGTTGTCTTCCACACCCCACTCACAGAATAGATGCACCCACCCACAATTCATTTACCTGTTCTATAGCCTGACTCCTAAATGAAATAGAAATGGCAATCAATCATTATGTAGCAGGGTGAAAGCCTCTGGGGACGCACAGACCCAGTCTTTGAAAAGTCGAATAGATCAGGCAGTAAAGTGCAGACAGAAACCATCAGCCAGGCATTGAGTTTTAGCTGTTAGTGCTGCAATCAGACAGATTTATTTAATCAGATGTAAGCAAACTTCAGGTGCAGTTGTGGTCGATTTTTTTTAACCTTTAAAGAGGATTTTAAAGGAGTTTTTTTTTTTTTTTTTTAAGTCTTTCACTCTTTAGAATAAGGATAAATTAAAGGAAATGATCACACCAAGATCAAAAACTATGTTAGTATATGGGACAATATTTTCATTAAATATGAAAAGTGGACACAAAAAAACTGAATAAATTGGGGCACAGGGGGCGCTATGAAAAGAATTCAGTAAATATAGTGCACCCTGTCTGCCTTGTGGCTCCTAATGAATTTGGAGCTTTGCATTTGGTTTTCATCCTACTGAGATATGGTGAACATTTTTGCCTCCAGAATCACCAATTATTTACAAAGTGCTGTCATAAATATTTAACCTATTATTATTAACACTGACTCACTTGAATTGACTCAATCACTTTCTTATGTCGACATCCTTAAAGCAAACAGTTATATGCAGATATGGAGCAATATTAGTATTCATTCGGGGTCACATGTCTGGCCAAGTCCAGTATTCTCTTCTAGCTCAGTTTTTGGTCTCTACCAACCCCTGAGGCTAATATCTGGCAGCTAAATACTGCACTAGCTCGTTGCTAACTTTGTCTATCTTGATTGGAAGATTGGGCTTTAGGGCTTTTGTCTTCTGATGATTATTTCTCACTATGATTTTTCTTCGGACAGTCTGAAATGACATTGTGTGAATGTATTGATTACACATGATATAGTTTTACTGTTATTTCCATCATTACTTAATTTCATTATTTTCATCTGTTGTTTAAACTTGTATGTTTGAAAAGGCTGGTCTGGACCTGCTGTGTCTGGAACTGCAGGGCAATATTTTTCAAGTTGTAAGTTGAGAACAAGACAGTGATCTGATTTGAAAACGCTCTGTACGTCTGATGAGAACTGCAGTTAATGATAATTCCCTGTTGTCATGTCATCCATTGTCCTTAAATAAAACTATTTAGTATAGCTGCTAATGATCACCATGTAATCACCTAAAAATAAAGATCACGTCTCATTGAGAATCTTAGTGGCACCTTTGCATAGAAGTTTGTATTTAATTTACATTTTACTGTGTTTTCCCCATTTAAGACGTTGAGTGTAATTCCTTTGTGGAGCATCAGAGTAGGTTATCAAAGCCAGACAGAAAATTAGACAACACAGCTCACAGTGTGACACAACAAAGAGTTAAACCTTTCTTTCAGATTGCAGCATCTCCAGTTTCCAGCAAAGGTCTTTGAGGGGTAAAATAATGAGGGATGAAGATGCAACGGATGCATCTAGCATTACACAGAAGTGCTCCCCTGAGCGAGCAGGGCCAGAGGAGAGAGACCAGGACACGTACAAGTACAGGCAGAGGGCAAACCGGCCCACAACTCAGACTGATGACTGCAGGAAAACCTGATGAGGCATTTAGACATTCACATTCATTAGAGGATTACAAAGACATCAAAGAGTCTTAAAGTCAGGATTTGCTAAATGCAAACAATTGAAAATCTGCTTGTCTTATGTCCAAAGAAGATGGTTTTGATTTTTTATGTTCCATACACACACACACACACTTACTTAATCAGATGCATGATTTATCTGAGTAAATGACAAAGGTCAACTTAAAGTCATTGTTTGCAGATTTATTACTGTGGGTGGAAAGTCATCTCGATGTTGCAGCACACACAACGCTGTCATTAAGCGGCATATACTGTACACAGAGCGTGTTTAGTATGTCACTTCCTACAATATAATCAGCTGTACTAATATCATTACACCTCGGGGAAATCAGAAGCTTTTTGTTCTCACTGTCTCTGTAAGAGGATTTCGAATAAACTCCTCTGAAAGGGAATGTGGAGGTTATCAGATGACTGCAGTGATTCTCCTGCGAGAATTTCCAGTCAACTGACTCCTAATGAGTTTTCTGCAGAAACAATTAGATATCACCCATGCAAGACATAAGGAACTGGGCATCATGCCACATTGATTCAGCGTAGTCCCTCCATTTCTGATAAATGTCATTATTTTGTTTCGCACCAACAAATAATGAGACAGTTTATCGGACATTATGTTGCATTTTTGCATCCGTGACATGAAGCGCTCTGAGGTGTTCAATAATAGCCGTCATGTGTGAGATCATGCATCAGTTTGACGCTGAAACGTGTCACAAATCTCATGGAAGTGAAAGTTGCGCTGGTGTGTGCTTTTTGCAAATGCCAGCACCCACTTGTTGTCCTCTTGTTTTTGTCTGTCGCGCTCCTCCGGCGCTCGTTTGAAGCCGGCATCAGTCAGAAATTTAGATTATATCTTCTTCTCCCCTCGCTGTGTATATCAGCCGTGCTAAGAGTCTAAAAGGCTCCAAGGAATATTTGCACTGCTTCAGAGGCTTGTTTCTAAAAGAGACAAGCGTGTTCATCAGAGCAGCAGCATTTATGAGGCCTGCTCACAACCTGGCAGCGCTTTTGCAATTACTGTACCGCCGTGGTGTTTTCAGCTGACGGTCGGGTCTGCATCTCCATATCATTCACGAAAAAGATAAAGAGAAATTCGGGAATTTTTTTTCAGTTTGAGATGAAGTATTAATGGCGTCTAGCTGCAGCGTGTATGAAGGTCAGGACTTTTTCTTTATTGCAGTAGTACAAAGGCGGCTATCTCAGTGAAGACTTTGTCACTCTGAGGCGAATCAATATTCTTTGACATTTGTAGTAAGGTGCAGGGCAGCAGGGGTGAGACTGGAGCAGAGCGTGTACAAAGGATGGGCTTTGGAGTGGGCTGACAGGCCCCGGTGTGACCATTAGCTTTGTGAGAGACCCCGCGGTGCTTGAAGAGTGGGTGGTTGGCGAGGCGCTGCAGGCTTTTTATTTAGGAGACACGACAGGAGACCCAGATGAATAACTCAGCCGGGGGAACGGAGGATAATGGTAGGTTTCAGTTCTTCAATGCAGAATTCAATGGGCATAAACAAAACACGGCTTAGTGATGCATTTCAATTGAGGGCAAATAACCATATTTTCCGCGCCACGCTCCCCTGGCTCAGGTCTAGCCGTGAAAATCCAGTGTAGATCGTCAAACATATAGTACGTGTTGTTTGCGCTCTGGGTAATGAATTCACGCTGCCTTTTGACTTGAAAATTCATCAGTCACGGAAACAATGTCTCTGAGTGACACGTCCAATGAGGCCTATACAGTAAGTGTCACTCTGATAGAAAAACAAAGCGCATTAGATGAATAGAGCCACCAATCTGTACATTGTATGTAAAGTTTATTGTTTTAACTTTTGTGCCAAACAATTAAGATTTTTTTTTTTGCTTTGTGTGTGAAACAACAGGGACGGAGCTTTTGTGCTTATCTTCTCTCCCAGAAGATTCACAGAGTATTGACAGGTTCACATTTAAAATTCATTAAAAACAATGAATCGGTGATGAGCGAGGCAACAAAAGACAAAACTGCTGTTCGCTGCAATAAACTCTGCATAATTAGATGGTGTAAGATAACAAGATGAATTACAGTATTTTTTTAGTGAGGTGATGGTTCTGCAATTTACAATGGTTAAGTGTGTTTTCTTTAAAAATTCATTTAGGACAAAGGTCAGTTTCAGCGATTTCACCACGATGATGCAACAATGTGATATTTGGAAAAATCTTTGTTCTCAGTGAGACTGATTGAGCCTCAGAAAAAGGACATTTTGTCTCCATACCTGCTGTGTCTAATTCAAGTGAGAGAATAGGAAAAGTGACTCATGGATCAGAATATTGATTTTGGCTGAACAGGGTTTCATCATTTTTATCATGCTCGACGTGTCTCTCTGAGCCGGTCTGCTGTGAAGACTCTGCCGTCACCACGTCCTCAGGGATGGCCCTCTAACAGGTACTATGGAATAATGAGGGATTTCAGCCGGCGGATCAATAATTGAACAGTTTTTTTTCTCTTTTCCTCTGTCATCGTCTGTCTGCAAAACATTGCCGTATTAACATGTTGCAGTGATGCTGCTGTCAGTTTGTTCCTCCTGCTGTAAATCTGACCACAGGGCCGCCGCAGGGCAGCAACACATGGGATGCCTACATTTCCATTTAGTGCACACTATACCCGCCTCACCTATAAACCTGCTATTACATGCTGTTTCAGGTTCTGCCACTTACATTCTCTATTTACTCACCAACAAATGAAAAGATTAAATCTAAACAGAAATTTGGTATCACTTTGCACAAGTTATTTGTTTTCAGATGGATCCAGTTCTTTGTGTGCAAGACTGTTGAGGCTACAATATTTCACTCTCGCCAGTGAAACCCAGGAGATAATCAATATGACATGCCAAACAATAGAACACAATGATTTGAGTTTAATACCCTTGGCTCGAGAATCACTAATGTTCCTGTTGCAGAAAATCGATCTCCTCCACATCGGAGGGGCTCTAACTGAAACGCACAGAGCAGCGAGGAGTGAAAGTACATCAAACACATTGCTAAGAGTGAGCTACACGTACAGTGTGACGTCAGTATACAACCACCACACACACACACACACACTGTGATATTCAGTGTCTGTCTGGAAGTTGCACTGTGAAAAACTGAAAGTAATACACTGAACCAAGAATCTATAGTGTGGTAGAATTTCTTCAGTCACTTTATTATGGTCGACCACACCAGCACTTTTTGGGTTTTCAATTCAGATCATATTGTAATTTTGACTTGACCCCTGACTTTTTGGTAACACTTTACAATAAGGTGCACAAAAATGATTCAAGGACTACGGAGATAATGATGAGCTACTAGAGAACAGATTGGAAGGTAGTGTATTAGTTAATATTTATTAATACATATATTAATCAAGAAGTAATGATGGAGCGCTAAGAAGCTACTCTGTATAATGTACTACTTTACTTTAGGAGGCAAGCTGTAATGAATGAGTAGTTATTAGTAGTTATTATTAGCTGCACCATTCAGCAGCTGGTCATAGTTAATCAGGAGTGACTCATGAAGACAGTCGTCATTTCGTTTCCCAGATACATTCCTGCTAATCGTGACCTAATAATTCATCAGTATAGCAGCTGATCTCTGACTGTAAGTAACTCATCATTATCTACTGTATAGTCATCGATTCCAAGTTATTCTGGAAATACTCGTTAATGATTCATTGATTATCAGGTCATCTCTGATTTGTTCCTCACTTGTTCCTCAATAATGAGGCTTACTCATGTTCTTGTATACTGTAAAGTGTTTGCAAGTTTTTATCCAGTGCCACCATCAGGCAAATTTATACAGGTACAGGTATTTATATGGACATTCCTGGTTCCCAGATGACACACATTCCCATCAGCCTCAGCTGTACTTTATTGTGTATGTTATGCCAGTCAGCTAATGTAAGCTATGATGGTGAACATGACAAATTACAAATATAACTAAATTATGAGTCTAAACAAGAAACATTACCTGTGTCAAGCTGTACTTAAAAGCCTAACTAGGCAGAGGCTGCAAAATAACTTAAATGGTCTATATACATTAAATTCAGGCCCATTGCATTATTTATTGCTATATAACAATGTGTTGCCTCGCTCACTTTCACTGGTGTCAACGTTTGCGTTGTGAATTTGTTTACATTAATAATGTTTCGGAGACAGATAGCTGCTGGCTGACAGTCACAGGAAGTGTTCAGGCTGCTGTGTGTGTGTGTCTGTGTGTGTGTGTGTGTGTGTGTGTGTGTGTGTGTGTCTGGAATCAGGCTGCATTTTATATTCTCTCAGATGAACTCATCCAGTGTTATACTGTAACTCACTGGCAGAGTTGGGCTCAACTTGTGAAATAATGTGGAGAGGTTTGCTCAGAGAGTTAAGTGTAGAGGCCAACATGTAATTAATTAACCATGTCCCAGGGGCAGAAAATGACAGCCACATTTTCGGGCTTCTATTACAGGGTGTTGAGTTGCAGGCCTCGGGGGGGCTGCCACATCTCAGGAATCTCTCCCCCTCAAATCAGATACATGATAAATATTCAATGACACATGGGCTTATGGGTAACAACGGGCTCTGATTCCCTGAACTTGATGGAAGAGGGGATGACGGAGCAACGTAATACAGATCCTCAAACCAAAGCGCGAGTCTACATCAACACCCCCTCGGGATTCGCCCTCTGATCTCCACAACCGTAGACGCCAGTGTCAGTAAATGATCCCCACAGCACACTCCTCGCCTTACAGGTAAAAGCACGCTGCAGGACCAACCCAAATTCTTACACACTGAGAGAGAGAGAGAGAGAGAGAGAGAGAGAGAGAGAGAGAGGAGGAGGAGGAGTGTGATGTTATGAAAGCAAATTGAACAGCACTTATATTTTGGCATCATCAGTAAAAGCGTGTTGCTTTGTTTGCCTGCCTCCCAGTTAAAGGGTTAATGCTGGCTGTGTTTGCTTTTGAAGTCACTCTCTGACAGCATGATCAATAGAGCAGATTACTTCACACTGTCAGCTATCACCTTTCTCTGGGCGCTGGGTAAATGAGCTCAGCACAGCGGCGATGGAGAGCGCAGGCTGATGCTGAGAGTGTCTGCGTAATATGTTATAGATGCTGTTCTGGGCAAATAAGTCACGCCGCAAACCATCAGGAAACAAAAATATCCAGTTCATTTCATCGTGGCATAATCAGAGGTGTGACGCCGTGAGGTCGATTAACTGTAAGTCACTGCCTCGCATCAGCATATTGAACAAAGAGATATGTTAATGAGGCAGAGGATGGGCAAACTGTGCTCTCAGCCTGTGACCTTAATTAAGTCATCAGACTCGGCTACTTGACCAGCGGTCAGGAAGCTCAGTCACATCGTCCTGCAGCTCTAAAAGGACACAAAACCAGCCTCTGCTGTGTCTCTACAGCACAGTGTGTGAATGAACACTGGATTTCTGCTACTGCGTCAGACAACTGTTTCCCCTTATTTATATATTGGTTTTAAATGCAATTGCTGCCTTGGTTATGTTCATTGTTCATTTTTCTGGAGGTGTAAATTAAGAATCACTTTGCTGATTTGAATGATTCTTTCTTTGGCTTTTGTGTCTTTCAGTAATCAGGTAATTATTATTATGGCACAGCTGACAATGATGTTTTTATCTGTGTGGTTAAGTTGACACGAGACAAACAGTAAGTACGCATGGAAAAGTAAAAGTGCTGTCAGTCAGCATTGACTTGTTCATATATTATAAACCAAGAACAGCCTTTCCTATCCATAAGACCTGTGAGTGTAAACTTGTAAACCATAACCATAAAAATGTTAATCATGGTGTGTAGTTCACAGCATTATAGGTAAAAATAATTATGTTGCCACTAAACATTTCGAACATTTTGAGACATCTTGAAACTTTTCTAATGATGTTAATGAAAAACAAAATGGGGAGATTACATTTCTGTTTGGGTTTAACATATTTGCATATAAATGCAATTTCGGGAGACAGGGTTGATTTGAGACATAAAAATTGTATAAAAGCATCAAATTAAAAATACGGCAGATATCTGATGAGTATATCAAAGCAGCGTCGGTGCCCTCTGTACCATGAAGCATCTTCATATCAGTGCTGCTGTTCAGCCTCGTGCACAGGTAGTGTTTTTTCACTCTGTGTTGTTTCACTCCCTGACAGCAAAATTAGCATTTGCCGACGGCTGAGGTGCATTACACACAAACTCAATTTAGTTTTCAATCTTCCGGAGACTGATTGCTGAACTGAGCAGAAGAGATATGATGAAGGGAAACAGCATTTGTAATGAAATGACTCTGCATAGTCTGGAAAGTTAATTAGTGGCGTGTGATTCGATTGGCTGTCTGCCGCCGCTCACGAAGCTCAGGTAATCGTGAGTAGACAACATTAGCTCTCGAGCCAAAGGTTCAGACGTTAAAACTCAGCGGACACACTGTTGCTCACACATTAAGAGTCCTGGTGCTCGTAAAACAAGCCTTAATCCTATTAAAATAGATCGCTTACATACTGTACAACACCCAGTCAATAGAGATACAGGTAATCTCATTGCAGCTGAAAAAGAAAGATTGCCCTAAAGATACTTAAAGTGGTATTAATTTCACTCTATTGACAGGGCCGAGAGACGGCAATGGGGCCGATCCTGTGTCTCTGGTGAGACATTTGACAGAGGGAAACGGGCTACATGAATACTTCATGGGCTTTGGGTGCATATTCCCACACATCCACAACTTGTTTGTCCTGTTGGAAATGGCACGTTTTATGTCACGAGGGTGCAGGAGTTTAAAGAAATGTGATGTTGAAATGTTGGAAAGAAGCTGTGGTTTAATGTGTCATTATTCATAAAATTAAAATGAATGTGATACGTGTTGACACAAACATTAACACCTGGAGTCTTCTGGCTCCCACCTGCAGTGGGATTGGCAACCAGGTGACAGATGATGATGCCGAGGTGTGAATGAGTTTCAATAAGTGAAGTGTAAAAATTAAGCAACAAGACGCTCGGATTTGAATTCATTACACACTGATAAGTTGCCCTCATTGAAATTGCAGCTAATCAAAGAGCAGAGGATTATATAGAAAGTCTGAACCGTCACTCATCTGCCCTCACATCATTATAGTGAGAAATAAACTCACTCACTTTCATTGGAGCTTGTCAGCTTAGCTGTGACCTAATTAATAGCAGAGAGCAGAGCCTTGGAGAGTAGTGTTGCAGTGCTTAACCATGCTAATGAGTTCAGCCTCTTCAGCTGAACTGGTGGTGGCTTCACCACCGCCTTCTAACTTTGATTTAATTTATGAAATGATTACGGCTTACAGGAGTCAATATCTGCATCAATGTTTGCGACTGCGGGGCGAAAAAGCTTTACCTTAACAATGTGGTAACACAGTAGAGAGGAAGTATGTGAAACTGCAGCTGAAATGGAATCTATCAGTAACAGATAGAGATCACACAAGGTGTCATTCATTCTGTCTTTCATGTGCCGGGCGGTGAATGTGACTCCTGTCATGGCGTTGAGCTGCGGCTGACAGCAGGCTGAACAAGGAGATTTTACTCTACTTAAAGACATTGCTGAGGAATAAACGCCTCTGCTACCTCTTCACATTAAGCTGGAATGTGAATTACACTGTAAAACATAAAACGTGCCATAGTGGAGAAGGTAACTCTCTCATGACCTAGAACTGACTCAGAGGAATAATTTACCATTTATTAATCAGAAAGTCTCAGTTTCTACGCTTTTAAGAAAGAGCTGAAGGAGATTTCTAATGAGATGCAGATTGTTAGATAGATGCAGAATGCAGATTATTATCCTAACTAGTCCTACACTTTGTCTAATTTGATTTCATTACCTAAATTATGAATGCATTTCCACTTTTGTCCAGACTGATTTCCATATCTACCTGAAATAGAAAGTAGCTGAAAGTGGATGTGCATGAATAGTAAACAATCAATATGCCAGTGGTTCTTCTGTCAAATCTGCCAAATTGATTAAAATCATATTTTAAAGATTGCAGTTAAAAATTATAATTAAAAGCTTGTGCAGCTCAATAACAACTAAACTCCATCTGGAGAGCTCAAACTCACTGTTGTGGATGAATTAATGGACTGAAACTGATTCATGATTGTAATAATGAAGTAACAGAAATTAGTGACTTTATGATGCATAGCTGGACATTGAAGTGCAAAAAATAGCAATGAACGTGTAAGTAGTTTGTCACTAATGAGTCTTTACCAGTTTGTCCCACTCAGCAGCTGATTCAGAGTTTATCAGAAATGACTCATGAAGAAGTGGGTTGATTCAGATATTCATGAACTGATCGTGATCTAATGTTTCTGTAATATAGTGTCTCCCAGTCTGCTTTCTCGTAACTCATCATCAACTATACAGTCATTGTTTCTGAGTTAGGGTTTATCCATCATCACATTGTTGCTCATCTGTTTTCTCATTTTCCAAGTATATTTCTTGTGTAATCTTGTAATTCTGTGATTTTATTTTGAGGAACAGGAGGAGAACTGTACTATAAGAGGACATACCTTCAATGTGTATGTTGGTAATTGGCTATATGATATTGTCTTGTTACAGCTGCACAGTGTGTCTGTTTAAAGGCCGTAGATAAAGTAATAATAATTTTATTGCAAATCGGACTCCAGAATAAAATAATAAATGGACATTTTAAATGACTTATGATTCACTTTACTACCAAGGATTTCCAGCTGGGAAAAAAGTGAATGACTAAAAGTGAGTTAATGAAAATAATTGTCGCATTTGCATTGGTTAAAAATTCTAAAACTGCCTCAGTGAGATGAAGTTATCATTCCTCAGGAAGTGGAGTTGTGCTGGATGTTGCTCAGGTGCCCTCAGAGATTGGACGAGCTGCCTTTCCCATTACACCCAGTGAAGCATCAAATGGATCTCAGTGTGCGATAAAATGATCCGTCAGTCGGTGTGAATGTAGATGAACTTAAACATCAGCAGTGTTTTTCATCAACACGGTTTTTGGTGCCTGCATAAACAGCGAGGCATCTCTTTTAATCTATTTGAAGTGCCCTCCAATCTGTGCTCGACTTTTAAGAGGCCGTCCTCCGGTCAGGAACACAGAGCCGACCATTATGTGCAGCTCTGCTCCATCAGGCGGAGCGAGATGCAGCCAGACGGCCACTTGAGAGGAAAAAAACCAACCCGCCATACGCCTGAATCCATACGGCTCCTGTCGTTTGATATTAACAGCGTATATGAGACAAAGTGCAAAACAAAATGACAGAAAATGACTTGTTTTCCTGCCACTCTGAAGCACGGCAGAGGATGAAAAGACAGTCGCAGGCTTTCATCTGCAGGAGAACGTGTGCTTTTGAAAATAATTATTAATCAACCCTACAGCGCCGCAATTTTATATTACAGCATGACAGGCAGAGAAAAGTGGGAGGAAAAGCTGCTGATATCAGTGTCAAATATAAATTGAGTGATCTGAGGCGTTTATTTATAATTCGTTGGAACATTTGCAAAGACACACAAATCACAGAAACATTATATAATTAATGAGCTGTGCTGGAGAAAAGAGAGTCTTTATAATGTTGGTCTGAATGAGGCTTTTTACAAATGAGTCTAACATATGTGTAATATCACTTCTAAAAGACAACGTACATGTAACATGTACTGACATTCACATGTTTGGAACCGCCTGCCACCAAAGCTTGATTTGGTACAGCTGAGAGAGGACCACTAGTATTTCTGAATGATCCTTTTAGGTTGTCCAAAGTCCTCTTTATAAGTGGATGTTATTGTGTATGAAGGGTTTTCAAAAAAAAAGGTAATGTTTTGTACATGGAGAACAAAAGAGACTGACAATTGAAAGGGCAATAAGAGACAATGGATGCCTCTGAGCAGCAGCTGAATAAGAACATAAGAACTCAACAGTAATGGAAATTAGAAGCTTTGCATCAAAATCTATAGCGATTTAAATGGGAACAGGTTCCTGTTTCTGGTGTGTTGCTTTGGAAAATCTAGTCCTAAAACTTCAAATTAAAAATATCAGGTTAGTCTAGAGCTGCCACTACTGTAATATCAGCCACTACTGGAGTAAGATAAGATAAGATATTCCTTTATTAGTCCCCCAATGGGGAAATTTACAAAAGGATGATGTCAGAAGTGGGATTCGAACCCACGCCTCCAGGGGGGACTGCGACCTGAACGCAGCGCCTTAGACCGCTCGGCCATCCTGACCCAACACATATGCAACACTGTGGGGACACTGACCGAATAAAACTATTGATCATTTATTTATTCTTATTTTGGGGCCCAAACTGTTTCAGTTGTAAATAACACATTTGGTGTATTGAAAGAAGAAAAACATCAAGGTAACAGATGATTCCAAACTTTTGAACAGTAATGTGTTTAGTGCTATATAATATTTGTCCTTTTCACAATCAAAGTAAATATAATATTACCTGGACTTATAGTAGATGGACTACACTGTTGAAATGTCGATCAGATTTGTAGTTCTTAAAATCTTAAATATTGAAACACTGGTGGATTTGCCAAGCCCAGAAATATTTCATCCAATAACGGCACCATTTTCAAGTTATTTCAGAGTAAAATGACTGTAAGAGGTGGAGAGATGTAAAGGTTCCAGTCAGGTGTGTAGAATTAAATGAATGTAAAAATAAGAGCTATGACATTGATGAAGCAGTCATATGCTGGGTCATATGTTGCCAATGCTCTGGTCTCATAGCTTCTACTCATATGTGACAATGAAGTGTGACGAATTTGAAGTTAAACATTTGAATGTCTCCTCCTCTCCTCTCTCCTGTCCTGGTCATATATCACATGTATTATCTCTGACTTTTGACGTGATAATTCTCACATTCTCAGACTCAAGCAGTTATTTGAACACACCTTCCAAAGGTTATACAAAAGCAAACCATTAATACACTGTTCCATCCCACAGGGGCTAAACAGTTGTCAGTGCTCAACTATTGGATGGAAGCTACAGGCCAATATTCAATGCAGCAGCAGACGCACATCAATCAGCCTTCTATTGCCATTTACTGTATTACTTACTGCAGTGTAATCAGCGGATCGTGCGCTCTCTCCGTCATCACTGGAGATTACAAATAATAGCAGATACAATCCAAATCATTATGTGACTCCTGCTCTTTAGAGTGCAGACACAGGTAATTGCAATCAGTTGGACAAAATTGCTTTGGTAATTGCTCGCTTCGAGGGGTCTTTGGTAACTTTGTAAACTCTTCAGTTCACCAACGCCAGACTTATATATGTAGAGTCAGTTTATTTTAATCTCATATAGGAAAAGAAAGGAGCCACAAAAATTAATTATTATCATAGCATGGGAAAATTGATTGCTTCGACTAAACCCCCAAAAGCCAATAATGATGATGGATATAACAAAGATGCATATTGTGGACTTATTATGCTGCATATAGTTTGTGAAAATGGACCTCGAGCATTTCTCTGTGCTCGTGACTTTTCCAGACAGCCTTAATGAAACAGAGAATTTATTATTCTGCCGACGCTTGTAGAGGACTTGCAATTCTCAGTTTACCCTTCGTAAAGCACTTTAAAATGTAAATGACTATTTAACGCAGTTCTTCCCACTGAGAGAGTTTAATGGCGTGAAGCAAAGCGCTGCCTTATTTCCATACAGCAGCAGAAAAAAACCAAATCTCTGCTGCTGTTTTCACATTAACCTGCTCGCAGTCGGCTGTTTGCTTTCTCACTGCTCATGCAGGGCCGAGTCATGACGGCGCACAAGATTCACATCTGGACAGTGTAGAACATAAAGAAGAATATCAGCTGCGATCACATAAAACAAACAGCAGAAAGTCAGTCTTTGTCACTGAGGCTCTGCTGTTGATCGAACTGGCGTCATAACTACTGTATTTACTATCTAATGCCAGCTGAAGATATCCGGCAGCCATATTATTATATATCCACTGTAATAGACAACATGTATCTATTGTACTTCTGCCTATACTGTTATCTTTAAGCTGTATTACTACTTTGCAATAATATGAAATTGAATCTGGATACATGTATCTATAACACTGTTGTATGTCCTGTAACCATATAGATCTTTCTGTATACTATGTTATCTGCTAACATTCACAGTGACATGATAAACATCTCACTGCATCAACAATATTGTCAACAAAATCATACTGTAAATCACGTATTAGTCATGATAGTGGTTTTCTAGGGATGACAGCTGGTCAGTTGGTTGATCCACTGCTTTGGTCCTGCTTTATTTTTTTAAAATTTCAATTTGAAACTACTGCTCTGGAAAAAAACCCCAAAATATTTGATCTTTATTCATATGTTTGAATTAAAAAATTCTGCTCCCATTCACACATGACCCAGTGCAGGAAATGGTGCTTGACATTTCAGGAACAGACTAAATGTGTGACAGAAGTTTTAGTGGGCAACACCTGAAGCTGCTCAGTTGTAGTTTTACAATCTACATTTTGTCATAATAGTTATATATACTATGATTCTCTGTTGTGAATGTATTCTCTACACACACCATCTGTTGCATCCTGGGAGAGAGGCCGTCCTCTGCTGCTCGTCCTAATATTTCTCGCATTTTTTTCCTGCTAAAAGTGAATTTCTGGAGGAGTTTTCCCTATCTGAATCAATGGTCTCTGTACAGTACAGTACATTACAGTACAGTACATACTGTGCTGTATGCTGCACAGATGAGACAAATTGTGATTTGTGACGTTGAGCGTTATAAATAAACTGAGCAGTGAGAGACACAGAGAAGGAGCCGTTGTGTGTGGATAAGCACTGGGAATATTCAAACCCTCATCTGAGATAGAAACCATGTCGTCTGAAATGCAAGGCAGGATCATCAGCTTGGGTCCTTATCTTTCAGAGAGAAGAAAAAAAATAGATGGAGGGATTTATCTGTGAGAGGATGCCTGCTTTGATACTCCTTTGCAATAAATCTGTCTCCTGTCTTCAAAGAGACAATACAGTCTCTGTGGAACATATTCTGTCAGCGTGACGCCTCAGAACCTTCACACAGGCTTTGTCTGACTCTCTCGCTCAGTGTCTTTAATTGTTCCTCTGACCTTTGTGTGATTAAGTAATTGGGATTCTTGCTGAATATCTTCTAGCTTTTTACAATCAACTCCCCTCTTTGTCAGCTGTTGTACTGAACAGGTATTTTAGTAAGAGGAAGCAACATTGCAAATCAATCAGCTCTATTGTCTCTAAACAGATTCACTTTCCAGAGCACAAAGGGAACGAGAGCCGATCGTACATTTGACTCCCAATGTGATAAAGGGCAGATATTCAAGAAACATGCATTGGCTTCAGGTTAGCTAATTACTTTTCAAATTGACCCATTTGTCTTAATCTCAAAGGCTTCAAGATAAGACGACTATATTACTTAGCAGTGCTGAAGATCCTTTGTTAGGGACGGACAATGCGGCGATCCACCTACGCTTTGGAAACAGAGAATAACTGTGTGAGATAAAAGCATGAGCTCAGTGTGGCTGTTAACCATGGACATAATGAATGACCTTTAGTATTATCATTAAAATTCACTATCATCAGGCTGCTACACCTGTAAACTCTTTTACTTCTCCGTATACCGTGTTATATACGCAACAGCATTTTAAAAGTCACTAGAATAAGTCAGAACAAGATTTTTGGATGTTTAAATAAAGTTTAATCTGGTCATGATTGACAGGCTAGGACTGCAAAAGAGGATTATTTTTCCCAACTTTCTCAATTAACTATACAATGCTATTTGCTATTTTTGAATCATATTTGAATACACAGAAAAAAACTATAATGTTGAGCTACCTTTAGTTCAGATTGTATTCCTGAAAAAAACAAATTGTCCATCATATTTAAGTTAAGCTTTTCACATGTTTTTTACATTTTAAATTAGATAACATTGATTGAAAACTGATTTCTGCCTGGAGTTCCCAAACAGCCTGAATTAGCTTCATTCATTTGAACATGTATTATAATCATAAGCTGCACTCCTCATTTATTTTCCAGTGGACAGTTTATAGCAAGTGTTCAAGTGTGTAAAGCTTGAGTCCAGAACAGCTTTAGAGCTGCTCGTGGACGATGGACCGTGCCAATTGTGAGGACAGGCTCATTAAAGGCTGTCTCCCCTTGTGTGACAGCAGCCATTTGTTTAAGAGCCTATCTTCTCTGCAGCCAACCCAGATGCGATGAATCAAAGCGTAAGAGCGCTCGCAGAGACACCAGACAAATGACAGCGTACACCTGCCTCAGATCGCATCTCCTTGGAAGAGTAATGTCCAAGAGGAATCAATTTCCTGCAATGAATCTCAGCGGGGAGACAAAAATCTGCAAGTTGTTTATGGGAATATGTTCACAAATATTTTCTGACAAGAAGTCAACCTTCGATGCCGAGAGAATGTAATATGTGCATCAGTAGATGTGAGTCAGATCTTGTCATTCAATAAAATGTATCTACAGCAACATCAGTGAAAGATTTTCAATAAAATAAAACAGGGGCAGCTCATGTTTTAACTCACGGCCTCAGTGGACAACATATATTTGTTGACTTCATACAAAGGAAGGCGAAAACTACACTCAGCCGATGTCGCCCGAAGGCTCCATTTAAAACCCTGATTCCAAAAAAGTTGTGACGCTGTGTAAAACTTAAATAAAACAGAATGTGATAATTTGCTTATCTGCTTTGGTATATGCTCAATTGAACACAGTACAAAGACACATTGACCTGTTTTGCCTCATCAACTTCATTGATTTTTGCAAATAGATACTTATTCTGAATTTGATGGCAGCAGCATGTTTTGAACAAGTTGGGACAGGAGCAACAGAAGACTGTGAAAGTTGTGGAATGATCAAACACATGACTGTATAAAGGATGTTAATACATGGGCTCGGGAACACAGCCGTCGTCAGTGAAGAAAGTTTGTTTGCAAATGATTAGTTTCTCTTTTTATTTACAGAGTGTCCCAACTTTTTTGGAGTTTGGGTTGAGTTATTGACACAGTAACAGCTTAGCAGACCGTCAGGATCAAATTTTATGAGAGCACAATTTTTTATTTTGAAGATCAAGACAGAACGAAATATAAGTTTCACAAAAAAACCTACTTATTTAGTACAATATGAGTTAACAACTCATATCATATGGTTGAAAGCTCCGGAACAGCTATTAAACAGACCTAGAGGTGAGATTGTTTCCTGCTGTACCAAGGTCGACGTCCTTTAAATGCTCAGTGTTTGAACATCTACTACTCACTGGCAACTGGTCAAACTTCTGCTGAAGACTATTGTGTGATATGATTGAAAGCTCCAACATCTTGAAGTGTGACTCAACAGGTTTACAATTATTCTTATATTTAACATTGTTTCATAAAAAAAGGCTCATTCAAAACCCAGTAAGACTAAATATCGTATTCACAGAAAACACATTATCGCCTCTCTCCATGTTATATATTTCACTCTTTTCAGATCTCTGATTATCATGACCTTCCCCTTCTCTCCTCCTTGATTCTATTGTGAACCTCATCAAATATCTATTAATCCTGCAGGGCAGCTCCGGCCGTCACATAGACAAAAATACCACTGTCGTATTTCATTTAGCAAAAGGAGAATAGAGCTCACTTGCTTGAGAAGAGAATCCATATGTGTCAATATTGCAGTATTTGCAGTCCAGCTTTTATTCATAAACACTCAATGTCATCTTTGAAACGTGGCTATCATAACACATCGCTCACCGCCTTGCTTTTGCTTCTGAAGAATCATTTTCACCATCCTTCATATGCAATAAGTCACAGATCCTTGAACCTCACAAGGACTCACAACCTGGAATTATTTCACACTGAAATACCTAAAAACAGACAGAGTGGAATACATCACATACACAATACTGTCTAATATTCAGCTTGTCTTTTAAAAAATATATCTTATTCAGGGAAGCAGTGTTAATGTTGACCCATATAATTCTGATCTCCAGTCAATATTTTAAACTCTTTTCTCTCTCGGTCTTTTAATAAAACATAGAAATAAGTCGTAGGAGCTGTGAAGGGTTAAGCTGCCATAGCCGTGTGCTGTCTGTGCTTCACTTCCATTATAGCAGTCTCCCTCTGGCTATATCGAGTGTCTGCTACTCAGGATGTGGTGCAACAATTAATCCTCAGATTGATTCACTTCCTATTGAATTGCCCCCAAACTCAAGCTGTAATTCAAGCTGTCCTTGTTAATCCTAGACCCTGCTTCACTCACACGACTTTAAGAAAGAGGGCGAGACACGTAGCAACTGTTTATTCATCAATTTCAGCTCTGTTGAAATCACGTTTGTGTTAAAGCTTCGAGTAACTGGCAGTGGCTCTTAAGTGTAGCTAAATTTTTTCTGTTTGAGAATCAGATGAGAATCAAATTGATGGGAATCAGTTAATATTATTGTGACTTGAAAGCTTCCTAAATCTGATTTTAGAGTAACATCTGGCAGTGAATAAGGAAGATGTGTTTTCACTGTCGCTGCAATACAACACATGATCATTAGAAACCTTCAAAACTTCAACTTCAACAAAGTTCATTCTGAAAATTAGAGAAAGACGAAGTAGTTTTCTTTTATTCCCAGCTCAAGAGCAGCTATTTATGGATCATGTGGTGAGATTTTTATTCATTTTTTCATTCAGTTTTTAAGCCAGTTTTTTGCCTGAGAAGTCCTTAAAGAGATAGTTTGACAATTTGGGAAATATGCCTTCTTGCCAAGGGTTAGATGAGAGGGTTGATGCCACTCTCATATCTGTTAAATATGAGGCTCCAGTCAGATAAACTTAGCTTAGCACAAGCCGTTGACCTGTGGAAACAGCTTGTGTGTACCTGTACAAAGGTAACGAAATGACACCTAACAGCACCTGTCAAGATCATACTGAACATGTTTTAAAAGAAAAAAAAGTGTAAAAACTACAAGTTTGATAAAATTAATAAAAAGAATTAGTGACCTGTTATTTACAGACAGGACACATGTTTTTATCCTCTCATTAAATTCTAATTTCCAAAATGTCAACACTATTTCTTCTATTACAAAACTACAACTGACTAAAAGTCTGAGATCTACTGAGGAAGACTAAGGGAGCTGCTGAATAGCCCTTGTGGTGAGATTATTTTGTTTTAGAAATCATATTTACTATTTTGTTGATTGACTTTTTTGTTGAGCAATATAACACCTGTAGTATCTGTACAGAGCTCCACTGCAGAAGAGTTTTCTCGCTGTGGACAAGAGTCTTTCAATACTTTCTTTGTTTGAAACTGAAAGAAATCCAATTAATACAAAAGATAATGTGATGACAAGATTCAAGGCGAAAGAAACAAACAGTTTCTTTTGTTCTATTGAGACAAAAAAAAACCCCACTGAGGCAGTTATTCAGCAGTTCTGTAGCCACAAGTCTTGAAATGTGCTGCAGTCTTAGATTGCCTCTGATCACATTTCCATTGATAAAGTGTTGGAGCAGCATTTTTCCGAGAGAGATTTCATATCGCTGTCTGGAGATAATATATTTATATTAAAAGGCTCTCAGTGCAATCAATCTTTCCTCAGGGACCTGAGAAAGAAGCTTAATAAGTTTTATCAGCAGCAGCTTTTTGGGGCCTGTAGACGTCCTGTTCATTATGATTATAGTGCAGCACTATAGGGCTCAAGGGGCCGCTTTGAAATTGTGAGAACAAATATTTCACATGTGGGAAATTTGTGTGGGGTTCAGTGGACCGGTTAGTTTCAAACCACTGACTTCTGGGGACAGTATGCTGCGAACATCATTGTGCAACATGAGACGGTAACAATGCTAATCCGCTTCAAAGGCAACGTGCTTGTCACAAGTCCTTTAAAAGCTTCGCTCGCCCAGTCGAAAAAGTGCCAGAGGGAAAACCACGAGGCTGCACTTTGATCTTGCCAGGTCTATCACTTTTGATAAGAGCTTCTGAAGCAAATACGGAAAACATTGTCATTCAAGAAGCGAGCTGGGCTGCGAGGCGCGTTAATTAATGTAAACCGCTGGAAGCTCAAACCGCACCGCCAGGGCTTTAAATTCTCTATATTTCTGTTTGTTTTTTCATTCTTGTTTTTGTCAAAGATTTAATCCTTTGCAAACACGTGTTAGCAGGTTCTCAGATGACACAAATCTGAACTGTCTGAACTCTACGTTTGTCAAAGAAGCTGTCAGGAGAAACGTAGTTATCCAAATGATCTGCAATGGAGCAGAATACAGATGGGCAGTATATTAAAAAAATAGATGGATATGATGTAGATGCTTTGCATAATTAATGTCCTGTGCATCAGGGCCCAGACTATTTAATGTACTATTCATTTACAACATTCACATTCCTCACCAGTCCCTTAATGTGCTCGGCTAAAATAAGTCGCTTCTTGTCTGCAGTCGAAGAAAAACCTCGAGAATCAGAGCTCGCAAACTGCGCAGATCGATGTATTACGCCAACAAATCACACTTCTCTGTGATCTTTGCTCAATCCACCAATAGTCGAATGTGACTCCTTGAAACTGAGAGCTGCTTATTTCTTCATATTTCTACATCAGTGTGTGAACCTGGATGAGCAGATAATCCTCAGCAGAGGCAGAGGTTGTGTGTGCCACCTGTGCTCGGCTCTACCTCCTAGCTAAGAGGGGAGAGATTGTATTGATTCCTGCTGGAGCCGAGATGAAAAAACATTTCTCTGAGCTCTTTGAAGTGTGAAACCATTCATGGCTTTTCTTTAGCTCCAAACCTCTTTAGCTCCTCAGCCGCTCCTGACATTATTGAGAGTTATGGCATCTCGTTCGTAGACTGTACGAAGATGAACATAGTGATGTCGTGTAGATGAAGAAATGGAGAGAGGGCGGTGTTTACTGAGGAGCCACAGCTTTGGAGAGTTTGCAAGTGTTTCACTCACTGTACCAACAAAGAGGTTTGGGGATTCTTTTAGTGGGAATACTAAATAAAGCATGTCATGCTATAAATAATGTGGCAGCCGCCCCTCTCAATTGGAGAGAAAAACAGAACTGGTATTGAAGTGACATTCCCCGACCGCAGTGTAACCTGAAAATAAACAGGAGAGGGAGTGAGAACATTTACAGCTCATTCTCCTGGTGATAATGACAGCCCGCCGAGTCAATCAGCACAAAGCTAACATGCCTCTGGGCGTCTCCTGTGGAGGCACCCCCGCGCCTGCTCAGCCTGAAATCTAAATACTGCCGAGTTGTTGACTTATTTAAATGAGATGGATGTCCCTTTCTCGCTACGCGTCGGATCCTCAGACGTCTGCGGGATGATTCCCTCAAGTCTTATGGGGCATTTTGTTCACATGCTCGCATTTCTGGGTACGATTTGGAGCCATTTCCTGCCGCTGTTTGTACAGTGAAGCGCTTCAGGCTGAGTGTCGAAGGTTTTGTTGGAAAGCTTACGTTAGATCCATCTTATTGAGCGGGAGCCGGGTACCATTACTGCCACAACTTTCCCCTGAAGTATGGGGGGATTCAATTCCGAATCCCCCCAATTCAAAGACAGTTTTAAATAGTGGAAGCACGTTTGTAAAATGAGTCAATATGTGTTAACATTCACATTTAAGAGCCTGATTTTTGGCAATAATAAACCGAAGACTATAAATTGCACTGTAATAATGATTATATTGTTTATTCAGTGTAATAAATAAATCCCAAATTAACAATTTAAAATATCCAAAATATGAAATAATATCAATAAATAGCTGCTGTTTGTAAAAGCCCACAGCCAAGTACAGATTATGAAACCTGCTGAACCCCCCCAAACCTGAGCAAGACACCCTCTCTGTGCTCGTTATGCATCTCTATGTAGTCATTTTGCACATCTTTCTATTTGTTTTATGTCTCATTCTGTATCTCTTAGTGATAATTTTGCATCTCTCAGTGATCATTTTGTGTCTCTTTGTGATCATTTTGTGTCTCTCTATAGTCATTTCGTGCATCTTCGTAGTCATTTTGTGTCTCATTCTGGTTGTTTTGTGTCTCTTAGTGGCCATTTTGTGCCTGTTTGTGATTATTTTGTGTCTCTTTCTAGTTGTTTGATTGACTTTCCAACTTGAAACGACTACCTACGACCCCTGTGACCCTGATCACTGCGTTTTGTCCGTCTCTTTGAACTGGAGTTAAATGAAAATCCTTCATTCGCACCTTCTCACCAATACCCATGAATACAGTTATTTGAACTTCAGTGTGCTCAATCTGAGAGCACTGCTGTTGTTATTGTTACTGGAAATCATACTTGAAGATCCTGTTTATTTTACAGTTCTGCTGCCGCACATATCACTGTGCAAAGCTCACGTAAGAGTGATGAGGATACAGTAGGAGACAACTAACTGTGAACATGAGACGCATCAGTCTCTGATCAATAATGAGCTTATGACAGTGATGGACTGCAGGAATTGCAGAGAAATTGGAGAGACAATTTGTCCGGAGCTCAGAATACACAGCCCCACCTTGTTTCAAGGTCACTGCTTTGTGGCTGAATGTGAAATGATTGCTGTCAGACATGATCTTACATGACATCCCAAAACTCCCTCTTACTGTCTTTAAAGGTTCATCCTTAACTCTACTAATGTTGTGTACATGAATAGTTTATTGCTTGTTGCTAAATGTAGAAGAATGGTTGTATCTTTTTCTTTTCTTTTACCCATGATGCTTATTCAAATGACAGCCATATTGATTTATGTCAGCTCTGTGTGGATGGTCGCAGAGCACGCGGAAACATTTCATGTCTGGAAGATGTGGTTGAACTCAACATATACATCCGATACAGTATTTTTCTGGTTCTGACGTTCTTTTTAATTAACAATATTTCCTATGTATAGAAAGCACAATCTGTTCAGCATGACTTTAAAACATCTTTGCTGTTTCAGATTAGTTGTATATAAGTGTGATAATTTGGAGACATGTGGATAAGATGAGTGCCACAGTTTGTGTGTCCTACCACTTTTAGGTTTGGTTCCCTTTCAAGCAGTTTACCATCCAGATAGCTGCGGCTGCCATCTTAGGTGTGATTCTGAAACAGAGGCCCAACAGGATAGAAATCTTTCGTTAAAAATTGAGCAGTGCTTGTTATATCTTTCCATGCAGACCAACCTGAATGTACAAGATACTAATACAGGCACAAACTACAGTGAGATTGAGCCTGAAACCTAATATGTGTGGTCTTTAAAGTGATCATAACATAATTACCAAACAAGCACACATGAAATCACGGCGTTCCTCTCGAGTCTCTCAAACCATCTAAGCTGAGATGATCATTTGCCTCCGCTGTGATATCGTCGTGTTTGTCAGCATTAACGCCTCATGATCCCGTTTAATGTCTAAATTATTCCGTTCTGCTTCCGTTAAAAAAGATAAACACGATTCCACTGGCGTTCCTCTCGCTCCATCTGCCATTGTGAGGAAATCCGAATGCTTCATTAGAGCCGGAAGAACGGCGCCCTCCTTCTGTTTTCTGCTGTAAAGCATCGAGCAGATTTCCAACAATATTCAAGCAGGTGGCACATGAACGTAAAACAGCAAGCAGAGGCTGCCAGCCTCGTCTGTGTTTGTTTTAATGACGCTGAAATGCTACAAGTAGCCTGTTTAAGCACTGACAAAATCAGTGGCACTTAAGTTTTTTATTGCGCTGTAATCAGCACATCTTCAGGTTGAAATAGTGAAGAAATGAAGCACTTTACTGATTGACTTCTAGCCTGAAAACCAGATAGGGTCTAATTCTTAAACTCGGTGCCTCAGTCTCATTACACTTTCTAGTCCCTCTAAGGACATAGCATTAAGGCAGCCTAGTACCTCTATGTGTTGTTGTCCCTGGCAGAGGCAGAAGCACAGAAAAACAACCATTTGAAAATACCACAGCCAGCAACACAAAGCTGGAAATCAATACCCAAACATGGTGCCGTCACACTGCCAACTGCTATCTGGTGCTCATGCAGAGCTGTTCCTCAAGTGGACTAAACCTGAAATTACAGAAATAAAAGCATGATTGATTCCTCGCCCGCCACCGAGGGATGCGGGCAATAATGCTCACCGCTTTAAAATGAGACGCACGCTACTTGACCAAAGTGGCTTTTTGAATGGAGCCCATATTTGTGTCCAGGACAAAGTGTGGTTGTAATCTCACTGCAAGCCTGAAACCAATAGAATATATTAATCAGATTCAGGAAGCAAAGCCTAAAACACACATACACACACACACACACACACACACACACACACACACACACACACACACACAAACACTGAGCGTTTCATTCCACTGTCTCTATTCCCCAGGTACAATGACAGGCTTCACATAAAAGACATGTTTCTCTGGAAGAAGCAGCAAGCAGAGTACAGCATGTGACAAAGAAAGATAGCCGGCTCCCAGAATAGAATATTTTTTTGGCCGGATGAGAGGGATAGTGATGATGAGTGTCTGATAGCTCTGGGTCTTTTTTACGATTTGAACTTATCATGAGGAATGAGGCCGTTTCCAGTCCAATCAAGGGGGCAGGAGTAACTAAAGCGGAGCGATTGGAGAGGATTTCATCAGACAGACAAAACCAGATTTAGGTGACAAGAGTGTTTAATTTGTTTCTGCATCCACCATCTCTGCACAGCTTGGTGGGTGATCTAATGCTGCAGGGATCTCATCCAGAGCTGCGCTGGTAGTTTGCGGGTGATACTAAAGGGCGTCAACCACACTCGAGTGAGCCAGTAATTCACATCACACAAAATAATGCGAGCGCAGGCCTCTTGCCACACACAGAGAGCCCCTCTGCTTTCCCAACATACGCGATATATTCCAGCGCCGCTGCACACGGCCACATTCTGGCACCCATTCCAACATGAGAGTTGAAGCAAGAGGGGGGAAAAAGAGAGAAAAAAAAGTTGGAAAAACTTGAAAAAAACCCCTCTGTCAGAGTTTTAAATAATGCACAGTGCAAGTCAATATAGAGCGTCTAGCCTGAAAGGAGTCATAAATACCACACACGTGTCAAACCTTCAGAGCGTCTGTCACATCTGAACTGCAGACAGCAACAATGCATCTGCTCACAACACTGCACACGTTGTCCAGCTCTGACATTAATCATTCATCTTTATTGGTTCAAGAAATTGAAAATATGCTTCTTGGCTTTGTTGAGATGAAAAGACTGTATGTAAGTCTGTATGGTAAATATACAGCTACAGTCAGCAGCCAGTCAGCTTAGCTTAGCAGAAAGACTGTGGTCCAAAGGTTAAAAAAAATCACCTTATAATTGACATGTTAAAATAATTAGTGGTTTTACTGAGGAGGCGATATTGCTAAACTAACTGCTGACTAAAGCTTCACATTTAGATATAAGAGTGCTATTGATCTTCTCATTCATCAATGAATAAGCTTTTTTCCCCAAAATGTCAAACTGTTCCTTTATGCTGTCTGACACGTTTGTGCGCCATAAATATTTTATCACCCAAGTCGTGTTTCAGTACAAATGCACCTCTGATGCTGTCTTTTGTTTGTGTTCTGTCTTTTCCAAAACCTGAGGTGTGAATGTATTTCTGATCTCTGTAGCTGAATAATCACATGATCACATCTTCTGGCCTCTGCTTTCACATCCTCAAGTCCTACTCCTACTCCAGTCCACACTAGTCTAAGGTAACAAATTGATACGTTACGTTGTCTTCTTTTTCACTTATCTCACTTCACTGGGTTTGCAAAGAAAAGGAATATGCAGGAAGGAACACTTGCTGCTCCAACAACTTAATATTCTCCTCATGTATTGGACTGTAATCGCTGTATGGGAGGGTTGTCACACTGAAATGAGACGAAAATGTCATACAGCCCTCCAAGGAGAGCTAAAGCTACCGCCAAAGCACCTTAATATAAGACAATTAATCACCTTTATTACGCCATGAAATGAAGACTGTACCATTAAGAGTATACCTTCAAAGGAAAACATTTAACTGCAGTTATTCTGATGTGCTGAGTAATGGAGACTGAGTGTTGCACCGCAGCTCAGCGTGAAACCATAAACTCTTCTCACGGGGCCAGTCGGCCAAATAATCTTCTCTCTTTTTATTTGCGCTTGACGCCTCAGTTCATAAAAATAGTTGGATCAACATAATCTCCTCTGCTGCTGTTGAGCCACTAACACTGGCTATAATGTATATTGTCCCTGCATGACAGCAAGGTGACAGATATTTAAAGTGATGTTGTCGATATCTTCCAGCCACGTCAGGAGGATCTGAAACCAGGGGCCGTATCAGACAGGGCTCAGGTTGAGTTTTGGTGAGGAGGAGGAATCAAGAGGAGCTCAGGTGGCTAACAAAGCACACCTGGGTCTCACAGCTGTGTGAAATCAGTGAAATCAGGAGGCTGGATGAAGGGAATGATTGTCTGGCCTTGATACTCGACCATCAGTCCAGTGAGCTCAGTGCAGGCGTCGCAAGAATATATGAAAATACATTGGTTTTGTGGCAGATAAATCTGAAGCCGAAGGAACATGCAACCAATGGTTAAATTGTCAACTCACATTGTCGTATATATAAATGTTGGTAATAGTAACAAAACAATAGAATTATCTATATTAAGTTTCCAATTCTGATATTAACTGAAAATTATGTAATGACTCAAAAATCCCTCACAATAGGTAGCGCTGCAGTACGTGTCAGTAATGTCTTCATGAAATTATCTTTTATTTCTTTATTGAACATAAACCAAGATTCCATTACAACAACAATAAGGTCAGTTCTTTATTGCATGGATTGTGCTACTTTACAGTATGAAATGTTGCACTCTGCTTCAATAGGTTTTATTTCCATTTCCATTTTTATAGTAAGTAAGTAAGTAGAGTAACTCCAACTGCAAATGCACAATGAATGCAATACAATACTGTCCATACTCACTACACACTTGTCCAGGCTACAGATACAGAAATACAACAGCTCTAGTCAGCCCTGTCTTGGACACTTTTGCTGCATACCTGGGAAAGAATCTTTGTGCATGTCTGATCCATCCCAGGCAATCCTCTGCAGATATGTCCAGACGTCCAGCTTTCACAGTGTCCAGGAGGGACATCTAATCATGTGGCATGTGTTGTTGGTTTTGTATAGTTTCATACAAATAGTTAGTCATGGTCATTTCGTGTATGCTACGCTGTGCTCATATGCATTCAACACAGCAACTTCTTCTATCCAATCCAATCATCCAGGAAGAGAAGCTAGATCACACATGCTTTCTTGTATAGTTTAGCATACAGAGAACCCTCAAAAATGTCCCTATCTAAATCTGAATATTGTGTTCAAGTCGTCTATTATTCTCCACCTGACAGATCTGAGTCATGTTACAGTGAAAGATTGGCTCAGACTCATCCCACACCTGAGAATGACTTGGATGCCCTAGATCAGGGGCTTAAAGCAACTTAGAAAAAGTTTCAAGTTTGTTCAGGTTTATTTATCAAGTGTGAAGTGCTGGGTCATGCTTCGCAACGTCCTTGTCCCCAGAGTGACTACATTTCTAAATCTCTAGGGATAAACAAAGTTAAGACATTCAATTATAGAGCATACTATCCCCAAATTCGTTTTTCCTAATATGATATAACCTGTGAACCCTGAATGACATATTTTTCTCAGATAAACTAGACAGATCTTCATTTCAGAACGAGCAAAGTCTCCTTTGTAAGAAGGTCAGGAACATTTGGGAGCTCGACAGGGAGGCTCTGACAGCTCCAGATTATTTTTCTCACCAAACGACTGCCGGCTCCAACAAAAGTCAGCAGGTTTGTTCTGACCTTAAGAGTGCACAAGTACACAAGCTAACGTAGGCCGACACACAATGACAGGCACAGGGATACACACTCGATGCACAAACTCACCTACACACATTATCTGTCATCTAAGCAGATAAAGAGCAGGGAACTAAGAGACACACAGAAAGGCTATGTTGCTGAATGAACTGCTTGCAGTCAGAGAAAATACTGTATCGTGGGTATTGTGTAATGTCAAAAAGGAAAATGTTAATATTTGCCTGTTAGCCTGTGCTACAAGCCTCCAGAGACTCACACACGTTATTCTGCAGTTTCTCTGCTTTTCATCCATTTATCTCAACCTGCCATCTGTTATACAAAATGAAACACTGTTTGAATAAAGGGTGAATGAAGGGACAACAATGGACCCTGCGAATTCACGAATTAGCGGGCGAGTGCACACTTTCAAAGAAAATCTTCAAAGGCAAATTCTGTACAACAAAAAGCTATAGCTGTATGTTCAACCTAATTGCGAATTCTATGTATGGATTGTATGTTTGTTCCTGGCTTGTAGCATCATAAAGGAATTGAAAATTTAATAGAAAGGTAGAGCTTGTTCCTTTCTTCATTGCATTGATCAAAAGGCTACTAACAAAGTCCCGGGTTCCACTAAGTTCATTTCAAGTAGTGTGACTTTTCAGATTAAGTCATATAAGCAGAATGTACACATGCAGTATATAGGGTAAAAACACACTCGCACACAAAGACTGAGCGAGGCAGACAGAGAGAGGGAGAAAGAGAGGGATGCTGCTATTGATTTGACAGCCAGTTAATTCAAGTCTTTTGTTACCTAATACAGTCTGATCTATCACTAATCACGTCCTACAGCACAGCACTAAATGCAATTTACCCCGAGCATGTTGATCCTCTTTCAATAAGACACCTGGGAAAAGAAGAAGGCAATAATAAAGAGAGGATTTCTGCAAACAGTGACTCATTCTGATGAGCCAGCTGTGTCAGATCACCACCAAGAATGTCTCACAAAACAAGTAATATGTGACTCAGGTTTGATAATGCTCAATGTACCTGATGACCTTTGTGTGCTGCAGAGTGAACTGTTGAACTTACACGTGCAGCTCAGCACAACAGTTAAACACTTAAACATCTCACAATCAACTCTATTACCAGAACACCGGCATTTGTGTCCGAACAGCAACATGTTATTTATTTGTAATGACCCAATAATCACTCACAACAGGTGGCATTGCAATATGTATCAGTAAGCACTTTTCTTTTATGTCTTTATTTTATATAAACCAAGATTCTATTACAACAAAAACAAGGTCACTTCTTTATTGCATGGACTGTGCTACTTTATAGTATGTTGCATAAATGTGTGTTGCACTATTCAATATGCTTTCCCCCCCCATTTCAACTCCAACTGAAAATGCACAATGAATGCAATACAACACTGTCCATACTCACTATATACTTGTCTAGACTACAGATACAGAGTCTAGTCAGCCCTGTCTTGGGCACTTCTTGCAAGACACCTAGGAAAGAATCTTTGTATATGTCTGATCCGTCCTGGCAATCCTCTGCAGATATGTCCAGACATCCAGCTTTCACAGTGTCCAGGAGGGACATCTGATCATGTGGCTGGTGGTTATAAACCTTCACCTCTATGAGATTTTCTTTATGGGGTTGAGGAATGAAGGTGGAAGGAAAAGTGACACCTTCCTGAGATGGACTGTAAACCACTGTGTGAGTGGAGGAGATGGTAAAATGCCACATTGTCCCATACAATTGCAAAATGCTACGGACTCACTTTCCTCACCTGGCACAAGTCTCTCATAGAGGTCACTGAGGAATTAAAACAGCTGCTCAGTGTATTTTTATTTTTTATTTCTCTGTATATGCAGATGTAGCAGAATGTGGCAAATTTAATTTGCAGTCATCTTGTATTTTGTACAGTTTTGACAATATTATGTAACCATGGGAAAAATGGAGTAGAAATAGTCAAAGATTTGCTGGTGGTTGAGTTTGAGTGAGAAAACAGCTCATGAAATTGCAAAGATGCGGTCATTAAATACATGTTGTGTCAAAGTGATGAAAAATGATCCACAGATACGTGCACATTGATTTCTGCTGTGCTGACTGTGTGGAGAGTTTTTTAAAATAAGTGAACTCAGCGTTGAGAAATGTCAGTTCCCAATTTAAAAAAAACATATGAAAAGGCATCAAGAGCTCTCAAAATACACAAAAACACTGTGTTGACTGTGCGTCTGTGTTGAGGAGGGTAGTAAGAAAGCAGTAATCACAGAAGAACCCCCCACTGTTAATGACTGTTGTAGTGTGCAGGTGGTTTTATTAGTACTAATTGGGTCACAACAGTACTTCAGCACTGTTGTCAGCTGAGTCGATGTCGAGGGGATAATTACAAATGTGCTACTAAACCTTCCAGATTACCTTAAATTGTGTATGCATCATGTAGCTTAATGTGAGTAGCAGATTCAACAAGCCAACTCTGTTACCAAATACCTACAAAGAAAGCCCATAACACCCCTGGGATCTGTACTGTCAAGTGAACTCAGGGTTAAAATGAAATTATACAGGTTTTCTTCTTTAGTAAATCCAGTGATGAGGTTGGTATTTTCAAAGCTGCAGGGAAAATCAGACTAAATAATCAAGTGAGCAATGTGACAATTATTGGATAACGGCAAATGCTAAAACATAGTGCAACATTAGGACAAGTCTCAACAAGTCGGTGAGGTAACCAAGTCAGTTACTCAGGGATATGCATCTAAATTTAGCCACCGTGAACTTCTGCTCATGCTGGACAACTGAGTGTATTGAACTTGTCAGAGAATCGATGTGTTATTGCTTCTTTGAAAAGTCCCATAGTTCACTTTTTCTCTGTAGTTTGGTAGCTCAGCTCTAGACTGAGTCCCAGTCTTGCAGCTGCACATCACTTGTTATAATTACAGTATGTATTTAGGAATGTAATTTAAGGCTAAGTCGTATCTGCTGTGTCACTATTTAACTCAGGTATGTCTGTGTCCTATGAGCTAATTTATGAATCGACTTTTGAATAAAAATACTCTTCCCCGAAGTTATGTAAGAAGCTTGTGCACATATTACGTGATCACACACAAATTAAATACATCACCATATATTTCCAGTGATCTTTATGTTTTCTAAAGGGATTAAGTGAACATATTTTTCTTGCTGTGAAAATGTTGGGCGTCAGTTAGAACAAAGCAAAGTAGACTACCAATATCATAAGACTAGAGTACTGATTCCTTTTAACTTCGATTAATTTTAAAGTATCATTTGACTTTTTTGAGCACATTTTCTTTAATTCTTTAATCTAGGAAAGAGCTCATTTGATGCAGCCAGAGATAGCGATCCAGTCAAAACCAAATCAGCCAAAAAGCCACAAAGCTGCAGCGTGGCGTATCTGTGCAGCCAGCCGAGCGTAAACTTGGCTCTGTGATTCAAATTGGTGTTTTCTGCTGCCTTACTCTAAACAGATGGCAGATAAAGGCAGGAACCTGTTACTTTGCTGTCATGGAGTGAGAAATGTTGAATTTTCTAACATTTTACCACAGGAGCTGAAATGTTTGTACCCACTAAATAATTCCACTTTAATCATCATCAATATTCAGATGACAGCATGGCATGAAATTTACTGGGGATATCCATGATCCCCAGAGGATGAACCCTTTTCATTTTGAACACTGCATGCGCTTGTTAAATGTCAACATTGTGCACCAGAGCTCATCGTCTAAAAGGCCATGCCATGATATTTTCTGAATACGTTCATGTGCTCAAGGGGATGAAGCCTTTCTGATTTTAGTGACCTTCACCACCCTCCAGAGAAATCTAACTTTTTTAGCCTCTCTACTGGCAAAGACAGCAAACACCATCACACACATCACTATGCTTTATTAGTTATTAGGATCCACCAAACTTTAATACTTGGTTTGGTATATCTCTTGTTTCTATCTATTTGAAAGGCAAAGTCTTAATCAGCAGAAAAATTCATCTGTTGCTTTGTTAATCATTGATTAATAGTTTAATGTATTTTGGTTCCAGCTTGTCAGTTTGTGAAGATTTGTTCATTTTCTCTGTTTTCTGGACTCTTTGTTGGACGAAACAAGACTTTTGAAGATTGGGTGGTTGGAAAGTGTGACGAGCATTTTTCATTGTTTCCTGACCTTTTATAGAAGAAATGAATCAGTCATTGGCAGATTAATTGATAATGATTGTTCACTTCAGCCCGAGCTTTGTTTATATCACACAGTAAGTGAACACAGATTGCATTCAGTTGTCTGCCTGTCTATCGCAGAACCTCAGTAGGTCACCACAGTTTTACCCTCGAGCTCTGTTTCTATTATTTACTCTTTGTGAGTTCATGAGCAGTCTCCGTCCACCCTCCTCCTCAGATCACCACCATTCAGTTTTTTTTCACTATAAACTGCAGAAATGGAAATATTTCTCTTGAAAAACAACAACACACACACAAAAAATCATCAGAACAGCACCTCCATTTTCTGTGGACTGTGTATATTAACATGATTGTGTTTACACTAGACAAACAAATTCATCATGGATCTTAACGGGCAATCATGACAACTGTTGGTTCGACTCAGAAATAGAAAAAAGATGCAGTGTATATGTCGTCTATGTGTTGTTTTTCTATAGACTCGCTTCGGCAAAGAGTCTCGAGTTATTGTGAAATAAGAATCTGTGCAACATACTGCAGTACAGTATTTTCCTGTATTCGTGTTTAATGAGAAACATGCATACAGTGAATGCTTCCAATTCTTGAAAGCTGCTAACTGGTTCAGTTGCATACAAGCTGCGTCTTAGAGCAGTGTTGTCATAACATAAACCAGATGTGTTTTTTGGGCTGCATTTTTGAACAGAGCAACACCTCTTTGGCTCAGTGCGGAGCAGCATGGATGGAGTATGTTAAATAACAGGGCGAGCGCTCGTGAAAGCTGAACAGGAGAGAAATAAATGGGGGAGAGTATCGGTTGAATAAATCATTACACGCCAAATGAAGAAGTAACGCTGTTTTGAAAGATACAAGTGGCTCTGCTCTGTCTGTAACCTATGCAGAGTGTGTCTGGATTGCGAGAGAATTACTTACACCCTGTTGCGGGTCTTCCCCTGGCTGTTTGGGTTTGGATGTGTCCCAGACAAAAGCCTGTCCAAATAAGATCAATGTGTTCGTGCTCCTCTCCTCTGAGTGGGTACTCTCCCACAGCTCCACAGCCCTGCGCTCTGAGAGGAGGAATAAAAGAGAGTTAGCACATGTGAGGCTCGTGTTAGACAGCAAAAATGGAAAATCACACGTTCGCAGCATCAAGGGACGTAACGCAGACGCAACCCATCAATTCAATGGCAGTATATATAAAAGTCTGCGTGATGAAGATATGCATGATTCAGTAAATTCATTTTTTCCCCCACTTTTAATCTCGTCAAAGTGACATATCCAGGACATTAGGATATTACAAAGTATTGCCTGATACCTTTACAGCTCAGTTAAGATAGTGTGCCTAATTGGATCACAGCTAATTACAGCCATGGCAAAAAGCTGTGTAATAAGAAACCGGGATAATGATCCATTACAACAGAGGAGGATCATCAGGATTTCTAGCACCTAGTGGGCTCACTCGGTGCTGTGGTTGTAAACATATAATAGCTTAATGGCGGGACAATTTGGAAGCAGCTGGAGGCAAAGCAGCCGAGGCAGCTGTTTCAGTTCAGAGCGGCAGAGGAGGGGGGGGGGGAGGCGCTGCAAAAACCACAGTGCTACATTAGCATGGAGCTCATCACGGCGTGAGCACACACAATCATGCACACACACACGTATTTATGTAAGCAAACACCACATTCAATAAGGTTGTAAAAATAGTAAAACTACTGCTTTTAAGACACAAAGTAGAGAGAACAATCTGTGTTTGATTCAGGGGGTTAATGGGGAGAAGATGAGCTTCAGCAGAGGGCAATGTTCATCACAGAGTCAAAACAAGAAAACACCATAAAACTCAGCGACAAGGCCATTACATTGTTTGGAGTTTGGCTCTTTTGTCTGCTGCAACCATTGTCACTCATCGCTGATAATAAAAGCCATGACGGAGGAGGCACTGCTGCACATATTGAATCCAAATGCAACAGCAAGCTGCACGGAGTTGACTTGATATCGCTGCAGTTTCTCTTCTCAAGCTGGTGACAACAAACAGGATTTGGAGGCACAAGAACCCAGAATTTTTTTTTTTTCCAGAGACTTTAGGAGCTGCAGCGCCCTCTACTGGCGGCAGATATCTGTTAGGTCTGTGGTTCCTGAAAACATACCCAAGGTCCACAAGAAAAACCGTCACTCACATTCCCCTGCCCACAAGCTTAGAAACTATAATTTCGTGGCTTGGGCAAAGTGATTTACTTGGACGAGATGACTGAGGTTTTCTGCTCCAGCTGATGTCAGTCCCTTAGCATGAATCTGTCATGTTTGTTGTTGGACTTTGAACAATGGACATAAAATGTTTGTTTTTTTTTACACTCCATGTGTTAAACAAAGCAAATACATTACCATAAATGTTTGCATTTGTTAATGATTGGTTCTGGAAATGTTGGCCTGAGCCCATTGGAAGGCAGCTACCTTAAAGATATAAGCTGCCTGGGTGCTGTCTGCATGATCCACGCTTTGTTACAGACTGTGATTCTAAACAGTGAAGCCGACTGCGGTGCCGCTCTGTTCTCCAGACGAAGAGCCACTCGCGTTCGCTCTCGGCACAAGCACATATTGTACACAGAGCTGGATTTTTTTTGGCACCTGTGCAAACACTCATGCACGCTCTCACGCGCACACAAACACAATCACGACGCCTATTTTTAATAAAGTGGCTCTGGAGTGGCTCAAAGGAGGAGAAGGCTGCAGCTTGAAAGGACAGTTTGTGATCCATCCATATTTTTTCTCTCTTGTTTTTTGAAAATCCCTCTCCATCAAGACTAATACCAACATATCTAAATCCAGACATCCTTGAATAAGTTGAAAAAAGGGAGAATGCTGCAATGAGAAGACACATATTGCAAGGAGTCAAAATCAGCTGTCACAAATTTTATTCAAACCTCAGATGCTCCAATACAGACGTGCTGAAGGTACAAGACACCTATCACACAATAAAAACCTCCTGCTGTGACAAAGCAGGAAAATCCTACAGAAACACTTTGACAAACTCTTATTTACAGTCGTCTGCTCCGACAGATAAATGTCGGGTACATCCTCGCAATAACAAAGCGCAGAAGATGAACCAGCGGCGGAGGTGCAGGCAGGCGAACAGCTGCACTGCTTCACCTACTGCAGTAAGTGCACATAAACAAACTTTCCCTTCTGGAGCTTTACTCCTATTTTTTCGAGTGATTATGAAAAATATGGTGAGGCTTGACCCGTGAATGTGACAAATAGGAAGCAGACTCCGCTTACAGCTGTGAACAATTACAAACAGAGGATGGAATTCTTCTCCACGGCTGCTCGCAGGAATGTGCATCATTGCCCTTTGTCCTCTGAACAAATTGGGGGGAAAAGACTATTCAAGCCGGTATAATCCAGCTTTAGAGGTGTTTTAAAGGGGTCATACTTTACATTCTTTTGACTTATACCGATTCTGACACCTGTGAAAATACCAGAACACCAATTTTTTTTTTACTTTGTTCAATTTAGAATATTAAAGTTTGCGTTTTCTGATTCACAGTTAAAACATATGAAACATATCAAATTCTGAATAGTTTAAATTGAAGAGGCAGCCAAAATACTAAAACTGAAGTGCTAAGGGAAGCTGAAGTTGAATTAAAAGCACTGGAAGGAGCTGAAATGTCAGTCGAAGCATAAATGATATAAGCAGAAAGAAATCAATGTCAGTGCAAAGTCTATAAAATGATGAATGGTGATGTCAGTTAAAATGTCAACTGCTTTTTTTGGTGCATTAATTGTGAAAGTCAGAGGAGCTGAAGAAGCTTTTTCTCGCTGCAGATTTGAGATCTGAAAGGGTTTGAAATGTCAGTCACACTGTAAGCGTTGAATGGAGTTGAAATGTCAGATGTTATGTCATCCAAGGCTGGAGAATTGAAGTGTCACGGCAGCAAAAGGACAGATGTGTTGTATATGTAAGAAAATATTTCCATCATCTATTATATCAAATATGAAACATGAACAAAAATAGAAAAGTATTACAAATACCATACAAAGTGCATTAGGACAAAGTCAATTGACACACAAGTGAACTTAAATAAAGTGAAGAAAGATTGCATGAATATAATTTCACATATCCTCGAACACTAATGTGATTGACTCTAGTTTTCAATTTGAATGTCTCTTCACGTTTTTTAATCACAGTAACACAGAGGAGAAAAGAGAAGTGAACATCAATACTTGGAAAAACCAGAAGCTTATTTAAAGCAACCCGAACAAAGTTTTCATTATTGACAGATCTACTGAACAGAAAGCTAAATTATCTGCTTATTAAATTTCACATTCTAAAAATGTTTGTTCTTCCAGAGCACACAGCAGCATGAGGAGTAAATCTCTGTGGCTTTGCGCAGAGCCTGAGCCGTGCAAATGAGGACAGATCCTTCTTAAAAATCCTCATTCCAACCTGACAAGTTTAAACAAAGCAATTTCAGGCCCAACTGCACCTGCAGTATTGACACGCCTCGTCAGGGGTGTCTAGCAGGAAGACAATAATTTGTCTAGTAACGCGATTGAAACGAGCTCAGAGTCTGGATGCTGCTGGCTGAGGGGCAGAGTGACAGCGAGTAACAGGCTCACTTTATAGAGGACATTTCAAATTAGCCAGTGACTCAGAGCTACCAGACAAACTAACACATCAACCTGCGCTCGCAGCTTTGGGATTAATGCGGTATTGATTTTCAGATTGCAGCTTTTATTAAGAGCTTTTACGTACAACATTGATCTGCAATTATTTGAATTGATTACAACTTGGATTGTAAAACACTAGGACCAGAAATATGTTTTCATTAAAGACTAAAGGCTAAAACCAACAATGCACTTCATTCACTTCTCAGTAGTTTCCAATGTTTGCAACCGCTCTGTGGCCCCAATCCCATTTGTTCCTACTGCAAATGTAAATCACAAATATGTTTTCATAAAAGCCTCAGCAATTTTCTTTAACAGCTGGGCACTGTAGTCAAAAGTGAATCAGTTCAAAATCTTACACTACAGCGGCAGCACAGTGTATATGGACACACTATAGAATATCGGACAGTGCCTTTGTGCATCATAGTAAAGGAACATGTTTTATCTCATTGTTGTGCTTTGATAGTTTTTGAACAACAGTAGCGGTCTATGGCACAGAGGATTAAGTTATATGAGGTTGTGGCTACTTAGATCAATTTATTGTTTGTTTTGGTCTTTTCACAGGATTTCACTTACAACGAGAAAAAGAATGAATATCACCAGACTTATCCTTTAAACACAAAGACAAAAGGTTTATTACATTTCAGGTTTTTTGCCTGCTTGAAAAGATCCATTATTAGCGCATTTGTTAAAGAGGATCGGCTTTCACTTCCGTCAGTGGGCCTGAGGGCTGAGGTTGCTTGGTGATGGTGGCTATCTGAGTGGTGACGTGATCCCCCTCGGGCCTGATTCTCACTCATCACCTCCACACACACATATGGGGACATGTGCACACACACACGGCACAATACCCACACACACACACAGTGAGAGACCACTGCTATCTCTCTCTCTCTCTCTCTGCTCTTATCTCTGCGAGGCTGTTGTCACTCACTCATTGCTGTGCTGAGAGGGGCTTCAATGCTCTGACCTGATGAGGCTTAGAAAACACCTCCGAAACCTCTCGCCTGTCAAGGAGAACCAGATGGTGACAATGAGGAGGCAGCGAGAGCAGGAGAAGCTCAGAACCTCCTCTATCCACAGGAAGCTCAGTTTATTCTGGATGAGTGTTGAGATTGATTTTGAATACATAATGTTGTGGGGACTCAATTATTTAGTATTTGGTCGGTTCTGCTTTTTGATGGTATTAGTTTTTTGACATTTCCTTAACCTCAGTGTGCCTCATCTGTTGTAGGTATTTTAGTCACTGATTAGTTATAATTTCCTTTCATTTCAACTATGTACTCATCAAATCAGAAGGACAAATTAAAAAATTAGGACCCATGAAATTTGAAGGATGAATTCAACACTCAACTTCATTCTGAAAGGAACATGGATATGTGCTGCTAGAGAAAAGATCAGGAGACCGTCAACGGATACATCATCTGGAAACCATCTAGTAGATGTTCAAATTTAGCTACATAAGTGAACATTTAGGTATCTGTTCTCACTAGATGAATAGTCAGAGCATCACCAAAGTTATTAGGATTCATCCTCTGGCAACCATGAATGTCTGTACATTCATTCATGACAATCCATCCTATAGATAATAATAAGAGGGAATAAAAAGAAAGAAAAATATCCAGGTCAACTAAGTCATGAAGCCAAGTCCCAGCCTAGCCCCAGGTTCGCTTGTCAAGTCAAACTAAGAGGGTAGAAGCCAACGTTCACCACAACAATGAACACAATCACCTGATCAACGAGATAGTGGTTTGAGAGTCAACAGTCTGTCTCGTTCTTGTGTTTATTTCCTGCTCAGATTTTCACATTCCATCGGCACTATCTTCATATTTTGTCAAAGAAGACAGCCTCAAACTGTCCAGACTGCTACTTGCCAGTCAGAGTTTTGCTCACTGACAGACTCACTTACTGCCTGACTGACACGGCTATAGACGTCCTACAGGGTAGTGGTTACAGTACATGGAGCTAAAAGCTAAAAGCACACCTACCCACTGATCTGAGTGGCTCACTGCGTTTTCAAGTGCAGAACAAAGTCTGACCTTTTGCATCAGGTTACATTGTGTTGGGAGGCTTCATTGTCATCACTTTGACACACACACTCAGTACTGTGTACCTCCAAGCATCGAAGGGAATCATGTTTTCCATTCCCTCGCTCTTCCTCCACTGCAGCTGTATCCATGGGAGCACAAATCAGGTCACAAAAACATATCAACACGAGGAAAACCGTATCAATTCCACAGTGAGGAGAAAATGAGTAAGTGTGATTTTATTCGTTCATAAAGCAAGTCATCGTGTTACAATCAAGTTGAAGAGTCAGGACCCGAGTCAAGGCAGGTCAAGTCTTTCTATGCATATCAAATGTGAATCATCAAAGACTATAAACAGAATTTAATACAAGCATGTAGTCAAACAGTGTATTTCCTCATATTTGATAGCAGATACATTTTTCCTGTCAGCCATAACCATCCTAAAACAATAGCTGGTGTATTATTGTATATATGGGTGTGTATGGGTTTTTTTGGAACCATGTTCATTCCATGTCCAGACAATATCGACTGTCGGAATTATTTTCAGTCCTTAACACATAGAAGACACACAAGAAGAAAACACTCTGCTCTCTAAATTATTCTACAAGTTTGTAAATCTTTCATTTGCTCTTTAAAAAACTCGACTCTGTTTGAATATTCCACCGCGTCTCCAGCGTTAAGGCCGACCAGAGAAAGCCTGAAGCTGAGCAATCTCTGATCTTTCTCCGTACACAAGTCTGAGGCTGCTTGCATGTTTATCACAGAGCTGAGAGTGTGCTTACATTTCTCAAGGGCATATTAATCCTGATTGCTATCGTGGCACTATTGAAGTGGTGCGCATCTACGTGCACTTTTGAAAGTGTTGATTAGGTCTGAGTTTACTGATGCAGAAGTGTCTATGATGACAGCCTTTCTCAGAGCTGACAAAAAAAAAAAAAACAATGTTGAGGAAAGACGCTTCGCTACGTCTCGTGTCCAGTGATTACAGAAGGAAAAAATATTAGCATCCCATAATAACTTGCTGAAGAAATGTTTGACAGGCTGCACATTAGTGACCTACTTAAAATATTTTTGTAGCCCAGTCAGATAGTTCACTCAGACTCTCCTGGCACGTCAGTTATCTTTTTTCAAGCCTTTGGACCATGTCATGTGTTTGTAGTTTTCTAGGAGTTTGGTCCAGATTGAAATATCTCAATAGTTTTTGTACAAGCACTCAAAGTCCCCAGAGGATAATCCCCATGACTTTAGTTATCCCTGACTTTCCAGCTCATGCTGTCAGCAGGATTACAGTTTCAGTGTTCATTTTATTTTTTAAGGATGAAGCTCACTAATCAACATCTGTGTAAATGTGCCTGTGTAACCAAAGAGATAGTGTCGAGAAAAATGACAACAAGGCGTTGTAAAGAGAGCGACAGTGACAAAATAAGCCTCCTTAAGACATGTAGAAAAACAGGAGAATTCAAACATTGGTACAATTATAAAGCCAAGAATATCCACTATGTGAATATGCTATGTATGTGCGACTATGTGGAAAAGTGTAATAAGAAAGGATGTCTTTTTTTTAAAATACTATTTCAATCACTGATGTTGTTCATGGTCGAGTATTTGAGCACTGCGGCCAACTATGAGTCAGACCAACAATGGCAATATTCTTTCTCCAATTCAAGTGTCAACACCAACAAATATAGAGATCAATATGAGACAGTGATGCTCAGCTTGGTTTACACTGACCACAAGAAAGGCTGACCTAGATTTGTAGAGCCGTAGTAAACCAGACTGCACCAGACTGCACATCCTTGACCCCTGATTTTTTTTCCTGTTGTTTGCCGGCTTTGATTGTTGCAATCTGCTGAAAGATCTGCTCACGTCCATAGACGGCGAGCATCATTAATGATTCACTGTCTACACACAAACACCCAGATCTGTTCAAGTCTGCGTATCCTGGCGTCGGTACAGCCTTTCAGAACACGAACAGTGATTCAGGGTCAGCTGTTCACGTCACTCCTTCAACAGCCAGTTTTCTCCCCAATGCCAAATAATCTTCAAGGCTACAGTTCAATCTTGAGGTATAAAAGGTCTGTCGCCGTGTCTTTATCTGACCTTGGATCAGGAGTCGCTCGCCAAAGGGAACTGGCTGACGAGCACTCCCCCATGTATGGCAGCTTTGTGAACCCTGTGATGAGAGATAGATGCTTGTTCCCTGTGTCCGTCCTCATTGTTGACCAAGTCCTCTATCATGTTTTGATCAGCTTGGTTTGACCTCACCATTCAGTGGTGCTTCACTTTACAGATGCTACCTACCTACTGCTTGGGTGGTTCAGTGTAAAATGCAGCTGCGGGATAAAATGCAGTCAAACTATTTTATTAATTCATTTTGGACACATTCATTTCAGTTCAGGGTCTGGTCAGGTTTGTGTCTGTCTACCCAAAGCTAAATAATCCTCAAGGCTGAAATTTAATCTATTCTAATTCCTCCATCATGTCTTGATGTGATGTTTTGATTTGATGTATTCTTGTAATGGAGACAAAGCATTTTGAATAATTAATGTAACTGAATAATTCAAATTTCTATTCTACAGTCTCAAACACAGCTAAACACAATAAAAATCGCATTGAAAATTCTCCCACTTGGATCTTCTTGTTTATACGAAAAGCAAATCGACCATGTCTACTTCATGTCAAGCACAGGTTTATTAACCATTTATCAACTCGTGGAAGTTTGCTCTCATGCCATCTTTGTCTCAGACTGGACTTTGAGGTTGATTGATTTGCAAGCGCTGACTTTTGCGCGGACGTGTGAGCGACGGCAAACATGAGCGCGGCTTTCGCAAGCAAATAACTTTTCCTTTGAAAGGCTCCTCCGAGAACATCTGCACGGGAACATCTGGGAATGGCAGGAAATTCGGCATCTCTCAGCGTGACGTGCAATGAATGTTTTTCAAGTACTTCAGAGGGATGAGCAGAGTATTGAGCCCCTGCAACCTCCAAACCCTGACAGAATTTATGGAGTCCTGCAGCAAGTGGTTCTCATTACCCCTGTCATCTTCCAAACAAATTGCTGTACTGGGCTCACAGCTGGGGTGCTGGTGTGATGTTTGTCTACTGGCACAATTACTGTTATATTGTGTTTTCACAATATGTCCACAATATTGTTCCAGTTGTTGTGAATACACTCGGTTTGATGCGATTAGAACACGAGGCGGCAGCGGGATTTTCATATCTTTACATTGCGTTCATCCTCCCTTTTATTTCACCTTTTGAGGAATAAAACCACAGAACAAGAAATGTGTGTAAACAACAGGAATCCCCCTTCAGTGCGACGGGGCATTCCAGCTCCAGTTTAAAAAACCAACCAGTTTTAATAGTGTTCATCTGGCGGCGCCGGGCTACGAACGATCTGCCAGGAATCATGGTAAATTGTGCCTGAGACTGGAGAAGTGAACAGACTGCACCTGGTCTGACACAGCTGTTTCGCACACAACTCTGCAGTTTAGATCAAGAGGCCTGATTTTGTGTCGAGGCCTTGAAAATGTCTCAAGGGCTGAAAATAGAAAAGGGAAAACGGTCTCTTTGGCCAGTTATTTTAAAAACCAATGAGTTTGAAAGTGTTTCGTTTGGCATCTACAAGCTAGTTGGAGAAAAGAAAAGAAGTCAATTTACACCTGATTATCTCTTGTAATAAGAGTAAGATTCATTTATTTATTTATTGTTTCTGAGGAGAGGAGATATGTAGAAAGGCATGTGACTCATTTCTGGTTTTATGGTTCCTAACAATTTGCCTGTTTTACAAAAAGCTTCTGCAAGTGAAGCTAGGTTCAGTTTTAAGTCACACATTTAAATATTGTATGTAAGTGGTTAAACTGATCAGCAGTGCAGGTGTAATACACCAGCAGAGTACTGAGAGTGCTGTTTATGTCTTGTTGTCCCCTTCCAGCCGAGCAGGTGCGCAGCTGAGTTTGCATCCAATGATTTAGAGAAGCATGTCCAACCCATTATCCTCTCCTCATCCATGCTTGTCCCAATTCATTCTTTCTCCCTGCCAACATTTTACATTGTCCTCTGCAGCGAACAGGGACACAAAACAGCTTAAGTTTATATGACAGCATGAACAGCACCACTCGAGATAAACTACGGTTAGACTTTATCTCAAGTGTTGACGCTCAGCAACAAAAAACTTCTTAACCCACTTCTGCAAAAGTAAGTAAAGCCAATACCTAAAAACAGAATGAGGGAAGCCTGGAGTTGAATCAGCTGATCATAGGAATCAGCTTTGAAACATGTAAATGTATTTGCAATTTATACTATGATTTTGAGTATAATGTCTCCTACAATATATTACTCTATAGACTTAAGTATTTGAAAAGTAAATGTTATATATTACCATGTGCTACTTCTGAGTACATAGTATTAGTTTGGTCAATGCTCGAGAAAATGTAAAACAGCAAGAAAAAATAAAGCATGTAATACAACAGCAGATGAATATTGAAATTATTAAAAGCAGCACTAGGTGAATATGAACTAATACAGTTGTAGAGTTCAGTTAAAGATGCTGGACATTTCTCAAACTCTATGACTAAGAAATGTTTGTACTTGTGTGGATTATTTAATTTACTTTATTTAATAATGCTACTAACTTTAATGGCTCTAACAGTATTTCTTACTATTGGATTTCTATATATAACGTTCTGTAATGATTGTATGAAAAAACAGCCGAGCTAAACATGTCATCATCTGACAGTATTTCAGTGATTTGTTAGTGATGTTTGACAATATCAACGTTGGGAATTAGTGGACTGAGGAAAGAGGAGCATGGGTCATTGTTGGGAAACCTCCAGATATCTACATCATATGCTACCGTAGAGGCTAATATGTTGCCTGATTGTCCATGTTGCCTCGCAAAATTTGATTATTTTCTCGGTAGCAGTTTATAAGGTTGGTTTGTCGTTCTCTCTAAAATTAGATGTTTAAGATTTTCACTGAATTCTCACATCATTTAATGCCTTATTAATGTTCTAACTGCAGAAAATTAACTATGATAATTCACATCTCTAACAATTTAACTTTCTCATTTAATGTTCTTCTATCAATTTTCACAGTTGAGCAGTCACTGCTAAAGATCATGATGCATGAAGGTCCAGTATGAGAATTACGGACAGAATAACAAATTGTGCTGCTACGCTAAATGCAGCTAAAGTGCAGCATAGTTGAATACCATAGACAATATACAGTGTGTATTAACATATATAGTGAATAAATAGTATAAAAACTCCTCTGTGAACAAGTTTATTGTGCAGTCAGTGCAGCTCATACACAGTGATGCCAAAGAGATGCCGCAAGGATTCAAGCAAGAGCAATAACGACAGACTCTATAACTTCATCCTCTCTTCATATACTCTGTCTGGGTAGTTTGACCAGAGCCGTCCCTCGAGTGAAGACCCCTCAAACCTCGGGTGGAATGTAAAACAGGTGCTGCACAATTGGTTCCTCCACAGCGGGGGCGAAAGAAAAACAGCCGCCCCTGCAGGAACATGACTGACAGAACATCACATTCTCCAGCCAGCTGTGTCTCCAGATGATCCCCTACTTACACAGTCAGACTTAAGGGATAACATACAGCATGCATACAATAAATTATGCATTCTTCATTATTCAGCTGCACAGTCTCTTACATTAAAGATATATTAAAGAAACCACATATAGGACTATTAAATATTCCTTGATAGCATATTTTCTGTTTATTTTATTCATTAGCTTTGACAGCACGCATATATGTTTCTCATAAGACTAAAGCCATGCGGATAAATAACAAATTAAACAATCTGAGCTCTTTCTTCGACACCTTGTGTGTTCTTCAAGTGGCGCTGTAACATCTGGCATGGATTTATACATTGAAATCCTGGCTGGGGATTCAAAGAGAGCAGTTTTTAATTGAATCCACTCCGACGACTGTGAGACTGAAATGTCTTTTGGCAAGAAGCTTCGAATACATACTCATGTTGCTTTGTCATGTGACCCCTTTCAAAGATTGAAATAGTTTTTAACCTCTTTTTATGACTTATAAAATGGCTTTTTCAATGCGCATAAGAGTGAAGAGTAACTTCTTTTTGTAGAAGCACAAACAAAGATAGTTACTTTGAATAATTTCACAAAATTCCCCAAATGAAAATTTGATTGAAACACTATTCAGCATACACCACATGTCTGCTGCTGCTTCCCGTCCACCGCTCCAGCCCTGACCGTAGCACATACCGACACAACACTAAACCTACTGCTGTGCAACAATACACACATTCACAGCCCACAGACAGCAAATTGCTTCTCTCATTCCCCACCACGCCCTGCCTTCGTTCTCAGCCACCTGCAAAACAAACTGTGCTGGAAATTTCACTACAAATTACCCTGTGTCTGCCAAATCCCCCCGGGAGCAGAGGAAATCAAAACCCTGAATCTCCCTGCCCCCACTGAAACAAGCCTCAGCCTCACTCACACAGAAATCAAGTGGATTGTATTTTTATTTGTGTTATATGTTTTTTTTAATTTAAGAAACATGCATAATATACTTTGGCATTTTTATTGGAAGTGTTTTCAAAGTTTTAATTGTTGTCATGTTAAGGCTTTTATTTGGCGTTGAAAGTGGAGACAAGCTTAAAAAAAACTTCTGTTAACCTTCCACCAAAAAGCCGATTTGAATGCAAGTGTCTATAAGTGAAGAATAGAAACCATATGAAAATTCCCAGTTTGCTTTTGTCAACACCAATTTCACGAACAGCCCATACTACTGTGGGCTTCAGGTCAACATGACATCGTGAAACTAAGCCTCCGTTCCCACTAAGAAAGAGTGAAAACTGAGACCTGTTTCGCTTCAGGGGAAAATCAAAGGAAGGCACATACCTTAGCAGTGAATAATGATAAACAGCATAAACCCAACAGCACTGACATTGTAAAGGCCAGAGTGCCTCCTGGTGATGCCTGTGCTGAACTGCAGACAGAGAGAGAGAGAGAGAGAGGGAGAGAGAGAGAGAGAGAAAGAGAGAGAGAGAGAGAGAGTGAGTCAGTGGCCGATGTGCCAGAGAGATGAGTGTTGAAAGCTCCTTGGAAAAAGGATTAGGGCTGTTTATGTTGGCCAAGTGGACCGCTGCCAGCTGCTCAAGTGTGCAAACTTCTTAAAGCTGCAGAGCTTGGGCTTGCTCGTGAATCTTTTTCACTCTATTTGCCCTCCACCCAAGACTGTATGCACGGTTGTGCTTTGTTCGAGGGGAAAGCCCCCTCCAATGCAGCCCCTACCTCCATAAAAGCACACTGTATCCTCCAGAAATGTGCTGGATTCAAAACTGGCCTTTCTGTGACACCACCTCCAAATATATATACACACATTGAGCTTCAATATAGTTTAAATAGATTGATTTATTTTCACCATAAATATGCAAACAAAAGTGCACTTTAATTATTGAGGGAAAAAAACCTGATCACATTTAAGTCATTTGACAGCGATACTAATCAGACACGCTACTTGATAAGGATTTCATCAAATAAAGAAAGGCAGTGAGCAGAAGTGTCCAGGTTGGAGGTAAAAAGAAAAAAAAGGGTGGGGGGGATGTATCAACAGTAGGATAAGACTCAGGCTGGGAGCTGGCAGGACGCCACAGCTCTGCGGCCTGGAGCTACATCAGAAGAGGGTTCGTGAGCTGTAGTTATGAGATGAGGGTCTCAGGTCATGGAATAATAAAAAGCATAGAGCCTCTCTGCAGCTATAGAGCTAAACTACAACTTTTGTTCTTGAGTCTCAGCGTGTTGTTTCCCCTCAGTTGTAGGCTGTAGGACTACTGCTCAATGTAGGGGACTTATACATTGCATATTTAATGGATATTCTAAATTTTTACATATTCACAAACTTCCTGATCCTCTCAGCTGTCTGTGTCCTTTTAAGTTGCTATGGCAGTTGAAATGTCTCATATGATATGTCTGAGTGTTTTTTGGCTTTATATGTGAGGGACAAACAGTTGGACTGCAGTGTTTAGGTATATTATCTTTTAACTAGAATATCCAGGTTACAGCTTTGACTTCTGTAGTGAGGGGAAAACTGGAAACAATACTGTTGGTTGTCTTACTGTGGAATCACATTTCACCTCTACTTTGTGTTTGGTTTGTTTTTCTTTATTTGTTGATTTGTCAATACAAACACTGATCGTGCTATCCAAGGGTGCACAAATGACATTTTTAATTCAGTCAGTACATATTGAAACTTAGGTTCAGCCTTTCATTTGAGAGGATACAGAGGCCTTACAGGTTTGCCATCTAACTATGAAGACTTGGAAAACTGGCATCAGTGTAGAACCTTTGTGTGTGTAGAACCCTTGTGTCTCTTTCAAAAATGTTTTTTAAAAATCCCTGTAAAATTGCAGCTGTTACTCACATACTAAATTTCTGGATTTTAATGTACATACAAAACAAATTATGTGCAGATTAGCAAACTAACTCTTAAAAAAACTACCTCACATCCTTGGGTTTGGTGAGAGATTGTATATTAGTAGTTAGATTGTCAAATTCAATCCTGGATTCAAAAATGCAGAAACACTAATGTTTGTGCATGCTGTCATCTTTTGGTAACTGTGGGTACTGCAATTTATCACAAATTATAAACGTATTAAAAGGCACTGCCAAAATACATACTATAGCTCCATAATAGGTACATGCGTTTATATTTGGTTCTAAATTTGCTGTCAGACGTGAGTAGTTTCACCCCAGTACATTATATGTCTGTGTGTATAATCAAGATTAAGACACAACATGTCAGAGAATACTTCAGAGACACTTCCACACTGTAAAGTTTGTATTCAAATTGTAACATGCTGAATAAAAACATTCCTGCAAATCCATCATGTCAGTGTTTTCCGTCCAAAATGGTTTACAAAATAACATTTCCAGTTTCATGAAATTAAAATACTTCAGACTTTAAAAAGTGCATTGGCCAAATCACACAAATTCACCACCTGTTCACGGTGGACTCTAATACCCATTAAACAACATAAGATCACGTGTGTAACACTATATAAACCTGACACTGAAGGTTTAAAGGTGCACTATGTAAGAACTGACCACCTGTTGAATTCATACTCCAAAGCCTCCCAGCGAACACGACCCGACTAGGACCAGACACAGCCTCCAAGACCAACAGCGGCCAGTTTGATGACATGGCAGTACAGAGGTGATTTACAGCTGATTCAACCAGGACTCTGACTCCAGGGACAAGAAAGACACAGTGGGGTTCTTTGAGGACAGGAGAGCCAAGCCCAGCAAGAAAACCACCTTGGTGTTGTTGGACGCTACATTGACTCTATCTCCTTCTGAGGTACAAAGTTGTTTTACGAGACAGGACAGACCGAAGCTAGCTGGTTAGCGTTCTGACTTCAGTAGATATCTCAGCTATACAATACAAAGACATCTTTGATATGATGTCAAACATGTTACTTTACATACTGTTAATAATTTTAGTTCATTTTTGAACATTTTAAAATACAAATCTTACAAATTACCCCTTTAAGGCACTTTCTTGTATCTCACATCTCATTCAGGGAACTAAAGTAAAAAGTGAATTGTCATTTTCAAAATGCAACACATTGTATTTTAAAGGACTGCAAGGCATCAAATGAACACATAGAATCTAACAAGAAGTTAGAATTAGAGGCTATATTGCACCAAATTCTTACTGTAAACACAATTTACACTTTTGGCACTTTGTCTTCAAACCCAAAGAGAAAGCATGAGGTGCGTGGCAATAACTTAGCAATGAACACACAGACACACACACAAAAGAAGTTGCATCAAACAAGGCACACATATGATACTCAAACCCATGTCAAATACAGCTTAACCTCACAGTTTTGGCAACAGGGGAACACAATGTATTTCCCATTTTGTCATTTTTAGGCAGGAGCTCAAAAATGATTTTACTGTGCTGGGACAGATATCAAGATTGTGTGTGATAATTAACACCGATGTGGTGGCACTTGATGTGTTGATACCGACAAAAGGCACTGGTGGAAAGGCAGGTTATGGTAAAGCCTACAAAGAATTATCTACAGAGGGGATTTTTTGCATAACCATTTACCTGAGGAACTACTCACAAGTTCTAGAAAGCAATGGATAAACAGTATCAAGAGTAATATTTGGGCAAACTGTGCTCTATGAAAGCTGTTTGTCAAATGTTAGTGTCCTAAATTGTAACAGAAATGAGTGTGCAGCTATTTCACTTCAAGACAATCACCAAAGTATTTGCCTGAAGTATCACAGTTCTAGTATTAAGTAAAAGGTCAAATTCACTGATGGAAACTAGACACATTACGGTATTGCACTGAGAAGTTAAGAAATTTAGCTTCATCTAGCTTAGCTTCTGACACTATGTAACCCCACTGTCTTAAATATTGATTCTGGTTTTCTTAGACTCAGCTCAGCACTATCCTGGTTCTTGAAAATAACCCAGTCCTCTTGTACTAAAGCCTGTCCCTGAGGCGTTTGAAGAAGCGATGGATGACTGTATAGCACCACTACCATCTGTCGGTGAAACCACACCATTATCTTTTGTTTTGAAATATATTACATAAAATAACGGCAGGACGATGCCAATCAGCAGCATGGCAACGACAGCGTTCCACCACTGGATGCCCCAGTCTGCACCGTGGCTGGGCAGGCGCTGTCCTCTCCAGCCAAACCTCTGCTGCTTCTCTGACATATCCAAAAAATCCTCATCTTGATCGTTCGTGTTCTGAATCAGTTTCTCAATATCGTGGTCCACCTCCATGAGAAAGTCTGTGACCTCCTGTAGATGTGGTTGGGCTCTGGCTCTGTTCTGAGACTTTGCTGGCGTGGTAGATGAATGTGGCATTTCTTCTTGAGGGTCGCTTAGGTCTGTGTAAGTCTCGGTTAAAAAGCTGTGTTTCTGAACAGGTATTTTGATAGATTTCAGTGCAAATAAATCTTGTTCCTGCATAAGGTTGTTCACCCGCTTTAAATCTGCCACCTGTTGACAGAAACAAGAATGAACATGTCAACACTTTATATGCCACTGAAGAAATCAACACGACAAATTCTTTAAAATTTTTGAGTGGCTATCAAAAATCTTTACCTTGCAGCCATATTGCAGTGCAAGCTTGTTGAGATTGTCACCATCTAACACCTCCCGCTCCAGCAGCTGGACGTTCCTCAGTCTATCCTGTTCCTGGTCTTGGTAAACCCGTGGCCTCATCTCCATGACATTGAGCTCTTCATCATCTGAGGATGCAGTGGACTCATTCGGCCTCCTCTTGAACATGTAGACCTGACCGTCTGCGCTAGCGTGGACATCCACCGGGGCCTGGAAAGCCCGTGAATTGTGCTCCCCTCGCCGCATAATGAAACACCAGCCTGCGAAAAATCAAAAGAGAGCTTTTTAACCTTCCTGACACAGATATGTACATGAAACCTTGTCAATATTGAATACTTAAAAGCTGTTTTATCTGTCCTGTAGCACAGGAGATGATGTTGGACTCCCAAGGACCCAGACTACACCGCTGAACATCCAGGGATTGGACACTGAGACAGTGAGAGCGTACACACACCTGGCTGTTCACCTCAACAATAAAGTAGACTGGTAGAACAATAGAAATGTCCCGTATAACACACTATATTAATCCTGTGCAATTCCTGCTTGTATCCTGTCAAGTCCAATTTCTATGCAATTATATGTATATACAGAATGTTTTGATGCTTTTTACCTCTTAATGAAATGCTAAAAACCATGTGTGTATTACACTTATGGGTCCAAAATCACCCATCATGGTCATTTCTATATAAGTGATACAGTCTTTAATTTAACACTAACTGTAACCAACTAACTACAACTAAGTGTGTCTTTATAGGTGTTTTACTAAGAAGACAAGTTAGTTGCAATAGTTTACTGGTTCATAAACCTGCTTCTGCGACTCCAGACTGAATATTCAATTTTAGCTAACTGGAACCGAATTGTTTTACGTCACTAATTTACCATCTGTCAGGTAATATTGACGCCATCATTTGGACAGATCAGTAAACTTGCGTAACGTTATTTACAAACTGTCGGTGGTTCCAACTCACACGGAGCACCTGAGGGCAGCATTAACGTTAGCTCACAGGCTAACGTCAGCTAATGCTAGCAGGGTAGCTTTAGCTTTAGCTTCTGACGATCAGCATGTTCTGACAACTATCAAATCAAGTCAGCGCAGTGTTTTACTTCAGCTACAGTGAGCTAGCTCGAGTGACCGAGACCACAGGAATGAACATTACTTACAAGAAATGCTGTTTCACAGAGTTTTCATACTCAGACTGCGCCGTTCCCTTGTGGTTACCTGATCCAAATGCTTTAGCTACTGTAATACAAGTAGTCTTCTTTTTCTTCTTCTTCTACTTCGTCTTCGTCTTCTTCTTCTTCCTCTGATATGTTAGGTGGTTTGCAAACAGCTTTTAGACGCATTACCGCCACCCTCTGATTGGAGTGTGGATCAACATGGGTCCACTGACAATACTAATAATTCTTTTCTGTCTTTTCCAAAATATAATTATTTCCCGAGTTCAGTTGTACCAATTCTTTCAGGTTGGATGTGACCTTTTTTCAGTCTGTTTTTGAGTCTTTCCTGATGGTACTGAGGATAATAAATAATTGTTTGTTGTGCTGTTTCCTCTATGTTACAGTATTCACACATGAAGTTTCATGTTATCCTAACTGTAATGTTGGCACCAGCGTGCCAGCTATTTGCGCATGTGAGTCTGTTACACTTTATATACTAATTCATATTTAGTAGCTCCTCTATGTCTGACATCTGTTGGCAGAAAGCCATCATTACAGCTCATCTAAGCCACTGAAGCACGTGAACTTTCCTCTTCTCTTCTGTCAGTTTCTCAGCAGTAGACAGATGGAGGAGAGCAGCAGCACACAGTCTGGCCTGAGAGGATGCTACAAAGTGAATATTAGTTCTTGGGTTCCCGGACAAAGAACCAAAGAGATCTGAGAGAAGTCAAGGTTGTGGTGGTGCCTCCTTTGACCACTCGATGGGGCTATTGATCTGTCATAGCTCCTGTCATTTGTTTACGGCTGCTCATCTGTTCATCACACGATAGAAATGCAGAGGATTTTATGACACGGAGCAAATTAGTTTTCCTCCATTCAGTTATTTATTGCTATTGTCAATGTGTGCAATATTTAGTTTGGTAGTCTATCCAAAATATACAGCGATGGTTAACATATACAGTATAATCAAAAATGTGCAATATGCAGGTAAAGCTCAAAAGATAGTTTGCAAGCTGTCCCACAAGGTAAAAACCTTTCTGTCTGATAGTACTTGCCATGCGATACATCATATTTCCAATCAATACAAATCATTTATCAGCTCAGTTACAGCAGGAAGCAACAGGAAGAGCTGAAACTATGGTCTGCATAGTAAGGTTCTGCTCTGCTCTGGCCATGTTTTTGACTTATTAATCTGGCCTCTGCACAGAACTGTTTTCATTACGAGAAAAACGTTAAACAATTCAATTTCCCCCACAATAGTCTAAAGTTTGTCTTGAGTGAAAGATTTTTCTCCAGGAGCAAAGGTCCAGGTCATAAAAATGTCAATTTTTACACAGTTTTCATGGTTATGAGACATTTCAACTCAGAGATGACTGACTTAGGACCACAGCAACTCCTTTAACAATGTGCCACTCAAGGAGTTTACTTGATCGATTTGTTTCAAACTATGCCCAACAGTCCAACCATTCAGCACTGATGCATACAGCATCCGTAAACCATTCTAAAAGTTTGGAGATTAAGTCCCGCCTACAAAGAATTTGATTGGTCAAGACTGAACACCGCGCAGTCATTTGAATGGACGGAGCCTTCAGTTAGCTGCTATGACCCATGAAACGTACAAATGTACCTAAAAGAAATATGAGATCGACCTGAAATTTACCAGCATGTTGTCTCAAAGGATTTTGACCCACACCTCTGTTTCACCTTCAAGTCCAGTTTAAAGTACCAGCAAGTTTGAAGGCGAAGGCATGACCCGCCCTATTCTGTCTCTGATTGGTTTACCCCGATATTGTAGCCAATCATCACCCCTCATGCCTAAACCTAACGAACAAATACGAGGATTTGCAGCCAATCAGAATCATAATAGGGCGGGTCGTGATTTCGCCTTCCTGCGAAAAAAGTTAGCGTCTTGCACGCGACAGTTTTCGTTAATGTTCGGAGGATGATTGTGGTAAGAAATTCCCGATGTTCCACAGTCAAAAAATGTTTCCTTTAAGCTTTAACTTTAAAGTTGGTTCCCTAACTATCTAGCAGAAATATATTCATGACTTTAGCTAGCTAAAAGCAAATATGGACAAATGTTAGCAAGGTAACCTAGCTTAAAAACTGTCAAGCTTAAGCTAGCTCAAACATTTTAACTGAATTGTAGCTAAAAATAGTTAGCCTCCAATAAGTTACTGTTGGCTGTGTTATGTTACAGTTGATGTACTGTTACAGGTAATCTGTTATGTGGACAGTGTCAAGCAGAAATGAAGTGAAATATGAATTTGTAGCACAGAGGCATTCGAATAAAATAAGAAAAACTGCTTACTGTAAAACTTTATATAAATTTGTTTTTTTTAATGCTTGTATGTGGGTTGTAAGGGATATTTTCTGATGACTGTAACATGAAACAAGAATACTCTGATATAGAGTCAGAGTGTCACCTATACAATGTGTAACGCTTACCAAATATAATGCTCACAATAAACTAAAAGGCTAATGTTTAGCAGGTCTAATGTTCACCATTTTCACCATCTTAATTTAGTGTGTTATCATAGTAATATTTGTTATCACTAAACCACCTAAGTACAGCTGGGGCTGATGGGAATGTCATTTGTTCTGCAGGCAGTTATTCAATCATAAAGCAGATATAAATTACATTTTACAAATTACATTTTGTTTTTCTGTGCTACATGAGAAGTCAGAGAATCACCGTACAGGTAGTAAAGCTAAAATTTGAACTTCTACTGCTGAATAGCACAGGAGGTATTAAAAGCATAAAATAAAAAATTAAATCAAATCAAATGTTTCTCACTTCCACAGTTTTGCCAGTCAAAGTCCACATGCTCTCTGATGAGAAATGCCATGAGGAGATTCCAGCTGGTACATTTTCTTTGTGCCCTTCTTGCCAGATTTCTGGCTTATCTATGACTTTGATGTGCATTTGGAGCCATCGGGATTGAGTCTCAGAATGAACCTCTAAGCACAAGAAAAAATGTATTATGTCTCAAACCAATGTTTCCCCAACTGTCAGTCACTGGTTGTCATCACATGGTGAAGTATGCACTTTAATGTTAAGCATGTTGAGTTAATATGTATGAAATATACTACATGAATAAAATTACCCTGCCTAAACACATCATGGACTATACCTACACATCTGACTATAACGGTACATTTTATTTTGGGTTATCTAACACTGCAAATCCTCATTTGGTCAAAAAGTGTTTACATTTTCTACCAGGTGCTGCAACCTTCACCTCTGTAAGCTTCAATGTAATAATGTAACTGTAAAAAGAAATGACTTGGCCAAATGTCACTGATTTCAACACATCTTAAACCGGCTTCTGTCCTTCACAATAAGATGACAAGTTTCAACAACTCCAACTACAGTCGAGGCTTAAGCAACACAGCAAAATACAGACACACTTTTGTGGGATAGAGCATCACACTTGACTGTTCTTACTGCTTTCTCTCAAGTAAATCTTCATTTATGTGTAGTAAATTTAACATGTAGATGTGTATAATTTCAACGAACGTTAGAGAGCTAGCCAATGACTTTCTATGTAATTTTGTTCACGTTAACATTTTTTTGAACTGATCCATTTCCCGGTCATCCATCATATATACATCACGTAGATCAGTTGTTCCTAGTTGGTCTTAGCCATTAAATCACACCCCACAAATTCGTTCGCCTATCTAACACTCATTCAGTCTTTTTTGAACTGTAATTCAATATTTTATTGCCTTGCCACATGCAAGAAGTGCCCTTGTTTGTCTTCAGTAAAGTAAAACCAAGTTTAATGTTCCAACTCACATTTATTTTTAGTCATGTCGTTAAGCTAGCAAGCTTTCTTTCCGCCTCTGCTACTGTCTGTCACCAATATACAATGTGTAGGCGGAAGCAGCAGAAGAGCCTTTGACATCCTTGCTAGTTAAGCACTTGGTATTGTAAAGCTTTTGCGGCATGCCTTTTTTTTTCCCTCATTTTCTGACAAACATGAACTAATAGTAATTACATTATTCAAGGTATGTGCTGATGGTTGAACTTTGATTTTGGAACGACACTTTCAAATATGAAAACTCCACAAAGGCCATAAAATTGTGCATCCAAAGATTTGTGAAATTATGTATTTGTTTTGTGAGCAGTTGCCAACAGACCATGAATTTGTGATAATTACCTGTGATCAATACAGATGCAGTGTGAGTGGGAGGGTGATGCAGAGCTGACCAAGACCAAACAGGAAGAGATTGTGGAGCAGGTGAGAATTCTGAACAGTAATACGATCTAATATGGCAATATCTGATTTGATTAGTTCTTGCAATGTGTGCCTTTATTGTGTGCCATATAACGTAAATAAGTAAAATTTAAAAAGTCGTCAAAATAGACATCAGAATATGACCCTCTTGTTATCAAAACAGGCATCAGAGGTTCAGATGGAGAAAGAGAAAGTGCACGCAGAAGTGATGAGGTAAGTTGTATTGTTATCACACTGGCCATGACATTGGTATAGTGGTGGGTGTTATTGTGGAACATTTCACATATTGCTGATTGAATTGTTCCAAAGCCAGTTCACAATCATTTCAGAAAGCACTTTTTTAATGGTACCATTTCAAGTGCTTGTAGTTGTTGGTGCTAAAGAGACAGGGACATAGAAAAAGACTCCTACACAAATTGAGGTGAGAGGGTGGACATTGAGAGAGTTCTGTTATAATTGTAATTGAATTACATTGTGTTAAATCAGATTGTGTCAGATCACATTGCAGTGCAATAGGGTGAATTGTGTCTTGTCACATTAGTACTTACTTCATATGTATCTTTAATGTATTGGATCATTGGCAATGCATGGAGATGTGTATTGCATCAGCCTCTGTGATCAAGATGCACATCCCAACAATATGGCTTGGTAATGCAAGAGATGTCCATTTGGTGTTGCAGTGGTGCAGTCAACAGGTGAAAATGGAGGCATAACTATAAACTGTTTCCTATGTTTGAGCCTATGCAAGTTGAGTGGATGGATGTTCCTCAGAGAGTTGTCAAAAACCTTGCCCAAGCTCTTGGCTGGCTTCTCTGTGATGGTTGGAATGGCTGTTGCTTTGATTTTAAAAAATTCAAATGGTGCTCTGAGCTGTTGTAGTGTTTACGTGTTCTCTGATCGGTTAAGCTGTTGAATTCAGTGGGTAAAGAAGCAGCATGAATGAGAGCCCGTGGAGACTTTAAACTTTTGTCTTACTTGTATCACATAAATGTGATTCATCTTTGTGTTTGTATTTCTGTGCTAGTTGTTAACTAGTTAGCTGTTACTGATAGCTGTAATTGTTGTAACTAAACTGTTCTGACCAGAAGTCCTCAACTTATTCTTCTTCTGCCTTCTTTGATAATAACCTCACAACTTCAGTTACATTCACATGCCCATTCAAATAGGTCTGGTGTTGAGCTCAATGACGACTTTTTCCAGAAACAATTGACCAGTCAGAGTTTCCTTGTCGGGATTTAGAATTGGGGAAAAAATATTTTTGTAAGTAGCTTGGTGCCGACATTCAAAATACCGACAAACATGGACAGATTTGAAACAGCTTTACAAGTTATTGTAAATGGACTTCCAGGCATAAAAGCTCTTAAATCAATATATTTCATAGATTGTCATGAAAAAGGTCAGGATGGTTGCTCCTAGTAACAACTACAGAGACAGAGTTTCTGTGTTGACTACTTATGATTAGAAGAAACTAAAATAACTGCTCTCAAGCAAGCATGAACACAATCTGAGGTTAAATCAATGATATCAAACAAAGTGACAAGCAAACCTGATTATCAGGCATTTGATGTGGTGGCAAGTACAATTGAAGTGGATGAGGGATAAAATATCCTTCACAATTTTGCCATCTGCGTTATTTATTTATTACCGGCACAGCTGGAATGTACAATGGGATTGTAGCTTTTTTTTCTCACAGGAACAAATGTTGCACAAACAGAAGTATGGTTAACATGTTCAGTGTGTTGTTAAATGGAACATTAATGGAGTTATTAGCATAGTGTGCAACTAAATGGAAAAATAATAGTGGTCCACAGAAACATTATAAACATAAAGTATAAAGTAAAGTATAAAGTAAAGAAATAAAGTATGTGTACATTATTTTAAGTCACATATGAACCAGGGCTAAGCTACAAGCAAGACTGGTTAAACATGAAGTTAATAGCAGTCATGCATATTCTAGCATTTCTTTCCACTTATGCATAACCATTCAGCCAGAAACCACAAATGACCTCCAGTTGACTCCTTCAACTAGACAGCATAGTCAACTCACTAGCAAATCAGATTTTTTTGTTTAAGGATATAAACTGCTCTTAATTAAAAGAATCATTCGGTAGTCATTAATCTCATGTGTGTTGACTGTTGCCCCTTTTAAACATGATAGCTCAGAAATTACTTGTGTTATTGTATGTTCATCTGCCAGCACTACCACAGCATTAAGTTAAACTGAACCTTGCTGTTTGCTTCATTGTCTCATGGAGTCAACCTTTGCACTTGAAAAAGCTTAACGGTAGTAAAGTTAATGTTGCCTTAGAGGGAATCATCATATCATTTACATTGCATTCAGATTCAGAGTGTAACGCTGAACGATGATCAACAGAGTGGCATAATGTGCCATATTCAAGGGCCACTGAGCAGCTTGTCCAACTGACAGAGAGAGAGAGCGAGAAGGGGAGGGCGGAAGGGAGGGAGGCAAGGATCGAGATGTGGGGGTAAAACCGTGTACACTGCATGCATATGTTGCCTGAAGAACAACAAAAAGGGCTTTGCTTTAAATGATTCAGAGCAAAGATTAAATATTTATTGAGGTGAAAGATTCATGTATGCCACATCCATGAACTCATTGCTGTGAGGCCACATTATATCATGTTCCAGTATCTTGTGTTAAATGTAAAAAATTGTGAGAGATTGTTTCTTTACAAGCCAAATGACTGAACTGCTGCTCCTAGAAAAAGCACATGTTGATGTTGCATTACGTACGCTCAAAAGCTGGCTTCAGATATACAGCGTGCCTTCACTAGAACTTCATTTCATTCCATGTTATATAACTGCAGTTTTGATGAATCAGAGGAAACGGTTCAGCTACAGATATCAACAAAATGCTTTATTCAGGCAGATATATGAATATCTCTCTCCTGTCTTTCACAAACTTTGGGCTCAAGCCAGATTGAAGAAAATGAGACTTTTCCAGGTAATCTGGCGAATTTAAAATCTACATGCAGAAAAAGGGCAAACCTTTCACGTCAGCATTAGCATATCCCAATAATTCTTTTCATTGTTATTGAAGTGTTGACACAGGCCTGATTACACCCTATTGCCGTACACTGTGAGAAACAATTGATTATTTGTCTTGCAAAAAATAGAGCATAAGATTTTTGTTTTCATCTGCTGGGTGGACGTTGAAATGAACCACAGGTGACTGGAGGTTTGTCTTGGAAATCCGCGGGGGTCCTGCAGCAGCAGTTGGTGTGGGGAAACCAAATTAAATCCGTATGGCTCAGGGTCATGGCAACAGTTCAGATGTTTATTGATTAAATGTCAACTGCCCAGGTGAATGTGATTCACAACTCAGAGGGGCCTAATTCAGCAATCCATCATCAGTAGAGGAACATTCAAACCAACACATCATCACTGCGTGTTCAGATCTCACGTTTAACTCGTAATATGACTCTACATCTTTATAAAAATGGTTGACGGGTTTTTAGCATGACGTACTAGGTTGGGTTGATGTTAGCTGTTCTTCAAGTTCAGTCAGGACTTGAAATTGAGCCAAATGAATTAACAACTGAGTTTTGATTAAAGATTATGACTAATGTACTTTTCATACATTTCATTATGATATAATGCCTCATTTCTTGGAACTAACTAAGAGATTGATGTTAGATTTTAGATTGATCAATAGGCATTTTTTACTTTGTCCATTTGATTTTAAGAGGTCTTCCTAAGCCCAATGGTCCTTAACTAAAACTGCAATGACTAGTTGATTGTACAGTTGTACTTGGACTAAATTGTACTGAAAAAATAATTAGCATTAATCATCAACATTAAATTATATCATTTTAAACTTAATATTCTGAGTTATTGATTGCTTGGACAAAAAAGCAATTTACATTTTGGGATGTGGAAAATTGAAATAGATATTTTTCAACATTTTCTGATGTTTTATAGACATTGAAAAAACATTAGCATGTTAATTTATGCTGAAAATAGTTGTTAGTTGCCTTAAAAGCAAGCAGTTTAAATATGTATATTTGTATATATATGTCATGATAGCATGTTGATAATGGTGTATTTCAGGCTGCTGTGGGTACAATTTCAGGCAACGAAGACCTTCAGCCAGGGGACTGGGGGAGCAATTTGCTGATAGGTGCAGTGCAACTGTAGTGGTGTATATTAATTTGGATCCCAAACCCTAAGGGTGACCCCTCACATGAGACAGAGCTCTGGCAGTCCTGGTCTTCATGCAGGCCATGAGCGTACAGTGACACATAACCTTGCCCTGTCACCACCCTCACCAATGTGTCAGCTAACATTACTGTGATTGACGTTGAGCCAGCACTCCAGCCCTATGAGAGCTGAGGCTCTGTATAACCTCGCCCTAGCTGTGTACCAGGGCTAGGACATTTGGAGTATTGTACTGCATGATGATGCCATCTGTGTTTGTAGCCTGCACCTCTGTTAAACAAGGGCACAAGCCTTTGTAACCTTGTTTAGATTGAAGCTTTTTTATAGTTTTATTTCAGCTGAATCAGAATATTTTTTGTGAAGAATCACTCTATTACAGACAAAATCCAGCTGTTTAGTTGTCTGTCATTGTTGAAGAGTTGAAAACATATTTTTAGTGACTTGCTAAACCAGGCAAGTTTTACCAGCTTGGGAATGCTACTGATAAACTTCTCATTTAGCTCTGTTGGCCTTATATTTATTACCCCTGGCCTGCAAGTAATAAAGGCTTTTAAGTTACCTGTAGTTATAGTGCCACCAGACTCTTAATAATTCCATTTCTGGCCCCTTACCTGCTTTATATACCACAGCTATATGCAAGCATACCCACTGATGCTCTTATGAAGTGAATGAAAGAGCGTAAATTATTTTGGGGTATGTGATTTGACCACTACATGGCTTGATAATATACAACATTAGAGTTGTGGTGGTGCTATGATAATCCTCAGGTGAGAGTTAAAGCACAAGTCTAGCTTGAGTAGCAGCTGTAGCTTAGCTGTCCATCAAACCAATTTTCATATCCAACAGATGAGTGAAACTGTTTGATACAGTCTCACAATAGAATGTGAGGAAAATATTGAGCAACATAATAAATAAGCTCGATGAAATGCTTTTACAAAAATCGTACAGTCCAAATCAAGAAGTATCTTCGGTAAGTGCAAGAGTAATGTGGTCATTTCAAACTGGGTGGACTGCCAATCATGCCATTTTCATACACCTGCATGTATATACCCCGAAGGAAACATTGAGCTGAAAGCCTTCATGTAATGGGTTATGGAGGAAAAACACTCCCCATCTGAAAGGGGGCTATCTTGTAATGCTTGGTATCCTCAGTGCGAGTTCAAACTGCAGTCACCAGCGTCACTACCTTTGCAATGTGGCTGAATAGAATGTGAGCTTCCTTGTGACCGTGGCATTTTAATAATGTATGCCAGCTGTGTTCAGGCACTGCACTGTGGTTTTATGCTTTCGCTGAACCACTACATAACCTCAGTTTTCCTGCCATTAAATCATCACTGACGATGGGGAGAATGAGATGCATTGAAATATTGATTATTGAATAGAGGAGTGTACTCTTTATGCAGTAGTGTTACAACTGTATAGAGTGTATAGAACCTGTGATAATGCCATCATGGATCTGATGGATCGTATGGTGAGTATGCAATAGCAATGATACAAAAAATGGAAGTTGCAAACATAATTGCCTTTTGTCTGGTTTAGATCTGGTAGGGGCAAAACAAGGAGCAGATTTCAGCTCCTTGTTCTGACTATCTTTTTCTGACACAATAGCAAGAAATTGCCTCCTGTCTTTGTGTCCCTATGCCTACTAAGTGTGTATGCGTGACCTGCTCCTCTCCTGATGGCTAGCTTTGTTCACCATCACATACCCGCTTCGAAATGTCCAACTGCCTTAAATCTTTACACTGCATTTGCAGCCTGCAGCTATATCATAAAGTATACTAATGGAATAACAATATGGTGTTACAAATTAAACAAGCTTACCCTGATAGGAAAGTTACCAGCGTGAGCAGTCAGTGTAATGTTACATGTCAGTTTCCATTTTGATTAAATCTGCTGCGCGTATAAGATCTCATGAGGTGGTACATTGCTCCCTCTGGCATGATAATCTGACTTATATCATGTAGTGGGTGATGCACAATTATTTTTAAATCTTGTATGTGCATGTTTGAGATTAGAGAGAAGAACATCTGTGAAGTTTCTCCTTGTGTGTGTGATGCAACCTGATTTCAAATGGGTTAGGATTTAAAAATCGTGGGAAGGTGCCTGTGGCGATGACCTGTGGGCCAGCTTTGTAACCTCCTGGCCAGCACTGTAGTGCTATGACCTGTTTACGTTCAACAATAAGTTTGTCGTTTTTGCAAATACAAATTATTCCCACAACACACAGTCAGATTTTTCTTGTGGGTGGATGAAGTCTATCCTTATTAGAATATTGTTGTGTTTGTTGTGGGCCAGGAGATAATCCTCTAACCCAGTTCATTCCTCTTTTCTTATTGCACTCTAGAAAACTGAACTCCATGAGGAACTTAAAGCACATTTATCTCATTTGAGAGGATCTAGTGACATGAAGAAAGGAGGAAGTATAGAAGATGAAAGAATGTGTAAATTGTCAAATTGGATTTCACATCAGCAAATCCTGCATAAACCAAGCAGTCAATGACCTCTGAATGAACCACAGTGAAGGACAGAAAAAGCAATATGGGGGAGGGGTGCTATAGAGCTAAACACATGATTGTAATCGCTGTAATCCATGCAAACACAAGTCACTGACCCGGAAAAAGCTTGAGATATAGCTTGAGATAAAGTAGAATTCTGGTCATCTGTAGAGATAACAGTGGACTGAAAATTTATTTGCGAGAACAGGACAAAATGATCACTTGTGATTTTACTACATAGTGTCATACATATTTGCCAGCTGTATCAGGAAGAACACATAGTGGCACTTATCTTTCATTTCAAAAGGTATTTTACACAATTGAAATAAAGAGCAGCACTGTATTAACCTTCTGTAGAGAATGCCACGACCCACTGATGAAGTACATCTTCTCTCCATTTGGTGGCCATCCACAGGGAAAGAGAACAATTAGGCCAAAAAAGGAAATGGTCAACATCAGGAAACAATGCCTCTGTTTCCAACTGTGCTATCCCTTTGCCACTTTTTCAAGAAGACAATAAAAGAAGACAGGCAAAACTGAGAGTCAAATCGAAGGTTAATTGGAGCCAGGAAAATGTCAACCAATTTTACCGATCACCCACAAGGGATATGTAGCCCTTGGTGGAAAAGATGCTGGAATATCTGCGTGGTGTATTAGCTTCCTATCCATAATGGCCTCCTGAAGAGAGTGATGATGACATCTTTTCAGCACTCTCTTCCCCCCCAAAGCATTTGTGTGCGCACGAAAGACAAAGCCAGAGAGTGTGTATTCAAACATGTGTATATGTATGGATGTGTTATATGCTTCATGTCAAAGTCAGTGTTGTTATTGAAGATACGAGTTCCCTGCGAACCGACAGGTGTTGGCACCAGATCTCTGACACCTCTGTGGTCATGACATATCCATCCCCTCCAGTATGTTTAACCGTAACACATGGTGGTTTAGCAACAGCAACTTCTCTGCTGAAGGATATAAACTGTGTTTTGGGCCTGATATGCCATGTATTATAAATCTGACAAATATAGTAGTGAAAATAATGTGCATTTTATTGTGCTTCTGAAAACTTTAAAGTTGTTTTGAAAGGCTTTCGTCATGGTAGCTTTTGAAAAATCACAGGTGTGAATTTAGCTGCTTGTGTGTGTATTTTTGACTGTTTGTTACAGCATCCTTCACTGAAATTGAAATCTTGAGAAAAAGATTGATAGGAAGCTTTAAAGGCTATAAGGGAAAGAAAATAAAGAATGTGCTTTAAGTTTAATCTGCGACTAAATGGCAGTTTATAGAGGAAATTGGCTCTGGCCTTCAGTTGAAAAAGAATTGCCATGTGTGTAAAATGAACACACATAGTTGTTTGTAATGGGTTTACGTTTTCTGTGACCTGGGGGGTATTCCATCAAGTTGGATAAAAGAAAATTCTGGCTTATTGTGTAACACTAATTTAAGTGAGATCTGTTCCATTACTGTGGCTTGTTGAATTCCTTGCTCGGTAACTCAGGTAATATATACCGTTGAACAAGTCTGCTTCATTAAGTGTCAAGCTTAATTTAATTGTGTGTCAAAGAATTTCAGATGGGCGGAAACAGAAACTTGAAAGATAGTTCTATCAACTGTGCTTTCGCATTTCCAACACTCATGTCATGTCCATGTCATGAAACATAAGTTCACACCTTTTGTTGACAATGTGACCCAGCGTGATTCAGAAACAGAATATGTTTATCGCCAAGTAAGTCTTCACATATGAGGAATTTGCGTTGGTGTTTTGGTGCATAACAATGAACGTAGTAAGTAAAGAAATATAGAGACAGGGCTAGTGTCAGTAGGGGTCTCTGCCCTTGTTGAGGAGACCAGCTGCAGTCAGGAAAAATGTTCTTGTGGCATGAGGTTTTGGTCCTAATGAAGTGCAGGGAAGTGACTCAAAAAGTTTGTGTCTGGGGTGGGAGGAGTCAACCACAATCGATACTGCTTGCCTCAGGGTCCCGGAGGCGTACAGGAACTTGGAGGGATGGAACATTTCAACCAATCACCTTCTCAGTGGAGCAAATGGTACAATGCAGTCTGCCCTTGTCCTTGGCAGTGGCAGCAGTGGATCAGATGGACTCGATGACACTGTCTTTGTCAGACTGAACTTCTTCAGCTGTTGCAGACAGTACATCCTCTGAAAGATATAGGCCTACTGTTATTACCATTGAGCGGCTGATACCTGTTTGGAAAAAGTAGTACGCCATGCCTTTGACACATATTGGTCCCGAGCACCATTGTGTGCCAGCACAATGCCATATAACCGTATATTATATCAAGCCCTGTTTGACTAAATGTTGATTAGACATGTCTGAATTATTTTAGTGGAACAGCTTAAGCCTTGAGTGGAATTCGAAGTTGATTCAAACCAGGCTTTTTCACACAAGCTCAGATTTTATTATTTGCCTTGATGGAATACCCTCCCTGGACCAATCTGATGTACAGAAAAATCTAGGACTGTAGTTGCTCAAATATTTCATGAAATTCATATACGTATCTGACTTTCTTGATGTTCAATATTAACTCTCTTGTATGATGCGTCCAGTTTCTATAATGTATTAGGTTAGTTAGGAATTGGTATAGGGGAAAAAAATTAACAACCCACTGCACTGACATTTACAACTGATTTGGACCATTTCCATTATAGTGTTGTTAATTAAATTGATTAGCTCATGCAAGTGCATGTTTATTGCAACCTTATTGAGCCGTGCTCTACAGTACTTGGAGTAACCCGTGATATCACTAACATTAAATCATGCTGTCACAGCCTATAGTCTTTTTTTTGTGCCTTTGACAAAGGGCAACTTAGCCTTGATCTCCCTCACAGGACTATAGAGACTAATGATAATAAAAGGGATTACTCTTGGTATAAGAAAAGGTGCTGTAGTCCAGTCTTAATTGGTGAGTTCCCTTGCTAAGTTGATCTAGTCTTGAGGCTGCCAGTTAGTGAACTGGTCAATTAATCTTCCCACTCTCATAATGAGGTGGGGGATTTCAGATGGCTGGTCCTTCACACAAAGACAGACAATGTGCCCAAAGGATCTTCTGTCCCTGCACCAAGTGACCTGACAATTAAAAAATGTACCTCCCTACTTCCCCCTCCTCACCAGGTGGCAAATTGGTCTGACCCAGCCTCATATCAAAAGGACTAACCATGACTTCAAATCAACTTCACAGGCATACAAAGGGGAGGAGGGGGGGGCAGTATCATCCATGAAATAAGATTGTTGTATTAAGACTTTTGGCCCCACATCATTCTGCCTTCCTCAATTTGAGGTAAATGAAAAGAGACTTGTTGGATCCTCCCTGCTGTGTGTCACAAAGGTTTACCCTCTGAGAGGAAAAAAATGGTGTTGTAGCTTGACATTAATTTGATGATGTAGATGTGACAGTGGAATGAGCTAAATGTTTTGGGTTAAATGTGCTTGACCTTGCATTGTAGCAGGCTTTAAATCTATTTAGCGAAAAAGATGGTGTTTTTGCATGTTTTATCCTTTTAACTGCAAATCACATATACTTTATAATAATGATAATAATAATGATAATTATTATCATTATTGCACCTTTCAAACAATAAGCACAAAGTGCTTTCCAAGGTGAGGAAATTCAAAAACAGACGCAATGTTAAAAAACAAATTAAAAAACATGCATACTTTTATATAACTCACTGGCTAAAATTGGGGTGATGTATGAGAATTTTTTTTTGCTTTGGTCAGTTGTCTAGTTCCTTTTCAATTTCAATTCCTGAATTTTGATTGTTTAGGCAAGTACACAAGGCAAGTCTAATTTTGAAGATATTCCTCAGTTGGTAAAAACATGACTGGACTACTTTCTTTACACATTGTTCCAAGGCTCTAGGAAGGGATGAACACTCTGTCAGAAGAACCTCAGTGTCAGCCCGGAAAGCATTAGCTCAACAGTCGACAATTTTAAATGTAAAACCTGCTGTGGATAAACAAGGCATCAGGGCATTAGTAGTGTGATGATAATTTGGCTTTTTTAAATTCTGTTTACCAAACAGGGCTTGGATAAAGTCCAACAGTGTACAGATCTATGGAGTATATTTTTAACTTTGCTCTGTGCCAACAAAGACAAGAAATACTACTGTTTATCACCAGAAGCATTACCATCCAATAAGACACAAGTACTTCCAGTGTCAAACAACAGCAATTAAACCCATGTTTTAGAGTAAGCAGTGAGACACTTGTAACCAAAGATGGATGTTTCCAAAAGCAGAATGTGAATGTAGTCATTTCTCATGTTGAAAAGATTGCTGTTCAGAAGCAGACTTAAAGATCTCAGATGTTAGTGATGGTCATGAGCTGAAAGAAGGAGAAAGCAGGTACAAAGTGCTAAAATGTTTCCTCCGCATGGTGGCTGAGCTCAGCCTTCAGAGTTAGGATAAGGCCAGTTATACCTCTGGGCATGTGCACCTGGTAGGAGACCCTGGGGTAGACCCAGAGCATGCTGAAAAGATTATATATATATATATATATATATATATATATATATATATATATATATATATATATATATATATATATGTGTGTGTGTGTGTATATATATATATATATATATGTGTGTGTGTATATATATATATATATATCATCTGGATTAGGACCAACTTGGGGTCCCCCAGGAAGAGTTGAAAAACCTTGCTGGGTCGATGGACGTCTGGACTACCGTACTTATCCTGCTGCAGCCGTGACCAGATGTCAAATCCTTGTTACACGCATCTAAAAGGAACTTTTTTAAACATTGCAAAAATCAACCAAAAGAAATGTTCATTGTGATGGATTATCCATCTCCAGCTGGTCTGAAAACTCTCAAATCAGCAAAAAAAACAGTGGTTGACAAGCAGGTAGAAAATTAATGTTGAAACCTATGATTTAAAAAAACGGACGAAAGAAATGTTTAATAAATGCAGTTTGTCGTCATTGGGTCAAAAATAAGTGTTGCCCCACCACCAAAATGTAAAACACAAGACTGGAAAATGCAATTACTCTTTTTTCACACACACCATGGCACTAGACATCAACGTAATAAAGGTTATGAATGTTTAGTGATGTTGTTGAAATATTCTTTGTAGTAATCATCTCGGCCGTAACACAGACCTGTACTGTACATATCTTGAACATATAAAGAGAATCAGTTTTGCTCTGCTGAATTGTGAAGAGATGCGTTTTGAGGCAGCCTTTGAGCCAACAGTCTCATGGTTACAGCTCAGTGACTAACCATTATGACTTTGTTTAAGTTCACTGTTGAGTGTCAGTAGCTACAATCCTCATTGATCCATGACTTCATCAGGTGCTACCATGCAGAACGGTGGTACAAACCAGGAATTAGTCCACTCACTGCCTCAACCTGCTTGTTTGACCCCTGACATTTTGACATTGTCTGCTCGAATACAGGTACTACAGATTTTTTTTTCTTCAGAAATACCTTTAGATGTCTGTGCTTTCAGTTCAGTTGATTTTTACACTGTAAAATGTCATGCACAGTATAGGTCTTGGTCACAATAACAAAATAAGAATTAACATATAATAAACAATAACAAAAACAATTCAAAGGCATCTGTGTCAAAACAGTCGGTGCTTTTGTTAGCAAAATTACTGTTGGCCAATATTCTGTATTCTGGCAATATTAGTATCATAGTCTACAACTATGTCTTCCACTATTAGGCAGTGTCATTCAAAAGTACTGTTTAAAAGACACAAGGGATGAATGGCAGAGTCTGTTCCTCAACCAGTAGGTGGTAGTCATATTACATCAGTGATGCATATTCATTTAAAGGAGGTAAAAAAAATGCTTTTAGGTGGGAATCCAGCCCTGCTTACTCTGCATAGGTATAGTAAGGCAATGCAAACTTAGAAACACAAATGTAAATAATTTGTTTTAGCTTTACATGCTATAGTTTTTCTTTGGAGAAATTTGGGAGATTTGAGTTTTTACTTTTTTTGCAAAATAGAAAGAAATAAAAAACATATTAACACATGTATATATACTAAAACTAAATTTCATATGCTTTGCCTTAAAAGGAGCATGTGGCCTATATGACATTTCACATATGGTTTGGAAAAAGACACCTAATGGGAATCCTGCACATCTCAGGAAAAGAGTTGTTTTTTGTTTTTTCCTGTGGATGCTGTGCAGCTTATGACATATATTTTGAACAGAATATGTCTAAACATGAACTTGACCTTACTCATTTTCAATTTATGGTGACTGAATTGTTCAAATGGTAAAAACCCTGTGAGGGATGATTTAATAGTGAGAGTACCCTAAGTATGGGTCAAGATCAGAGTCAAGTTTTTTTGGCTCTGTCTCGTGGAGTACAGACTCCACCGAGAGTAATTATTTGTGGAGGGTTTAGGGCCCTGGGGGTGACGGAGTGGGCGGGAGGGGCAGAGGGTGCGCTGAAACGGAAAGCACGCCAGTCCCACTCACGGTTGATGCTCAGTGAATCTGAAAGGTCATGTCATGTTTTCTGGCAATTGACTCGATTGGTTTGGATTCTGCAACATAAGGCCGGGACAGTGGTGTGTGTGTGTGTGCTTATTTGTGGGTGTGTGTGTTTTTATTTGTGTGTGTGTGTGTGTGTGTCTGTGTTTCTGCACATTTGCTGGGAAATGTGCCCCTGGGTTATTTTTTGCATTGACCTTATTACCCTGCAGAGTGACGAGCTTGCCACATAACTTGCTCCCTTTGACTCTTTAACACACAGACACATGTAGATGCTGGGTAATTGTTGACATCCATAAAGGCCTTTTAGATATTTGTGAAATATATTGACAACATTCACATTAATCCAAGGCTTCTGTAATGCATAACATTAAATTACCAACAATAGATTATTGCTGAGCTTTTCATGTTATGTTTACCATGGCAAGATATTTTGATTAAATTACTAAATAAATAACAAGCTTTTGTTAAATGTACAATTGTGGAATGTGTCAGTAGAGAGAAGAGAGAGAAAAGAAGCTGTTTGTTTTGTGTGTGTGTGTGTGTGTATTGCAGTGTCCATTCCCCCAAATGAACGGAGACAAAGACAGTATTAGCACATTTAATTAAGGTTGATCACAATCATCAAATAGAGACAGCTTACAACTAGAAGCTAGCTCAGACATACTGTACATTCAGTGCTGCAGTCTTTAACGATGTATCCACTGATATGTCCTCTGCCTTGCAGCCATTCTGTGCAAGTAATTTACCAGAACAATGTAATCTTAACCTTTCCCCTTTATTCGTCATCTGGGAGGCTCAACTATCCAGCTATAAATAAAGTAACACGGTCAGCATCGGAGGGATTTCTATATGTGGTGTGAAATGGACCAGTCGCTTTAAAAGCTTAGCAACACAGTTTGACAGAAGTGTTGCCCACTGATATCTTCAATCTATATATTTTGCATTTTGCTTTTTGACACAGGCATGTAGATAGTTTGTGTCTTAGTAGAATATGTCCTAGTTATGGAAAAACATATAATGAAACCACCATATAAGGAATGAGTCTGTCCTCTAGGCGATAGCACACTACGTGCAGTTTTACCAGCAAATCCTTTGCCAGCCTTCACTTTGCCATGCCTACGCGGTTGACTCCTGCACTCCAGCGGATCGGTGGCAGAGGTCCAGAGTCACTTAGATCATTTTACCCGGGGCACAAAGGGGGCAGAGAGGAGCCACTGACCCTGCGCTCGTCAGGCAGGGCTTTACGCCTCGCTGACTTCCCTGGTGTGACATTTCTCCTGTATTTGCCCCCTCCCAACGCCCCCCTATGCAACCACCACTGCAGTGCAGAAAAGGATCATTGTCTGTAGAGATATCAATCAAATGAACAGCATCTGGGGTCAATCTGCTGTCAGTGCTCCCTTTTTGCCTTCCCAGCTCTCATGTAAAGTGATGATAATGACAGAATGTCAGAAATGTTGCCAAATGTAGCCAGTTAACACAAGACGACACTATGAATAAAACAGAAACATCGTACCTGTCCCCCTCCCATCATCCATCACCAGACCTTTAACACACTCTTTTTGCTTCTCTCAATGTGATGTGATGTGTGTGTGTGAATTCAACCCCCCCCCCCCCCAACAAACACACCCCCTGCTATGGTTCACACAATGGTCATGACATTATAAAAGGATCAATTGTGCCTTAAAACACTGCCTCCTCCATGGGGATATGTAGTAGAACAGATGGGGCTTATGCAGAGCGGCTTTAATATCTATTTAAAGTGCTTTCGAGACAATGATCTAGTGAGACATTTACATTTTGTTCAGCTGGGTTGCGAAAGCTCAGACCGAAACACCTGTCATCTGATATTGCCGACATAGATGTCCTCCGCACTGCACAAGTAAAACTTAGATACAGGTATTTTTTGTGTTTTCACCATTTATTTTTCCAGAAAATATCCAAAACTGAACTGGTTTTCATCCTAAGTTTTTGTTAATACGTGTCCAAAAATTCATGTTTTTCTTCACTATAGTATACATTATACAAAGCGCTCTTGGTCAATAAATGCTTCTTATAATAGTGAAGAAAAATTTTGAATTATTATTATTATTTGAAATTGATTATTAGGACACCAGTCATCATATAGTTTACACATGGATGGAGCTGTTGGGCGCAAGTGATGATAAAAGGCTGCAGGAAAGTCGAAAGGCCTGGACAATCTTGCTATCCATAAGCTGCTGTCAAGGGAGTTGCGAAGAAGGGGTTGAGAAGGTAAAAGCTAGGACATGCTGTGCTGGGATCAACACGTGTCTGCAAAAGCCTGGAGGTTCCACAACAATCTGTTCCAGTTGGTTCACTCTTGTGCTGTGACCTCAATTTTTGACTGCTGTTGGAGCTTCCTTGCTCTCTGGTTTGACACAAGAAACAGTGCAGGCAGCTCTGCAAGCCGCCCAGCCTGGCAGAGGTCGGCAGAGTGGAAGAGCTGCTCAAATATCAAACAATGGAGCTGAGGAGGAACATTGAATTAACATCCGCTTATCCTGGGCTGCAAGAGCATCTCCAACTTGGCAATCCTGTGAAATGACACTTTCAATTGGGGTCAATTGGACCCCTGCCTCTGGATTTCAGGCAGCTTCTCTGCCTAGGGGTAATCAAGGACTGTAGATATAATTAGAGTAACAGGCTTTCATACTGTAGTTCAAGCGGTGCAACTGATCGTGTGAGCAACACTAGGGGTCAGTGGCAGTCCATGCAATCATGAAGTGAAGAGACCCTTTCCAACACGTATATCATCACTTTTAGGGATGATCGGAAGACAGAGTTTTTTTCTTGCTGACCAAAGGTTGATTCATTTACACAAACATCAGCAATAATATTTTTTTTTTTTTAAATTTTACTACATAAGCAATTGCAGCAAAAGGTTAATTATTAAACCACCATTCAAAGCACAGCCTACATTGCTATATTTCTATTTATGCCTTTTTATTTTTTCACTCTTCGTCCCTTCTCATTTGATGCAGAAAGTATGATTGTGGGTTCTTAGCGCCGTTCGTTACTTTCTCCACTCCCTCTCAGCGGCACAGCAAAACATCTCAGCAGCGGTGACATGGTGGTCTAGTAATTATCTAATTGTTCGAGCTATGTCTTTCTTTGATTTATGATCTTGTATCAGTGGCTGACCTGATTTATAATGAGGTTCCCCCACTTGTGAAAATATGAACCTGAATTATGTGGCACCAGTCCAATTATTTCTTTGTTCGGCTGAGGCTCCTGTCGAAATTGACGGTGTGCATCACAAATAGCTGCCATTGAAGCTTTCACCTAATAACAATAATATGATCCATCATTTTAGATTGGCCCGATCACACCTCCCACCATGTTACCTACTTCATCTATCATTGTGTAGATGCGCCCTTATCCCTAAAGATTGTAATCAGGCATTTTCCTTTAATGGATTATTGGTAGTTCATCAGATTGGTGTTTTCATCGCAATGTTTATCAATTTCACACCTGCCAGGTACAGTATATGATATCATGGTCATTAGCAATACCGTGTCTGGAAAACCACAAGAGCAGCGGCTGAGAAACAACATGACTGCACCTTCCATTAATCCAGTAGGCCCCCATTATCAAGTTCAGGCCACAAAGTCAAAAAACTGGGCACTAAGTGGAGCAAGTTGCTTGGCACAAGGACAAAGTTGACAGAAAACATAAGCCCCCCACATAGTGTCTGGACAGCAGGAGGCTGTGAGTACATGGGGTGAAGAATAGACCCAGCCACAAACACATCCACTATACAGATGAGCTGCCCCCTTCAAATTAGCACAGAGCACGGAGACTGCTGCTGGTGTCTGATGAAAAGATGCACGGCTGCCACTATTTGTGCCGCTAAGGCATTCATCAAATTAATTACTGGTGGATCCAAGCACCTCTCTGATACCTCTTTATTTTGAGTCCGGTAAATGGGGACTCAGACTAGTGCTGACAGAGAGGCCTAATACACCCAGTCTTTCGCTGCACGTAATTAATTGAAATCTTTGCTAGCTTGACAAATTGGAATGATGAATCTATCTTCTATGAATAGCTTAAGAAAAAAATGCATAATCAGTCAAAACCATACAGTAGAAGCAACATCTTGCTCTCTCTGTCTCACTCACTCGGTCTCTGTCTTTCTCTCTCTCTCTCTCTTTTGCTCTCTGCAGCATAGTGTGATCCATTAGGCGGAGAAAGCATGGCTTGTTGAGAAGACTTCCCTTCCTTTCACCACCTCGATTGATAACTTTGGCTTCTTACTTTAATAGAGCGGTCAAGGTGGAGGCTTCCTTTGTATAGTTCAATAGAATAGGGGAGAACATAAATCACACTGTTCTTCGCCACAGGAAACGGATACACTGTAGTCTCTAATCTCTGGAATCATATATTGTCATAATAATCAATATAAGTGAATAAAACTAATCTGCAATAAAACAGCTATAATCAATAGTTTTATAATTACAACGGATAAAATGTCTATAATGTGAAAGGGCTTGTCAGTATCCTCAGAGAATTATCACCTTACTCTCCAGTTCCCCTCAGCTCTACAGAGCTTTTTAGTGTATTTTCAGCTCAGTGGTTTTATTTCTGGCTCCGACTTCACTGTTTATTTCACTCTCAGTCCTCTCATAGAGTTGTTTCCAGCAACAAAGCTTTAAAAACTCACTGTTTTCTACATGCCCAGCACAAATGACAAACGGACGCTGTTAGCAGCTAACTGTTGAACGCAGTGCAGCATTTAGCAGCTGAAGAAGCAGATCTTGTTGGTGAGAAAGTTGGTGGAGACCAAAATAAGAGCTTAAAGGCGAGTGATATGTGCTGCGAACTGTTGGCCAAAGCTGTCCGAAGAATTAGGTCCTGACATGGTCCAGAGTTGTTCTTTTACACATGTAGCACGCAACAGGAGGTTGTGAGTATGAAACGCATTCTCCCTATCTGGAAGATACTGAGTTTGGTTTAGGCAAGGGGTGGCGCTGGTGTTCTGGAGGAGACTCATTCATAATGGTGACTGTTTTGGCATTAATATCAATACAACAGTTTACCACACTATGCTGTGCACCTGCGCCTGTTGCCTGGTAATTTTCTGGTTCTAAGTGAACCTGTTTGCACCGAGGTGGGTGGAGTGGCACAGCTGAGGTAATGTTTATGCAGATCAGGCAGAATGATGCAATTTTGGTACCGATTTTGGCATGAAATGGCACTTATCGTTCCCCCCCCACTCTAACCACCTCTTTTCGCAAATGCAGGCATAAACAGGAAAGACACTGTGGCAAACAGCAGCGCACATCAATGCACCTTTAATTTGTTGCTCAACTGCAACTCCACATTGACTTTTTAAAGCCCCTATGTGTGGATTTTATGTGTGATAGTAAGAGTGAGAAGTCAGATATAACAAAAATAATTGGAAAGAAATTAGTGGACCCCACAATTCAGTGTTTACAATCCATACTAGGTACTATAGAAACAAACAGGACAAAACATAACTACAGGTTATTCATTTGAGAGTATGAATAAAGTCACTGAGAGCAAAAGTAAAAAATTTTCAGCACATATTTATTCTGGCATCTGATTTAAGAGAAATTACTAGTTCATGCACACACCTTAGTCATTTGAGAGATTTCACCAGACACCGTAATTTTCAGTGTGTTTAAAATTGTCCTTGGCCACATTTCCATTGTTATCAGAAAATACTAGTGTAGATACTGTATGTGATTTTAAAAATTTCAAGGGTATGATAAGGGTGTTTGCAGGGAGGACAACACCATCACATGTGGCAGCAGATGAAATATAACACAAAAAAATATGCACAGCAGTGTGTGTGCGTGTGTGTGTAGATTGAGAAAACACTGAATGTGAAGGTTGCTGCTGTGAAGGACATATCTTGTCTATGGTAAGTAGTCATCCTTAATAGGTTTGGTTTGGATGTGAAATATTAGTGTGCCAAGTCAGTATGTGACATTAGTGTTGTCTCTAGGGAAAACCGCAGACTGATCTCAGTTCAGCAAGTGCCTAGACAGGATAGAGGGCTAAATAAAGGCTCAGATAGATGAAACTGTACCTAAACCTTACAACCCCAAGACAATCATTTCCCTCCACCCTCCATGATGTCTGTGTTCGTCATATGCAGTATTGTTGCCGGAAAATACTCCTTTATATGAGCATGTATGCTTTTCTTAGTGTTTTCAATTCAGTGTGGACTGATTTATAGTTTTCATGCTAATTGGCTGGTGCATTAACATTATTCAATTGCATTGCTGTTATAACTGTAGCAATAATCTCCGTAGTGTCATGACTCTAACACTGGCTCTTGGAGAGATACACTTATATATTTATTCACATAAATGGAAACAGAATACATTAGCTGAATGTATGCAGCGGTGAATCAGTAGATCAGTAGTGTTTGGGAGTGAATGTATAAAAGTGTTGTATGGTGTAAAATATAGAGCAGTACAACTAAATCAAACAAAAGAAACTATGTAGTGCAAGTAGCAGAGTCAGCAACAAAGTGAGAAAGAGAAAATGGGGATCCTAATTTTGGATGGACTGGCCAGGTGAACCCAGTTTTACTAATGTAAACTCCACCTGCCAGGACCTTAAGGGAGATGCAAACAACAGTCAAGGACAAGACACAACCCTTCAGGCCATGGCAGAGCCAGAGAGCCATCACAGTAGAGATTAATAAAAACTGTTTTGGTGTTCAAATTTCTATAGATAGATTTTAAAGACTGATTTACTTGTGCAGCATGTGTTTTCTTATTTAAAAAAAAAAACAGATTCCTCGAAACAACGCAGCCAATTAGAAAGGGGCCAACTTTTAATCGTGACACGGTTAAAAAAATGGCTGCAGGAAGCTAAGGGTTTTACTTGTTTTAAAAAGTCTTGGCTCTCTGAATGAAGTGGTTCTTTGATTGAAATCCCTGCCATGGAGCGTGACATGAGCATTTCCTTTCTGTTCTCCTATTATCAGCTGAGCCTGTGGTGCACAACCTAATCCCTCTTCATCAAAGCGGTGTGGGCAGCAGTCAGCGAGATGTGACCATCAATTAATCACCCACTACCCCCCGACCAAGCTCAGTCCCTGCACAGATGTGAGGCCTCATTGGTTTTAAACACTCTCACTGGGAGATCTGCTGCAGACGAAAGACTGCCACAAACTGGCTTTGTCAGAGGGCTTCTGTGGACAGTGAAGCTGTCCACAATATGAGAGTCAGACTGCTGCTCTGGGGGGAGGTCAGCGTGCCAGAGCACCATCAGATTAACCTTTAAGCTGAGCCTTAACTACTTCCCTCTTATAGTCCTGCTTTAGTATCCAAACTTTGTTTTTAATTGAAAGGAATGCTCTATTTTTTGTTTCATTGGCAGTTTGCCTTCTCTGAGAGTTAAGAAGAGGCTAGTGAGCTCATTTACTCAGTTTCATCCTCAGGGTTTCGCTGCTCTCCAGATAAGCTGCTTTCTGAGAAGTCCATTGTCTTATTGAAAATCTTCTGAATATTGGATAAACCAATTTCCCCAAAGCCCATATCCCTAACCCTTCCTCCCCTGCTCCAGCCGCCCAATTCCCAACGCACCAGGCAGATAAAACACCAGCTTGCTCACCTTACTTTTCATTAAAACGCAGGTAAATGTCATTTCAAAGCGCATTTTCATTCAGCCCTATGTACTTTAAACTCCAAATGCACCATACTTCTTGCCACCTAGCCATATAATATTCCATGTAAATTTAAGCATCTCAGGACCAGTAGCTTAGAGCACTGCAGAACAGAAGGGTTGCAGAGTTCATAAATGAGTAAGAATCTCCAAATGAGTTTGGTGACCTCTTAAACTCCATGAAATTAATATAAGCAGACATCCTGCACGCTGCAGGCTACTGCAGAGCTTGGGAAGATCACTTAAGCTCTCTGAGTTCTATAAAACTTTTATAAGTTGACTTTCAAGACACATTGTAGCTGCTTACTGCTGACGACAGGGAGCAATATAGAAGCAAACAAACCTTTACTGCCTTCACTTAACCCCTCCTACGAGTACAGGGGAAATACTTGCATCAAAACATGTCACATCACCCCTGGGCTTTGCACAGGACGCTCATCCCAAAAGATTTCTGATTTAATTTATACAAGCATGAGGGTGTGACCATTGAGTGCAGGTTAAATGCCAATGAGGGACTAACAAAACTGACAAACTTCATTTGTTTTCTTGTTTAACAGTAAGTAACTGATTGTCTTTTTATTGCTACTGCTGTTTTGTAAGGTGCTGTCATATAAGATTTAATGTACTCTTAGTTCTCTGATAAAATATATATCCTCTGTTTCATCTCAATAACTTAGTAGCTACATCATAATTAGATGCATGAACTTGTCTACTAAAATTTTCCTGAAATTCATTGTTGTAACTTATTACTCTATCTCTGTTGAGCCTCCGCTTGCCTTCCTTGTTTCTGTGTTTAAGTGTTTGACAACATTATGGAAAGGACCCTACAGAGAAATAAATTTTTTTTCTCCCACTAAATACTGGACCAATCTCAAAAAATTGTTGACATTGGAAGATTGGATCCAGGTTGAAAAATGATGAAATTTCCCTTTAATGATCAACAGTCACCCACTTGTCTCTGTAGCTGACTCCCAAAGAAGAAATTATTAGCATGACAACATTGACGAATATGTATGTTGTATTTCTTTTAATATTTAGTCAATTTAGACAAGTTATGGGTACCGATGTTTCATATTTAAACGAGGGCTACCACAAGACTCCCCGTACCTTAAAGAGGCTATAATCAATCAATCAATCAATTCTATTGCACCAAACAGCAGACAGCTAGAGAGCCAGCTATTTCACATAGGATTTGGTGGAGACCAAAAACAGAGCTGAAAGTAAAATAAATATAGGTCTTATATTGATAGGGGACACATACACACAAATGCTAATGTTGATCAATATTGGATCTCTAAATAGGCAACATTTTACTAACAGGTTTACATCCATATCAACTTTAAAGGTAATAATGTGTCAGTGTTTACAGCCCGTTTCCACCAAGTGGCCAAAAAAATCAGTTGTTGCAGTTATTCAGACTATTCACTCAATCTTACTATGATAAATGTGTAGTTGCTGAACTCTGTCTATATGCAAATGTATCAAAGAAAAGTACCTTCAAATTGTAATGAGACACATGATTCCAAATGAACAATAATGCTACCCTGTGTCTGCAAGATGTGCATAAGTGAATAGTATAAAGGTGTGTCTTTCAGCGTGTTTTATTTTTGTGCCCCCTAGTGGTTTAAAGAGATAATATTATACACTCAACGTTATTCTGCTTTTTCTCTCACCTTTTTCTTAGAGGAGCACTCTTGGAAATAACACCTTCCTTTTACCTGAAGATGCATAGGAAGTTCTTCTAATTGCTTTCTTTAGCCTTGGAGGGTTAACTGAGTGTATGTTAACTACTGTAGCCTGCTCCACACTCATGAATCTTAATGCTGTTCTTATAAAAGGTGCTTAAATTAAATCTCTCGTCTCCCAGAGTGTGTCTGTCTAAGCAGTTGGTGGGATACTAATCTGAACACGCCTCTGGAAATTAAGAGAGAGAATTGCCTCTTTAAATATGATCAAGCACGGCGATGCTATGGGTATTTGCTGCCGGTTTTCTCATGTTCAGGAGCTGGTCCAGGTTAAGCAGCATGTTTTTGAGGAAAATGGGCCAGCAAGACAAATGGGGACACTGAAATGTATTTAATGAGGATGAAAGCGACTTCTCCCATAAGGATGTGTATGCATAATGAGTTTTACCCTCGACCCCAAGAGGAGATTTTAGTTGTGAATTTTTAAGAACAAGACTGTCAGATATTTGTCCTACTATTATTGTGGGAGTGTAAGAAGTTAATAGTTCATAGTGTTGTTGATGCAGCAAAAGGGTTAAAGAAAGAGAGAGACAAGAAAATTGAATTGAATTTTATATGAATGACCATGTCAAATCAATAGAAAATCCAGTTCAAGTTGAATATTTTGACTTGCAGTCGAGGAAAAGATGCCAGGGTCAACTTCAGTAATGGGAACATGTTTGGTTTACAAAGCATCAACTTCACACCAGCTGGGTACTAATGCTTGCTTATTGTTTTCTAATATGATAAATCTGAGCTACAAAAATAAGTTTACATGGTGATCAAGGAAAGACAGTTTATGACTATTTAAAGACTTTTTGATTAGTTGATACTTTTCCCATTTCATTTTCCATTGGATGTGCTGTTAGATGCCCATACTACCTGTTTCTCTCTGTGTCAGTTGTTTTCATGTGTAGTCATGTGTAGTGGATGAAAAAAGCAGGTATACAGCTTTGGGTCAGGGTTGGATCTCAAATTTGGTCGTACAAGTTGGGTGCAGTCAGGCAGGTCAGGTCTTTAAATGAGTGCGCCATCGATTTAGCACTGTGCTCTTATAATACAGTCAGACTCATGATGAGAGTGATCATTATGAGTTTTTATAAAAAGTGCTAAACAGATGGAGCAGAATCTTCTTTCACTTCTTTCTAACTCCACACTCCAGAATTTTCTTTCATTTGCAAACTTACATTCTTCATCCCCAACTGACACTGCCTTGAGTGACATCACTTAAGGTAATTTATCAGATTTGGTCCACCTCCATCTGGAACAGCTGTATTTAACTCTTTTTCAGTAGTACTACTTCCCAAGACCTGTAAACCGACATTGATGTATAAAATTAGTTCTCTGGTTTTAGGCCTGTGCAAAACTGTAGTTTGAAAGAAGTAACTGAAACTCATGAACGTTCTGTTTTTATTTACACAGCATCTCAACTCTTTTGGAATCAGAGTTATACAGCTGACCTATATTGATCAATTAGTACAGTACTATAGCCCTAATCTATACACCATCTTCAAACTATATTTTGCATTGGCCTGAGGAACAGCATCTACAGCAAAGGTATACCTCATACTGTGTATCATGTTACGTCCCCTGGACATGAGATGGGAATGAAATATTGCATTACAATCACTATGAACATATTGTTTAAGGTACATTGACTGCTTTTCATGTAATAATATGCCATAACCTGAATCTGATCTCATGTCCTAGTACCTCATAGTGACAGGGGATGAGAATTGTGTCTTTTGTAGAGGTAACTAGGAGGTGACTAAATCAGATGTGCTCTGGCCCAGAAACAAGACTGTCACAGTCTGATGAGCTCCATGTGACTAAAATGTGCTAATAGTGTCAGACTTTTAATACAGTGGCTCGAACACAGACATGAAAAAGATAGTGATGCATTATATAAGAGGGATGTCTATATGTATAAATGACGTATATAGCCAAACTCTGATTTGTACAGCCTTGACTGTTTTTTAAAAAAACAACACAGTCCTTCACATCAACAATAAACTAGAAGACTACAGAGCTAAATCACTAATGGCCCCATAACTGCAGTGCTAATGTACAGTAAGAATTGGTTTTCTAATATAACTTCCATTAGTTCTCACCTGCAGAATATTCAGATACTTGATGAAATAATAATAAGTAAGAGTAATTTCTTTTTCTTTATACTTACCTCTGAGCATCTTGCACATGATAAGATTACATCCTGCAACTCATCTGTCCATGTCACTTCAATCGTCAATGAAACATTATATGAAATCTGCCTTTAAATTTAGTTGTGTGTCGGCATGAAAGCCTTTTCTTAGTGTTCCCTAAGAAATGTTTTTTTAGTGGACAGTCTTTTATCAATCATAAACAAGTAATCTGTTATATTGAAAGCTTTTGTGCATCCAAAAGTTACATAACAAAAGCTTTCTTCAGTTTTTAGCTTGTTGTGTTGTTAATTTTCAACTTAACAGTTCATTGTGATTTCATGTTTTCCAAGAGCCCAATACATTGATCTATGCATCATTTTTTTTTGAATTTTTTTTTTCTAATTACTTTGCAGTTTAAGATTTTACATACTGAACATTTGATTAAACTATGCAAAAGTATGTAGTTATAAATAGCTTCATCTTGACCAGCTTCAACATTAAAAGGCTACTTATACATGAATGCGTCAGAAAGACCCAAAGATATAATTTAATAATCTAACACTGTAAAAGCAGATATTTGGCTTAATGAGTGTGTATACTTTATTCTACGTGAGTATATTTGGCTCTTAATACTTAGGTACATACTGTCGTTTTTATTTCTCCTAGCAGGGCTTGTACTTAGTGCTGATTTTATTCAAATAAAAACTGTGAATAACCCACTGGTTGGTAGTTCAGAATTTCATATGGCATACTTGAATATTACATTTTAAATATTTTAAATTTGACTTCTCCTTTAGCCCAGTTAGCTTTGCTAATAGCTTTGGCTTGTGAACATGCATGCGCAAAGTATGATTCACACATCATTCTCATCACTCTCTATCAGCTCTCTATCGACTTCATCTGCTCTATTCTGTTTCTTAAGCTTTCGTTTCTTAGCTCAGTGGTAGAGTGATATAGTGCGTGTTGTGATGAGATTATTTGGCATGAGTGAAGAGGCGACGACAGAACCAGATCATTGTATGCAATAATCTCAGTTACATTCACCATCAGCATGGAAAATGTGTGGGTTACAAGCTCACCTAGTGTATGTGCGTGTGTGCATGTGTATGTTTCAGAGAGAGGGAGAGAGAGAGTGTGAGAGAGAGAGAGATAGAGAGAGAGGCGCTGCAATCTCCCCTGTGGGCTAATAGATTCGAGATGACATGCTCTCCGCTTCCGAGCTGAATGTTCACTGAACTTTCTGGCAAAAGAGGCTGCCACTAAAGAGGGTTCAACCAGAGGTTAATATAAACAAACAGCAGAAAATGGAGAGCTAGGGATTATTAAATACAGGGATGACTGACAAATCCCTCATTGCTATTAGCCCCTGGCCTCCACCTATGCCCCTTGCCAAAAATACTGTATCTGCCTATTATTGTCTTGATGACCCTTTCTCTGAAGTCTCTGCAGGTCAAATATTCCTTATTCTTGATTGTGACGTGACACAAATCTTATTGATGAAAACATCCACGAAATACTAGTGTTATAATAGCTCATATGTCTCTCTGTTTTCTCTAAAATACATACATTTTTGTAGCTCTGTCAAAAAGAGTCAATAAAATGTGGTTTGATATCTCATCAGTGCCAATATCATTATTTCCCAGAAAGCAATATGACTAACTTGAATGCATTTTTTGACTCTCCTTTTTTTTGGAAAATGCCCCAAATATTTTCTTAACTTTCCCCCTTAATTATATCCTGTGTATAAAATATACAAGTTCATGGTGTTTAAACTGTATACTGCCCTCCAGTGGTTGTTTGCATACATTGCTCGTAATACCAGACTGCCTGGCTGAGTGTGATGTGAGATGTAACCCATGATAAACTCTGGTATTGTTACCAAAACCTCACTATTTGTTACTGGTAAGTAAAATTCAGTAGTACAATAACGTATTGTGAATACATCTGCAAAATTATGTTGTCATGATTGTTAAAATGTTTAAAGTTCCTATGGCTCATTCTTTATTATAAAGTTATAAAACTACACTATCTCGTAAAGAGTGGATTAAGTGAAAGATGTGAGTTGTCCCTGCTGGGATACTGAAATTTATCACTGCCAGCGCTAATGTGCAAATTTTTTGATGTTAGCTGCGCATTGTTAACAGTGATTGTCATCTAATTAAGTCATGGTTCGTCACAAGAGATGCTTTTAATGGCGAGATAAGCGCAGGGAGTCCACTGAAGCATTCCCAAGATCAATAAAGATGTTACAGTCTGGAGTACGAATTGTCTCAGGGTTACAAAGGCCAGTTGAATTAATTAGTATTGCGTTCTAATATCCTCCACTCAAACTTTCTGACCAGGCAGCATTTGGTTGGGTGCTGGATGTGTCTCGCCTCTGACTCTCATTTTATTTGCTCTTGGGTAACTTCATTAAGGAGATTAATCTGCCATGTTTTTGTTTCTACAATTAAATGTATGCGGAGACTGCTGAAAATCTGACATTTTATTCTGGACAGATATTTTCAACCCTTCTCGACTCTATTCTGGATGTTATTTACGTCCCCTTGTCCATTTTGGCCCAGTTTTTTTTTCTTGCAACAGTTTTATAAATCATGTCCATCAACCAGCTCTGGAAAAAGCTTTTCTGTCACTGCAGGGGGCTCCACCGACAGACTGATGTCTGCCCTATTTGTAATACTGTGATTTCAATCAGCAGGCCTTGGGCAGGTAAAAATGAATTGCCTTTTTTTTCTTGGCGAAAAGAACATTTTTGGGGCCACATAAAAGTGCTCAATACTAAAGAAAATGTTGTCTTTGTATATGGTCTGAGAAGGACTGTATCAGGATGAGCCCTCTACTATGTTGTATTCTGTTGGCAAAGACCAGGAAGACAGGATTGCTTTCTCAACCAATACAAGCAAAAATTAAAGACATATAGAAAGACAGTACACATGTTCTGCTATATGGAGTTGACATGCAGTACTTAAGTTGTGCATAACATAAAAATAGTGATTTATCAAAGATTCAGTTTTTGGGTCCATACTTTATCCTTTTTTAGAGTATCACCTTTTATGAAATGAGCAAAAGCCTGGCTCAATAATATAGCTAAAACTTATTTTTGAATTGTTTGCATTTACCTAAAGGGAAAATTCTTAAATATGAAGTCAATCAGGGACATAACTGTAATGTTGTAAGGTTATTAAAATGTACTAATAAAGGTATTTCTTATCTTATTTATCTTATACATCACATGTGTTAGTCAGTGTTACAAAGAAGGGGAGAGAGTGAGGCTTAGTGGTGTCAGTCCAAGCATACTATGGCAGTCTCCTGCTGGAGACATGTGACTGTGACCGTTACCCTGGGGTTCCTTACAGACTGCGCCTTGTGTCAGTAGAGCGAGCCAGGGGCTCAACTCAGGGGCTCAGCTCAGGCCACCTAACTGAGAGTCAAATCAGAGGCACTCAGTTGGCACCTCATGCCTGACTGGCCCATGACCCTGCGGGGCGAGACCCATGTCTGGGTCATGTACAGTCCTGTGACCCACTTACCATCTGATGGGAGGATGACAGTCATGTTCTTACGTATGAAGCAGCATCAACTTCACCTTCAAACAGCACTTCCACTGTTTCTAATGTGAACTTGTAGTCCCGTCAGATCAGGTGAATTTAATGACTTGTTTGACAGATGTCATTTAAGTGACTCACAAAATTGGAGATGGAAAGTGACAAAATATGCCTTCAAGTCCAATTGTTGACTATATAAGTGAAGTCTCTCATCATGTATTTTTGTTTTACAAATCCATTTTTGTCATTTTACTATAAAAATGCTTACCAGAGATTAACAATTTTTACTTCCGATGTGGTGAAGTGAAGCAGACACTTGGCACCCCTTCTCTTTGTTCTGTTACAGTAAAATTGAGTACTTTTAAAAGTAAAATATTAGTTTTTGACCTTTTCATCTGAGAATACCAGCACAAGTGGTGTATAGTATATATTATTCATTCTAATATAGTTCATTGTCCTAAATTACAGACATAGTAGCCATTATCAGAGATGCACCAATCAGGTTTGTTTTCCCTTCAAGTCAACTGGAGTCAAGTGGGTATTTAGCATCTGCTGATGCAGACTTATAGGGAAACATATGTGCCTTTCTGCATAATCCAGCAACTAGGTGCCTACTTCAAGTACATAAGAGCTAAAAAATATAATCCAGTATCGGTGCTTGAATGTTAAATAGTGCTTTCTTGTAATAATTTTATTCATTTTTGAAATCGTTATGAGCAAAATGTAATAATATTTTAATTCTACAACATGCAGTGAATAAAATGTCACATTATTGTATGTGTTATATTTTCCATTTGTGCTTGAAAGACCTCAGTGTTAAAGTCAGTTTAGACCAAATGTTATCCAAGCCATATTCATCCGTTGTGACATCTGATATCTTATGGGTATAAAGGAGCACACTGCAGGCTGCAAAGTGGTGGAGGCCACTTGGAGCACATCACCTGCTTCCCTTGTCGTCACCCTCTTCCTCGCAGCTGTGAGGCACCACAGGGCCTGGTCACTGCTCCGTGAGCTAATGCACACCATCCCCCTCTTTGCCCTCTTAATGGCCTTTTCACTTCAGCGTCACTCATCAGTTCACCTAGAACACTGGAACACAATTACTTGTCTCGTTAGGTCAATGAATTGTCCTGCGTCATGTTCATACATTCCCTTGATCATAATGCAGTTGTGTTTCAATCTGAGAGCATTTTAATGACATGAAAAATGGTGCCTTGCTGTAAATAAATTATAGTATTTATATATAATTTTAACACTTGAGAATGGAGATAAAGCTACTAATGGATGCTGAGCTGTAGTAGCTTTGAAAAATCAGGTGGTACAGGGGAGTAATGTTGCTTATGGGTGAAAGAAGTAGTGCACCTCTTTAGCTTAATTTGATAAGACAGAGTGAAACTGTGGTCTCTCCTTGTGCGATGGGGTCTATTAGCTCACCGACATGCTGCACAGTATGCCATTTGAGTCTGTTACAGTGGCAAACTGCCTCGTTACCCCTGTGCCTTGTTGTGCAGCCTGACCAATTACTTTTGATCTTAAGAGGACATGACATTTGTAGGTTTTGCACTCTGAAATGACTGCACATGTTAAAAGATGCATCATGCCTTTTCCCTTGCAAATAATTTATAGCACTCTCCCCCCAGGGTTTACTCTTTGAACTTAAAGGTACAAGCTTTAAATATAGTTGTGTTAGCTGTGCTTTTAAAAATGTCACGTTTGGAATTTGTTACGACAAATTGACAAATTTGTGTATGTATGTGTGGTGGAAGCCATCAGATTTGATAATCCATAATACATTTTAATGTTTAACATTTTACAGTGGTTTAAAATACAGAGCAGTAAAGAGGGATTTCCCTTAAAAGACTGTGTTTGAAAACATCTTACATGCACTGTTAGAACGACTGCTTGTGGAACAGCTGAATAGGAAATACCATGGGGTGATGCAGATGCCTTTTCTGATCTGTCAACAGCCTGCATATTTTCATCTTGTTTCGTACGGCTAACTGGTAATGGGTGATATGATGTATTACATGCCATGTTTGTATTATTAGGTGTACTGAAAGCCTCAGGTTTAGATGTATTTTGTGCTTATTCAGCCCTTTGAATTGGTACCTTTCATATCCAAATTTGCTATGATAGATTAGTGAAAATGTAGACTACAAGCTTCTCTGCATATGCTTATCAAACATGTTTTTGTTTTGTTGCTGATAAACATGAAGGCAATATGATATCAGTACATTCAATATACGTTCTTCTCAAATGATTATTTTGAAACAATTTTATATGCAAGAACAGTGTAGTAATATCCTATATTCTATTATACCATATGTTTTCAAAATCACAACACCCATATTTTACATACTGGGACAGTCATCAATGATATAAACTGTCAATTTACACACTGATCATTTAAAAAAAATGGCTGTTAATAGAGTTTACTCTTTCCTACCTCCCTGACTAATAACTTGTTATTATAACAAGTTATGAACCAGGAATAATATTGTTAAAGCACATCTTACTCTGCAGCTGAGGGCTGTCATGATATGGCAGATTATACACACAGGAAATCAGGGGTGGGTGGCTGGGTGGAAGGCTGGTTGTAAACCCAGGCCTACTCCCTAATTCCCTTGCTGAATACATGTGTTACCTCTATGGCAATTTGTCAAACACAACACTGCATGCTTGAGGAATCAAGTGCCCCCTGGTGGTGATGTAATGGACCAGAAAAATAGATTTTGATTGTTCAAATTGGATGTACAACCAGCCAAGGGCACTCTACGTCCATTTGAGCATTAATTTGCACAGAAAGAAACAACTTGTAAAGCCATTTATACAAGCCTCGAACAATGTTTTATATTGATGTGTTATGTTTCTGCAAGATGGAGAAAAGAAGAATATTTAATATGCAAAATTATTACAGAATTTACAGAGAGACAAAGCACAGAGGTTTGATACAGTCATGCATTTTGTGGTGTTTTCAAAGCACAGTCACAAAGATTCAGCCTCTCTGCTGTCTTACATTCAAATCGTTTTGAGCCTTAACATGGATGAGTAACCCGCAGCTTCTCGTGCACACATACAAACACATGAGCGACATAAACAAATAAACAAGAGACATGAGGGAGTGTCCGGCCAGATGGTTTTTAGCCTTTGTGTTTCTGTGGGGAGGTCACAGAATGAAAGAGAGCCAGAGCAGGGCATTTAATCCCATCAGCAGAACTGCATTCCCATAATGAGAAATTAATAACATGAGCATGCTTTCAGATTAAACAGAGCAGTTAGGACCATTAGATCGTTTTCATTGCTGGCATTAGGGCAGCAGATCAGTTTTTTTCCCCATATAATCCAACAAAGTAGGTCAGTGTCTATTGAGTATTAGTGCTGTGGCTGTGATCCTGTTGTTTCAGCTCCAGGACATGGAATTAACCCCAGAGCAGCTAAACTGGATAGGGCAAAGGTTTTTAGAAGGGTAGGTTGGGGGTGGGACTTCAGGCACCCCTGGTCATGGGTGTAAACTGCGGATAGTACCTCTAAACCTCCAACAGGTCCTGACACTCAGCTCCCGCTTATTCTCTGAGCTTGAACAAGTTCTGTCTGCTTCCCTCCAGCATCAGCTCGGCTAGCACTAGCTCTCCTCTCCACACACTGACCCTTCCTTCCTCAATTTCGCCTAAATCTGCATTATAGTAAGGTCTTCACTTCCCCCAACCAACGACACACTATAACTTTGCTCTGTTTATGTACCTTGAGACAACCAGTAAAACTTTAAAACATTTAAAGCTGTTTTCGAAAAAATAAATGTTCTTGCTGTCTGTTGAACTTTTAACACATATTGGTCTCTGGTAAACATTAGTTTTGTTAGCTGTAGCCTGTAGCATTTTTTTGTGTTAATTTTTTATTTATTTTTTGCTTTTCTTTGCGTGCAGAATTGCCCGTGCAATATCTAAACTTGCATCATTCGAACAAGGTCTAACAGCTCAGTGATCCCGTCCACAGCTGCCCAGTGAGTAATAATCACTGAACAAGCAGAAGGCCCATTTAAGATCAGTGTCCTTAATAACCACACCCAAGACCTCACACCCAATGAGATGATGAGGGGGAGTCACAGATCATGCCAGATTAGTGCAGCTTGTTTTGCTTTGGCGGTTGAAGCCCCCACGCCTCACACACACACACACACACACACACACACACACACACACACACACACACACACACACACACAGCCAGCTTGTCACTGCTGCCCTCTTAATGTGGAAGCAAGTGTATTTTGACAGATAAAGAATGAGTGGCAGGAGAGCACAGCACAGTTCCTGTCACGTACTGCAGTGATGAGTGTAAGATATGACAGTGGGACCATGGAGATAAATATTTTTAAGACGCCAACTTTTTATTGAAGACAAAACTGGCCTAGTCTTAGAGGAAATAAATATATTTGGAGGCTGTGGAATCACATTTGTGGCTGATGTGGTGTGACTCAGGCTCACCCATGCTAAAAATACATGCACTATATACACATGATGTCACTTGCTTGAAAGTGTCCAACAAATGCCATGGTTGCTTTTTGCATATCCATTTCATTAGAAAGATTATTTTTTCAGATTGTAAAAAAATGTTTAGAATGAACTGCAAGAATGGTGCAGGCTCACTATTAAAAATATTTTCCAAGATTTTTTAAAATGAAAATACAACGAAGCAGAGAGGCTTGGTCTACTCTGTCCAGCTCGTATAGTCACAGAAGAACCTTAAGCCAGTGGTGGTGCTTCTGAAGCTATCTATGATGCCATTAAAAGTGACAGCAGCTGCTGTGTCTGTCCTTGTGCACACTATCAGTAATTCCCTCTACCACTTCTTAAAGAGCCAGGTCACTTTTACCCTTGTTGACCCCAGTGCCCTTATAGGTTTGTAACAGTGCTCAGAGGCAATGTGATCACCCAATTTGTTTGGAATCACAAAGATAGGATAGAAGCATTGTAAATAGATGATTTTGTCACATTTGTGTTTGTTGCGGCTATTCCTCTATACGTGGTGACAGATTCACATAGAGCATGCCATGCCCTGAATTGCCCTATTGCAGTGATGCAGTCAAAGTTGGCCGGGTTGAATCCCAAGTGAACTGTGCTACTGTTGTTAGTGTGACCTAAATAGGGCAGTTTGGCACATTTACCTCAGTTGCCCCACACAGAGACAGAAGAATGGGAGAGAGTGCAGGGGAGACAAGAGGTTGAGACAGAGAGAGAGAGAGAGAGAGAGAGAGAGAGAGAAAGAGAGAGAGAGTGGGCTCAACAAAGTGTGAGAGCACGCACATGCCTAAGGGAAATGCTGTGGGGAGGTAACTTAAGGATAAATTTGACAATATTGCTTTTAAAAAATATATCACAAACATAACATCAGTGACTGTTTAGAGTTACGAGTCAAGACTCAAAATATTCTTCCTGATTATTCATTTATATGCGTTTCACATGTTGACCTCTCTGTGCCCTGAAGATGAAGGTTCATGCACTGCTGTCAAAGGTGTTGCTTTAATAACTCATGTGATGAAAGAGGTGCTATTGTGCAAGATTTAAGTATGGATCAATAACATGGCAGAGCAAATGACGTACGGTGATTCCTTATATAGATCTACACTTGTACATAGATGAGTGAAAGTAATCAGTAGTTAACTGTTGAAGAACTGCAAGAGACATCATTTATAGATTGTACTGACTTATGCAAGACAGGAATAGGTACCGAGGGCTCTGACGTCAACTAGGGGTTTCAACCCATCTACTTTTGGCATGCAATGAAATGTGTATCAAGCATTGTAAGAATCTTGTATCCAAAGTCATTGCTGTTATTGAACTCAACCAGAATAAAGCTTATGGGAGTGTAATCCTTACGAAAGATTTTCAAACACAGCTGGGAGAAAATTCAAGGAGGAAACCCTTCAAAATGATGTTGATAGATCCCATTATTGAAAGAATGTGCTAACGAGGAAAACTAACTTTTGAAAGACTGGCGTGTGTGCATGTTGATATATGATAGCAGCCACATGTCTTGTTATAGCTAGCTTATATTGATGTTCTGTAATTTATTATACTGAATATTGATGCATTCACACAAATCAATAACTAGATTAGTGTTGATGATAACTTCTAGCTGTCATGTATAGTATTTACTGTAAGTGCATTGTTGCTTTTTTCCTTTCCCTTTTCCTTTCCCTTCATGGAAATGAAGTCCATCACAATGATTTTATCAAAACTGTGCAACTTTCAGTTCTCTGATAGTTTAAATTTCACCAGATTTGTTGTACATAATTGCCCCAATGGGTAAGATTCTGGCAACTACGCAGACAAACTCAGCCCTTAGATTAAACATGTTTGTATAGATTTACACGGACAACTGGCTGTTTGGGATTTGTGTGTGTGAGTTAATTGCTCTGCTGGTTAAGCTCTCTGCGACTCAGTTCAGTGACCTTTAGATAATCTTACTCTGTGCTCTTTGAGAAGTGCAGCAGGTGACAGACAACACAGCCACCACCCTTAAAGTAACTAAGACATGGGATAAAAAACTATTACTTTGAAACTTTGAGAGGATTCAAGAGGAAACGAATCAGTAATGATGTTACACTTTCCTTTGAGGTGAAAATTTCCTACCACCTTAATGAACTCTCTTTAATTACATCATATCTATATATAGCCTGGTCTGTGTAGTTGAGCCCTTGTGTAGTAAAGCAAAGTAAAGCAAAGCATATTGACTGCTGCAAGGAGTGGTTGTAAAAAAAAAGCTGTTTTTGGGGGGTCGGGGTGGGGGTGGGGGTGGGGGGCACAAGGACATATCATATATCACAACGTACTCCTTATCCTGTAGAGGGCAGTGAAGACACATGGCACAGTGCGAGCCCGGGCTGTGTCCTGTCCTCTCAGAGCAGTACATGTAATGCTCTCCAAGCATGGCATCTCTAACAGCAACACATGCAGTGGTGACATGTCATAAATGAAACCTTTTTAGAGCCACTGATCTGCAACATGAAACTGCCAGTGATAATCCTGCTAGTTGGCTGAGAAAAATGTCTCTATGCCGGTAAAAGTAGTTATTTTTAATTTATTTGAATAGGTTAATTTTACAGGTGTACAACCTAGTAATGTAATTTATTATTATATATAAATGGCTTAAGTTGAATTTGGAGTGAAGGTAAACCTTTTTTCCCCCCACTAAATAGATTTCTTTTGATAGTGATTTACTATTTCACTCGCGAGAGACATTTAAAAGAATATATGGTCAAAATTGAAGCAGGAACTGCAAACATATTCCACATTTTGGTCGCTTCTATGTGTCAAGCTCCAACAGCACTGGAGCTTAAACTTTCTGTAATGCTACTGGATAACATCTTTTATGAGATGTCCATGTTTTTCAGTCCCCACACCACAACTTTATAACGCTTTTTGTTCAAGATTTCAGGCTCAGGCTGGGTGAGGGAACCCTGATGACATCATGAAGGGTTATGCTCTTACACTTTTTCCACAGAACCACATGATACTTTATACCTCTGTTTCCCTGGTTGAGTTTTTCTCCTTGTGCTGAGTAAATTGATATTTATGTGTAAAATTGGCAGCACTCACATTTAACAGTTAAAATAACTTTCCAGTACAATTCGTATTATCACATCTACAAAATGCCAATTCTTCAACCAATACAGTTCAGTTAAATACGTCAGTTCTTTCGAACTCTTCAGCAGCCACTCATTCCTATTTTTGCTCTCTACTTTTTGGTGCTGTGGTCAGCTTGTGAGTTGGGTTTTACACAGAGGATTTGGTGAGTGTTAACCGCACTGACTGACACACTGATACAGCCAATCGTTAAGTGGCTAAAAACTGCTTAAAGCTGCAGACAAGGTTGTTGATTGTCAGTCACTTCAACAGTAATAGCAACCCTTTCACAATAAAAGCAGTCACATGCTTTAAAGATATAACTTTTTTGAGCTTTACACAACCCACTTAATCAGTTATGCAGTGATATAATGAGATTAGTGATGTATTCTTTATATGATGATGATATTTTAGAAAATGAGAATTTGACCTTTATCTACACAGCCATGTAATTCTAAACACCACAGTGAGTGTAGCAGTGTTGCTTCCTGTTTTTTCAAAACTCAGTCATTGGTTTCCTTTAATTTGTACCTTGGACCTGGGGCTTCCTATGCTGCTTCCTAGTGACCCTTGCATTTGGCTTTTTGATAAATGAAGCGTTCTGCTTTGTGTCACTATCACAAAATACCTCAGCCACTAAATAATACATTTCTTCCAGTGGAGAGTGTTAAGCATCCACTCAATCTTTATTTCAGAGGAATTCATCTTTTTGAGCCTCAGACACCATTTCTCCTATCACAGTTGTTCTGTGTTCTGCTTCCCTTATCATTTCTGCTGTGAAGACATTTTGTGAATTTATAGGATTAATCAACATTTTGCACCTACGAAGGTATTCTGAAACATTGTGCCACTGAAAGTTTAGGGCTGTTTTTGGTGACAGACATAATCAGGTAAATATTGATCTTTTGGATCGTTATTGTTTTGCCACAAAACACTTGGGTTACTTTATGCTGAGTGAGCTTTTGGGAAAAATCTAGTTATACTATTTCTGCCATGTTGGACGGCAGTAAGTAAAGAAAATGTGGAAATAATGTAATTGTATGTGTCTTAATGCAACCTGAGATGTCAAGACATATAATGACTCTTTACTCAGTTTATTTGCTGCTACTATATGATTGTCTGATTATTTGATTTAGATATTTGCCCTGTGTACAGTTTTTGAAGGACACAACATTAGGAAAACCTGTTCATGTTGTGCTTGAAGGTGAATTACATTGAGCAATCGCAGGGAGTGAAATCACTGTTCTTGGGAAGTTAATTATATCTGAATAATTCCCCATTGAAGAATTAGTGTGATGGGAAGCACAAACAAGAAAAATAAATAGTTTTAATGTAATATCCACATTTCAACATTTGTGGTCAAGATTTTCCACAACTCTTTTTCCTCCATCTTTCCCACAACAGCCCGCATCCTCCAAACTCGCCTCATATCTAGTTGTGCTGTAAAAATATCAGGCCTCGGTAGACACTGCACATATGAAGACAAACAGTTCTGTCATTATTACATGCCACTGTGAGACAGACAGCCACAGGATCAAATCTTCCTTGGTGCTTTGGACTATCAGAGTGCAGATTCTCATCCAACATAATGTAGGGGATTAGGCAAGTAATGCCTGTGATGGCACATCAGTGACACATGGTCTAAATTGCTTCCTGACCTGGCTGTTTTGAGGAGGTAAGTGCAGCAGATGAACTAAATAAAAACACAACAGATAGAAATTGCACACTTTGTCAAGGGTTTATAATAATTTCATAGTAAACCCGTTGCCCGTCTGCTGCACTAGTGCAAGGTCAACAAACAGCATATGTCATGTATCCTCGATGTGTATGAAATATTACTTGGACATTAATGTTTTAATATTCTTATCTCATTTATTCCTTTGCCTTCGTCAGGGTTATCACGCGCTCCAATCTTTGATTCTCCTTCATCGCTTCCTCATCTATTAACCTGGATATCAGTGCTCGGGAAAGGGATACCCTGTGTCACATTATAAGCATTTCAAAGTAAAAGATAGGAGACAAGCCTGGGTCATCGTGGCAATCTTCCAAACAGCTTTTAAACAGTGTTTCACAATTGATAAACAACCGTGCCTGTAATTAATATTGTACATTCATGGTAAAAGGCATTCTGCATAATTACTCCACTGTCTCCTCCAGAAAAATGCACATTCAGTGTTATTATAAAGCACACCAGTATATCATATTAAGTCATAAATAATGTGCCCGTAGAATTAATTAATTTTATACACACCCCTCCCCCTTACGTGGTACTTTACATTTAACGATGTCAGCAGTTATTGATGCACTCTTTAAACAATGACATTTTACATGCCTTTTAAAAGGGAGCTATTTTGTGAGCCGCTTAAGGCGTCGGTAAAATTTATTTAGAGATAACTTTAGGTGTTTGTATAGTAAATAGGTTTCAGCTGTTCTTAATGTTTTAAGCATTATTCTCCAACAACACTTGTGCAGGGATTTAGTAGATTAGATGGTTGTTGCTTACAAAAATGTCAGATAAATAAAAGTTTTGTTTTATGTATAACTGTGTAAGACAGCGTTTCAGCTAGTTGTTAAAGCCTTGATTTGGGGAGCTGCCACCAGCAGGGTGGTGTTGGATACATTTGTTAAATGGCTGTATGTAAGGCTTAATTAGCTAATTAGCCAATTACGCAAATAAGGACACGCTATATATATAGATGTAAACGATCACTGATTATAATGACCAATGGGTATTACTGTTCAGCTTTCGAAAGATGGTTTCAGATTCCATCTTCAGAAGTCCATCTCGATATATACTCACGTGCCCATATGTATGTTGAAAACATTACTCCCCCTCTTATACTAACTATGAGGAGATGGAGACAAAATTCTACAGTCCTTATTCCATGCAATAATGTTTTCCAAAGCTCACGGGATTTTAATATAGGCTTCAACAGTCTGAATTAGGTAAATCCATTAGCTTTCTTCCAAAGTGAGTGTTTTTAATACATGTTTGCCATTACACTTTCCTTGCTTACACATCATGGATGTCAAATGGACTGTAGTTTAGTTGTTGGGACACCTGCTGTAAATCCACATGTGACAAGCAGGATGAAAATGTCCACTTGACATGGCGGTGCAGTTGTGCCCAGAGCGAGAGCGGTGGATTTTGTCCTCTGTTTCTTACAGTGTAGCCATGCTATGAAGGAAATGTTTCACTGACGGTATGGACAGGATCAATGAGACTGAAGCTTGGTGTTCAAATGGCATGTGAGTATTGTGTGAAGATGACAAATCAGAACCTATTCTTGACTTATTAAAGTAGTTAATATATCAGTCAAACTGCCAAAACTTACTAAGAGAAAAAAATGGTGTGTGGCATGACTGAAGAAAAAACAATGCTAGCATTAAAATTACAAATAAGGAAAAAAATCACATTAAAAAAGAATTAAAGCTATTAAACTGGCTGACTAAAAAGAATTACAAGGCGAGCAATATATATACAGCATCTATGCCGGGTGAGGTACTTACACTAATAGTACAATGCTATCAGCAAAGTATAGGATCTGTAAGGGTATATTGTATCTATGTCAGAATAATGTATGATTAAGTAAATACCCTGAGTGTTTGTATTAATGTGGAAACATGAAGTAGGTCATTATGTAATAAAGCACTATGACATATTAACACAATATAGTACATTATAATATGCTGTCGGATATAAGATATGATATATAGTGAAATGTAATTATATAGTAGAACCTAATATATGGTATAGTACAGCAATGTAGCTTGGAATATAATATACAGAATACATAATTTCTGTTCTACACTGAGGCTGCAAGTACAAGAACTTAAGGTGCAATAACATCTTCATTTAATAATTTCTGTTTATTTTTATTTACTGATTTTTTTTATTAAGTGATTAAAAAGTTTTTGCCAAGTTTAACACATCTGGTTCAGTTTATAGTATAGTATAGTTATAGTAGCTGCAATAATGACACTGCAAAAATGATCATACTGCAAAAACAACATGGTAGCATGTAAGGGAGTAAAGGATAAAGACTCTATCACACTAACACAAATAAAGAAATGAAGTAAGACCATAACTGGGACTGACAGCTGTCTCTAGGACAATTTACTCAACAAAACTATGGTCATACAAAACAACAAATTAGTGAACAGCAGAACATGTTTAAAAATGTCTTGGTAACCATCAACATTTAATATTCCCTTACAACCTTGAACACAGCTTTCCTTAATTTAGCTTGCTTAATTTGTGTGTTCTGTTTGAATCATGATCACAATCCATGTAGAATTTGTTTATTATATTCCATATATCATAATCATCCTAGACCATGTGCATCTCTTTCTAGATTGTAAACATACTAACATACAGATTATACATTAAAATAACTGGACCTCTGAATTCTTCTATATTGTATCAGATTAATATGTCTGAATATGAGGGCATTGGCGAACATATGACAGCACTTTTGTAGTTCCTATCCTCTTGTCAGGTTTTCTTTTTTTTTGATAAATACGAGATGTTGTCTTTGATGGCTGCTCAACAAAGAGAGAGCTGTCTTCAGCTGTAACCTTTCTGCACCAGAATCTGGAACATGACACATGTCAGGCTGTGATAAATGGTGCAGAGTCTCAGTAATTTCACCAGGAATGCCCTTGAGATGCCCAAAACCCCAATCGCAAATGCTATTGTTGAATTAAACCATAAAAAGAAATCCTTCCCCCTTGACATGATAGGAGCCATGGTGAAATGGAAGAATGTTTTTATTCTCTCCAGGATTTACCTGGAGCATTATAGCTTACATACAACCGGGTGTTTGCATGCCTGCAAGAAAGACAACATAGGAAAGTGCATGGTCTTTCTTTCTATGTCTATTTATAGAGTGAAAATTACACAAATCCAGAGAAGTGTAACAAAATCTCATATCAGCATATTATGTATCATAGCTATTAAAGAGCATAACAAGTGAGACTGCCAAAAATTAGGACAGACAGATTTTTCTCAAATAGTTTTTAAGTGTTAAAAATTTAAATTAATAAGAGTATTGCGTGTTGATCAATCGCCCGTTTCAGTATTTTAATCTCCGCCAGTTTGACTTGGACATAATACTTGGAGATTTTCGATTGAGAACCTCCAGCTTACCTGAATATAATCACAATTGTGGTTGTGAAAAAACAAGACAATCCTATATTTGCTGATACTTTACATTGCATTTCCAAATAAAAGAATAAAAGAATACACATATCAAATTATTTTTAATCACAATGTGACTGATTTCAGTGTGAGGATAGCAGGATGATCTGAGCCTGTTAATGTGGACCAACTTGCAATGAGCCACTTGACCTGTCTGCAGTAGTCCTGAGACAAACCAGTTTAGTGGTTGGGAATTGGAGATTATAGTACACGTTTTGTCAGACAGTTTTGGTTTCCCAAATGAAATAGTAATGGCAACAATGTTCATCACATTAGATGCCAACACTGGACTCATCCTGGACGTATTTGGCTCCCTCCATGTCTTTGATTAAAAAGGTAACACAAAACACTTTTTTGTTGTGATCATATTGCCTAACTAAAGATGTTTAAATGCTGTGATGGGAATTGCGTCCACCAGTCAAGTCACTATCATTGCAGATGTTACATCCATCCATATACAACATATGTGGGACACCAGCAATACTGCGAACTACATGACATAGAACAGAACTGCATCTGTGTCTATCTGGACAAATACATGCTCAGTTCTGAACAACCTTGCGTTTAAACAATGACTTCACACTATTAAGCATTAATAATGTAAGTTCGGTCAGGCTGTGATGAATAGTTTCTACATCCAGTTCCCCATGGAGTCTTATCTGTAAAAATAACATAAAGGAAAAAAAGCAGCTTATTGTGGCTGGTATTCTTGCTCAGGCTCACTGAGCATTCTTGTGTGTGGTGATTTGCCCAGCAATTAATCCAAAAACTGTGGCTAAACTACCCTCTGTGATATCCTCTCCATCCTATGACAAATAGAACAGTGGAATCTTAATTAGGAGGGAATGCACTGCAGATGTATTAGAGCGGCGATGGGAAAACAGATGAGGCCATCACACCACACAGCAGGGAGCTGAGGAGTCCGGTCCCCCATCGCTGTGTCCTATCCATAATGCCACGAGTGTGCCACATGCCTCTGCTGTCATCTGCACAGTGCCATTGGGGGCCCCCAGGGGCCGGGGAGGTCCTCGCTATCCGGAACTCGAGGTCTGGTGCACTTTGGTTCATTTGGAAAACCTTCACCATCACAATGACCCTGCTGCTTATTAAGTAATAAAGAACAACCACTTTCTTTTTGTGTATGATATACAAATTCTGATTTACTGGTAAAGCAAACATTTTTACAGTGAACTTAACTGGATCTTTAAAGTAAATAGATGTGAACTGGACGTAATAAATCATGCAACCATATCTGCATAGCTTTGCCCCGTGGCTTGGCCCTGGGTCTGCTCTTTTATTTATTTTTTTTTTTTTCTGTTTCCACGTTGGTCATTGAGGTTCCCTTTTGAAAAATAGCCATAGTTTGACTATGTCTGTTCAGCTGGCTGCCTTCAATTTTATACCTGCAAAGTTTCAATCTAGGCCCTCCCTGCGTCCTTTAACATTCGGTGCCCACGCCAACACCCTCCCCCACCTTTTCTCCCTTTTCCAGGATTACTGGTAGAGACTGCACTTGTGCTGTTATTTTCAACCTTGGTGGACAGGGGCTTCGCTATGTATTCTGGAAATACTTCAAAGAAAAGCAAAAAGGCAGCAATTTTCTGCTTGAATATCTCTCTGACTAAATCCATTGATCATCCTTGGGTTTCCTGAGAGAGAGGGAGTGAGATGGAGAGGCATGTTTTATTCTCTAATAACTCCTACCTTCACCCCTTCCTGCCTCTCTGTTGTTGTGTTGTTGTTGGTCGCACTTCTGCTCTATTCCTTGGAGAGCTTCTGAGATTGAAGTTATTTTATGCTTCGGCTCCCCGGGCCCCAATTTGAAAACTCTTGTGTGTCAGTTTTCACACACTCCTGTCATATGGCAAGGAGCACTGCAGAGTTTTGCCTTTTACTTTATTCTGTGAAGGCATCTTGTGGGGCATTCTGCATCTAGTGACAAATAGGTCAGGGAAGATGACAAGTTTATGTCTGATTTAAAAATTTACAAAACTTTTGTTTGGTGAGGGCATTATTTGAATATGAGAGGCCTCGATTTCGTCTGCTAAAGGAAAGTTTTGATGAGGTGTCTATCAGTTTTTTTTTTTACACCTCATATCACAATTCACACTGGAGTCCTGCTATGATTATTAAAATGATTTCTGATGGAGCAGTCTTGTAAATTCATCTTTGCCTGTATAATTGTATCAGTCTCTGGTCACTGACACCTCCAAAGTACATTGGAAATAGTTGGAACACCAGTGTGTAGACAACTGCAGAAGGTCAGTTATTGTTAAATTGAAAAACAAAAATGAATAGAGGTATCCACACTGTGACAGCTGTGTGTAAAATTTACAAACACAAGTCAACATTGTCCATTGACAACATGGTATATACACTTTTGAGGTAATCTGTCCAAGTCACTCAAATGTTTCTCATTTATTTCATCATTGTTATATTTTTCTGGGCTGTTGTGCACATCAGTACACTGGTGCTCTGGACTTATACTGCCTACACTAACAGCTGGCTCTGAGCCAGTTTGATTACGGCTTGAGTTTGGATTGGATTTAGATGTAGTTGCAGGTAACAGGTTGTGTCCTTTAATAATCTTTACAGGTGCACGCAGGTGCAGATTTGCACAACTGGCCTTGTGCAGGACTTCTTACAATGCGTCTGGTCAATGCGGTGTTTGTTTTTTTTTCTTTTGGCTAAGGTGCTAGCAGATGCTCCTGTGACCACAGCTGGGCTCACTCCCTCTCTCAATGAGGAATCTGCGTCTGCCTGCATTCTTCACTGAGCCCCAACACGGTTGATTTTTTGCTCTAACTCACAAGGGATTCTATTTTGTAGCAAAACTATCATCAAAACTCTTTGAATTATCTTCCGTGATAAAATGTTTGTAATTGTTTATGTAATTTAAAGGCTTTCCTTAAATGCTGGTTAGATTGTTTTGTATATCTACTAACTAGCTTCTTCACATACATTTTCATTTTGAGATGAAAATAGTCTTAAATAAACACAAACCTGTCATGGGCCTGCCCATGTTTAACGCCCTGTCTCCCTGCACTGTCTGCAGTTTGTGTGTGTACATGTATTTATTTTGTCTTGCCTGTAAGGTCTCTTGGTCAAGGTGGTGGGCGATGTCTGGGTCACAAGTGAGCTCTGTCCAATTTCGGTGTACTGGCGCAGGCACCTTTCAGACACCTCTCTTCACCTGCCAACGTCCTCCATCTCTGGCAGACTCAATAAACCGCAGCTAATTGGAAGGTGATGACAGACAAGCCAGGCCCAATTTATTGCAGTTTGAAGACAACCCATTCACTTTCCCTCGGTGGCCCGGGTGAGACCAAATGCTGGAGCACTGCTCTCGCACGCCCCTAAGCACACAGTTCGGCGTCTGATGTCTCCACTGTGTGACAGAACATTAAAACAACCCATAAGGAAAAATTAATTGAAGACCTTGCATTCATTAAAAAAACTGTTGGTAGCTTAGCCTCGCTGCTTAGTTTGCCCTCTTTCAGTGGTATCAAAGGTATTTCCTTTTTTTCAAGCAGGTTAATGTGAGTGAATCACAACAGCACAATCCATCCCTGCCTGTCTGGGCTATTAGGGATGTTGTGTCACGCTAAAATCAATTTTTTTTTCTCAAGTTACAAATTTCTACAGCACATTAACATGAAACTGCGTAAAATGCATGTTAGATATGAACACACCAATATCATTTATGCCCTAGTATAAACTTTGTTTTCTATAGCTTGATTGCCGAAGCCCAAGCCTTGACACTTGTGATGTACTCTGCCAAGAACATTAAGTATCTGAAAGTGATAAAGCTTCAATTTGCTAGACCATTAGACTAATTACTGCAATAATTAAGTAACTACTTGATTAGAACTAATGGGTACCTAATTATCCAGGAAGAAAGGATCAGGTGGTAATTAATAGAGTCAAGCTGATGTCTTCTGACTTACTAATGCCGATTACCAAACATACGGGACTGAAACTGGTGAGAAATGGCGGTGAAAAATGAAAAAAAAGGGGAAATGCCATGTGAGTGTTTACCTAGCCCCCTGTAGCTTAGGCAAACAGTTTGTTAGTATCACATCACATGAGCACATTGTTAATGATTGCTAATGTAACAGGAGCATCACACATCAAGACATTACACGGGATGATTAGCCTGCATCGAGAGGTTGATCTGAATAGTTCTGGTGCTGATTACGAAGATAAGGAAGTATTATACTGCACTTGACATGAGTTATTTTGACAGACGGATGACATTTGTTTCCAGTTCCACACAAGCTTTGATTATTTTTTTTCTATGTGTGTGTGTGGATGAGGCTATGAGCTCACACCAGGAGAATGAATGGTTTAAACTTGGTTTTAATCACATTTCACAATGAACACCTCTCACAGACACAGGGAAAGATGAATAGAGACAAATCTAAAATTTATAGAATTCTACAATTTGCATAAAGTGTATTATCTAAACATATAAGTGAAAAGTAAGGGCATTGAAAAGGTCATTAAAATTTAAGTACATTGAATGCAGAATATGGACATTATCTATCAATCCATCAATCTGCTAGTTACTTAATGTATAGTTGTTATAAGACGGGCAGCAGTCAAGCCTAGTCTACATATAATATGCATGACTATGAATGGAAGTAAAAGTGAAAGCTGACACTTTTTGATGTATAGCTCTTTTTTATATTAATGTTTGAATAATATGTGCCTGGAGGGTGGGCTATAAATTAAAATGGAGAATTGAGGTATAAATTTTTATGAGTCATCCTCATCTATTTCCATTATGTATTTAAAAATGAAAGAATCACTGTTATTTGAATTAAACAGACAATCCTGCACTGCATTCCTTCAAGCAGACAGACTGAAGGTTAAAGGTGCGTACGGGGATCTTCAGTTTTCCTCAGACAACCTCACAAAGAATGCAATTAATGACGACTGCGGTGTCTTCCAGATGGCACTTTGCTTCGTTTACTCAGTTCTTTATTTTTACAATTAGTTGATTAATTGTTTAGTCAATTGAGAGAAGAATAATTGGCAACAATTTCGATAATCAATTTATCTTCTTCTCAAATAAGAGACTTTGCTTCTCTTCTTTGTCATATATGTTTGTTATATCTAACATCTCGTAGAGAATTTTGCAGCATTCTGATGTGTATGTTGTTGTGCTGATAAAGCTGGGTGTGACATTGTATGTTAGCTGGAGTTTGATTGCATACTATATTGTGTACACAGTGTGTATGTGTTTGTGTGTATTTAAAGTGTGTAAACTACTTATACGGAATATTGCATTTGCATATACATATATATCATTGTATTCTGAATATCTTTGAGTTTTGGACTTTTGGTTGAACATCTTGCGATGGCATTTTTTATTTGCCATTTTGATATTTCATAGATTAGAATGAATAAAATCTGCCAATTAATTGATCATTCTTATCATGCCTGGTGGCAACCCTTTCTCACTAATGGTACCAACCATTTTGTTAATGCCCTGTAACCATTTTATGCAGCTTATTTTTGTGCAGGTTATGTTATAGAAAAGCTCTAGTTTAGCTCGGAGGCATCATGGTCTGTAGTCCATGTCCCACAACCTATTGAGAAAAAAAGTCTCCTTTAAAAATGCTGTCATCACAGCGGTGGGAATGGCCCAGGGAGCATGCGATTACAAATAAAAGGACAGTGAAGGAGAAGGTGTGGGGTCTCCAGCTGATGGCTCCTGTGAGAGCCCCAATGAGGTTTTATAACAAGATGAACAGGGAGGCCAGAGTTACTATACCTAAGCTCTCTCCCTCTGCATATTCCTGTGAGAAGATGCTTTCTTAAAATCTCAAGGCGGGATAAAAATAGCATGCTTTGTGTGTGTGTGTCTGTCACGGTATGGCTTTGGGAAGGCAGGGGCTCATATAACTGGAAACAGTGGTGTCAATTAATCAAGTGTTTATAGGCCGTGCTCTCCAAGACATCAAAGCTTACAGCTCTCAGCAGAGACGGCTATTTGAAACATGGGCGGACTCTGCAGACTTGTATGTTCATTACTCTGTTCAAGTGTCTAACACGCTGAAACTTTATTTTCTTTATTTACACACTACAAATAGCCAATAAGTTGACGGAGAAGCAGGGTACACTGTCTTTGAGTGTGTGAGATCTCATCACATCAGACTACTTGTAATAAAATAACACTTTATAACTCAGTCACTATCCGCTCCTCTCCCTGCGCTCTCACACCACACCGAATTGATATGCAGTCTAATCATCTGCTAGGAGCTGATGTGATGTAAATGAAAGTAATTAGGGAAATGTCAAACATAATTAATAAAACAGGTTTAAGTTCTGAAAACACTTGTCAGCGGAATGAATGAAGATTTCGCCTCTTGTCTCCCCGAAGCTGCCCTCCCTTTTCGCTGCTGTTCAATTAGGTCACAGATTGCTCCTAAGTTACCGCTCCCCTCTCACTTTCCCTTTTACCCTCTGTCTCTTGTTCTCACAGCCTTTCCAATTCTATGCATGGAGACCTTTTGAGAAAGGAGGGGGAGCCACCGTCCTGTGGAAGGGAAATAAATTTGCCTGTCCATCCACTGCCTGGATGAAATTAATTGCAGACTCCTCATGCTGTCTGGGTACAACTGGGGCATTAACATAAGCAATTTGCGTCCAACTTCTTCTGCTGGCTGTTTAATAGAGCATCGGACCTGGCCGATAAGGCTTAAGGTCCCTGACGCATTAGCATTTTCATAATATCAAAATATTATAGCACCATGATTTGCTAAAGCCCATACATTATTGATAAGAACAAAAGGTTTTATAAATTACAAAAGGGGAGCATGACCTATAATTATGGCAAGCAAATTAGGGTGTGCAGTAAAGTCAGTTACATTTTGAAGGAAAATAATGATGCTGGAGACCTTTCTCCTTCCCTCAGGATTGAAAAAATAATAGATTCCTTCACAGCCTCACACGGGGTTGAGGAGCATGCTCGCAGGTTCACGAGGGACAATGTCTGCACAAGAAAGAGAGCAAGTGTCCCTGGCCCATACACTGTCGCCGCATGAATAAAACGGGCCATTAGGTGAGTTAGTTTTAGTTAATGAACACACTCAAACCGAGGGAGATATTTATGCAAATAAACAGTAAATAGAAGTCACAATTTTACCGAACAATGCTGTCAAATAAAAGGCTTAGACAGCACCCAAATACAGTGATGTAGATTTGTTTTTTAGGCCCTGATTTAGCGACAGTGGTTGTGATGATAAAAATTACACTGTTAGTTGTGGTTGGAAAATAATGGCTATGACCCTGTTGACTTGCCTGAAGTCAAATCATACAGTGATGACTGATGTAACCTTATTTACTCTACTTCAGTGCTACTTTTAAATGCTACTGTACATAAACCGTGTGAGCCTACAATTGAGAGAACAGCAGGATATTTGGAAACAGTAAGACAACAGACACAACCTTGTTGGCTTGTCCCGGTGGTAAGATTCAGTTCAGCTTGTGGAAAATTAGAAGTGACATTACACCAACCCCAGTTCAAAACTGTAGAATATTTATAATCAAACTTGAGCATTTCTTCCTTTCATTTGTGCTCAATTTAGACATGAAGTCAAAAGAAAAGTTGGTACTTTCCTGCTACAAGTCGTGCCCCACCCCCTCCTTACACAGAAAGCTGACTTGAATGTTCAGATGATCAAAAGATTCAGTCCCATTCACAGTTGATGGTTGTAGTAATTTTGAAAATCAAGCATGTTCATACCCTTAAGCAGTTGTTTGCGCTCACATGAATCAGCAGAAAACACTAGCAGCTCTGCAGGCCGCGTCACCAAAGCACAATGGTGGCATTCTGTTACCATCCTATCGCTCCATTTGTGTCATATTTTCAGGTGGGGAACCGCAGATGCCAGTCGAGGCTTCAGGGTAGATGAGATAATTGCGTGTGTTCTCCAGAGACATCCTCCATCATTATCCTCTGTTTGTTACTGCAGTATGTTTGCCCCAGATGACAGGAATGGGAAATTCACCAAAACATTTTGTTTAACAACAAAACACAATTCATCTGGTCTCTGCACTTCTGCAAAGCTACACAGGTTTAGTTTTAATTATTAGGTATTAGCGACTTGCTTTGTAACTAACAATGAACAACATGTAATAGGACGATTCTGGAGTGGTTGAAACGAGTATTTGATCACTTTTGACCGAGCAAGTTGAACTGTTTCTACTTGCTTCCTGCCTCGTGCATTGGCAGGCTTAACATGTGAAAAAGCCCAAATTGAACTTTTCATATCATTCTGTTTTTCCTCATATGTCTCACCATTTATTTATATTAATACTTTTGATTGCTGTTTAACTTGCTGCCTCAGTTTTGTGGAACAGGTATCTTCTCTGTAATTCACTTTTCATAAGAAAACCAATAAGTTGTTGCACCATGTAAACAGAGCCATCTGGAAACGCTGTGAAACTTGACTTCAACTTCAGTTTTTTATCCCATCACGACTCGAGGGAGAGCACACAGACACGGTGTGTGTCTAATACCTGTGACACATGCAGATCTTTACTTTTACTTTACAAACAAACAACAAATTATCTTCTCATTCATCACCCTGTTCAATGTATATGAAGTCGTAACAGTGGAGAAACTCAAGACCTTACTTGGGTTGGATGTGCTTGATAATAATCGTCTGTACATCAGACTTCATATTTATCCATTCTGTTGCCACAACAACAAATAAATCTATAGTTATCAAATTCTACAGATGTTCCCCAACAAGTCTATGGTGTAGTAGTCTGTAGTTTATCTTTAGTTGTCAGTGTGTAGGTATTCAGAGTAGTTACATACTCATATAACCAGTGGGAATTATTCTTTGTTATCTCACAAATCCTTGTAAAGTGGACTCAGAGTTTGATTGCGTCCTAGTGGGCCCGTCTAATCAGTGCCACACTGTGTCCCAGAGTGCTCCAGGCTCCTTATCATTCATTAACCTCTAGCTGTGATGTCACTCTGCCCTCCTCATTCAGCCAGGCAGCATTTCAAGCCATAGATATATTTTGCTGAAGAAACAATGACCATGTCGGGAGAAGATATCGTGAACCCAGGGCTTCGTTAAAGGTGACTTAGTCTCCGCTCCCTCTCCTTGTTCCCCTCTCAATTTCTCTCCATCTAATCTCCCTCTGTCTATAACAATAAGAATTAATTAGCCTGCTTATTTTTCTCTGGTTGTAGAGAGGCTCCCCATCTGGATGGGAGACAGTCCTCTGTGTGCTTGATTAATGGCGTGGAGAGACAGTTGCCAGTTCTGAAGCCTCGCTGTCTGGCCCAGGTCAGAACTTCCAGAAGGCAACCTAATGTTAGTCCAAGAGAAAAAAAAGCCTTAGAGATTATTGTGCTCTTTTATAATGAGCATCACCTATGTTTTAGTTCTAATAATAAAAAAGTTACCGATACAAAGTCATTGATAGGTGACACAATATGAAAGGAGGACAAAGGGATACATGCGTTATTATAATGAATAGGATGTAAAGATTTCTACTACAATTCTACTGCATTGAAACTGCTACTCAACAACCATAGTTATTACAATTTATTCCCTACATGTTGTAAATGATTATGGGTTTTTCAGCTTAAATGCATCTCTGAATATTGAAATAAGAGTGATGCTCTAAGTCATTTAGCAACCTCATTAAAAACGGCAAAACAACAACAAACAATTTATTATTTTTCAATATTCAAATATCATCCGGTTTGCAGGCAACAATTTGGGAGACTAGTCTAATCAGTGTAATATGATCTGCTGAATCTTGTCGTGATTGAACCTGTGTTATACACGTCAGTACGAGTGTGTCAGTATGTGTGAAACTGCTTGTGATGTTGGCCAGCTGGTTGCCTGGATCAGAGAAAGGAAGGGCAAAGCGTCTCTCTGGCCACTAGAGCTTTGACTCATTTGTCACTAATGTATGAAAGAGGGGTTGACTTACAGCCTGGTGAAGTGAAGGCCCCTCTGCCCATCAGGCACCCCTGAGGTAATAAATGTTTGCCTTTAAGAAAGAGGTCTGTGGGTTCAGGTTCTTTCCTTTAGAAATCAGAGGGTTCCTGTGCACACTAGGTTTTTACTTTCTTTTCTCTAACTTCCACTTTTCACTTTCATGTCTATTCACTTTAGCTATTATAACCATGTTTACCTGGTTGCATTCAGTCACGATTGTATTCAGTTGTGCATTGTAGTAAAATACTAATTAGATGTATTTCAATGACATTATCTTTGCCTCAATGTGATGGAAGTTCATGGTTGACTGGTTTGATTGAGTCTATTTCTACACAAAGCAGCCACAGCTATGTGACTTACAACACTGTTTGTAAGATATTACATTGTAGAAGAGTAATAGATGAGTGTTAAGAGGCTGATGGTACAGACACACTGGATACCTTGATGGATGTCAAATCCAGAAGATCTGGCCACGTGGTGCATGATGGATACAACACGGTGAATTGACAGGCCTAACACTGTATCTGAATTTATGTTAGTGAGCACGTTTTGTCAGGCGCATGACAGAAACTAATAGTAGAATCAAGAACAAATATGCAATCGATTACAAGTCTATAAATAGTCATACTCTCAAAATATATCTAAATGTTATGGACATTTGTTGAGAAATGCATGTCTATATAAGCCATTAGCTTGGTCTAGAAAAAACACTCATCCCTGCCAGTACTTCTTAAAACAACCACATCATCATGCACAACAGTTGTTCCTGTGATGAACATTATTGTCATGCAAGGAACGTGAAATTACTCTCAGTCTTGTAAACTCTATTTTACCCGATGACAAACCAAAACATCAATCAAGGACAAAACTAATGGCCTTGAGTTTTGTATCATCTGGGCATAGTTTGAATATGTATTTTTAGTGTGTTGCCAGTATCTCATCATTTTTTGTAAAAATTGCTCTTGTAAGAACTCTCAGCTTCACAGATGCTGTTTAAGGATCTTAGTGGAATCCTGATGAGTATGTGAACAGGATAACAGGGAGACTCTGTGTCCACTGACCCACACTGATAAAATGTGGACTTATCTTGAATGTTTATATTGACAACTCCCTGTATTGAGACAATAGCACACCAGCTAATACAACCCTGGCTTGAACAGGGCTCCATGAATTGAGCTGCTACTAAATCAATGGAAAAATGTGAAAACGAGATGAAGAGAAAACCAATGTCTAGGCCTTGAGGGCCAAGATGCGCAACATCACACCAGACTCTTATCTGTGGACGCGTCTTTCCCCTGAGAGGATTCTACACTCCAGCAAACAGTGAGATTCAAAGGTATATCAGGTGCATGACCTTAGGGTTAGTGGAATCTACAGCCAAGCAGCATCAGCTGAAAAAGTCGGACACAGAACTAGACACGATTTGGCCAGAACACAATGATGCACACACAAGCACGCTCAGACCCAACTTACTGTTCTCTCTGTTACATGCTCACTCATACAATACTCATACAGTCTGAAGAACACAAGGTTATAGATAGACAGAAAGAAAATTATCTATGCACATCATGTTTTTCTGTGCTTTACATAAGGGACAGACTAGATTAAGTTTTCCTACCTTCTACAGTAACTACTAATTACCAAGGATTTTTTTTATCTCTTAAATTGAACTTGATTTAATACTGATTGACTTTGCATTATGCCAAAACATAATGCTGTGCTGTATCTTTGAAAAAATAGATCCATTATCATTCAATTTTCCCCTCATTAACCTTTGGTTCATTGCTTAATGTGTCACAGGCCAAAGGCCATTGTAATCTCTCTCAATGGACACGCTGTTCTTGATCAATATGCTTCTTGCTCAGCAACTCACATTGTTTTATTTTCCTGCTTGTGTTCCAGAGTAAGGTGTGAAAGGATCATTCCAGGTCTCAAAGGAGAGGCTTCTTTCAATATCCTCAAAGTAGCGGATCCCACCCACTCAATTGTTCTCTACATAATCATATAAAAAGATTCAGGAAGAGTTGTTTTTTATTGTTGTTGTGTTTTTCCTCTGCTGAACAATGCCCTTCCGCCACAGGGTCCCATAACAGCCTACCAGTCTGTGCTCAGCGCACCTCCACCCCTCATCCCACCCTTGCTATCTCGTTTTCCTCATCTGGCCCAGGCCCACTTCCACATCTACATCCCATTGTCTGAGTGAAGGCAGCACGCGCAGGGCTGGGGCCAGTCCAAACATACTCATCTCTCTGTCTGGATGACTGCCAGTATTCTTTGAAAAACGTAAACTTTGTTACTTTCCAAATCCATTTAACAGTTGTGTTTTAGTAATGGAACAAATATTACTGGCTCTCCGCGTGTTAAAAAAAAAAAAAAAAAGGAGGGTGTGTGCGTATTTATTCACATGGCTTCTTGTATGTGCGTATGTCGGGATTCCTGCATGCACGTGTGTCAGAGAAACCAAATCCCAATCCATCATGCATTCCCCAAGGTGGGCCAGCCAGTGTGTGTGTTTGTCACTGTCCCCTGTCAGGAAAGAGGGTTGAGCGTGTTCTCCGGACGAACCCCCTTTGGCTGAGGAAGTGCTCCTCTATATTGGCCTCTTTGTGGCTCGCTAATCGAGCTTTCCTGTCAGCAGGCTGCACGGTCCCAGTGCAGGGTGCACTACGTGATACAGACCCACTCCGGCGCTCCAAGGGAAGTTCTGGGATCAGCAGATAACGGCACAGCTCCCTCATCTAACACGCAGAATAGTGCTGCCTCTCTCTGTCCCTCTGCCCGTGCATGAATAAGGAAAACACAGATTTTAACCATTTAAAAAATTCCATTATTCACAGCTAATGACTGCCAAATGCTCTCCTTTGGAAAACCCCATAGCTTCCTTTAAACCTGTCTCTAACAAAGTGTGTGTATAACAATACTATTTTCCAAAATGTGCTTCATTACATAAACTGACTGTCTTTTCTGACAAAGCTGAACACAGAAAACCTGTTAAACATGTACACTGCTCTACCTTCAGCATTGCAACCCGTCTGTTCTGGTTTGCCAGTTTTGTGATTAAAGCAGACTATTATCCCTCCCACCTGAATTTTGTACTCCACAGTGGGCCATCGTGCAAACTCTGGCCCTCTTTTCAAATGTAAGCGGATTTTAGTGCTATCTGAGAAGAGTGGTCACGAAGGACTCATGTTCTGGTATTCAAAACCAATTATAAAATAATAATCTGTAGGTGTCACTTCTATTTAAATTTTCCGGTTATTCAGGCATTCATAGATATGTCAGGGGGATTTTTCAAGGACACTGCCTCATGTAGCCGATATCTTGGTGGTGACATTACTGAATTTCTGATTTCCTCTCGTGTCCTTGGCAGCCCACCTTTATTTTGGTAGTGTATTATTGTTCACATGTGTCACAGTTTAGTTAAGCTAACACACCTGATGTTACTGCAGTGTTTTTCCTCATAAATTACTACTTCAGTAATCATATTTTTAAGAGTGCCATATTGTGCTTGTATGAAAAATACAGGTTATATTTTTGAATGAACACCTACATTTTGGTATTATAATTAGTTATGCAAACTCATTTAGAGTTCTGCTCCTCTCTTTCCTTCTCTGTTGTGGTGAACTACAGTTTGACAGATGTTTTAGGTCTGAAGGTACGAAGTAAAACATTCAAGTTCTTTTCTAATTTTTTAGCACATTTTGGTACTTGTGGACTTGCAGTGTCAGTTTTCTGCTACCTTCGAGGATAAGATGGTTGGGGTGTCATAGTCATAGTCCATAATATCGGTTTGACTACCACACAATTTAATTTCAAGCTCAAAGCACCTGTAAATTTTCAGTAAACTCTCGCAGAGTTAGTTTTTTTTAGGTTTAGGTTTCAGTTATATTTTCCAGATGAAGGATTTTTGTTGTCTTTATGAAGTCACTTCCTGAAAAAACTAATACAAAAATCTACACTCTTATGTTCAAGCCTCTTTCTTGAGTCACAGCTGAAAAGGCCACAATTTGTCACAAATGTCTTAATACATAATAATGTCAGACCTCAACTCATGTCGGATGATACATGTCAATCCAGGTTTACAGGCTAAAGTAACACGGACACACCAATATTGTGCATGTTAGATGTAAAGGCCAATGATTACAATTGTTTTATGTTCTCTGCTGGGCATCATATATCTCCAAAGTATGTGATGCAGGTTCCAATATTTGAAAAAAAACGGAATATCAAATGCGGATCTGAAGCCGGTGAATTATTATGACTTTTACTGGTGACATTTTCCAGCGGCATATGGCTGCAAGCTCATGGGAGAGCACAGCTTTTTGATGAATACTTTGAGTCTGAGGGACCAAAGGACAGTGCCGGGCATATGTTGCCTTCTGTCTTTGCCTTGTGAAATGATAATGTGGCCTCACTTAAACAGGAATCTGAAGCTACCGAGCTGCCATTTTTAGCAGCAACAAATATCATAGGACACACATGGAGGCACTGGCTACATGTGTGTGTATATAATGACGTATGTATGTTTGTGTATGTGTGTTTGATGTTTGTCATTTCACTGCATGTGTGTTCAGCCTGTCATAACTGTTGAACACAGCCAGAGTTGAGATGAACATGTGATGATTATATAGCTAGATAGATAGATGCTTAGAAGATGAGCTTTATAAACTTTGAATACTTGCATTTTACATGGCTTCACTCTTTATATTCAGATTTCAGTACAGTGGCTGACCATCAATATATGTATGACGAAATACATATAATTAGTGGTTTAGGTTAGACATGCTTTGGTTTAGTTATCTCTTGCTCATGCATTTATCATTTATGTGCCAACAGAGTCTCATATTTACACATCCAGCAGACTCACAACGACATTAGCATTTATTTGGAGTTGAGTTTCTTTTTGATTCATTTGAAAAATCTAAGTCTAGTAGTCACTCTCCTTTTAGCTCTGTTTTAGTCTCCACCAACTCCTGAGCTACTGAACAGGTAGCACACAGTGGGCTTTGTCAGAACTTTTTTGCTGGGTTGATGAGAGAGTGAGAGTAAAAGTGAAGCTGAGGGCTGGAAAACCAAAACAATAAGCTGAAAGATGTTACAATTCTTCTTTAACTTCTTTAACCTGGAAGGAACAGCAGAAATGATGCAATTATTTTTTGTGAATCTGTAATATGAGTCACACCTTTCATATGATACATAGTCCCCCCCACCATTACTGATATAAAAATATTAGGTGCTTTAACTTCTCTTCTTCTCCCCAGCATGCAGAAGATTCTCTGCTTTTTTTGTTATAAGTCATAGCATTGTCAGAAATTTAGTTTTTCATTTTCACTGTTCATTGTTGTATTATTTATATATGTACTGTATGGTTAGAATAGTATATCAGGGTCCACAGTAGTCAGTAGCTGTATGGAGGCACAAAACCCTGCTTCATCTTGAAGCCACAACTACAGTTCTCATGTACTACATGTTCATCATTATGATAACATTCTCCTTACCACTGTAATATGCATCTGTTTGGCCATGACCCTCTTGATTCTCTGAACTTCTGTGTGAAATTTGTTGAGCAAATAAATACATCACATTTTGGCATTCCTAAAAGCTCCGCTAAATCTGTGTGTAAAACACACACACTCACACACACAAACATTTGCATTCTGCAGTTTCCATAAACAAAATCAAATTGAAACGGGTAAAGCCAGAAATTAATTATCCATCTAAAGCAAATGTACTGGAAAATATAATTTATGGAACAATTATGAAAATGGTTCGCTTAAGTGAAAACCCCACAATAATTAATATTTCATTGGATTACTCTTTTAATTCTTAGCCATGGTGAGTGTGATGGAATGCACAAGGCTGTTGAGTGGAGTGGTATTTTAGGTTTTAGGTAAAACACACACACACACACACACACACACACACACACACACACACACACACACACACACACACACACACACACAGAGAGAGAGAGAGAAAGGCTTGCGCTGCTTTCAATGAGATTGGAGTTTTAAAAGCTTGCTGTTATGATAGTAAATCTGAACCAAAGGGTAAATGTTCTGCAGGTGATTAAAACATTTACAAGATGAGACCTTGACTCTTGGTGCTGAGATATGTTATATGATAAAGCATATTACTATACATGCACTGGACATTTTGTCGTGGGATGAACACATGTAGCTTTCAGCCAATGTTTGCATTTGGAGTTTCAATATCTCTGTATTAGCATATGGGTGATTGTGTGCATGTATATCCACTCAAATGGTCCTTTGCTCAGTGTCTTTCCCCTACACAGTGCCTCTTTATGCCAGGCAAGGACTTGCCCTTCTTCCTGTCACCCGTCCACTGGGAACACTGCTCTCTGTGCAGTCTCATTGGCATGCTAAAGAGCCCTGATATTTTTGTCTTACATTTAAAGAGGGAATTACGCTGAGCTATTGAGGGCTTATGTCCAGGGCATTTTAACTTTTTTTCCTGCTTCTTGGAAGTCGTCCAAGCAGACTGAAAAGATGGGAAGGTTAGAGAATGGATAGAGAGGTTATTGACAGCGCTGAGGTTAGTACTTTGAGGGACAAGCGGAAACAATATGCTGACTGTTAGCCAAGGACCAGCTCTGCTGTATTGCACGGGGACATGAGTGTCCTGACTGGGCTTTTTTCAATTGTGTCTTTCCTTCTCCCTAGAAAGCTGTTACAATGAAACCAAGTCTAAAGCAGCAATTTGTAAGTCAAGAGCCTGGCAAAATGGGTAGTGTGTGGGGGAAAGGGAGAGGAAAGTGTATGGTGTGTAAAGTGAGAGCCCAGGGTCTGTTTGGGGCAAGTGGAGCTCTGGTCAGCTTTGCATGGCACTTAAGTGGCTCCCTGCAGCTTGCTCTACTGTACTGATATAGATATATTAGTTACTGCTATTAGATACTACAAATTATGGCAGGAAAAAAATCAGCCTCTTAAGTGAAATGTGAACTAGTGTTTGCACATACAGACAGATTGAATCATACAATAGGAGTTTTTAATCACTGCTTAGTAGTTAGATTCGTTTTAGCTGGTCTTAGTTAACCATATAGTTATCTGTAAAGATTTATTCACTAAAGAAAATTACATATGTCCAAATGCTGAAATGTCCCAAAACTGACACACTGTTTAAATTTTGCAGTGTTTCTACACACTTCGGAAAATGAGCAAGAAAAATAAGACTTTGTGAAATAGACAAGAAAGTGAAAGACTTTTTTGGATGTGCGTCAGAGACAGGAAAAAATCAACTTGTCACAGCACATAATGTTTTGGTATTGACTTTGACTTTAAATCTTCAGGCTTGTCATTCTGTTTAGTTTGCTTTTGACTTGGCAAGAAATGCTTCCATCTTTCTTAATAAATCTCACTTTATACAGTAAAAAAAACCTTTAATAGTCAAATGCAGTTAAATGCATCGTGTGCAGAGGAAGTAGAAACACACTTTTGGAATAATCCCTGTTGTCTGTGTGTCATGAATCAGCCATCAGTCTATATCCTGCCTCTCTGACGTTATAGCCATAGCCTGTAAAACTGTATTTTCTGCTGAAAATGCAATGCTGTTGAGCTTGTCTAATTGGCAGATGGTGAGCAGTGCTAAACATTGTCATCCTTGACACCGAAATTGCAGTGCTGGCGCGCCAGTGACACACCCCTACTGAGGCTCTCCTCCAACTTCGGCACAGGGCGAGTCACCAAAATGCCAAATGGGCGCAGGTGATGAATCCTCCTCTCTGCACCTCTGGAAAATGTCATTTCACCAGCACGATGCTCCCAAAATACACCCACAGTAAAATGAGCCTGAGCCCTCAGTCTGACAGTTTTACATTTAACAACAAACTGCGGTATGTACTGTATGTCGTGGTTTTTAGTCCTAGATGTGGAGACATTATAAGATTTGGTTGACTTGAGAGAAATAAACATACGACTTCCAGAGTTTCTCCACATAGCACCAAGTGAGCTTCCATGTTTTTTGATCTAATTTGTGAATTTGTCAAAATCGATTGAATTGCAAAACATATTTTGTGTTAAGTCAGCACAACATGTTTTGTGTTTGGTGCTGGGCGAGTAGCAGACAATGGGTTTATCAGAGCAGCTGCTGGTGAGAGTGAAAATCAAAACAACATCCTGAAAGACGTTGCAGCTAAGTGCTGCATAGAATTGAGGGAAATTACTGAGTCAGTGTTAATTATATGAGAGTTTGCCATTGTGAGCACCAATTTTCACATTACATGTGATCACTTTATCCATTGTTAACAAAAATATATTGATTAGAGCAGTTTTATGTGAATTGCATTTAAATTTAATGTTTTTTTAGTCTCAGCAAACCCCTCGTCAAAGTGAATTGATAGTTTGAATTGTACTGTATAATTAGAATATGCTTTAATACTCTTGTTTCAGATTTACTTGAAGAACAGTAGTTGTGTCCAACTCACTTAACCACTGACACCTCCTGGGTAAATGCAGAATAAGAAATCCAGAGGTGCGCTGGGCTCTCTGCTAGATTTACACAGTGACATATTAACTGTGGCCTCTAAGGCAAGCATTCTCAATGGAGTCCCTGAAGTATCAAAACGATTATGAGAGCCATGGGCTGCCACTGGAAACAAACTCACTGACACGCTGATAAAATCCCTGCCCCGTGTTTATATGCCATTTTGCAAAGAAATCAGAAAAGGTAATCATGTATGGAAGCCGAGGTTAAGAAGCAATGTAACAGTCTATTAAGTTTAATATAGATATGTAGAATAAGCATATGCAGGGGGACATTAGCATAAATCTTGGTTACACACGAATGGCGCAGTGCACTCTATTCTCTCCCTGCAGTCGGGTCTAATGACAAATACTGTGAATGAGCCATGCCAGCCTGCCGACTGCTCACTTGAGCTCTCAATTAGCCCCCTTACCAGCGAGCCTCCGGTCCATTCAGAGCTGTAGTATTATTCAGATGTGCTAAAAATGAAATGTAACAGAAACATTCACATTCGTAATAAGTAAGGTGTGATATAGTTTCAAAACCTCTCGACAGTAGTGTTCATTTTCAACCTGTGAAGTGTTTCCTGAACCACCTAAAGAACAACTCTGAACATTAAGAGATTTTGTGTCCAGCCCAAAGCTTTTCATGACTGTCAATTTACATTTTAAGCTGTTGGCTGAAGCTGTTATTTAGAGTGACTAATAATGAGTCATCGTGTACGAGCTCAGTGTCTTGCTCAAGGATGCTTCAGCTGCACGCGTGACTCCTCTCTCTTACCATCGTGAGGAGGGAAAAAAAAATGAATGTGTTAATTGTCATGAACTTTAAACTGAATGTTTGTTTCAAGTCTTACTAATGTTGCCAACAAACCCTAAAAGTTTTTCCCATTTTACCCCATTAATGGTCTTTTCTTGTCTGAGATGCAGCTCAGTTGATTGAGCTATAATTTTTTGTCAAGTAATGGATTAATACACTTGAAAAAAATCATGCAGTTGTTTTCATATTCATAAAAATCTAAATCTTAAACTTTGGGTGTAACAATCTTTGACCATGTTTTATGAAACTGGGTATGAGTCACATTTACCACTAGTCTATATTACCAAAAAATCAACATTGAAAAAAACATTTAAAAAAAATTCTTTTAAAAAATCGATGATTTTTAGAACTGTTTTATGCTGCAACAACAACATTTTTGTAGATGAATAATATGTTTTTAATGCATTGCTCTGACAGGACTAAGAAGTTCTAGAAACAGTTGGGTTTGACATGACACACAAACGGCTTTATGGATGCATGCACTCTACACATACCGTCTTTAAAACTTTTGTGATGCCATTGCATGGGTTTCGCTTCACACCGCTGTTGATTTGGAATGTTGTCATTCTTGGACAGACTAGTTCACTTGTAACAGCTGTTTTGGTTTTGATATCCAAAAGTGCCATGTGGAGTTTTGGCCACTAGTGGCGCTATTGAAGAATTTTTTGATTATCATCTCTCTCTCTTTATTCTGTATATCATGTTCTCCTAGCAAACGCACAAGCCTGCATTGAACAACACAACAACACAATGCAAATCTACAGGCCATATTACACCTCTTGGTTTCACGCTATTCCAACAGTTGATGGTAACAAGGTAATGTGTCAGCTAATGACTGGGGAAGAGGAAAACTAGCTCATTTAAACAAGGATGTAAACAATGCAGATTTGCAAATATTCAAAAAGCTGGCCTTGTAAATCCTGGCTATGTTTGTTTTGCCTCAAGGATGCACACAGTGCTTTTAGTGTTGAGCATAAAATTTTAATATTAAATGTTTATTTACAAGAAACCTGCACCCTTAACATTTGTCATCTCAGGCTACTCAAAAACTTGTCTGTGTCCTTGTACAAGAGAAGGAACTCCTTTCTTGAATCAGTCATCATCTTTTTTGAGAGTCAACACTGACAATCAACAGCAGGCTGCAATATGCATTATAAAAGTGATATATCACATGATAGAAAAACCTGTCCTCAATTGAGTTGCTGCTCAGTGTAGCGCCTTCAGGGGCTAATTGGATTGGTGTTTAGCAAGACCTGCAGATGAGGCAAAGATTACCTTCATGCATAAAATTGTCTTTGTTTTTCTCTGTTGTCTTGTCTCTCCCTTTTCTTCCTTGGTTGCTTTTCCCACTGTCTCCCCCGTCTGCGGAGGCCATCCGAGGAGTCGTGTAAGCATACCTTTGTCCCTGCATGGGAGGAAGAAGAAATGATCTGGTATTAAATTTCAATAACACGTTTTCCCAGGTCCTCCAGAGCACAAGCAATCAAGGGTTAAATTGGATCTGTAACGTATGCTCGGTGACCCACAAATCGCTTACCCATCAAACAGACTCATTACGAGCCGGCAAGCAGATGAGTGTTTGTGAGCCTTGCCTCTGAGCGGTGGGGATTGTGTGTATTACCGCTAACACGGCTGAGGTATTTAAATTTTGATTTTTTCGTAATGGGTTTTGACATGTTTCATTTCCTCTGGGGGAAGCTCTCGAGACCTCCGAAAGTAAATGTTGCTAAAAAGTCATCAAGGCAGAATATTAAAATGCCATCAAATAAGAATTTCACTAATGCGATGGGGCTTGGGCTTCAGGTACGCAGGGCCGGGGTCAGAAGGGCTTGGTTCTGGGAGAAACACTATTTGTTCCCCTTGGCTGCCTTCTTTCCCTCTTAAATAAATTATTAAACTACTTCAACCCCCTCCTCCTCCTCCTCCTCCTCCTTCTTCTCTGCCCGTCCACCTCTTGTGCCTCTCACAGCTTAGCCCTTGCTTTTGAAATGAAAGGCCAGCAAGAGGAGGAACTGGTGGAGCACTAAAATAGCACACCTTTGGCTGAAATGAGATTAGCCGAATATATCTACATTTACAAGGCTCAACACTGGAAGCCATCACCTTGTATGCTTTTTTTTCTTTTGCTACCACCATGCATTTAAAAACAGCAAACACTCACATTGATAGTATTCGCTAACATGGTATTGTACATTTTGTCGATGTGGAAATGGAGATCAATGGATATGAGTTTCCGTGCTGCGAGCTCTTTGTTTTGACTTTTATCGCCAAGGTGTAAACCGTTGCATCGCTGGTAGTTTTTGTATTCCACCGGTACTCCTTTTGAGGCCATTACCAAGCTGACAACCCACCAGCTGTCACTAATTGCCCACTAATGGGGTTTGGTGGTCTGATGGTTTGTCTGTGTGGGGAGTTCCAATTCTACACTGGAGGTCCTTCTGGCTTGCCAAATCAAAGGGGACACATTTAAAAAAGCATGTCATGTTATTCTGTTATATTACCTCTAACTGCACCTCTACAATAATGCCTAATTTACAGGGCCATATATTTGGAGACAAAGATTTTTTGCATGCGTGATTAATCACCGATTATTTAATATTCACCTGACATTACCTTGTATTGTTTAAAAAAAAAGGCAAAGATTGCTTTGTTGGTGGCAACAGCCATTAACATGCATGATATTTTCTATTCCTTGTCATTGAAATCTTTGCAGGAGACAAGAGGGGCTCGCGTCTGCCCTCTGCGTCAGCCAGCCCGCTAATAGATGTGAGAAGGTCATCTGGCATTAGTGGCAGAAGTACGTTAGCATTTGTGCCGAGCGTCTCTTGCCAGACTGTGTGCATGTTTGAAGGCGCTTGGACAAGCAGGCCCTTTCATGGTGATGAATGGCTTTTTTCAAGCGTTCTGCTCCCTAGTTATGAGAAGGGTGACCTGGTCATTGGACGACTTTATGAAGCTATAAAAAATGTATGTCAGTCTGCAGTCTCTAATGCCATCCCTAAACGGGGGAAGGGGGGCAGGGGTAGCTGGAATGGTAAAAAGGCCATTTACCGTCACTCTAAATAGCTCTCTGACTGCCCTTCTCCACTTATCTGACAATGTCATTGTCATCAAGACAATTTTTTATTCTTTTTTATTTTTCTCCTTTGAATCAAGGGTAGACAGAGCAGGATTTCCACACAGTGTTTTACAGTTGAATACAGTCTACTACAGCAATTAGTGTGATGATGTCGTGTTTTAGTTAAATTACAAGGTATGTGCTTGATTAAACTGCGTAGTATTTGTACATGAAACAATGTGCTATGACAGTATTGTGTAATATTGCATGATAGGTAAAAACCTACATAAGCAGTACACTTCCTGGTGGAGAACAGTGTTGGAAGACGAGTATATGATCAAGGATCCATGATTTTTCTCCTCATCCACATGTGACATGGCTGGATGCCATTAATCACAAATGTCTCCTTTTTAATAAATATGCAAATTTATATTAGCCAAATGGTGTTACAGCTTTTGTGTCATTAATAAATAATGAGCCTCTTTGTTGGATATTTAAGGTATTTAGATGCAAACTGTTCACACTTGCAAACGATGCACAGCAGGTCTGACTCAGGTTTTACTCTGATATTATATGTTTACAAAGAGCTGTGTTGTGTACAAGCTCAGGCATCTGAAGCCATAGATACAATATGACCAATACATTATCAATTTTTGACAATGCCATTAGTTTTAACTTAGCATTTTCTCTAAAGTACGTGGTCACGTCAACATGTTAGATGTAACAGTGCAGGTGTACTGCGAAATGATATGTCATAATCCATGCCGGAGAAGCCATGATATATAATTTGGTGCACAGTATATATTTTCTATATGTCCTGTAAATAGATAAGAAATAAACATAGCTTAAGAGATGCGTAGTACACTTTGCCTAGTAAATACACTAGAAAAGTGCTTTCTAAATACAAAAAGAAACAATATTCATGGTCTCTTAAACAGTAGTAAGACTAAACATGGAGCTGGTAAAAGGTCTTTTCCTCATTGCAGATGGCTGTTGCCTCCCTTATGCATCTGATGGATGCATAATCCTACATGCTATCACACCTAGCCTGGTCAACGTTTTTTGCAGGAAAGCTTAAAATGCTGTATGTAAACTTACCAGCAAAAGCAATGGAAATAGGATGTTGAATACTTGAAAGGGTTCGTTTCCTCTCCTTGCTGCTGAAGTGTTTACATGTGTTTTATATAAAAAATAGCGACATATGATGCTGTTATAGCATAATATCTAAATGTCTAAACTGAAACCAAATGAAGCCATGATTTATTTAGCAGCGTGCAACTGTTGTGTCAGCAAATGCAGGAGAAATAAATCTATTAGCTGTGGCTACATGGGCCTGATGAGTCATTTCTATGTATACATATGCATTTTGGTGACTGTATGAATGAACGTTATTTCTTGTGCCTGTCATTGGTCTCATACAAATTGCCAGCTAGCACAGTTTCCATCATAGTTAAATTTGCCAATATAACCATTAGTAACCTTCTTATTAGTAAACTTTTGCTACATTTGCGAAAAAAAAAAATAAATATATATATTTTTTGACAATTTCCTCATAAACATTGTTTCACAGAATTGAACCTGTTGAAGTATTGAGGTTTTTAAGTACCAAAGGTTTTTAAGTGGGCCCTCTGCTATCTGAAAGACAGCAGGATTCCCAGGAAGATTAGACATAAAGGAATTTTTCCATTATCAGAGCAGAGAGGCAAAAGTGAGATGTGGGGGGCTGAACTGGCTGACTCTGTCTCTAGGTGAGCAATCAATCATGGGCCTCTCTGCAGTCTCTTTGATCTGAAAACAGCTGTAATCTGTGGTCATTGTTGCTCGAGTAGATTGTTTGCCAAACTATTACCATAACTGTCAGCCCAAATCAGAGAAATAATCTCATGGCCCCGGACAGATGCGGTTCCTCTGCATTATTGATATGGTCATCTGAGAGAGAGGGGGAATTATAAAACATAGTTCTATTTACAAAGGGAGATTGGCTTGGTCCTTGAGAGTGAGTGAGTGGGACAGGCACCTCTAGAAAGTGAGATATCGCCAAGTTCAGGAGGAAAAAAAACAAATTTCCTGGCTCTTTTAGGGTCAACTCACCCCTTGGGTCTACTTCCTCTCCGAAAATGAGTCACCAGAATACACAATGGACTGATTTCTGAGAAGTGCCTCCACACACACACACACACACACACCTGTGCAAGGAAGTTAAAATGTGTATATATGTTTTTACTCTTCTCTTTCATAGGGTGACATGACCCTGTGACAAGGCGTGGTGTGTATTTAGTCAAGTATTCATAGTTACCATACCATAAATATTTACCTACATTTGGTGTCTGTATGCAGCCATTTTTGCCTTACTAAATGAAATGCAGGAGTGTGACAAAGGAGAAAAAAAAACAGCCTTAAGCGCAACATTGAATGTTTCCATTAGAGCACATGGTTGTGCCTTGTGGAAAGGTTGTGAACCTGAGCAACCAATGCATGTTTATTTAGCAGCGCTGCCAGCCCAGTGAGACTGGCTAAGTTTCAGTCAGTTAGTGTGGCCAATGAAAAAAACCCACATCTCGAAATTACAATGCCTTAACAGTGTAAGGTTGTTTGTGTCAGCAGTCAGACACAACATGCCCTAAGGTGGGTGGGTGGGCAACTAATACAGGCAGGAAGAAAAGTGAAAGAATTTTTTTTACTTTGTATACACATGTCTTTGATACTATAAACATTATTTTACGGGCCGTGAACACTACAGCCATCTTTTTAATCTGTGCAAAAAAACCTGTAATATATAGCAACCAAAGGAAGAACAGAAGAAACAAAGTAAGGTGAAAATTCCCTCGTATTGACTTGAGTTGTATCAGGGCTCTTCCTACCAAAAGCCCAAATTGCAAAATCATCAGTGCAGCATTTGCCAGACTTGCCTTTGTGGAAACATGTGGCCCTTGTTGGCAAAGGGCAAAATTTGGCAGGATCCTGAGAAACCGATTACAAGTAATGGCATATGGAAGAACAAATAGTTCCTCATTCAGTGCATCAGGTCTGTGCCATCTTCATGGACTAAAAAAGAGACATGATGGATGTGTAGGAGAGCTCACTGGGCAGCGGCCAGGCACTGCCCATGTGCAGCACAAGAGTACAGCGTGACCCTTCTGTCTGCACCCGCCGTCCTTTTGACTAAGTCATTATTAGTTTATGTGTGTTTTGCCAGAGAGTATTCATGAAAAAGCTGATTTCCACTTTTCCATGATGCGGCTTTCAGTTTTGCCCTTCAGTTTACAGTCAAACCCAAATTTCACATTTTTGTACAAAGTGATTTTGAATTGAACAGGACTATCCTACAACCCAGCAAAACCACTGGTTTCCACTGTGTCTTCAATAATATTTTATCCACAATCACCAGATTTACACAACATTGATCCAGGCTTTGCCCAACAACATTCTTTTGTGTATAATATTTACAGGACACTATATGTCAGTATTATCACGGCCCTGTTGTTTTGCTTTCTGTTCCTTTCATTAACTCAGATAAGATACTATTAATGCCTAAGAATAATGTTGATTCCAACTCATCAGTTCCTCTGTGTGTTTCACAAGAAAGGCATTTTATTGTGGATACTGCGTTCAGCCTTTGTTTTGAAACAACTACAGGAAGTGTTGACAAGACTCGCAAGATATAAAAATGATTGATAAAGTTCTTCTGGAGCAGATTTAGAAAATTGTTTCCATGTTTTGTCAAGAGGGTGTTTTGAAAGATTCTGAATATGAAATGGCTTTTATTACATCTGTGACACCACATGAGAGGAGAAAAATAAAAATTATGATTATGAAAAAAAAATGAAATTGTTAGTGGAGTAATAACACTCCAATAAATACTTTGGCTTTAGTTTGTGTGCATAAACATGAAGGTCACACATGGGTGAAGTGTTAAGAGACGCAGGTGCAGAAGCTTTTAATATTTTGGGAAAGGTACAGACATCTAATATAATGGAGATGATCAACTCCTTTTGCTGAGTGGACCTCTCTGTGGACATACAGAGAGACGAAGGTAATTAGGTCATGAAGACTATTTTGCCACATACGGTTAGTAGTGAAATATCTGTAGTTAGAAAACTCTCACTGTTTAGACTCTTGATGGCAATAAAGTGGGAAGTCAGTCAATGTTGTTACCTGCTTTTTCATTTTATTATAAAACCTTTTGCTGAACAGACTCATGGAAGTTGTATGATTAAAATGCGTCTAAAGCTAAATTGCTTAAACGATAAATATTGAGATTATTCCAGAACAATGGTTAAAGTACGGTTTAGATTAGGCTCAACTGAAAAGACTTGGCTAAGGTTTGTGAAATCCAGTGATTATGGTTAACTATGCTTCCACTGGATGTGTGAATCACATGAGGCAGAAATGTCTAATATGAACGCACTGAACTTGTTGGAGTCTAAGGAAGTGATTTCTGTTCGGGTTCTGACATTAATAATGCATCCAGGATTAGGGAAGTATATATGATGTGTCACAAGTGGCTGTCGTTTTTTAGAAGGAAACTCAAACCTTGGTGCATAGTAAAATTGTCCTTATTATCCTTATTGATGTTTAAATATCTTCATGGCTGTAACTATATAGGCAGCAGTCAATGACAGAGGTAGCGCAAACTCCTTTGATCCATAATTTACACCTGTTAGTTGACTCCCCTGTCATTTGTGAACAAACTCGGGCTTAAAGGTTAACAAAAGAGAAACAGGCCAAGCTCTGCTGCCGCTACAACAGATCAATGTCAAGTAAATAACCTTTTCTACCTTATTTCCTGACATGTATAGATCTGTCTCTCCTTCGCTTCTGCACTCTGTTCCTTCGCACGCTGCCTCGCTCTCCCCTTCCTTTCTTTTGTACCCTTTTAATATACTGTTAACCGTGAAAAGCAGCAATTTTTTCAGCTTTGTGTGATCTTTTTCCAAACCTGTGTCTCAATAGGACACACAAAGAAAGGCTTTCAGACATCCTTTTTTCCTTTCTATAGCCTTGCATTGGGTTTTGTTGAAGAGTTCTTTAAGAGGGCAACTGTCTTTGTTCCTTTTATTTTGAAAGGTTAATCAGAAAAATATTAGGTGGCCTGTCCAGCAATCAAAGCATTTTTTTTTAACGCAGAGCACAACATTTATGTAAACCAATTACCATCCAACCAATCAGTGGTATTTATAAATGTACAATTGTTTATGTTATGGGTCATGCAGCTGAAATTATAGATTGTAAAATCTACAATGGTGTCTGTTGTGTATTTGTGATTTTTACTGGGACAAAACAAGTAATTTAAAGATGTGACCTTCGTTAGAACTTTAGGAATTTCTTATTATTTCTGAAGAATGAATTGACTAAATAATGAATCACCCTAAAAAACAACAATGAAAATTCTAAGTTGAAGCCTTAATGCACGTTTTAAAAAAAAAAAATCATGCAAATATCTCTTTTTTCTGACTGCAAATCTAATGGGGGGTGAGAGTCTTTGTAATGGAGCTCCAAAGGCTCCGCTGCCATTATTGCCATTATTAGGAGGCCATTCTTATTTGGGTGAGCAGCAGCTGAGTCAGGGCTGGTGTGTGGTTTAGGGATTAACAAGACTAAAAGTATAAAACCTTTCTCTAGCAGCCTGCGATGTTCATTACACCGCACGACACAAAAGCGTCGGACTAAACAAACAATGTACTGGCAATTTTGCTGTTCTTAGAGCTTTACCATTGTATGATTGTCCTGATGGTGGCAAAAGATAAAAGGCCACAGGGTCATTAAAATGAAATGGGCTTGTCCTCTTGGGAGCATGTATGTGCAGAGATAATGTCTTTCTTCCCTCGGTTATTTTCATTTTCATTTTCTCAGAAAGCACCGGAATGCTTCGTTCACATGTTACAATGAAAAATTCAAAAAATTGAAAGGCTCTAGAAGTTACCAATAAATGTTTGAGTCATCCTCTTGGAACCATGAACATCCAAAGGAGATTTAAGGGAAATTTGATCATTAGTTTTTGTGATACCTTTTCACAGCCTCTAGCAGTTTAAAGGTTTGACATTCAAACTGTCAAACAATGTATTTGCTTCAATAATAAGGCATTTTTCTTAAATTTTTTGGATGAAGTATTATTAATATCGAAGAACAGACATGACCTGTACAAGCAGACCTGTTAGTTTTTACCATTTAGTGATACAGTGTGATAGAGCTGTGGGACCGTGGAGTGAATTGTCTCAACATGACTGACTTTTCCATTTTAAATTTATGAGTGCAGTAGCTTGAAATCCTAACTGCTGCTCATGTGGGTTAATCCTCTGTGGCTTTATGTCCTCAGATGAACTTGTAAATACACTGGTATACATATGTGCCTCATTGATTTTTCACCAACAAAACCATGGGACAGAAGAAGCAATGACACAGAGGTGGACCAGCAGTATGCATATTCATAGTCTGGTACTGCAACAGCCCTGTGTTTTCTACTCCAGATGACCTTTGTGGAATCAGTCAAATTAAAAAAACTCTCAGATGTTACTGTTGAGACTCAGTAATACATACAACATGCAAATACTCCTATACTTATTTAAAAGTTAATTTATTGAATCACTATTATGTGTTTTGGTCTAAATATTTTGAAATGTTTTCCTCAATACAAAAAGGTTTTTAAGAGGCAAAGAGACAAAGTTGTAGTTTAAGAAGGAGCTAGTCTTTCTCATCTTTTCTAGAAACAAGTCCGTCTCTTCTGTGTGAATGTGGGCAGAATGACCACTAAAGTAAAATAAACACTTACTTTAAACAGACTTTTTATCTCTGAATTAATAAGTGCAAGCGCTATATTTGCATGTGGGACACAGAGTCCTGGTGATCTGATCAAATATGAGGCATCAGATTTCGTCCCACATATGAACCCTGTGGTCAAGCAAACATGTGACTGAACATCTGAGATACTGTTTTGCTGATGTGAATTCTACCACAGCATTTTTCAACTGATGACGGCCATGAATTAGAAAGTAGACACAGTGTGGTTTGTGTTGAGGTTGTTCAGAAAAGAGGAAAATCTTGCATCTCTAACAGAACCGTCTCTCCATACAAAGACTTTGTATATGTCGACTGCAGCCAATAACAGTTTTTGTCCTAAAATATTATACCTACACTAGATCTCTGCACCATCTGAAGCAAACGACCATTGACTGAATAGGAAGAAACTGTTATGACTAATGTCTTGTGAAAAGTTATAGCTATGTTTTTATTGATGTCTTGCAACACAGCTACTTATTAATTAACTGGTCCTGCTCATGATCAAACAACTGTATTTTGTATTTTATGTTGTTTCCCTTCCCTGTATTCATAAAATTGCAAGGTAGCAAAAACCCGATTCGTTTGATGATGGCCTTTACTGTTGTATGATAATACTCAGCACGAGGGCACAGCAAAGGTTCTGGAAAACAGGACCTTGTTGTCTGTTCATACTCCATTTTGCACTGGTTTCTGCACTTGGTGAAGTAGTGCTGTTGTTCACCAGTTTCAGCTGAAGAACCTTTCCGCTAAGTGAAACCAGGCCCTCGGGTTTAAGGAAAAAAAAAAAAAAAGATAGAAAAAGAAAAAGAAGTTCTCTGTGGTCCAAGGTCAGTGACCTGCTCTGTAGCTGTCTCTATTCCACCTCAGGGCACCTGCTAATGTCAGCCCTCTTTTAGATTCCCCAAATCGTGGCTCGCCATTGGTTATTTTCAGCTGCGATAAGTGATCCCAGTGACCCCAGAGGTCTGACACACTGCTTTTTTTTTTAGCTAGAAGTCAAATGCCATAGCATTGCCTCCGGATCAAAGCCTTCAAAGTCAAACTCTACTTAGGCTTCCATTGAAATGAGAGCTCCAAGCCCAGTTAAGTGTACAGAGCCAGACCGAGCTCATGGCTTGACTTTCACTCACACTACAGACAAGTGGTGGGCCAACATGCAGGCATGCAAGCAGACACAGCAACACAAAGAAGCATATTTTTTAATCACTCTTGTCTATTGGACTTAAGAACTGGCTTTGTCAGACTATAGCAGTAGATTGCAACTGGTGCGATGCCAACGAATGCTGAGACTGTTTGCTGTGGGGTCACTCGGTTTGATTGGCCCTAGATGCTTTTAACCACGCTGACACAGCCCAAAACCTGTTTTTTTTTCTCTTTACAGTTTTGAAAATATGACACAGTTGTTTATAAATTATTGAAGGGAGACGGGGGATAGATATTGTGCTCTGTTCCTTCCATTCTCTCACCTAATCCTGGTCGTGTCCACTTCCTTTTCCTGTTCCCGACATTGCTGTACGACCCCTCCCCCACCTGACAGGATGCGAAGTCTGGCCTCTCAGCAGATAATGTGACGCACACGTGTGCTAGCGGAAGACGAGGCCATGAGCCACAAAGGTCCACTCTGGGTTCCGGATTATGATAACATCGGGAAGCACAGAAAGGAAGAGGTGTCTGCAGGAAGCTGGTCAGCCTGTGAAGGCCACAGAGAGAATCACACTTATCTTACTGAGAAGCCCGGGTGTCACCCCGGCTAACATGATGTTCACGGAGGACGGGTGACACAGGCTTTTTATTGGTCCTCATCACACTTACAGTTGTTGTTGGGACTTTTGGAAATCAATGTTGCTGTCTAGGTCCTTGCAGTTAAATTGTTGTGGGGTTTGTGTTGAACTATCACTTGACCATTCTTTATTAATTACGACTTTGTGCAGGCAACATAAAGTGAGCCTCCTTAAGTGTAGTGATGCCGGAGAAAATTCTGTCCTTAAAAGCATATTCCCAATGGAGACAGCTCAAAATAAATGTTAAGGTTGGAAAGTCCAGATGGTCTTTAAGAGCGTATTCCCCCACCATAAGCACTCTTGATTTATGAGATTCTCTAATGGTATCTCTGTTCTGATCTGGCTTTCTTTCACCCTGCTCTCCTCTGAAGCTTTAAACTCATCAGGTTCTCTCAGCCCTGTCGTTAATCCTGAAGTACAAAGGAAGGTATGGCTGTTGAAAATTAGGGATTTTTTTCTTCCTCCTCCCTTTCTCCTCTGTACTGAAACTCCCGCTGTCTGATGAATGATAAACTGATGAGCAGACTTAATCCAGGAGAACTGCCCCCCGCCGCTTCACTTTACATTCCGCAAACAGATGTAGTCCATGGTGGAAATTTGCCATGAAATTGAGAGCTGGTTGGTGAAGAATTCCTCACATGACACTGCAGTGAGTGAGCATGTACAATTGACCCCCCCAGGCCTGCGAGTGACATTCCTTGTTTTTGTTATAGAGTGAGAGTGGGTGGGCCGCGAGAGCTGACATGTCGGTCCCTCTAAATCCATGTACATGTTGTGTGTAATATTTCAAAGCGCATAAAGGCTGTGATGCTACCTACAGTACTCGTCACCGCACTCATGGGCATGAGCGACCGGGACTGAAAGGTCAGAGCAGTTTAACAATTATGAGTGACCCTCATAGACTAATGCGGTAACACAGCAGAGGTTGAGCTTCACATCCTGAACACAACAGCATTTATACAGTGTAACGCATATATACACTCAGTTGCCTGTTTATTAGGTAGAACCAGCTAAACTTGTCTAATACAGCAGCCTGGAAATAAAAGATTATAATATTCAGCTTTTATTGGAGGCAAACCATATAAATTACGTTAATATACTATTAATTAGTAACAGCATATGCACTTTGAAGGAAATGTGATGCTGAATGTGTTGGAGATCTCAGACAGACAAAAGTAATATCCTTTCAATTTCCTCTTAAGACTCACTTTGTTTGTTGTCATTATTTAAATTATTTTTACCTTGTTTGCTCTGGATCTTATTAGCTTTTATTATGTTTTCACTGTAAAGCACTTTGAAGCATGGTGGTACAATATGAATAACAGTTATTACATACTTTTTATTAACATGGTTAATTAATGTATCTGGTAGGTCACTAAATTTTGATACTTAGCTTCTGAGCAGCCTGTTCCTTGACAAAATATTTCCTAGTTTTTGGCAACTCAATATCCGCTCATAGCAACTGAAGCATTATTAAACTATAGACCTTTAAACGAATAATCTTATGTTTGTGTTTAGGTTGATGTTCAGGAAAGATTGTCGTCTTTCTTAGATACTGAAAAAGTCAATACTGCCGGAAGCATAAGACACGACCACAATCTTCCCTTTTCTTAACCACTTTTATTGGCCATAACTAACACACTGGTCTCAGGTTTCAAACCTCTGCCTCTGATGTATATATATATCTATAGGTGTCTTTATGGTCATCCTGTGTCATTGTTATTTGAAAAAAAGATGTTCTTGCTTGTCTTCAGGCTCGTGTGTTCACAGTACAGAAACCTTCTAAGGCATGGCATCAGTTAGTGTTTCAGTCTTCCTGTGGTCTCAGCACCAGCGTGGAACTTTAGCCCCTGGCTGTACAGATGACAGTTTATTATGATCTCTCTGACAGAGTGTGCACCCTGGGGGACCAGGAGCTCATACTCTCATGAACACACACACACACACACTCTTACTGACTGTGCCATCCCTGCACTGGCTGCCATTCATGCATTCTTTTCTCTCACATTTCCTCGTTCACTCTTCATCTGATTCTTGAAAAAAAAAAAAAAAGACTGTCTGGTTCCCCCTTAATGTCATCTTTATAGACAAATATACACACATTCTCAAGAACCCCAGACAGAAATTAGCACTGCATGTTTGGTGGAGTTACTTTGTAAAGTCTCATATTCTCTTATTTTATGGTTCTCAAAGTTTGTGGTATAAACGTAGCTTGTAGTTTTGGACAAAATAACCGGATATACTTAGTTTCCATATTTAGCACTGCAGCTGATTTGCACATAGCCACACAAGTATTGTGCTTCTTTTATATAATTTACTGTACATTCATCCACCAAGCTGTACACAGTGATTCTCAAGAATGACAAAGAAATTATAGCGCAAAAATGAACACACTGATTTGACCTATAAAGGGGTTAGAAGAATATTACTGCTCTTATTCTGCAGCTTATTTGCCACCTTTGTCTTCCTTCTTCTCCAGCTTGCATTTTATTGTAAGACAGATTTTTGAAACCATTTAGACACCACTACAGGCAAAGACAGTCCTAAGCTGCTAATGTGACTGAGGCGTTTACATTTAGTATTTTTAGTACTTTTACAGCTTCTTTCAGTGGGAACATGGCACACCTTTACTTTAAGTAGAGAAACCAGCGGACCAACTGTGATCTGAAGCCAATATTACAGCTAATAATACAGGAAGGAGAAAATGACTTCGTTCCAGCCCTGTTGCTATTTTACAGCCTTTCTCTAGCAACAGATGAATGAAGAGATGAATGTGTGCCATCTGGTTCGATGATCAGCCCAATCCTTCACAGTGAAAAGGCAATAATCAGTTCAAAATGTTTAACTCGCTGTCTTTTTTATCTCAGAGCGTTGGATGTGAATTTTGAACTTGACATTTTTGGTAGAAAAGTGGCAGCTGATGTACCGAACAGGTAGAGCCATGATTTATCTCAACACATGATAATTGTTTACCCATTTACCTCAAAGTTGAATAGTTAAAGCCACTGTGTAGAATTTCTGATGTTGGCGCCCCCACAGGTGACTGACGCTCCTTCCTGTCAAAAACGTGTATTACTTCATCGGAGTACGTTTTCATGAAGTTTATTTGACTTGTATGTAAAGAGGATCTCAACCTCCTCTCGATCACATTTGTTTCTTTCTGTATAGCTGTTTCTTGAATTAGTGCATTCTTCTATACTGCAGGAGCTCATAAATTGAAACATAGGAAGCCCCACAGTCGCCTGGACAGCTAGACTAGAAACCTGCCGCAGGAAGATTCAGGATGAGCCAGTTCCACCATTTACTAATACAGCCGACATAAGATTTAAATACTTGTGCCGTAAAATTGTTATGCACCCCATGTTCAGTATTTCTTGCAAACCTAGTATACCAGTATTACCCATAACATTTTAAAGCACACTTTATTGCATGAGATGGGATTATTTTACTGGTCTATATATCTCCAGCACAGTGTGTAGTGTCCTGCATGACTGAAGTTCACATCAGCCGTTACTGACCACGCTGTCACGTTGTGTTAGTCAAAGAAAGGTTTTAGACTACAGTGCATGTCAACAGGGGACGTCTCTTTGTAGTGCCGGATTATTTTTCTTGTAGTAAACAATGGCGAGGACATGTTGTCTCTTGTGTGTGATAGGACTGAGAAGTTAGCTTGTTTTTGTGACTGGAAAGAAACAAAAAACAGCCCTAAACAAAAAAAAAAAGAAGAAATCCTCAAAGTCCTATAGCAACATTACAATGAACTCACTGGCATCTGTTTGGGGAATATTCTTACATGAGGTATGTGTAAATGCAAATTATTTCCTGTTTGCAGGTATAATAATATCATGCTTAGTACTTGTTGCAGCCATTTACAGAAAACTGAATGCTTAAAGCTCATTAAATGTGACTGAATGTAAATCTGATGGCTTCATTGACAGCTGGAAAATAGTTTGCAGGTCTGTATAACACAATTTACTTATTAGGACATAGAGTTGCAGAGTCTTCCACATTTATCTCAAAACTGTCAAAATTAGAGCAGAGGAAGTGTCAGATTTTTTTTCCACCAAAAAATAAACACGTTAAACAGCCATGTAATGTTGATTTTAATCTAAATTTTTCACAAGTTTCACATGTGTGATGCGTCTCAGCTCACAGATTTAACACAGAACAGCTGAAGAGCCAAGTATAAAACTGCTTCATTGCATTTAAGGCGACAATATTGTGTACAGTGTTTTATTTGTATTTTGTGCTCTGTATAAAATGGTCTACATCAAAAAATTGTGCGCTGCACCTATTAGTTCTACCACACAGGTGCACCGTAAAAGACAAAGAACCCATAAAGGTGCTAAATTACACTTTTATTTAGCGTGTAGATCCTACTGCTCTGTCACCTTTTGCTCCCCTCTCTCTCTCCAACATCCTTTGGGGTTTTGTTCACCTCTCATACTTTGCTGTCATTGTCTTGATGTTTTTGTCAGCTTGAGCCTGGAGGGCATCAGAGCAGCAGGTTTGTCCTGAGCCTCTCAGCTCTGCGCTTTTCATTACGACAGCACGGACGCCTGCTATGTTTTAAAATGGGGAGGGAGTGAACTTGGAATGAAAAAATTTAATTTAAATCATTTAAAACAAATTCTGCATTTCTGCAAGACCTAATCTCTTGGAGTAAGTCAAGAAGCAGCCACCTGTACTAGTTTAGATTAGTTACATTCAGGGTACGATGAAAACCCACGAGTGCATCATGATATAGACAGGAAACGATTATTTGAAGAATCATATTTGTAAAGCCATTATGTAGCCTACAGTGGTAGTAGGTTACATGTTATTCTATTCAGCAAATTAGCTTGAGTTTTTTTCAGTAATGGGGCAAAAATCAAAGAAGGAGCACAGTGGTAAAACGAAAGTGGCTAAACTATGTCCATTGGCTAGACTGTCCAAGTAATAGTAAGCTCATAAAAATGTGAGCAAACACTATGTTGCATTTGGAAAAAAAAACAAAAACATAATCCCTCATAATAAAATCAACAGGGCAAATGCTTTGGCTCGATTCCTTCGTAAACTCACAAATCTCCACAGCCTCGTCCAGTCCAATCAGCGAGCTAACATTAGCTGGGCTTACTGGTCGGGATTTCAGAAGCAGCACAGCCCTACTTTTAGCTAATTTAAAGACTGGCTAGTCAATGGCCAAAGCAGGTTCATACACTAGCCTGTCTTTTTCTGTGTTCTATGTTCAGTTCATGATCGCAGTTCAGCTAAATCTCACCTTTATGAACAGTGGACTGACATACTGGAAACGATCAGCTCAATGGATGGTCTGAAAATGTGTGATTTTTTTTATGACTGTTTTTTGTCTGTAGCTGAAAAGAGTAAAATTATCATTGGTATTAGCTGCTTAAATATAATCACCTTTATGATAATAGCTGTATTTTTAAAAAGACAAAAAGTGGTGGTAGCAAAACTATAACTTCGCTCCACCTAATTGAATAATGGAGATGTATTTGCTCTACTTGCTCCGCTGCTCAGGCTCCTATGTACCACAGTAGCAGACTTGCTATTTCAGGCCGGGGCGACACAGAGACTCATATGGAGGCAGAAATGGCTGTAAAAGTCATGACTGGTAACCTTGTCTGCCCGTGGTCACGGGTCACTTGGCAAGTGCACGTTGGAATTCGCCTCACTAGGAAACCCCTCTCCAAGACGAGTAGAATGAATGAGAGGAGCTGGGCAGGGAGAGACACGCAGAGGTGAAAGAGTGAGACAAAGCAGACTGCGAACACAGTCTTACAAAGGAAACTGTCTGAAAGGCTTGTGTGTTTTGAAGATTGTGATGTTAGCAGTGATGCACCTCCATGTTGACAGAACTCTACCAGTCGCAGCAGCATCTGAACTGTACAATATTTTATTTCAAATTGTGTGAGAAATTTATACTAAATTGAATTTGAGGTTACTCTGTTTTAGAACTGAAACTATTAGTCAACTAATTGATTAGTCGACCAACAGAAAATGAATCTGATTGGTTAATCACTAAGTAAAAAGTAAAAATGCCAAAGACACTGTTTCCAGCTCCTCAAATGTGAGGATTTGCAGCTTTTGTTTGCCTTGATGTGATTTTATTTCGTCACTTTGGGCTCAGGAGGCATTTTTCATCAGTTTGTGACATTGTTTTTCCAAAACAATTCATCATTTAATAAAAATCATTATATCATTATTTTGCATTTGCTCTTCCACTTAATCTTACATTGCCATGTTTTCACTGATTCCAGACTAAGAATCTACTCTAAGAAAGCAGGTTAATTCACCGTAGTACACCCTGAGCGTGTGTCGGTGATGCTCGCTTACCTCTTGTATCTCCACATTGCATCATCACCTTGACCCACTCTCCGATCCTCATCTCCTCCATTCAGCTAAAAATGATAATACGTATAACAGACAAGATACTGTAAAGTTATGTAACATCTTCAGCTCAGGCTGTGGCTCGAAGAGAGACAATGGCTTTTTGTATTTACTCTCATTTCCTTCCCTAATTGAGTCGCCGACTAAAGTGAAGCAATACAAAGGCTTTTTTGTTAGCTACAAGAAACACCTATCCAAACACATTGTGCAAGGGCATGCTGGAGCAATTAATAACCCTCTGAGGCCAGCCAGTCGTAGGCTTGTTCAAGTGTAGTCAATTTCAGCTGATAGGTCAACCCGGCCTGGAACGCCTAATAAATACTGAAATAACCAGGACTAAAATTACAGAGGTATTTTTCTTTTCATCTCAGAGCAGATGCAGAAAATTTACACGTTCATGGCTGGAAATGCTTTTGAGAATATTATGATATAATCTTTGAAATCCTCAATTTTGAACAATTAGACATAAATAAATACCAGCTATCCTTTATGGCCAGAAATAAGCACCAAATACTAGAGGCCTACATTATGTTACATTAACCTTGTCACCACTAAGTATAATGTTTCCAATTCCCCAGAGTCAACAACTAATGTAAGTGAAAGAAGAATCCCACTCAGTTATACAGTCCCACATGAGCATACTTAAAGACTTCTCCTCTGACATGTTCCTGAGATATGGCGCTCCTCTTGGCAGGTAGCTTGATTAACCACTGCGCTCCTGAAAGTGTTATGAAATGATACAGCTTTCCTTTCGCCAGAGATGATCTGTTGGTTCTGTAGGTGTTAGTTATTTCCCTATGTTTTCTACAGCTTCCACCCATTAACACGTAACACTTAGGAGATCGCTGGGTAAATGATCGACTCACATGACAGTTATGGGTCTCTGGCTGCAGATGACGGGGTGCTTTAAAGGCGCAGTAAATTATTTTGAAAGTAAAAGCAAAGCCGGGCGGGTGCAGGGAGTAAGCATGCCATTAACATTCTCTCTATTAGGATATACACACTACACATTTCATTTAGTTGACATTTGTGTGGGCTTCCACAATTAAGGAAATATGAGGCTTTCCACCACACGTTGCAAACCCGTGCTCGTACACGACGGGAGCTATCTGAGGACTTGAAAACAAGGTTTAAAATGGTTAATTGGAGCAGTGAGGGTTTTATTGAGGAGCTGTCTTTTGTTGCATGCTTTCCCAACCCTTTGACCCACAGGCATACACCTGGTATTGGGTCAGGTTACAGCCAGGCTCCGAGGCTTGCAGGTCAAGACCTAGTGCTTCACAGACCCCTAATCCCTTGCATGGCAACATATTTGACTGAAGGGCTGGAGCTACACACTCCCAGACTTCATAGTTGAAAAAGTACAGCACTATCTCTTTTGCCTGTCTGCCCCTTTTCCTGTCTTTTCTCCCACTCCCTCCACAAAGTGATGATTTAACACTTAAAGGATGTTGAAGGGGTTTTGTGGAGCATTAACCTGCTGTGATTTATGAGCTTACTGAATTATGAGGAGTACATTTTGTCTTTTACACCAGTTTGTGTGAGTGTATACAGTAGACGTGCGTGCGTGTGGGAAAGAGAGGAAGAAAGTGAGTCGCTCCATGTGGCTTTCTCTCCCCCAATTTAGAATCCCCTGACAGAGATATAAATCTTAATTCTTCAACATCAAGGATTAACACTCAAGACTTAGAAATTAGCTTAAGAGACAATACTGTGACATTTGGTCTGTGATATCTGATGTTTTAATTGAGCAACGTTTTTTTTTCTTTTTTGCATAATTTCTGTTCTCATTTTTATCCAGTGAAGCGCAGGGATATGGTGCAATATTTTCTGGCTGTCAGGAGAGGTGAATGAAAGGCTACTGAGCTGGCGCGTTATGTGAAAACGCACTCCTACCAAGTCAGTACTTTGACCTCAGGGTGCATACTAATTACACCACAGATTATTCTCCCAGGCAATGCAGTCATAAGCACACCAGGGGGAGCAGTTATACTGTTATTTTGATCCCGAATCAGTGGAAAGAGGAGCTCGTAGTTCCCATCTTAGATGCTTTCACAAGCAATAGAATAGATATTTCTTGCATGATTACATAAATAAGCACGTTTCTACTGGAGACCTGCTTCACAGTCTGCCCAATTGCCCTGCCTCAAGTGGCCCCTGCTGCTCCCGTTTCAGAGGATTTCAGAGCGTAATCCTGCCTGACTCCTGAACAACATGCCCGTTCACACACTCTCCCGGCTTGTGCTGTTATGAAATTAGTCGTCTGTGTTTGTGGCTGCAATCAAAAAATGATAGAAACCAAATAGATCAGGATGCAGATACTGTACTCTCATTCAATTCATCTGTGTTAGTTCTGCTCCCTTGTTCGCAATAATTGTTAAGCTGATGTCCATTGATGACTCTTTCTACAACAGACTTAAGGTCGGCTGATAACAGCAGTGGTCGTTCTCACTGTGTTTTACTCCACTTTTCAGCCATCTTTGTGAGCTGCTGTGCTACTCATAGTTTATTGCAGTCACATTACTCAGCACTTCCACGCTGCCTGTCAAGAAAAAAGAAAAAAGCACCATGAGTTTACTGTATGTTCACTCCCCTGCATCAGCGCTCTTTAACAATTTCAATAACACAAGTCGGTGTGCTGAGCCGATACGCGTCTGTGTGTGACAAGAACAAGCCGCCACAATGACAACAAACCACAATGTCAACAACAAAACATTTATTCACACACTGGCAATACATCATGACATGCAGTTATGTCAGTGGTTGGAGATACAGCATCTCCTTATGCATTATTCTACATGTTCTCAACAGTACACTAATGTGTGATGACTTGGTTTTGGCTGTGTTAAAACAAGCAGAGCTCAGTGTATGTAAGGAATGTAATTAATCATTTCATTCATTTTTCTTGGCACATATTCATTATAGTAGCTTCATGTCTGGTGGCAAAAATAAGTATGAAATCTCAAGTGATTTCAACTGTAATGCGACATGTTATATGCTATATCGACATCCGGTATTATAGAATGGGTTTAATTTCTATTGCTTTCGCATATTTTAGGTTCTGTCTAGTTCACTCAAGGCAGGTGCACAGAAAAAATTAAATGATGGGAAAGAAATTTTTGATTTCCCAACACACAAACACACAACTTAAATAATTGACAAAAAACATTCCTAAAATAAGACAAAATACAAATTGGTAATATATCACTTGTATTCAGTGGATTTTATCAAATTGAATACAAGAATTCAAACCCATTTTTTTTAATGTAATTTAAAACTAATGAAGATCACTGACTTTAAACTTGGATTTGTGTGCCTATGCAGCTCTGTGTGTGTGTGTGTGTGTGTGTGTGTGTGTGTGTGTGTGTGTGCGTGTGCGTGCGTGTGTGTGTGCGTGTGCGTGTGCGTGCGTGCGTGTGTGTTGGGGGGGGGGGGGGGACTGGTTCTCTCATCTCATTTTTCAGGATCAGGTAAATGGCTCTATTACCACACTTCTTTAAGTTGGTTATTGCTCCATATAACTGACATACGGCGCAGCCTCCATTTTTGTCCCAGACAGTTATGGGGCTGCGGTGATCATGTGAGGAATTTCTCTGGTGCCCTTGGTTTTATAGGATGTGTGTCTTACATCTCTGATAAATACACCCATTTGCGGCAAAGTAGCTGAGAATGCTAGCAGCCTGCGTCGCTTCATCCTGCTCCTCTTAGCGAGAAATACAACAACCACTCAGAGATCTCAATGCGAGTGTTTTAGGACGTGACAACACAGCTACCAATTCCACCTCTGACAGACGTTTTATCAGATTCAGTTATCAGGGAAAACATAGTTTTAAGGCAGAAAGGCTGTTACGAGCCGGAGACACTCTGCCCCTTTTTAATAGTGATTGCTGAACTCTGACTCTCAGATTCCCTCTCCTCACCCCTGACTTCCTGTCTTAACTCCTCTGCTGCGAGTCTCATTGCCATTCCTTCGCTCTTGGCCTTTCTCTTCCTGCGGGAATTACCCTAAGTTGTGCTGCAGTGAAACAACTGTTTATTAAGTTTCCACTCTGTTAATTTTCCACTTTGTTGTGCTTCTCTAAACCTCAGACGCTCTGGCTTACCACGTCAATCCCCCCCCCCCCTTCCGGACTCAATGACAAACATGAAATACGTTATGGGTTTTAAGAGGGTTTACAGTTGAAAGCTGTCTGCGAGTCCTGCATATGTTAATGTGATTATGAATACATATTTTTAGAATAACCTTGTATCTGACCTGGTGGTTTCTGAAATGTAAATCAGGTTTATGCCTTGAACTTTTGCCTTGAACTTCGCTTTTTCTCGTCTCTGTATGCGTTGTTATTTATTTTATTTCATTTCATTTCAATTTTTTTGGTTTCACTTGCTGGACATGGTTTTGGTTGGAGTGCTGAGTGGATGGGAACATGGTCCTTATTTTGAGTCTTCTTTTCAACTAGAAGCAGCATATTTTATAGGAAATATGTGAAACCGGCTTTACACATATCCCAAGATCAATCCACTTAATGTCATCTGACATTGGTTATGTATCATTTAGCACTGACCAACACAGATCACTGTCTACTGATGTCATCCTACAGTATTTGCAGAGTGTGTGGTCCTAACATTGTCTCAGTGTTACTGCTGTATGCGAGGTTTTGATGTTTGACTCTAATTCCACCAAGGCACATTTAGTACTGTCACACAGTTTGATCACTGATTTTAATTCAGAGCTAAAATGTGCGAAAGATATTCATATACCTGTAGAGACAAAAAGTGCAATATGCAATTATAGAAATACAGTGAGTGAAAAGAGTTGCAGGGAAACTATATTTTTTTTATTTTAAATTCTAATGCAGAATTAATTTGTGTTTAGGTTGATTTCTTTCTTTTAAGTTTATTGTTACCACACATTCAGGATCCACACATACAAACATACAAAAAAGGGAAAAAAAACCCTCTGATTAAAAAAAAAAAAAAAAAAAAGCCTGTGAACATTTCTAAAGATGGAGGTGGGGCACAGAGCCATTTACACTTCTTATTTAAGGCTTCTTTATTCCCAAATGTTAAATACTAATGATTGGCCCCCATTTCGAGCTCAACCCCCACTGGAGGCCTGTTCAGGATCTCCACTGAGGCATTTGTGTGTGTCTACCCTGCTTCTTTCTTCTACTCTTAGCCACACAGGCTCAACTTCACAGGACAGTCGACAGCCCGTGGACAGCAGATGAAAAACTAAGGCAGCATATCCTGCGCCTGTTAAGTCCTCAACTAATTAGCAAAAATGGTGTCCTTTCTTTTCTTTTTAAGCATTTAGTCTCGGGGGGTGGCAGAGAGAGAGAATAAGACAGAGAGGAGGAGACGGAGAAAGGAGGGGGGGTGGAGATAGTGAGCGAGGGAGAAAGGAGAGATGGGGTAATGCTGAGAGCAAGGCTGGAGCGAGGGAGTGACTGAGAGGGAGGAGAGGCATCTGAGCTCTCAGCTGGGCTGTTTTGAAAACACACTGTTGAAAGCCCTCGGTTAATTCATGGCTTTTGTTTTTAGACCTTTTGTGTTTGCCAGTTTGACCATATAACATCATACATCTGGTCTATAGATTTTTTGGGGCTTTCTCGCTCAGGGACCCATAGAGTCCCCCTGGGCTCAAATTCGAGTAGTCGTGTAACATAAAAGCACCTCAAGTGAGTGGCTGAGAGAGAGACGCACGGAGCCAGGAATGAGGATGGATGGCTGAGATGCATTTGGCACATGAAGTGATATGTGCACAAAATCATTTCACTCTTTTCTGCACTCGCTTTCACCAGGTGACATATTGTTCAGGACTGTTTAGAGAAGCAAAACACCATTTCTGTATCTATATTTCAAATGAGAACAGCCTCTTAAAATTAAGCTTTAACATACACGTGAGCAGCTGTGTGAGATAATTAAAACATCTACTTTCATTAAAAGGTCGGAAATTGAATAAATCTTTAGCAGTTTTTATGTTGGTGTCAACATTTAAATGACTACCTCTAGTAGTAAACAGCCACATTATGAAACTGTACTGTATTTCTTCAGTGTATCTTTATTCATGCACAATTTCACACTGTTTTAGCAAAGTGAATTAACAAGACATTGTTTACTTTACAGGTGTATTTCGGTATAAAAAATGGTAAACAAAATTTTGATATAATGATAAGTGCAATCTTTTTAAGGAATGCTACATTTTCATAAAGAATTTCAAAAAAAATATCACAGTAAAATCGTGTCATTGGTAAAATTACAACAAGCAATAGTTCTTGGGAAAGAAAATCTGTTGTTTATATCTAAATGTTCAATGAGCCTTAAATGATGAATGATGAGCTCTTTCCAAATTAACATTTTGGAAGGTCTCTCAATTGCCATATCACTTGAAAGAAGATCATCTGGCCACTTTGCTTTTTTGACCACTGTTTTTATTTGTCAAGAACTGAAATGCAACTGTTGATTGTTGGTATCAAATATTTCCAATTCAAAACTAATCTGAGATTTTTTTTCCACATTACATCATACTACAAAAGACAATGTGAAGTCTTTTACAGTGAGTGATTGTACTTAAAAAAAAAAAAACAACAACCAAAAAGCCTTTGTATCTTATGTTTCAAGAAAGCATTTTCTTCAAGTCAAGTATTAGTTGCTTTACCCAAACCATACCTTTACCTTAAAATGCTTGCCATGCATGGGCTGTTTCCTGTCTGGGTGCAGTGACTTCCTGAAGTCTTGTCATTACTGTGAGGTGCCAGACAACTGCTGAGATTGCAGGAAGTCACTGCTCTGGGCCAACAAGAAGTCCGGCAAGCAGCTGACCATGACACCACAACTTGACTTTTTTATGCTTCTATTCTTATACAGAGTAAACTAAGACAGTATGTTCACTTGTATAGATTTTGTTACTGTTGCATAGAGCCAGCTGCTAAGCTGCACTAACCCTTTGCTGGCTGTAGCTGGTGATGATGAGTGATATCATTGTCGTCTGACTCCCGACAAGGATGCAAATTAAGTTAGTAATGCACAAAATGTTGAATTCCTGAAAGAAAAATCCAACCCTCTCTAGCTGGAGAAGGTAAAGATAGTTTTGATTTACCATAATCTGAAGGTCCTGATTCCAAACATTGAAACTAAGAAGCTATTCTTTCAAGATAAACTTCAAACTCTTACTGAAAGACCTGAAAATGACGTAACATGATCAGTTAGAGTGTGTCTGTAACATAGCGTGATCATTCTGTTGCTCCACATGGACATAAAAAAGACACCATCTTTAGTTTGAAATATCTAAATGAAAGAGTTTCTTTATATAAAAAAGACTGGGTAAAACATGGTAAAATTCCTACAAGTGATTTAGCTATTTAGATTAATGAGATCCTTTGATTTGCTAATTAATATACTGGAATTGCATGGTGCTGTGGTTTCACGCCAACATGAAGGTAGAGGTGACACAATTAGAGCTGTATGTCAGTGGACCCTCCCTGAAAATGTCAGCAGAAGTTCTTCAGACTGAACAACTACTGTGATTAAAGGAAAAACAGGGTGTTGCACTGGTGTGGGTGTGTTGGAGTGAAGATGAAAAATGAGCCGAAAAGTCCAGTTTCAGTAATACATCCATGAGTTTATAGACGTATCACACACACAAACGCTGCACGGCAGTTTTTAATACCACAAGACAGGCTCTTACAAGTCTGAGAAATTATGACTGAGGTAATGATTTGACTGGTCTTCTTGATGACTGCGAGGTAATCAATAGAGTTTCACAGTTCATGTTACATAATCTACCAGGAATCATATTATGTATTTGATTGGTCAGTGCAGTGTGCTGCTGTGCTAATCACTGATGTCTGAAGACATTAACTTCAGTATATATTACATCTTATCGGACGGAGGATACTGATGTGACAAGTCAGTTACATTATGATTAAAGAATGTTGTACATGGTCAGTATAACCATTAGCGTTTAATTTCATTGAGCAACAGACTTTGGCTGACGTGAGGCGCCCGTGTTCTTTTTCTGACGCTTCCATATAGTGCCAAGTCTGATACATCAGAGCTTCACAGAGATCCATAGTCGGACTTATGATGGATGTTGACGTGAGCGTTATTTACAAATAGGAAACTGGTAATTACAGAAACTCCCACATGACATGAATGTGGCATTAGAACAATGCGACAAAATTTCCAGAGGAGGCAGGAAAACATAAACAGTGAAGTTGATACATCTCTGAACATTAAGAACTAGCTCTGATCATTTCAAATGCTCCATATATACTATGTAACAGTGTACATACTTGTATATTAATAACAATAGTCTTAATGATGTTCAGTGACAGTAATTCTAATTATATTTATTAAATACTGGTTGGTCAAAATTATTATTCGAGTGACAAAAATCTTTTTTGCTAAGTCATTTCAGAGCTTAACAATATGTCTAAAAGTCTTTTCGATGTTCTTGCTGACATTTTTGTGCTATCGTTTGGTCAATTCTGTCTTTCGGTGTTTCTTTCCTTTTCTATGTGAATATAGTAGAATAGTATATAGTAGAATATGTAAAACAACTGTTACAACATTTAAACTTGCCTTGACCTGGTTTTACTGCAATATTATAGCATATTGTTGATGTGCCTTTATGCTTTGCACCGAACCAGAAACCATTTGTGATCACAAGGGAAATGACTAATAATCATCTGACTCATATCCTGTGTGTCACAGTGTGAATGTGTATGGATTTTTTTAAAGAAAGTATGGTTTTATCATTCTCATTTTTAAAAAAAATTGAGTCTGAAAGCCTCATTTTAAAAGAGCAAAATGAACATCATGTGCTGAGTGAAAGGGGAAACACAAGTCCATGTTGCTCTGTTTACTAGATCTAAATTAGAGGTGGGCCAATCGCTATAGTTGATTAAATAATCTGTTTACATTTATCTATATGTCTAATACATAACACTGGCGAGTAGGAGCTCAGACAGTAGTAGGCTGGAACTTCACATGATATGGTTTAGTCTTCATTTTGCCCGGAGCTTAGTATATAAGGGTCAAGGGACTACACCCAATAAATCAATATGAGATATAATAAGAGAACAAAAAAGACATCTGAAAACGGTGTCTGCATTTGCATGGTACATGTATAGATGTGCAGGCAGGAGCCGTACAAGCATGTGTACACATGAGGATATACACACACATGAAGATACAAAAAAGATCACAACCCCCACCCCGACAATGAGAGACGTGGAAAGAAGGAACCCCAAACATGCACTTGGGTTATAAATTAGGAGCTGTCAGTATTACAATGTATATTAATGGTCACACCTCTTTTTAATGAGTTTGGCATTGGCAGCTGAGAGGAAATACAAGTCATCACAGCACAGCTCATGCACACCCCGATGAAAGAAGCTATAATAAATCTTGTGAGAGCAGGGCTCACCATAAATATGTATCGCATAAGGCATCTGTTTTACATTCTGCATATAAATCAGCCGGAGTGCTGAATAGCAATGAATCAGACGCTCGACGCTTGATTTGATAACAAATCGACTCTGAACTTGGGAGGGGAGAATTTAAAGCCTTCAACAAAAGTGGGGAGTGCTGGGGTCAGTTCAGACCTGTGAGACTCTGACATGCTTCTCTTCAGGAAGATAATGCTACATTTTTCTTCCTGGGTCAGGTGTGGCACTAATCTCCTTTGAGTTATCTTTTTCCTGGACTGCCCGCTCTCTCACATGTCACAGATGATGACATTACCGGCACCCGAAGTGGTCAGAGAGTGAGGATGAGGCTCAGCCACACGGTGAAGTACATGGTCACACATGTGCAGTGCTTCTGTTGTTATAATGCTGTAATGCTGGTACAGAATCAGAGGGTTTGGATTACATGGAAAAGCTGCAGGGTTGAAATTTAAAGGTGCTATATGTAAGAATGTGGAGCAGTTCACATGTCTTAATGGCTTTGTATTGCCATCTGTGATTGCTTATAACAATCTATTGACTCATTTCTGTGTTAAGGACTCAACTAAAACCACAATATGAAAACATATTTCACAAGCTTTGCATGTTAGCATTGATATCAGACTTTGTGTTGGACTCTATGCTGTGGTGGGTGCAGGTGAACTGCTAGCCAGCTAACATAGCAAAATATTATCTTGAGTTGATAACATTAGATCATTCATCCAGATCTGGTTTATAAATTGACTAGCTTGCCATTTCTAAATTACTTTATCAGCTAATGTTACAAAGCAACCAATGCCAGATCAATTCAGAGTAGCTAGGTTTAGTTAGCTGGCCTATCTTAGCTTGCTTGCTTGCTAACTTTATCACCAGCAAAATCCTGTCTGAGTGTATACATTAGTTGGCTAACTTGCCAAATTACTACAGGCTAACGTGATCCATGATTCTACAAACAAAACCAAGGCTAATGAACCAACAAACAAAAACTCACTAATGGTCCAAATAAAATATAGGAACGTTACAGATAGTAACATTCTTCTAAATATGATTTTAAATTAATTCAGCATTCAGTTAATTTCAGTCTTGAGTCTTGTGTATTTCACATCACTGTTTTTGCCGATGACCAGGATGATGCTGACTGCAGTTTACATAATGGCCACCGGTGTCAGTAATAAGACGTTTTTTCTGAAAGTAACACGTAGCACTTTTAATTTTAATGAAAAAATGAAAAAAGAACTGTAGTCTCTCAAATTCTGCCTCTTGTATTGATGTTAGGTTTAGCTTCACTCTCGACTGAATTTTGATTTATTTTGTCTCACAGCGGACTGCATCTATAAAGTGCACCATTTATCCTGTAGATGATGTGAAGAGAAAGCCCCGTGTTCTCATTTCTTTTTAAACACTGCAGTATATCTGCTGTTTCACCTCAGCTCCTTCTTTACGTACACATGCAGTAACATGCCTGCAGATAGTGTTACAGGTACAGGAGCCTCTCGGAGGATGTTACATGACGAGATCAATGATATGCTCTTGTTGATTTTGGTTTCTGTGGGAGTATCATTTCGACTCCAGTGTTGTCATCGTAACTGGGACAAGGTCACTGAGTGAGCACACAAACATGAATAGAGAATAAAGCAACCGTTAACCTTTTGTGACAAAGCTACCAGTCAACTACACACATCTGTATAGAAAGTATCACCTTATAACACATGCATTTATTCAGTTCAGCCAGACTGATTCTGTAGTTTTTAATATCGTATCAATACCTGTTATTTATATAGCTGCCAATGTAATTTATAAAAATATAAACTCATACATCAACAAATATTTTAAAGAGAAAATCCTAAATATTATCAGCCATTATCTTATCAGCTAATTTATACATATAAATTATTTTTATACATATAATACGATATATGTTGAATAAAGCTAATATAAGCTGATTTATCATCTAACTTTACTTCAACTGTGCTAGAATTCATTAAAACACAAAGAGTACTGTGTGTATTTAGTGTATGGGAAGGATATATTTGATCTGACCTTTAGTCTGACAAAATATTTTAAAAATGTTTAGGTGGATTCATACAGTCAGGGGCATAGAGGGCACCGGGGTGGGATAGACTGTAAAACATACTTAACAGTGATGCTGGCTGATTCACAAAAGGAAGACATAACCATCAACAGAACAGCCAAATGGGAGCTCTCTCCACAAACATACAAATTATCTTGTGATAGCAGCTGGGGTCTAACATCTGCCTGGGAAATCAAATACCCAGGGAGCAGATGTTCATACAACCAATGGTGTTATTTTCTGTACTTCAAATTGCCCTTGGCTGTAGGGGTAGCATTTAAAAATAAGGTGTGTCATTTGTCTAACCTGACCTGGACCAAACTATGCTGGACACCACCTGAGTTTTAAAAAAAGATATATATATATATATCACAATGAAACTGTTTCTGGCGACTTCTGTTTTGTGCAAAATGAGGAATTGTAAGAAACGTATAAACGTACAAAGTATAGACAGCCGATATATCAACTCATCAACAAGTCGAAGCTCCCAGAGGAATGTGGATGTGGTATCTCCAAAGACAGGATGCCAGAAGGAACGTTAAAGGCAAAAAAAATGAGAAGCCAATGCAAGCTATCTGGAGAGTTTACTCCTCAGCATGTTCTTATCCCCTGTTGTTCAGAACAAGCAGATGGTTTTCAGTGAAATTCAACAATCTTCCCTTGCTCCAGGGGTTTGAAAACAATTGGGAGTCAACGTCTCTTGATATAAAATAAGACAACCTGCTATCTGATTTGCTGGCATGGACACTTACAAGCTGTAGATCCATTTAAGTTTTTCAATTATCTTATGTGATTTACAGTATGACAAATAGATGTAGAACAGATACTGTATGCAGTGATTGCAGATGAGGCTCTCTATTGATGTCCTAAAGCACAATGGATGATGTAATATTTATTTATTTCAAGTCTAAAGTAGTTATTACCCATATTAGAGCAGCTTAGCCCAATGTTAGTCCATTTCAAATATTGCTTTAGAAGGAGAAGAAGGCCATTTATCAAGCTGAGGTTCTAAATGTTTATCTCAGAACGAATAACTGATTTTGCTGTTTGTTATACTTGATTTGCAGTGTAATAATATAATGATATTATAACATTGTTCCATGTCTGCTGGATGTGTAATTAGCAATTATTTGCTCACACATTCACCATTGCAGCTTTTTAAGATGATAATATGTCAAGGTTTTCCTAACTATCAATTCAGTATTTCAGTCATTGGTTTATTTCTACAGGGCAGTCCAATGAGAGCATTTAATTCTTGTTTGGCTTGTGTATAATCAAAAGCAACATTGTCAACAAGGACGAACAGTGAAACTAACAAAACAGCCAATAATAGATGTAGATGAAATGGTAAAAATTCTAACATCTGAGCTTTGACAACAATATGCGATGAAGGATTACTTAACCTTAAGATCTACACTTACTTGGATCAGGCACAGAAATAGTCAAATAATGTGTCATATAAGTCGCTATTCTTCTTGTGTTTTATTCCAGTGGAGTGAAGTGGCGCAAAATATCTCAAGGCTTTTTCACATATGCTTTCTAACATCACCATGTAATAGAGATGATTGTTTTTGTAATTTTACTGCAATTTAAATTGACTTAGCGCTAGAATATCTTACATTCAAGACCGATGCAGAAGCAAACATTAGACGTATGATTTCTCTAGAATATAAAGATAGTGGTGACAAACAAGGAAGATTGAGGAAGAGGCTGGCCCTGAAATATTTCTTGCAGCTTGATTCACACCTGCACACCCTCTGTGGCAGCATGTTCTGCAAGGGTCGTCTGTTGCACGGCGGGAGTATTTGGGGATGATTAATTGCTCTGTCTTGTCAATGGTGTGCTCAAAACAGCGGGATCCTCTGCATATGTAAATACAAGCAGTCTCAGCACAGCAATCTAGAGCAGGATTAACACAGGTATGCTTCAAAATTCAGACCTATTCACCAATCTTTTCTATTATCTCTGACATCCAACCTATGTCGGTGAAACAAAACATCCCTTTTCTTTCTCCTGATCCAAATGCATCTTGTCACAACGCACTTCTTACAAACGAGTTGAAATATACAGCAGATTTATCTTACATTTTGTCAACAAACGAGGATTTATTGTTGGAGCAGTTACATATGTGACGAGAAAGAAGATATTTGCTGCACAAGATTTCTTGAGAAACTCCCACTTGTAATGTGAACAGGATGCATAAACATTTACAGACAGAATTTTATATTACAGTGGTTCCCAACGTATTTTGCCATGTGTACATCCACGGCACCTTCAGATGAGTTCAAGTGTCCCTTTATCGACAGCAGTCATATGCCAAATGCTTTCATTTCAACAGAGTTTGAACTTAATGTCATTTGACCCTATTAATCACACAAAAGCACACATTTCAAACATGAACTATTATATTTAGCTATCTAACTTTTCTGTTCGTTGCTAACTGGTTTCCGCTCATTCTCACTTGTAACACTTGTGGTATTAAGGTGATAACGCTGGCTCTGGTTCATTGGACAGTCTCCTGTGGTGTCAGCTTATTGTAGCCAGTATTTTTTTTGGTCATTGTGACAGAAAATATGCTAAAGCTCAGCCTCACACCAATTTGTAAACCTGACTGTGTGTTTTTTGTCCCTAAAGCAGACGCTTTTTTCCTAAACAGAAATGTGTTGATATATATTTTTTTCTTTGAACAAACTCTAACTTCTTTTTTTTAATGAGCTAAGCTATTTTCTTACCCAGGAGGCCCCTGTGAAACATGTACCCCTGATCAGGAATGACTGTTTTAACATACTGTATTTAGAAAAGTGTTTGACTGAATGGAAGATCATAAGACCACGAAAATATAACACTTAAAAATAGAGTATAGACGATTCACTGCTCTCTTCTTTATACACATGTTAACGCTTCCCCTACCTGACCAGTAAAAAACACACCACTTGCAGGGCTGCCAGAAGCCTTTGCTTCTGCTTTTCAAATGGACTTCAAACCATTTCAGAATCATACTTTATATTGTACTTGTAGTACTTATTATATATTTTTGTGGAGAAGTAGTTTTTAAAAGCGGTGACTGCAAGCCCACACTATCATTTAAACCAACACACTAGTTGGCCATAATCAGTACCAGGTAAAGACAATAGCATTTTGGCCCAATCTTACATCTAATCCACTGCAGCATGCTGTAGTTCTTGTATCTCTGCAGAGTGTCAGAGGAATATTTTGTTGTTCTGGGACATCTGGTGACATGCAGACTCTATTACTAAAGAGAGTAAAGAAGAGGTATTGCCTCAAAACAAGGCAGTGATAAAAGGTTTCAGGCCATCTTTGAAAATTAAGACTCTAACAAGGTCCTGGGCGCTGAGCAAGACAACCATTTTCCTTGATATGTTTCATCCCTTAATGCCATTGGCTATTACCTGCGAACTCGCTGCCTCTTGGCAGGTAAGGAATTTATTGGCGCTCCATTATTAGGGGATGGCAGAGAAAGAAGTGCAAATCGCTACAGTTTTCTGAGGATGTTACGACCTCCACCTAGATTATGCCTTCTGACAGGTTTGTCATCCCTGTGCACTGATGTGCTCTATAGAGTGCTCTGATATCATTAGCTTCATTGCTCCTAATGTGTCTGCTCCCCACAGCAGGAGGACAGGTCATATATTGTGCACATCAGTGGACAAAAGCCAAAAGCGAGAGATGACTAGATAAATGTTTTCTCACTAGGAAAAAAAGGAAAAATGTGTTTTGTGGGAATTAAACATAATTTTGAACTCCAAACAGTTGTGTTGCCAGTTATGATACCAGTTGGTTAGCTAAGATGACATCTTAGATAATAAAATATAAAACACAGTACTATGAAATAGACTGCAGTTTTTTTTTTTTATTACAGGTTATTTAGGAGCACATGGGTACTCTCATATCTCTCTTAAAGGATTAACAGCAGTCCTGCAAAGCAAAGTGTTTCTTTTGGAGAGGCCATGTAGGTCAGACAGCAACAATAACAGGAATGGTGGGATGGGAAGGACACCCGGGAGTTTTAGATGATAAATCTTTGGAACATGGACAACTAGTTCTATATCTTTCAGGTGCATAATGCAAGACACAAGGTGGAGTATCCTGGGAGTGTCTCAATTCAGTGGCATGTAACAGTTTTGATGTCACTGATGACAGAAATTATTGCCTTATTATAGGCAACCTGCCTGATTAGAGTGTAAAGCGTGACATGCAGGGCAAGCTAGTGTTAACTCTATCACTTAAGGGGCCACTTCACCAGTTACCAACCTGAATGCTTTCATTCCCAAGTTCGACATCTGAATGATTTGCCGCTGTGGATTGTTTCTCCACAGCTTCCCAGCACGTTTCTGTTGCTGGAAGACATGTTTTACAGTAGTAGGTTGGCCTCCAGTGCGAAACCAAAGCACCTCCAAAATTAGCCAACTTAGGCTTAGTCATTATGAAAGCTAAGGTACTGTACATAGAAGACAACAGCTACTATACCAGAGCATACTGTGCGTAAAATTGATGACTGTATTATAACTCTGAAGAACTTTTTAAGTGAACCTGACAAATATAGCAAATCTGCAGAACTGAAGCATCACGTTTACTCACCTTTGATCTGTGGAGCTTCTGATTCTTGGATTCTTAAGGATGTACTAATTAAGTTTTGTAGAGGTTGGGGTTACTGTCACTATCTCGCAACCATCAGATGATGCTTGATGGAGGTGCATACAGATTTTCATGACAGGTCGGCATTTTTAAATATTGCACTGCAACAAACAGCAGTATTGCTCAGTGACACCTGGTCTATTTTCCAATTTGCAATAGCTCTTTCCAATTAGTGACAGGTTCTCACGCAACCATCCACAACAACTGTGCCATCTTTGCTTTAGACCCCTTGCTGTACAGAGGATACAAATATGATGAATGAATCTTGCGAACACATCTAAAGTAAAATTATTATTTAAGTGTGTCCTGAACCTTGAAACATGCTTGCTGCATAATTACAGAATATTTGCAGAAATAAACTTTTACAGCTGATTTGATTGGCTATGATTAAAGTTGTCCAAATTCCATCATGTTGCTCCAGGTTGTGTTTCAGCCCATGGTTACCAAAACTGAAAAGTTGTACCTCTGCTTGAGCTTGTGTTTGCACTTTAACTCTGATTTATGAAAATAAAGCCAGGGGGGAAGTATGTTCAGCTATATCCATCAGTATGCTTTATCTATTAATGTTTGTGTTTAGGATACAAGCACAGACATCTACTTTGTTTTACTTCATGTCGTCTTACAGTCAGTCTATAGGCAGGAATCAGCTGAAGCTCGGAGAAAAAACTGCTGAAATCTGGTGTGGAGAATTGCACCAATTGAGGAAATTCCTATTTTTCAGGGACCAACGAGAGTTATAGGGCAAAGAAAGGTTGTATATTTTGGTTAGGATGGAGAGGGGAGTTGAAACAAGTGAATATTGCTGAAAGAGCGTCGCTCACATTCAGACACACACAAAAGGTGGAAATGAAATAACTTCCTTTCCTCGGAAAACACAGCAGCTCTTGACAGAATAATAGCAGCTGAGTAGATGGAGAAGGTCTCGCACTGCTCGCTCTAAAACACAGGAAGCGGTTGTGCCGCCCGCTCGCCTTATTAAAAGTGAACAGACACACTCCCCAAAACAAATGCAAGCTCCTGTGCAAATGTTTGCACATTGTTTGTCATTGACAGGATTTTACAGTACATTAAAAGTAGTTTTAGTAAATGCAATTGTGCTGAGAGTCTGGACAAATCTATAAAAAGTATGAGACTACAGAGTGCAGTTGTTCACTAAAAAGTATGTCATATCAATTTAAATAAAAAATCATATAATGCGTTTGTTAATATGTGGTAAAAACATGCTGGAATTCAATACTGTTAGTATAGTGTATTGTAGATTTTTGGATCATCACTGTTGATTCTGTATTACAAAATTACAGTAGGACTCACACGTTTGCTTTTTTGTGAACTTGAAGTTGACACTTTTGCTGCTTCAGTTAAAGACATGTTGTGAATCTTTCATAGATACTAATTTGTAGGTTGCTCATGATGGAGGACATTAAAAGACCTCCATTTGGTTCCTGGACCTCTTCACTATTTAAAAGCTACGTCCAATCAAGCAAATGATTCCTCTCATGCAATATGGTAATGACTGTGTGTGTGTGTGTGTGTGTGTGTGTGTGTGTGTGTATTCAGGAGGGGGGTTCGATATATTATATCAGCGTAGTAAAAGTTAATTACCATATGTTTGTGAGTCCTGTAAGCTGGTATACTCGATGTTTATAACTTGGATTATTAAAATGTCTCCACTCAATTACTTGAGACTCTGATCCCTGTGCAGATCAAGACTTGACCTATTGTTTTCTCTCCTCACAATCGGTGCACACAGTGCAAAGGCTGCCAAAACCACACTTGCTCTTAAACAAAAACCAAGATTTGGTGGAAATTTTCAGAAAAAACAGATTCAATCAGGACGTTTTAAAATTCAATATTTTATAAACTGTTTTGTAATTATAATTCCAATTTTCACAGTCTCCTCACAGCAAGAAGGGTTTGAACCCAATTAGCTGTTTTTTTCTATTAGTGTAGATGTTGTTCCCTCCATTGTCGACTTAGGTTTTTCCAGTACTCCAGTTTCCTCCCACTGTACAAACATGCGCAGTTCAGATGAAATGAAACCTCTAAATTATGAATATGAGTGTTAATTTGCTTGTCTAAATGTTTTAGCCTGCGTTCTGTACTCAGCCTCCCACACAGTGCATCCCAGGATAGGCTTCAGCCCCCCTCCCCAACCCTGAACAGCATACTTTAAATGGTGACACAAATAGACTTTACATTAGTATTATTATTATTTTAGCTGACAACAACTTGGTTTGTCTGGGATTTTCTTTCCAGAAGCGTGCCTCGGTGAATGATCCCAGGAGGTTGAGAACCACTGATGCAGACAATGTTATCACTCTGCATGAAAAGTATTTAGATAAAAAGTCAAAGAGCAGAGGGTCTGTAACCATTTGTATTGCTTTGTAATTGTTTTAGTCTAAACCACTTAGTCTAAACACGACTTGCTCATTCTTTTGCACTTGGAATTGTAATTGCAAATAATCGTAATCGTCACCGATGTTGATACTTGACCTGTGCAGGTTATCATGGCTGTATACCTGGTTTCCCTCTTCCCCTGAATCAATTGTCTGTTAATCTCTTGCTCTAGCTTTCAATGGTGAGAAAATGTAGCCACTGCAAGGGTAGTCCTTTAATGGCTTGACCCCGAGTGGCTTTTTCTCATACAGACAAAAGGGCGGTGAGGAAATCAAAGAGAGGCATAGTAAATGTTGAGAACTCTTCGCTGCAGGGGCTCGGAGAAACTCAGCTCTTTCAGTTTAATGTCATTATTTTTTACTTCACAGTAACAGTAGTTATTTAATGTAACAATACATTTAGATGAAGATTTGTTTAACCTCTGTCACCCCTGCACAGCCACAGAAGATCACAGTTCAACTACCTACAGTAAATGTATCACATGTACTTCTTGTGCTAATTGAAATATCTCAACAACTATTGAATGGACTTACAGGAAATTTTATAGAGGCATTCACAGTTCCCAGAGGATTAACCAAAATGCTCTTCCTCTTTCTCATTTATCCCTTGAAACATCTCAAAGCTATTGTCTGTCTGTCTCCCTGTGTTTATGAGACATAAGGAGGATGACTGAGAGAATGAAAAGGGGCAGATGATTACTGGTATAGTAACCTACATCAGGGATTTTCAAAGTAAAGGCAATTCGTTTGCCTAATAGCATAATTGCTCAAGTCATTTTTTTTGGCCAAATTGTGATATCTGCCTAACTTTACTCTCCTACCACTACTGCATCACCCTGCCTTATTGCCCATATATATGCCCAAATACGACTTAGGTAACTATGCTATTAGGCTAACGAATTGCAAAAAGCTAACATGAGACGTTACTGTTTGTTCACTGATTTTTGCAACACAACATTTAGGCACATACGCTGTGAATATATTTCTTCATTAGGATGTGGTAATCCTTGTGTCAGTGTTATGTGGAGATAAAGGGACAGAACAATTCACACTTTGCAATATGAGTATGAGATGTAAAAGAAAGCCTTTCCATTGGCGAGTGGTGGGGCAGAATTCTTCTCTAGTAAACAGTTCTTTTGACATAAGACAGTTCCCCCCTTCAGTTAGACATCAAAGTGCAGCCTTTATACGCTTGACTGAACAAATGCACCACTCAGTAGACTGTTTGGGTTTGCTTCCAGTTTTCAATCTTGAAAATCTTGCTGATTATTCAGGAGGTGAATTTCCTCCACTAAAATCATCTGATGGTGCTGATCGAGAATCATGTTTTATGAGGATGGAAGATTTTTAGTACTGTGTTTTAGAATATTGGGACTTAAATGACTACACCACAGTTAATCTGGAGTGAATATGGGACCTTGGCACTTCTGTTAATCTCAGACCAAATAGTGTAAAGAGGCGGCGCAGCCATTGTCACAGGTGGATGTGTTGTAATACTGTTTTTCAATTTGGCTAAATGATTATGTGATTGGTGATGGTACTGCTGCGATGCATTATTGCATTGTGGGTGCTGGCCTGATGGAGTCCTAAAATCCTGATAATTAAGTATCCACATTTAGGATAAGTCCTGTGTAATAGCTCCTTTTAACTGTTGATGCAATGTTGTCTTTAACAATGGTGATGTTTGTACTTTATTGCTTTAAAGTCCTTCATTTGTGGCTGGGTTTATCTTCTTTCTGTCCTCAGCTGAGATGGAGAAGATCTTGTTTTCTTTTTTAAATACTTATACCCAATATGAATTAACCATCTACTTCTGCCATGACCTGAAAATATTATCTTATCTCACTATTTGAGCTGCCTTGAAAATTTGTGTTTCAGATTAGATAATGAGATTGCGCACAAGGACGGTTAGTGCATTTATAAATGTAATACGGAGACATTATATGGTCAAGAAGTCAGTGACATTGACATAAGCACTAGTAATGAACCTGAATGTGAAACTGAAAATATTATCAACCTCCACTCCACATGTTATTTTTATTCTGGGGTATGCGTTGAAAGCTTTGATGTGCTGTACTCTAAATTATTCCTCAAAGGCACATAATTAGCCCTCATAGAGACCTTTGGCTCAGTGAACCCCCGCCTTAACCGATTGACATCATGACTACATAGCTGATGTTTTACCTTCATACGACCTATCTGGGCTGTCTATTACTTTTTACCTGAGGGTGAATAAAGAGGTAGTGTTGTAGTCCTCTTACCTTGATATAAATTAAATGGACATTTTCCCTTTAGTTTTCGTTTGAAACACACGGATACATGAGTTAATGAAATGTTTTGATGTTTGCGAAGGACAAATTATGCGTCGGTTGACATGTTTCACCCTGAGGGAAGATGTTTTTCACCATTTAGTGACTATCTGCACTCGTGTCATTAGTTATTTATTGTTAATAGCGTATCTGCTGTCACTCAGGCCTCCAGGAATTTGAAGAGACATCACATCGTTTGTGGCTGCGTACACAATCAGGCCTTAGCCTTTAAACTTAATGTGAACCTCCTTTACAGTATCAACAAAACAATATCAGCAATGGCCGATCTGGATATTTTAAATAAATTATATTTTTCGATAGCTAATGTAGGATTTTCTTAAATGTCAAAGGAGAAGGTAGAGTCATAAAATGGATGGATAAATTGCCGTGGTTATCAGACTTGAATGAGTGTTTAGTATCTGGATTTACCCTTCCCCACTCATCCCTATTTTTGTCTGCTCTCACTGAGACAAATCCCTATGCCTAGCCCACTGCTTTTATTAAATTCGCCTCAATAAAAAAGCTCAGACAGGATTTATTAGGTACTCAGCGTGGACGTTTAGTATTTCCCTCCGTTATTAACTGAAAATCAATAGATAGCAAAGAAAATGGAAGTCATACAAGTGTTGTCGCCTTTATATTATGTCGGCTGTCGGGTTAGATTCATGACGGGGCTCCAGCGTCTGCAAGGTGGATTTTCTGCTTACATTGCAAGACCTAAAGTGGAAGTTATTCATTAGAGTAAGCCAGCGGTCAGATACATTTCCAGGCCCTTTCACACATCTGTCTTGGTAAGACTCGAATAGAGTGAGAAAGGATGCTGATATACCCTGATAGGGATGTCAGACGCAACACACAGCTTGCTGGATTTATGATTATTTTGTTCTCAAGACCTTTTTTAACACCATCACGGAGCCTGTACCCTTGGAATGTAAACTGGAATAGCATTACGCTTAACCTTGTTCCCGCTGAAATACGTATCGTTCATTATTTCATCGTACTATTTATTTTCTTAACTTCTGCAGTTGTCAGACGTGACTTGCCACCCAGCACGACGACGGTGCCTTTATCTCACGCCTTCAATCTTGAGGTTTAACAGATAAGTGCTGTGTGCTAATTTGACATCCTCAGACAAAAATCAAAGTCACATGAATGGAAATGCCGCATTCAAAAGCACCGCACCGGTCTCACGTCTCTGGGCGGGAAGCCTTGATAGGTTTAGTGAAGCTTATTCTGCACTGTCAAAGGTTTGGACTGCTGCGCACAGTCGAGTTCAAAAGGGCGAAGGTGGTATTCACTTCGTATGCGATAAAATAACAGTCATTCACTAAGCCTGCATGCCGTGGCTCGACTGCAAAGCAATTCCATCACGAGGAAAAGTGGCTTTGTCCACATATTAGTCTTTTCTTCCACAAAAAGGCTGGAAAAATGTGGGAATAAAGAGCTTACCCACCTCACTAATTTAATTACTCTTAGGACCTCCATGACAGTAATGTAAATATTCCATCATGAGGACCCAAGATACACAGAGTAATTACTTAAGGCTTTCCTTCACATCTCTCAAGACTTTTTTTATTACCCAAAAGCTTTTTAACATTAGCACTCTCTTCCAGAAAAATTAAATGAAATTTCATTACTCTAGCCATCCTAATGGCATGAAACTATCAGCTGTTGTATGCCTGCTCTGTCTTCCCCGGCCGCCCCGGCAGATTAATCAAATAGTCAGCCTCAGAGTCAAACTGAGAGGAGCATCGATCCGCAAGTCTGTGTTTGTCTACGCTTCGTTCGTGCCGCCGATCTGAACCTTGAGTGAAAGTCTTATGTATTGATCTCCATATGTTAAACATGTACAGTCCATCACAAAACAATTATTCAGCGCAGAGGCAAATGTCTACTTGCTGCTACCTGTTCTTTCTTAGTGGTTAATAGAGAATATGTCCAGGCAGCATGTTTAAGATTTATTCAAACATCATCAGTTCATATTAGCTCAATGTATTTAAATTCCTATTTTCCTGTTTACAAATAAAGCAATCCCATAAAAGTCGGGTATTATCGTTTTTTTTATACCCCCACTTAATGTGAATAGATGCATAATGGAGTGCAAAATATTCTTTAAGTAGCCCTCAATAACATGCAGGGGGCATCCAGCAATAAATGTTTTCCATAGATTTGTTATAACCAGCCATTACCTATAATATTTAACACCTTCGGTTTTGTAAGGGTTAAGCTGCTTGGCCTTTGATCTCTCAGGGGTAAGGTCTTGGCAAAGTGCCCCTCCACCACCCGAGGCCCTTAAGGGACTTTCAATCCAATTGCTGGCTAAGAGTGGATGCAGATCTCAAGGTTACACCTGAGTGTTCAAGGGCAGGTCCAAGTGTAATCGGCACTTAGATCATAGATTAATCTTATTTGCTATCTATTAGGCTTGATTCTTGCTTCCTTCTCTCCCCTCCCAAAGCCAGGATTACTGTGATAGTTTAAGATAATGGATTCTTATGGAAGAGGAGGTCAAGAACCATTCTTGTTTCAGAACCTGCAGATAATATGATTAATCTAAAAGCCTCTTTCAAAAGAGGTCCCACCTTCAAAGGCCTAATTGGCAAAAAGGTATAGAATAAATCTGAGATGTTGGCTCTTGGGTGTTTTATTAATTACAATTTTATTCTCTCAACAAGCCTAGGTGATAGAAAATAGAATTTGTATCTACTTCATTCACTTATTTATCAGCGGAAGCGGATCGGGTGTGTTTTTTTCATCAAGCAAATCAGCAGAGATATACAAATGGATTTTATTAAATATGATCTTGGTAATCTCATAGTCTGCAGCTTTCAACCTTTAGGTCCTTGTGTATGTATTTTATTGATATATAATACAACATATTGATGTTGATGACACTATTTGGTATGGCATAATTGACATTTCTTTAATACAAATAAGCCAGACATTTTAGTGAGACGAACACTGATTACTACTTTCAGGCCATTTACAAAATGCTCAATTAACATTTAAAAGCAGACGAAAATGTAGCATCATTGTCCATGCATTACACAAAAGGTTATGTAGAGAGAGATATATTGATTTCACTAAGTGCAATCTCATTTTGATTCAAAATCTCCCCTGTTCTGATTTCTGCCGTAGCCACTAGCTAAACAGATAACAGATAAACTCTGATAAAATATATCCAAATGTGGCAGCCTCCCTGATAACCTCTGAAGACACATTGGTTATCTTGTCCAGTCATCAGCAACTGAATATTTATCGCAAAGACCAGACCTGTGTTCCTGCCTGCATGTTTACCAGTTTATACACAAGTTAGAGGTCTTTTTTTTTCTCGGGAAATATCAGCTGATAAATTTGAACCGCAAGCGTGTAAAATCTTCACCTGCCCATATACAAATAAACAAGGTGGATGTGTTTGACCAATCGAGGATTTTAAAAATTCTTATCCAGTATATGTAGATGGAGATACCTTATGTTAGGTGTGTTATTGTTTGTTCTCCTTGTTATTTAACCTGTATTTCCTTCTCTTTACATGAGAGACAACCCAAAGGGTGTGATAAAGCTCTTATCAGTTTAAATACCTTACTACCAAATACTCATTCATGTATTTATTCACACATAATTGCCAAATGAACACATGATTATACTGGGGCAGAATAGATGCATAGTGGAGTGCATTTGTAGATAGTAGATAGATCTGACTCACCAATAGTTTGTTAGGATTCCCCATTCATATGTGACCTCAAATCGGCTAAAACAAATAGTTAACAAATAATTCATTATTGATTCATTTGCCTAAAATGTTCTTGATGAAGTGATTGCCTGTTCAGTCAATCAACATATCAAAACCAGAGAAAAACACCCATTGTAATGTACTAAAAAGTTTGTTTTTTAATCCAGTCAAGACTCCAAATGTAAAGATACCCATTTTACTGTCACATCAAACAAAGATGCAGGCAAACCATCATACTTTGGAAGCTAGAAACTATTTGACATTTTTGCTTAGAAATGACTTAAGCAATTAAAATTTTAGTCATTGATTATTGTTGTGGTTTAATAAAAAAAAAAATGTTTCACCTTAGTTCTTCATTAACTGCCGCTCAGTAATTGTGTTAATAATGTCCTTAAGTGTTCTCTCTGAGTAAACTACACCTTCATCTACACCTAACATTCATACACAAGTTCTATGTCTACACGTCTGTGAGTTTGACGGCACATGGGTCGACTAATTTATGGTTTTTCAATGGCTGACATGCTGCATTGCCTTATCAATAGCATTCAACCTGATTACAAATGACCCAGGAATTATGAGTCGTAAATTTAACAATGTGCATTGATTCCCATATGTCACAAGGCTCATTCTTCTGACTGGATTAACTCTTTAGAACATTGTGAGGTAGAAATGTCCCCTGGTTAAAATAGTTCAGGATTATAGTTGTTTTTGTTGATGCGTGTGCGTGTTTTGTTGCAAACTATGGATTTATACATTTTGGGATAAAAAGTGAAAATGGACAGTCGTGAGCAACTTCAGGCTGAAACCAAACATTACACGTGTTAAAATGTCATTTCCATATTGATGCTATACAAAAAAGAAAAGAAAAAGACCAAACGTGCCGTTTTTGAGTCCTGATGGAAAAACACAAAAGACTTCATTTAAACTGGAAGAGGCTGATTTGCCATATGACAGCGTCCATTTAGTGGCACAAAAATAGGAAATCAATTACAGAGCAAAAGACTGTCTGATTGTATGTTCTTATTAAATAGGGACATAACCTTTGCGAAGATGAGGCCTCATTTCCATTCTCACCTGATACTGTCACACCGCTGTGCTCATTAAAACCTGTCCGTCAGCCTTCTCCCTCACAAACAGCCCTGATTTGTTTTCACCATTTATCATTGTCAAAGTTGTCACGAGAATCAGAATTAGTCACATCTGTACGTTACTCTCTTCTTGTTTCCAGTGCAATTAATAGTCAGATTATATCTCTGTAATTGTTCTTGATTTGTGAGGATGAATCAATACGATATTGATTGATGACACTCATTTCAAGCAGGACTGATGATGAACACCGTGGAGCCATTTTTTGATATATCTGTATCACAGCATACAGCTTTGTTAATGCCTTTAAAGGAAAATTCCACCTCATACACTGCACTGTGATGGATGTGATGCCTCCTTTGCTTCTTCAGCAGCTCCTACATTTCCAACAGGGTCGTTCACTAACCCCTATAGAAGAGTGAGGTTTTTGCCCTTTCTGACATTTGGACTGAAAATAACCACCTGTGGACAAACAGTATCAGAAAGTTACCACAGTTTGTAGTGAACATCACATCTTTTCTTCCAGTATGATTGTTAAATTCAATGAAATGAGAAGAATCAAGGAGTAAAAAAAATGTTTGCCATTTTATTACATTGTGGCAAATCAGTTTGATGGCGTCACTTGTTAAATATCACACAAAATAATGGAGGCACAGATTGGATGAGTGACATCAAGTGACATCTCTTGTCCTCTGATCCAGTCATTATTTTATTTCCAGACTGAGAATGAAACATTTTGACCTTCTATCAACCTAAAACATCTATCACTTACCTACTTAAATTTTTGTACATATGTGGTTATTACGTTTCCCTCTGTTCACATATTTTCAATGGGCAACACTAAAATAAAGGGAAGACCTGTATGGATGTTCACACTTGTATTTGTCTAAGCTGCTTTATGTTCATCTTCAATCTCAATCTGCAGATGTGATAAAGGTTTCTTGTATATAGTAATAGGAACAGCTGTAAAATTATAAAAAAGACACATCATTTCTCTCACTCTATCATTTACACCTGTGAGTGCGTTTAAGATCTAACAATGTTTGCTCTGAGCCTCAGCTTTCATGTATGTATGTAAGCAGAGTTTATCTCCTTTTCCTCAACCGACCTGGTGATTTTTCTTCTTGGACGTTCTTATTGACTGTAATTTTCCTCCATATAAGGTTTATATTTTGTGCAGCATAATCATTGCATCAAAATGAATTAGAATATGCTAATGACTCTAATTGGACTACTAATAGAGACTGTTTCCCCAGCTTTAAGCTTTTGGGGGGTCTGTGTAATCAGTGTAGACAGTCGTTAAGGGAATGGAGAGGCAACTAGCAATGTCAGGAGAGGGCCCAGGCGGTTCCGGCTGACACTACCCCAATCTTCCAGGACCCATTAAATGGCAGTTTCAACACATTACCAACCATAACATCCTTGAATATCACTGATTTTATTTGCAGTATCAAACATTTCATTTCACGCACCATTAATGGAAAAGTGCTGAGGTTCTAATGCTGCCAAACATTTAGTAACTACCTGGACTCAGAGAACCAATTAACTCCAGCGACAACATGGCCAATTAAACACACAAATAGGTGAGTCCAGCATTGGTTACTGCCCTAGTAATTTACTTTTGAATAAACCCTAGCAAAAATAGAAAGTCGGTCGGTGAATGACCAGTTGAAGCTGAAGGTAGAGCAACAATTTAGGAGCAGAAATGGAAGATAGTGTACTGTACCTGCAATTCAGTAGGTGTTCAAGGAAGTATGATGTCATGATGTATTGCCCTTTTGGAAAAACAGCAAAAATAAATGATAACAGTGCAGGAATGGCAGATAATTTGTCTATAATTGAATTTGGCATGAACAAATAAGCTCTTGCTCAAGTGAAACTGGTTGGAGGAAAAACTGCTAAAGTGATGAGTGTTTTGCTTAAAGACAGACTGATCTTTGGATCATTTAAACATGTGTCACTTTGTAACATCCTCTTTTATTATACACTATAGGAGTACCTCGTGCATGTTGTCATATAGTCTCCTCTTTCTGATATGAACCTAGATGTTGGTTTGTCGCTCTGTGATCTAACTGCAGTAACCTCACAACCTCATCTAAACTAGGTAATATTTTTTTGTATTGATTTTCCACCATGCTTTCAATTATGCTTTCATTGGAAGCCAAAACATGTCAATACACAGCTGATGAACTCTTATGGCAGAGTGAAGCAAAGAAATACATAAGTTGCGTTTGTTATTTATGTGAGTCATGTCATATCATAGCTCGATAATAGGCTAGCAGAGCCATTTCCCCTCTGTGGGTTAGAGGAGTGTGAAGAGAACCTCAACAGTTAATTACCTATGGGGATCAGCTAACTGACCAGCAGTGCTGCCAATTTACTCTCACACCTGTGTCCATTGAAAATTTGTTTCATAAGCATGGTACCATGGTGGAATGCTGCAAAATAACATTGAAAGTAAATATGTTTTATTTAACTATATTGGATGTTTAAATTTTTTTTTGATGGCTACCGCATCTCAAATCCCCGCCTCTGATTATATGAAAGTTGGAATGCTGTGTAAAACATAGATCAAAACAGGATGTAATCATTTGCAAATGAACCGTGTTTACATCCAACAGTTTTATAAAGTGTTCCTGAGCCCATGTAGAAATCTCCTTTATCCAATCATGTGTTTGACAAAGAGTTGAACCTCTCTCCATCCTCGCTTGTGAATGACTGAGTCTTTCGAGGATGAACCTTTCATACCCAATCATGATACTATCACCTGTTCCCAATGAACCTGTTTACCTGTGGAATGATCCACTCAATCCACAACTTTCACAGTCTTTTGTTGCTCCTGTCCCAACTTGATTGAAACATGTTGCTGCCATCAAATTCAGAATAAGCAGATTTTTGCAAAAGTCAGTGAAGTTAATGAGCAGGCAGGTAGGTAGGTCAAGCAGTAAATATAGTCTTTGTACTGTTTTCATTCGAGTATGTGTCAACAAGGATTACAATATTATCACATTCTGATTTATTCATGCTTTACACAGCGTCCCAACTTTTTTTGAATCAGGGTTGTATATTTTTTAAATTTGGCCAATTGGGGCTGTGCAATAAGCTGTAAACTAACAAATTAACAGCTTGTAATGACAAACATGTTATACATCCAGCAGATGTTGAGCAACATTATCATCATTTAGGAGCTGTGTTTCTGGCCACCTGGTAAATACAGGTCTAACTTTCACTCTCCTCTTAGCTGTTTTGATATCCTCTAGATTCTCAGGAACACATGTGGCTCATAAGCTGCTAAATTTGTCACTTCGTTCAACAGCAAGTTGTTAACTTCAACCTGCCAATTGGTGCTGTTTTGTTTTGTATTGCAAAACAAAACAATGAGCTGAAAGGCACTAAAATGCTCAACCACGTATCAAATCAATCACAAGGTTATTCTGATGGCGGTGCAGCTTATTAAGGATACAGTCATCTCACCAATAAATTGAAACGATCCAGTAACCCTGGAGATCAGGGTTTGCACAACTCTCCACTACTTGGCTGCTAGAAAATGCAGTCATGCAGTGCTGATGAACTTGGAACATCCCAGCTGTCTGTCAGCAGAATTATCCATAAAACCATAAATGGCCACTTCAGACTCCACATTGTTCAACAGTTCATTAAGCTTCCATTAGATAAACGGTGACCTTAACAACCTTTGGCCATGAAACCATTAAACATGTTGTGGTGGCCTTGAGCAAATGTAGGGATCTATAGGAAACATGTGAATACATTTAGCAGATTTTGTACAGTATGAGCCCTCTTGTGACTTAGTAGATAATTAAAGACATTTATGTTTTATGTTCAGAAAAACTGAATCAGGGATGCATTAGATTTTGTACAAAATATATTTGCTTCTGCTAATTAGCTGCATAAGCTGATTTTTTTTTTTAGGGTTGTTGTTAGGTCTTGGAAATAACCAAACCAGTAACTTCCACACATCCAAAAATGAAAGTCTTGCATGTGTTATTCTTACAGTTACTGCTGCCGTCTGGTGATTTCTGGACGTAATATGATTCAACCCCTGCAGAGCGTTTCCTCTCTATTCTGTTAATTACTCCCTTGCAAGATGACTCGGGTGTCCAATAAATTCGATCACGATATTAAACATGTTTGTGGTGGTGTCAAGAGGGGGAGTGCAGTTGGGCGATGGTCAGTATTTTACTAAACAGCATCTGATGGCTGTACCTGATAATGATGATGAAACAGGAGGGATGAAATGTTTGGCTGCGCATTTTGGAGCGTGTCTTACAAGGAGCTTATGTGCCAAATCACTCCTCCCCAAGCCTGGCCTAGATTTGCTTTCTGTGTTTTAAGACAAATTTGTATCTTAGTCCTCATCTGTTTATTTTTTTGTTTGTCTGTAGAGCATGGATTATAAAGGGAAAAAAGGAGATACAGTGTGTTTTCATCAGGTCACGCATGCTTGAAATACTTAAAAACATAAAACAGTGGGATGCACATCTTTTACTCATGCCCTGTTTCTGTTTAATAACACAAACGCTGTAGGACAGTGAATTAGATCCACAATTATCGGTACAATGGGAGATTATTGTTGTTGTGAATGCTGTGAAACTGTGGCCAAGTGAAACGTTGGGATTACAAAAACACCTCAGTGCTTACGATGCTGATGAGTCATTACCCTCTTCAAAGAGCACATCAGCATGACATTAAGTAACTTTCCATCTACTTGTTTTTATTCACATTTTGTAATTTGCCATTTTTAAGAACCTGAATGGAAATCCCACAAACCCCCCCTAAAATTGTAAATATTTCCAAATGTTTTAAGCTGGGTTTACGCTTTGACACTATCAATAACAAAGAAGGCAGTTGGAACAGATACAGTACTACAAATACATAATGAAATTGCAGGAGCTTCTTCAGCTTCTCCTTGTACTTGTGATACTTCCAGTAGTGGAGATGCAGGATCAGTGAACTGTATTTAGCCTCCCACCATCATGTGTGTCCACTTTATCAGACACATTGTTGAGCTGCAACTGTCAATTTTACTCACTATCAATTAATCAGATTTTGTTTGATTAATCAAATGATCATTTATTTATTTACACATCTGAAAAACTGAAAAACATTCAGCAAAACTTTCCCAATGCAAAATCTTTAGTTTCTGAGTTTTGTCTAACCAAGAATACAAAATTCAAAAATACTGAATTCAAAATGATGTTAAATGTCATCACATTTGAGAAGCTGGAACCAGTGATTTTGATTTTTGTTGTTTGTTTGTTAATCTTTTAATTTTCTGGTGACTGTCTTGGAGGACGCACATTTGTTTCAAGGCTCCTAAAAATGATATTTATATACAAGTAAAAAGTTTTTCCTGCTAGGTTTTGGAAGAAATGTAGTTACCACATGAATTATGTTCAGTGACAACATGTTTTTACAGTGGATGAAGGGCTAAACTCTTGTACCACATAGAGGTGAATTAAGATGTTGTGGGTGACTGGTGGGTGTTCAGAAATGACAGACTTTGACAGTGGAGACTTTGGTACACATCCTGTGTAGTTCAGGATTTAGGCCAGTAAATCACTTTGGTTACAGTTTGGAAAAATGTGGTTTTGAAGAAATGTTGAAAAAGTAAATGCATCCTGTCATGTGTCAGTGTTGATGCTGATCTTTCTGTAACCTTATCCTCAAAGTGCTCAAAGTTACACAACATAACCATGAAAACATTATTCCTGCTTTAGTTCCCACAAACAAAACAAATAAGTGATCATGAATGTTCTGTTAAAAGAGTCAGCATTAACATTGCATTAACAATAATAATAACATTAACTTTACATATGCTAATTATTACATTTGTAAAAAGAAAAAAAAAACCTAATCCAGACCTCATTGTTTCTTACAAACATTCTGCAAATTCAAAGTTGTTCTACATAAATATAATTTATAATAGCCAGGGTTAATGGTTTCCACTTTACATGCTGGTTCTCGGTTGAGAAAGAAGACAAAGACAGATCCTTGAAATATCTAATTTTGGTAGCTTTTCACTTATTTGTTAATCCTACTACACCTGTATAGCCCTTCCTCTGCCCTCCTCTCTCACCCTTCTCCTCTATCTCTTCCACACACCATTTTATTCCCTTCCTTTTTCCCACCTCTGGGATGGACATGGAGTAGTATCCCAGCTTATTGTTTAGGAGCAAAGGGGTAGCCAAAGGCCAGGTAACTTGGATTTGACTGGTGTATTCTGTAGTCCCACAGGACATAAGATACAAATCAAGTTGCTTTGACCCCATTGTCCTCTCCACACTCCTCGTCCCCTAAAGGCAATGTATGTGGTATGGGATCCTTTCTTCCCTTTATTTATTTTTTTCCCTTTGTATGGCTGCTGCTAAAGCCATAAGGTACATACATTTCCTTGGGTAAACCATCTGACATTCAGGCCTAGAGTCAGCTAACATTTTGATTTTAAATGGTGTTTACTCGTCGTGATAGCTTAATAATCAGCCAGACAGGTTCTTAGGTTGAGTTTCCATATGAAGGATCACATGTTCTCAGACATTTTGTTCTTAGACCTTTTACCTTCAATCATCAGTTTCTAACACAACCAGAGGCTTAACCGTTTTCATGTTTTAAATACTTGTTCATGGTGACTGAATTACAGCCTTGTGTAAACCAGTAAACCCAGATTCCTCAACAACTCCCCAGTCACACCAGTGGCTCGCTCGTTCTGCGGTTTGATCTCACCACAGAGGCCGGATCTCTTTTTCATGTCATGCTGACCTTTCCCAGTCTTAGTGAAATCAGTCTTGACTTAAAAACAAATAAGCACATTTTCCCTCCCTGTTAGCCGACAGATCATGCCAGTGACCTATGAACTTCATTTTCTATCCAAACATATATTCATAGGTGGCACCCTGTCTTTCTATGATTGAAAGTGTCACAGGTGTTGAAGTCTGATTAAAAATATGATAATGTCAATATCCTGCTTCAAAATTCCTTTGACAATGTCAATCTCACATATTTTAGGAGTTTGTGAACATATTCCAGTCCAGTGTAATAATTTTTTGACCGTCAAGCACTCAACCATTTGCTTCCATTCATTTAGACATTATGGGAAAAAATAACAATGCCTGAACTCTTGCTTGGAAAAAGGAACTCTGGCAGTTGAACACACCTTTTCTAAATGTCAAAAAGACATGATCGTAATATGGCATTCAGCTTGTTTTCAAAAGCAGACTAATCATAGTTTTATAAGTTTATTGAAGCTTCCTTTCTGTGAGACAAGTGATAAGCTACAGCAGAATATAGGTTTGTCAAAACCAACAGCTCATCCCTGCAAGACATGTCAGCCGTGTTTGTCGGTCATGTGTTGGTGGCATCTAATGGAACAGATCAGTTTCAGTTTTGATCATTCATTTACGCTTCATGTGTGTAACGGTGACTCAGAGTGTCCTTTTAGTGGCATTTCAGACTGTGTAACTACAGCGATGTTGTATTGCTCTGCGAGTGCTGCCAAAACAAATGTGACCCTGCAGCAATACTGTAGCTGGATGTATTCAGTGAAAACAATGATAGAGGCCTGAAGCTGCTGCGCTGCTGTTCACTCACAAGATGTAAAGTCTGGTGTGGTTGTGCTCACATTGCTTCTACTCAGTTCATTAATATGTGGAAACCCCCACAAAGTGAAGGATTGTACCTTTAAATTTATGTTATTTATTTATGATATCTCTCTTAAAATCAATAGATTATCAGACTCTGAAGATTTGGTTAAAAACAGCAAACATGAACTTCCAGGCCTTTCCTGACCGTTATATAGGTCATCACTTTCTGTTTGTTTTGCTACTGCTCTTGGGTTCCAGCACTTGCAGTGAAACTACTGGCCGTTCGGGGACATGAAGTTCAGATGTGACATACAGAAGTTGTGCTGTAATGCACTTTCCAAACATGATCCACAGCAGTAATTTTTGTGGGTTCTGAAGGTTTAAATGTTTCAAAGTTTAGCTGCATCTCTAACACAAGTTTTGAGTTAACCAGGTGCAGTTTTTTTTAAGTTACTGAAAAAAAACAGTTTGTATAGGTGGCCTATTTTCCTGATGGAGCTGTTTTTTTGTTTTTTTTTACAGGTATTCATGGTGCCCAGAGGATGAATCCTACTAACTTTGATGATCCCCTGACTTTTGCTCTTGTACTGTTTGCACTTGTCTGTGCAACTACTGGATGGATTGCTGTAGCATTTGATGCAGACATTCATAGTCCCAGAGGATTTGTAATAACTTTGAGCTCCTGACCTTTCACCTTAAAAATGTATTTCATTCAATACTTGCAACCAAACCTCATGACGATCTCATCAGGTCCAGCTGTACTTGGTGTTTCATACTAAATAGGAAAGTTGGCATGATAACACATTAAACTAAGATGGCAACCATAGTAAACATTATATCAACATGCTAGGATATTCATTGTGAGCATGATGCCATGTCGATTACAGCATGCACAGTCTCACAGAGTTGCCTGTATAACTCCTGTAATGTTTCCTCATATGTGACACAGATATGTTTTTAATGACGTGAACAGAAAATAATTGCAATAATACACTTGAAATATCACTTAAAGATAATTACACTGTCAGCTCACAGTCATTGCGTTGAGGAAGTAAGATGCAGGCGTGGCACCTGTTTCTTGTCAGACAAGGCAAACAATTCAGCCCTTTAACCCACCTTCCACCACCATCCTTATCAGCACGTTTCCTACAAAGGGTTAATTCAATCATGTCAAGGTTCCCTGCTCTGTTTCTTGCCTCTACCATCATACTTTAGGTGCAGCGGAGCGTCTCCTCATTGATGGCACCTTTGGCTTCACAATAGAAGCTAATTTGTTAGAATCTTTCACAGGTCAGGGGCTGCTTAAAGGCGAGGAGGGCGCCTCGGCCACCGGAAAAATAAAGCCATCCACCGAGTTGGAGGGGGCAAATTAAATGCCCGGTCATTTTACGACCGTAGACATACAACACATAAATATCCATTTTCTTTACTTCAATACAGTCCACGAGATCTTGCCAGCCATCCCAGTTAACACAGGTTAATAGATTGATTCCAGTGACATGGCTCATAATGAACAGTAAATTGTTTTATCTCTTAAGTCTTATTTGGTCAGCCAGGAAAACATATGAGGTAATATGGCTGAGGCTAAATGGAGCGTATAATAGATCTCTCACTAAGGCATAAGGATAGGTTGATGGCAGGGCTATGATTAATGAAAATAATAATGCTCTTGAAATTGAAATTTTTCTCTTTTTTTTTTGGCCCTTTCAACCCTTTCCTGCTATGGTCATTCTGAGTGTTCATGCACGATGTGATTGATGTGTGATTGCAAGCATCTTTATTTATGTCTATTGGGTCATTTTCACAGGAAGCTCTACTCTGGCCATGATAGAGACTCCAGCTTACAGTGAAGTCTTACTTCATAGCCAGGAGGGTGTAACACAAAAAAAAACCAAATATATTAAAGCCGCATATTGCTTACCCACATTATTTATATGTAGCTCTGCTGAAGTGACTTTAGTCATTTACCGTATTTTCACATTAACGTATCAGCAGAAATTTCACAATGAAGCTACTTTTTTTTTTTTTAACCATTTTCTCATTTAATCACATCAGTTCAGTGTAACAGCTCTTTCTACCTTCTTTTGACCAAAGGAGGAAAAAAAAACTTGCCAAAAAATCAATGACTTTTAATTCCGCACTATTGATATGCTTAGATAATGCAGCAATTGAACTGTGCTTCTGCCAGTGGTGATGAGGAGCAGTAGATGAAGAGTAATTGGGCCCTGACCCTTGTGTGCCTCTGCCACCATATCGCCCGAGCTTCCCCCAACACATTCTCTCCTACAAGCAGGAGGGCTCATTTTGCAAACCCTCAGTTGTGGCAAGGTGATAAATTACAGTTCTTAACTATCATTGATTACTCAGTGTTTCTCCACTTTCTGTGACAACTGTTCAGTCACTCTGAATGGCTCTTAATGGCACATTAGAGAAAAGAAAGCATACAGTTTCCCCAGTATTGATTAAACTTGCTTGTTGCTTAATAAAGACAAACTGACATGCACCAGACTTTCGTAGCCTGTGACCACTAGAGACATAAGACCCATATCATGTAAAACAATGAGAGATCTCTGACTCGCAGGTGGTTTGGGTGTAACTGATTCTAATGCAGCTTGTAATGCAATGATTTTACATTCATTCAGTGAAAAAAAAAAAAGCCCAAATAATTTTCATCTCAAATTTCCTGGGATTTTGTTTCTCATCCTGCGAATACTCCACACCTAAGTGTTCAATTTAGAAATAAAGAAAACAGAATTAAATGGACTTAAAAGAATTGTCTCAGCAGGCAGATATGAAAACCAAAGAAATCAGCATCCAAGTTTTCCACCATACCATACCAATGGGAAAGAAAAGGAAGCCAAGATGTTGAATAATAATAACTCCAACAGAGAACATTTCTAAAAAGCTTTGCCATTGAGTTCTCAGTCTGGAACTTATTTCACTGTTTGTTTGCTTTTTTCTGTCTGAGTTCAAAATGTTATCAAATGTAAATGTTATGCAAAGCTTTACAAAGCCTTGGTTCACTGGTAGCACTGCTTTCCAACACACATGCATGTACAACATCCAGTGCTCTGACATGCTGGTCATATTTACAGTTAGAATATTTGGAGTTTTTTATCTTGTCTGATCTCCTTATCACAAAATGTGGAAACCTTTTTACGCAAGTAATGCATGAATCAAGAGTGTGATCATCATGTTATAAATATGGGTTTTAAATCTTAAGGCACAGTTGTATTAGAATATATGAGAGTAACCTTTGGATCTCAGGGTCCTGTTATCCATTGTTGAACTTAGAGGTTGAACCTTGGAAGATGCTTTTGGTTTTGTCAGACATGTACGAATGGCATCATGAGTCTGTCTGTCTTTTAGCTGTTTGGTCCAGACTGAAAATTTCTCCAACAACTCTTGGATGCATTGTCAGGGCAAAAGTTAGGTAAAGGTAAACATTAGCAGCATGGTAGAATTGCCATTGCATAATAGCATTTAATGAAAAGTATCCCTGTGTCTTTCCAGCCTTATATTGCCATGAACACGATGTAGAATTTTAGTTTTGTTATTAAAAATGACCTGCACCATCTGGACATATTTATACAGAAGGGGTTGTGGAGTAGTGACTACTTGGCCTCATTGTGCTTCAAGGTGAGCTGAACAACCTCCAGTTTTTCCCATGTAAAGAACTCGGCCATGACTGACTGAAGAGTCTAACGATCCGCGGGGATCTATAGGATTGTATGGATATTCCAGGCGTTGGCTGCCGGCGAACTCCAGCTGTCTGTTCACTAATGTTCTGAGTCATTCAATTGACAACAGCAATGTAATGATGGGGATGTATTGCTTTCTAATGAGGCTCAGACACTGTCAGTATGATGAGTAGCTCATCAAACATCCACATTTTGGAGATGTACTGCACTGAAGTCTCTTCTTTTGTGGGTCATATTTTACTCCTCTATGGGCTGTTTAGAAAAATAGACCATGCTCCTTAAAGAAGAGCTTGTTACTCTTTTATAGAGCAGCATCTTTGACCTCATTTTTAGGCATTTTTTCCTGCCAATGTGTGAAAATCTGAAATCACAATTAAAGCAGTTGAATGCATAATGTTTATGAAATGAAAATATTTGAATGATCAGAAGCTGTAAAGTCTTTCTTTCTTTTGGCTTGCAGGTAGGCCTGGCACAAGGTTTTTAAAAAGAACAGAATGAATGAGTTTGGCTGCGTCTGCCTCTGACTCGTATAGGGATAAAGACAATCTAGTGATCCAGTGGTGAGATATCAGCCACAGCCTGAGGCATCCATGTTTGAATCGAAGTTAAGAATACAGATGGTGAAGGGTTTTGAGATACTGTCGAGCATTATGATTTTCTTCTTGGTGGGAGATGCGACGCTAACACAGAGTCTAAGCGGTTAGCCATATACTAAAGCACAACAAGCTGAAAACAAACATGAAAAAATCCTTCTCTCCAGCAAAGCCCCACTAAGGATTCTCACAATAACACTTTGTTGTATCAAAGCATTAAATAAGATAAAGAGCACATGATCATGTCTACATTATATAATCTGTCCACAGCTGAGAATGGGGCCTCTTCTGATGCACAAATGCTTATTGACCTAACGGGCGTGACGGCAGTGACATCCTGTTGGGCTTGTGAAGTTCTGAGATCCCCTGAGATGAACATGTCCTGGACTGACTGAAAGAAAACAAGATAGTAATCCTTGACTTAGGTTATTAGTCATAAGGGAAGAACCTAAAACAGGATTCAACCCTATGCTTTTTTTTTTTCAATTAAACCATGCCATGTTTAAGTATAAATACAACATTAATACATTCCTGACATTTTAATATGAAAACATATATAAACATAATATATCACACAAATAGATATGTATACATTAGTGTTACAAATGTTAAATGTAAGGTAGAAATGAGGCCATTAAAATGTGGGTTTCAGTTTTGTATGTCAGGTTTCAAATGTCTATTTGCTGCTTCATTTCAAGATACAAAACAAACAGGCATAGCGAGTGTGTGTGTGTGTTTGTGTCTGAAAAGCCAAGGAAACCAGTTTTGACATTTCTGTCAGCTTGTGACCCACTACTCATAGGACTGACCCGGCCCATCAACAAAATGTCACTGGAGACAAATCAAAAAACAAAAGAAATGAACCCTCATTTGAATAAAGATAATATCATAATAGTGGCAGGTTGAGGAGTCTATAAGATGCTGTTGGAGAGATTTCTATTGTCTCTGAACCTGATGTCAAAATGCCATGAGAGGTGTCCCCCTGCCAGGTCAGCCTGCCTCTGAGGTCGGGGCTTTTGCCCTGGCCTGGGCTCCGGGCCACGCTGACTCTAGAGTGGGCCTGGCACTTGTGTCAGCCGCGCATCATGTGAAACTACAGAGCTGAATTAGTATAACAGGGTTAAACTGATTAGTGATGCACTTGTGTTCAGTGGGTCACAGTTTGAAGAACAAAAGTGATATTAAGGGATCTATATTTCTCCCTTGGCGCCTTAATGCCATCACTTCTTTTAACATACAAAAGTCAGCCCTGACAGATAGGTGCCATTTTTTTCTTTTCAGTTTAGCCTTTTCTTTCCTTTCTCTGAGGATATCACAAATCCCCCCGCACCCTGAGCCCAGTCCTCAAATTCTTAACCCCACGTCTCCCCCCTGTCAATACATGAACTCTTCTTTTCACTTTTAATTCTCGCTTTTTGGCTTGTGCTCAAACTTCTGCTCTGTCTTGCAGTTTCCTTCTCACTTTCACCCACACTCATCCCTGGGAAATGTAGATCTTTTCCTGACAAGTTCCTCAAGAAGCAAAGCCTCTGGAGATCATCAGCAGAGCTCTGCCAAAAAATGCGTGGGAATAGTCTGGATGGGAAGGGGAAGGGACTTTTAATTGTTTTTCTTTTTTTTTCTTCTTCTGGAATTAGTCAGTGGGAAAAAAAAATCTGTGATTGTTCCTTTATTTACCTTCCAGTGAATAAGGTTTTGAACTGTGGGTGGCAGTGACTGCTTATTGCAAACTATTCTAATGTAACTCTCAGCACTAATGTTTTCAAATGTTCTCCATGCGATACAAATTATGCATATTAATTCTGTTCTGTATGATATAAATCAAGCTACTTTGAAGAGTGAAAATTATGTACTCCCTGTGTTTACACACTTGGTAACCTGCCTGTATCAACAGCTGGAATAACAAGTGCTGTATTTTGGCGTTCATTAAGAGCTCAGCTCAGATGGTTTCCCGACTGGAGGCATTTGAAAGTTCAGCTCTGAGGTTGAGGGTCGGAAAGTGTTGAAAAAGGAGCGAGTATATTTAAAAACCGAGCGGCAATATTTTATCCGGATAGGAGGAAATATCCTGATTTGTCAACATTACATTCAGGGTATTGTTTGAAAATCTCCCGACAGGCACAAAACATTACAATAATATTAATGGACAGAAGAAAATTCATATTAAATTGCAGCTGAGATTATGGTCAGTATTCTACAGTATGTTATACATTAGTCTGTTGTGGTCTTTTTTTCCCTGTCTCTTTGTTTGACAAGTTTGAACCACTTCTGTCATGTTTTTATTTGGATTGGTTCATTTCTGAGGTTGCCTCTATGGGTTGAGAACTGACCAATGAAAAATATATTATACCATTATAATTATGCAAAATATGAATATTTGCATACAGTAAAACATTTGTGGGATAGTAGCTTTTGCAAAATTTCCATATGAGGGTTTCATTATGTCACATATTTTACTTCCATCAGTTTTAATGTTTTCACATAATTTCTATTATCTCTGTAACAAAATACCTACTGAAGAAAAATACTCACTCTCAGCATAGTTAGTGCCAGATGTGAGAACAGGACAAGAGGATAAATGGTCTTGCTACAATGTGAATTCAAGACCAAATAAGGTTGTGTCTCGCTGTAGATGAGGACTTTGATTTTTTTAATTACAATTATATGTACTAATATGCATCAATTAAAAAATGCATAGATCAGTAAAGACAATTCCCAAATCTTGCTAATTTATGGCAAAAAGACGTTTTACTGTTTTGGTAGCATGGCAGAGATGCCCAGATCGTCAGAGGGATGGATGCATGTATCTGCAGCAGTTTTCAGAGGTTGATCCAGAAATCACAAATGCTGTTTAATCTCAAGTCTGCAAACAGTTTGAAATAGTTAGTTCAGTGTGTTGTTGCACGATGTCAGTTACCATCTTTGTTCAGTGATGGACATAAAAGGGCTTCCTTTGTTCAGACACAATAAGCCTCCATTCTCAAAGCAGATAAGCATAACAAAGTAAAAGTAGGGGGCCGTCAAACATCTAAAACCAGAAGTGTCCAAGCAACACTATTTACATATCGGCCATTCTCTTGGAGGGAATAGCTGAATAAGTTGTATTGATTAAAATAGTCTTTTGACAGTCACTCACAATTACCCTTTTGTGATTTAATATTATTCCCACATAAAGTAATAATAAAAATTATTAATAGTGGAACTGCTTAATGATGAGAATCATAATTGAATGCACAAACTAAAGTGCTCATGTTCTTATTTTAATATGAAACTATTACTAAATTACCATTATTGGCTTTGCCACTTGTTGATTGAGTTTTTGTTGTTCCATCAGGACTGTTTATGTTTCAATAAATTACAAGCAAATCAGGGAGAACGCATTTACCTCATTTAGTAACTGGCTTTATTGTCTTTACATTACAAGAGGACTTGATTGGTATTTCTACTGCTGGATCGCTACAGGGGGCTGATTACAGTACTCTAAAGCTAACGACGGGCTAATATATACCACAGTAGGTGACATACACCAAGTTAGGATTTAAAAACCAAAACTGATTTTCGCATAACCAAACCAAACAATCTTAAAGTGTATTAATTTGAGGGTGGAGAAGTGAGTAACTGAGGTCCACATGTGGATGGTTGCAGGCTGCAGAGGTCTGAGCCAGTGCCTGGGATTTGAATCGCTGCTCCACAGGAAGGAGGCCGGCTGGTTTGTTTAGCTGGATGTGATTTCGAGTGGCAGGAGGGGGTGTTGCCTGGTCATATGAAACACAATGGGGCATACTTTCTGAACACGACTATTAGGCAATAATGACGTGGCTCAAGTCCAAGCCATTTGCTGTCCGTGTCTGCAGATTAAGATATGCCCCTCCTTGTATTAATCAAATATTGGCCTCTGTGTGAGGGCAGTACAGGGGGACATGTTTCTGAGGAGTATATGCAATTTTCCAGAGGCAGAAATTTGTGTTTTTATCTTATTTCTCACCACTGAGGAGAAGAGAGAACTACTTTCTTTTTTAAATTGTAGTTGAAATGTAAATGCTGTTAATGATTGGGGTATCTTTCTGTAACAAAGTTCTGATTTGTTCCTCCACAATTGACCATTGCCCTCAACCTAACTTGGACCATAATAACGTCCCTTGTGTGCAGTCCTATAAACATTTGACTAAATGCACTTTTAACATATTGAACAAACAGAAAAAACAAAGAAACCCAGGAGTATCCTATTGCAGGAAATAACTAGTCTCATTTTCTCTGTAACTGATTCCAGGAAAGGAGCTACGTGAGAGAAAGAAGTCAAGCAGTGGGATTTAGAACACTGAACAAGATAGATTCTTCCAAATTCTAATTGGAGAACAGTTGATTTAATTGGTATCCATTTGGCTGACAAAAGAAAGCAGGAGTAGTGGGCAGGCAGGAATGCCTCTGGGGCCGATGTGAACATGAAGTGGCTCTGCTCAACGCTCAGGGACGGATCACTTCCAAAGACAAACCGTGGGAGCTGGCAGGACAGATTGCAGTGGGAGGGAAGGAGGAGAAGGAGGGAAGGAGGGGGGGCGACCAAATTCATGGTGGAGTGAGGAGCTTTCAATAGAGAGGCATCTTTATTTGGAGAGGGAGGCCATTTTAGACGCAAAACTGAACTCCCACTTTGGGCAGTAATGTGTAATGTGACTCTGACCTCGAGATGAGAGAAGCGGACGTGGTTCAGCGGGCCTCGTAAACGCAGGCTTTTGGGCGACAGAAACAAATCTAAATTATCGCCACCAAAACAAACAGTTGGATTCACAAGCTCCAGAGAGCGCATGATAATATTTGTAATTAATTTCCAATGGACTAAAACAAGCAGATGATTTTTTAAAGTCTGGAATAAACCTCGTAGCCTGCTCAGTCTTCAAATCAAAACCATCCATGACATTATGTTTTAGGAATGTTTGAAGGTCAGTCAATAATAACCTCTTTACAGATGTTGTAATGGCCGTCGTTATAACTTGGCCTTCACAATAACCTATTAGAGATGGGATTTTGTTTTTATGTCGAGACCTAATCACAAAGCGCTCCCTGCTCTTTTTCCTTGTGTTGTTCGCTGTATGAAAAATGTGGTCGGAGGTGTGTTGTACTGTAGCTCGCGCGGAGCAGAGGGGGAACCCAGGTGTTGGAGTGTTTTTACTGCCTCTGTAGAGAGGAAGGGTGGGAGAGCGAGGGCAGATGACCTGGAGGGGGTTCAGAGGCAGGGGCCGTGCTTGGGAGACCTTCACAGCCTCCCTCAGGGGGATACAGCCACTGCTTATCTCTTCCTACACTTTTACTTCTTTTTTATCCTCTTCCACAGTACTGCTTTCATTTCCCTTTCCTCTCAGTTTAGGAGGACGAGCGCTCCGGCATTATTTCCTACCGACGCCAGCCATTGTATTATCTGCTGACGCGCATTTTCTAAGAGTGGAAATGCTCCTTTCTTCTCCTTTACAGCAAATATTTGAACCTGGCTGGATTATAAATCTTAGTGTTGAAGCACTCTGGGATTAGTGTGTCTTTAATCATTTAATGAGTCCCGGCCAATTTGGAGCACAACACACACATACACACACACCGGAGAAAACCCAACAAAGACATAGTATTATCATGATGACATTAATGGTTCTACACAAGACCTCTTTTCTCGTATTCAGTGAGAATGCCTGGTTACAGTGTCTCTTTTCCCGTAGCGACTACAGTAGGTTTTTAATCCTCCTACAGTATGTGACAGGTTTGCCCTCACCTTGCCCAGCACTTAAAGAAGCAATCTTTCAAAAAGTCCCCTTAAAACCTATGTGAATGTACGTCCGTGCAGAGGAGAGTGCAGTATGCTGATGGAGAATGGGCCCATTCCTGATGTAAATGAAGAGATGCATATCAGTGTTAATCCATTGCTTTGTAGTCACGGCCATACCCAAAGTCTGTCTAATTTCCCTCACACTCCCTTTTGCAGCCAGAAGTGTATCGATCGGCAGTAATTGAAGTGTACTTGATAATCCGTAAGGCAACAGGGGAGAGGGAGACCCTCAACTCTCACATCGATGCACAGAGAATGGGGCTGTGGGGTTGTGTGTATTTGAGTGTGAGTGTGTGGTGCAGGGGGGGCTCTCTAATGTATGGGCGGGTAAGGCAACACCCCCCTCACGGCTTCTTCTCAGCTGATTAAACTCATTGAGAGCCAGACAAGTGGAACAAATAGATATAAAGGTTTGCCTGGCAGCTTACAGCCATTCAGATTTCTTCATTGAAACGGCAAGCACCACATCTACACGGCCTGCTTTATGCTAACATTAAGCAACTGGAGTGCCCGTTTTTGAAATGAACCATACATTATGCACCGCACTGGCTCGGATATCTCAGGTGGAAACTTTAAGACCATGAATAGATACGTTTTCTTTCGGGCCGACTAAATGTGCAGCACACAGTCAGCTGCGATGTTGGTGATTTCTTTTAAAAACACAACAACAGCCTGAAAGCACAATGTGTTGTTTGCAGTGTTGGCTAGTAATGTGTTATTCATCACAGTGTTACTTTGTTACTGTATTAATTTGGATAAAAGCAAGATTACCAGTTTGAAAAAGGTGTTTACTTTGCAACCAATCGGCCAAAATATTCAAATTCTAACAAATGAGAAATTAGCATTTTTCGCCTTTCCCCACATTTTGTTATCATCATAACAGGTCGGCCTGTTTTACATAACCCTGTTTGTGTTTCCAACCTGTTTTATGATAATAATTTTGGAATACTTACATCCTGTCAACATCCCCCCTGACTTTTTCACTGATAGTCCGGTGTTATTTGAAAGCACAAGGATCATGAAATGGATTGTTTTATTTGTTATTACACAAAAAACAGTTAGAAATAAAATGCATCACATAGATGTATTAAAACCAGAGAGAGACAATGTTTTTTACTGTGTTTTTGGGAGGCCATGACAGTTATAACTTAATTGGAATAAATTACCATATTTGAATGAGATCAATAAAAACTTGAATATAATTATACATGAACACACTTCTCACAGAAACATGTATTGTGCAAGTTATATCAACAATATATGATGATAAAAAGTCTTAATGATCTCTCAATATTGCCAGGCCTAATCCGGAAGGAGATCATGTGTTGGGTCATGTGTGTATCTTGCCTCCTACTGGACCAATCAGAATAATATTTTTTGTGCACATTTATGACTGTACATTCAAGAACTTCTATTTTTTTGACTGTTTTATTTTATTTTATATCGCCATCAACTGCTAACTCCTCTAAACCGGCCAGTAGGGGCAGCAAGTGACGAACAGCTGCTTTAGACTGGACTCTTGTTTCCACTGGGGAAAACACAATGCATCAAGTATTGAGACCACAAATGACACATCAGCACCACCCTTATGAAAATATAAATATTTTTTCTGTACCTTTTTATGTGGCATCCACCTCATATTGAAAGAAATGACTTGAAGCATAAATAAATGCTTCAGGTTGAGAAGCAGCTGCCCAGAGATGGTGCATTTGCATTGCTGATGTTTTTTCCTGAATCCACTGGTTGAGATGTTTTTTGTGTTGGGGGGAGTGATGCAAGTGCGATAGAACAGATTATTAGCAGCAGCTTGATGACAAGAAAAACAGCCCTGGCATCTTTAAGTCTGGGGCTGACCAGAGTGATTACAGTCCCTGTGCGGATGTGGGAACAGAAACTAGACGGCTGGTGGCATCATAAAGGGCACGCAGATTAAAGATGATTAAGAAAATGTCTCAACTGTAAATGTTATGAGATGATATTGAGATATTGAAAGTCTTTGTATTCTTACTATGATGATTATGACTATGCTGTCTAATTACGTAATGATGGTTTTGCTCTACTATCTCTCTATCCATCTATCTATCTCTCTATTTATCTATATATGGTCCTAATTATTATATATGATTATGCAAAGTATGCACCTTTACAAAGTGTGAACATTCCATTTATCATTACACCTCAGCTACTAGAAAGAAAACTCATCATCTACTGCTACTCTGGAATCAGTGTCAATAATTATCCTAATCCAGGCCACAAGAAGATATAAATAGAAAGGTTAGCTTGCCACTATGCATTGGTGTAATTGGACTAATTGATAAAAGTACTGCTCAGTACTAGTAGCATAAAAAGGCCCCGATGACTTAATTGCTGGAGGCCTGGTTGTGGGGTCAGGTGAGAGGACAAGCCTGCCGCTTCCTTTTACAGCTTATTTATCACCAGCTCTGTGGCACCTATTCACTAAAGAGCTTTTACCATTAAAGCTCAGTTATTCAGGTTTTCAGGATTTTTACCCATTCACTTTCTTCACAATGAGGTTGTATTAAATTTGTAGCTCACTTATGATTAGAAAGCAGACCAAATTATCCAAAGTAAAAAAAAAAAGGCGGTAATGAATGCTTATCTTTTGTATTAATAACTGTTGTTATGCTTCAAACTGTGTATCCGATATTTTTTTAAAATAATGTTCCTTCCCACCCAACCACACCTTGTCCTGGTCTTTACACTCAAACCTTTGAGTCACTCTGCCCTGACTCTTTTACACACATGCTCCCCAACACACACACACATCCATACGCAGTGTGAGAGAGAGAGAGATGTTTCACAGAGTGTCTCACCCTGCAGAGAAAATAAGAAATAACCATAACTCCTTCCACTGCCAGCCTGCCCTGCATGACCCCTGTTTTAAGTGGGTAGCAGGTAATTGCTGAGGCAGTGTTACCCATCAGCCTACAAGTCCATGTGTGCCTTATGTGTCATCTCTATTTATTATATTCTGCACGCTCCCTGGGCCTTGGTAATCAATTTCACAAGGATACAGGGCTGATATCAGCTGCTGTGCACATTATGAGGCGAGCCCTCCTCTTATCAAGTGCAGAATTGCCGGCTAGAGGTCATGAACAGATAAACAGGGATGTAACACAACTCCCCCACTCACCTGCCCCCCAGTGAACACAAAGGTGGGAAGGTGATGTTGTGAGGGGGGTACAAAGAACAAAACACCCAGCAAGGAAAAGGTTGTGACCCTTGTAAGGTGCCTCTTGTTACGCCCAACCTTCAGAATTTCATCATCAGTGCTTCTGTCTGCTTAATAATTCGGAAGCTCCCGTCTCATCTCTCTTGAGTCAGCGGATGTGTGCGCATGTGGGTGTGTGTATGTTTGTGTGCAGTGGTGGTGGTGGTGGGGGGGGTTATGAGGCCTGCAGACACCCTCTCTCTGATTATCTCCAAGCACTCTTTGCAGACCTTTATAGACAAACCACAACTCCATCAATCATTTGCCCTGCCTTCTTACTCCTCAGGCTGCCCCACGTCCCACCTCACCACTGCTAGGCTAATATTACCTAAAGCTGTGTCTGTAGTGGTATGCACTGAATGGGGGGAAAAAAAAAATCCAAAGTGATTTCTTCCCCTGAAACTTTGGGGTTTCAAATATACATATTCATAATGTTTAGAGGGCACAGAATCAGATGTTGTTAAATAAACCTCAGTATTGTTCTACAAATTATTGTTTTTTTCCCGCCATCCGATCAATTTCGCCGCGTAAATGAGGCATTAGTCGGCCACAATTGGTGGGAGAATTAGGAATCTGTGTTTAAACATGTGTGCAGCTCTAAAGGAGAGATGTCTGACTAAGAAAGTGTTTATAGAGATCATTTGTGGTCAGTGGACAAGTCGTGCAGTACTAGAAATGTCATGCAGTTGCATCAGCCTTAGTAAACATTAATTATGAGTCCATCTTTGTTTACTCATCCCTACACCCCACACTGGCAGCTGTGCATATTTGCCAAGAGGATTGGATCTCCATGTCTCTATATTTTGGTGATGTGCCTATACTATCGACCTCGTGTATTTGAGGAAAGATGTTGTTATTAATCGCTAAACAGGTCAGGGCTGTGATGGGCATTTAATTACTGATAGACTAAATAAGAAGAATAGCTTTTTGAACGCTACTCGATGGAAAACATATTTTATTGTGCACTCTTGTATTTTTCCTACGCACAAAGTTTAGCCATGGTCACCTGCCTTTTGTTGTAGACATGTGTCTGGCTCCCTCACCCTGCCCCCGCCGCACAGCTGACCTTGTGCAGCCTTTCCAGGCCAAAGACTTGATGAGTGTTTTTTTAGCCCATCCCCCAACATCCCTCGGCATGTGCGCTGCACATCCGCTCTGTCATTAAACCCTCCACCCATGGCTTTAGGACCCAACCATATGGTGCAGCTAGTGGAGTGTTGCAAGAAAGGCTTGGCTCTGGTCATAATCTGATGAATCTTTCTCAGAAAAGAGGTTTTCTATGATGACATCACAACCAATCATCTGGACAACAATTTGCACTGGTGTGTTTTGTATGTGTGTGTACGCATGTGCAAATGTTGTGTGTCATGCATGCATGTGGCTCTCAGCACACATTAAAAGTGACAAATTAAGAAGCATGACAGAAATCCTCAAGAGACATGCAAGTGACATACTAGATTTGTGGTAAATAAATTGTAACGCTTTTTTTTTTTTTTTTTACATTATTTAGTAAAAAAAACTTAACGCAACACTTTTTTACTTGACTATTTCTTTATGATTCTGTAATTGTCTATCTAAGCACCTAGACTGATGTTACAATGTTAAACGCCCTGCAGAACATATGAAATGGTTTAAGAGCCCTGGTACCTTGTGCAAGATGAAAGGTTGCCCTTGGAGTCGTTAGAGGCATGTTCAATAGCAGCACGAACAATAGTTGCCAGTTTCACAGTTAAGACATGACCAGTTGTCTGGCAACATGTTTAGTATGCAGCAAGCAGAGCGTATCGCACACAAAGATGGAAGAGATTTTCTGTGGCTCACACAATCCAAAAGAAGCTATCAATTCCCTGACATAAGAGTGAATGGATATGGTTGATGTCCAGGCGATGTTATCGGCGTCCACATACTAAATCCACGAGGGAAGAAAGACAGTGATGTTCATGCTTGTATGGCCTGAGAGAAAACAGCGTAAATGAAAAGCACGCGCTTTGTTGAGTTATCACAGGTCACGAACATGTGTATGTGAATGTGTGATAGAGGAAGAGAGAGAGAGAGAGGGAGGGAGCATGGGGTTTGTTATATAATGCTGTTGAACCAGTTTTTGTAGTTTTGGGTAGGTCACATTGTCACATCTCTGGAGTGACAGATGTGCTTATTGGGGGGAAAAAAAGCCTGTTCAAATTTTGTAAATCTGGTATTTTATAGGCCATAGTGCTGCGTTATCCAGTTGATGTCAGGTCATGTCGGTTATTATCAGAGCAGTGTTTTTTCAATATTATTACTATGTTTATAGCGACCTACTGACCCAAAAAAGCAGAAAACCAAATGTGGTCACAAAACATAAGCTCATTTCCCCTTGGAAATTTGAGTGTAATATCAGAGGCAGCTTAAGGACAGATAAATGTTCCCTCATAATTTGAAATGTGTACAATTAATCCAGATTTCATCATGCTGCATTGCTAAGTGAAACATTAAGCTACAAAAATATCTTTGCTCTCCCCATTTTTCCAAAACACTACTAATGATTTCGTGAGTTGTAAGTTTCAAAGCTGCCTCTCACAAAGTTCACAGAGTCCATCCACACATAAAAAAAAACATACTAGCATTTAGTCTAATAGGCCTAGAGGCCTCTTGACTTTCTCATTTAGCTGTTTTGTGTATGTCAGAGGAAGGGGGCAAAGGGGGAACACGGGGCCTTAAGCAGTAATTTCACCAGAGTGAAGTGTATTGCAGATGGGAATTATTAATTTGTATCTGCTTTGCCTCAGTTCTGCCACTTACTGAAGAGGGGAAAAGTGTCATTCTATTCAATTTTTGTGTTTCTGAAGTCTCTGGTCTCGAGCACAGCCTGGTCCAGGGTCGTGAGTGTTAAATGTCAAGCCTTGTACTGAGCTGTCAAAGAACAGAATAGGCCTGGGATGATTGATGACTGGAGAGCCTGAAACCAAAACCTCCCAATTGCAAATGCTACCTTGCGTCAGTCTTCTTACACCCCCCCTCCCCTTCTCTTTCTCACTCCTGATAGTTGCTCACTATAGGGCCGGGGCAGCTCCCACATGCACATTCACACACTCACACAGTTATACTTCAACATACCAGCATAAGAAAAAAATGTCTCCTGTGCACACCAGCCAGGAGTTGTTTTGTATGTATGTGGGTAAATCCCTTGCAAAGCATTTAATCCCACTAAAGAAAAGCGAACCAATGTTTCAATACATTTTGGTAGCTTTTTTTTTTTTTTTTACTGCGGGTGTGAGAGCTGTAGGAAATGGTGGGGGGGGGGGGGGTTGTCAGAATTGAGAGGATTGCAAAATAAGTTAGACAACGACTGAATAAGTTGGAGTTCTGGGCTGTGATGACAAGATTATTAATGGCTCAGGCTCCACCATACTTAGCCCCATGCATATTCAGTGGAACCATACAGCTGGGCTCCTGACTGTGAAAAGTTTGCTGCTGTCTACAATTAGCCTACAACTCAACATCTTCATTTTTTGTCAGCTCGCCTAAAGAAATCGACACGTAATAGAGATAAATCACATTAGTAGCACAAATCTAAGACAAAAGCAATCTAACGCGTTATAAGTAATTAACATAATTACATTTTTACATTATCTGCCTCTTAAATTGAAAATTATGTTTATATACGTGTGCCGTCCCTTCAGATCTTTACTTTAATAACACATAGATTTAAATAAGTAGTAGACAAATCATGTGCTTTAATGTTGAAAATTGCCTCGGGCTGCTCATATGTTCAATGTAATTATTGTATATTGATGGCCCGTGGAATCTAATACAGTGCAAATATTTATGCCTGCTAGCCTGTGACAGCTTTAACAAGGAGCACTTCTGATGAAGATATCTCCCTGAACACAGAAATGATCAAAGACTGTCATAGCATTACAATAGTTCCATTTGTCTGCCTTGGCAGGGACATACATCCTGCTTACCGGATGGTTAATCAGAGACTCCCTCTATCATCTTCATCAGGATTGCCTGTGGTTTCGGAGAATGCGTAAAAACGTGCTCACATTTCTTTATCTGCCTTTCTCCCACCGACGCTCACTTGTCCCCCCCACCCCACCCCCCCAGATGCTATCTCTTCTCAAAGCACTGTCTATTTAGCAGATCAACAAATTATCTTTTTCAACCCTCGGCACACTAATTACAATTCATCACAGCTTTTATTTATTCTTTGAGGGAGAAAAAGTGCAGAAGTATAAAAGCGATGATTCCAGCGTGACAATTGTTGTTGTTGAGGCCCGTGATACTCTCCTACGCGTCAGGCTGAAGCCCCCCTATTAAAACCGGCATCGTTTCACTCACCTGAAGCAAAGAGGCTGTGAAATCGCGGCGTCAGAACAGCTCAGCACCTGCCAATCTGACCCGCAGTGACAGGCCACGCTCCTCTTGCCCACATTAATAACACAGATAAACATAAAGCTAAATACCAGGCCATGCTCTGTTAACTTTTATGTGGTTAAGAATGATTGGCTTTTTGCTTCACTACACCAGAGGGATCAAAGTACCTGAGAAGGATATCAGAGCGTTGGTGTCCCAATAGAAATCCGCCTCTGTTCCTTTTACCTTCCATGCATATATAATTGTCAGTGTTCCCTCTCAGCGCTACCTGCAACCTCTGTGGATGTATCACACACAATATTGTGTGATTTGTGCTTAAGTGCCTTTGGCAAGAGGCTGCAGAGGGACTGTTTCACTATGTGTGCACAACTAATATAAATGAGTTCCAGCTTTGTAATGTACAATAAACACCTGGTCCTTTTTTTTAAATGATGCTAAAAGGCAAATACTGGATTAACTGTTAGCATTTAAGTTAGATTGTACAAGTATAATATGTAAAGCCTATTATAAGTTGTGCAATTTTTATTTTATGTCTCAGTTTTGTTTATTTTTTTTGTTTTAATAATATTAATAAAAGTAGAACATATAAGCTTTGCTGTATGAAATGATTTAAAATGAGGCTGAAAGTTTGATGAAGTAATAAGATAAATGTTCATTTTTAAATGTGTTTTTAATTCCTACATTTTGGGCCTGTTAATGCAACATGATTTGTTTAACTAGTAGCCCTGCCAAAGAGCCATATTTCACAACTTGACATTTAAAAGGGTGGAATTGAAGGTTGTTAAGGAGCCGGGGATGCGGGCAGACGTCTGCAACTGTTTGTTTACCATACCGCTCGTTGGTGTCAGACTTCCTGACATTCTTGTACCTTATCTTCACTACTCTGAAGTCTGCAAACTGGTGCCAGTGAACAAGGGGATGTGTGTGGGGTCTACTTCCACCGTATACTGCATTGCGCTCTCACCGGGACTGAGTCCAAAAGAGCCAGGCTTGTGCTTTTGAGGAGTCAGGGTCAGGAGAGATTAACCCATGTGATCCGGCAGCGCTGGGAGAAATTTGACTGAGTGTGGAGCAGAGGTGCTGCAGAGGGCAGTGCAGGCCGGAACAGGTTCAGCCCCTGCTTGCTTATCTCTGGGCCCCACTGTCGACAAAACTCCCTTGGTCAAAGAGTGCTGAGAGTGGTGTAAAAAACGTGTTTACAATTCGGGGAGGTCAAGGACTTGAGGACAGATAACTATTAACAGAATAATGCCACAGTCACTCAACAGACAGGGCAGCATGGAGCCTGGTTTAGAGCGAATGTGCAAGTAATCTCAAAAGATTATCTCACTTTATCAGTTTGTCATAACAAATAAATCACTTTAAAAAATGAGACGGACAAAAAAATATATACACATTTAAAATTGCAACTTTAATATTAACAGAATTTAACATTGCAAATGAGCAACATAAAAGGTATTCATTTACAGACCAGAACAATATACATAAATCAGTAGACTTTCAGAGATAATGCATCGAGCTGACCCTCTCAGAACAGTATGTTTAAGCTGCCACCGGCTTGCCAATGTGTAATGGTTTCCTCGTCGACTCATTCTTCATCATTTTACTGTATTTAAATATAGACTCAAAGGCACATGTGAGCCAGCTGGCAGGGGTGATAATCTCCAGACCTTGAAGTTTTCTTCCAAACGCATGAAGGATCTATTACACATGCCTGAGTAAATAGGTGACAAAAACACAGTGGAGCACTTCGCCCTATAGATCGACGGGGCAGCTGCGAGGTTGTCGGTCACGACGATGAATAGTGTCACACTTCTTTGAAGTCTTTGCCTTCTCTTAAGGCCCGTGATCAGACCAACTTGGATCCCTCTGTATCCATGCAGAATAACACTGCTGACAGGTGCTCTGCTGCTTTAGTGTGAATTGCCTCCCTGTAACAAAACTCACTGAGGAAATAAACAGCAGCCAGTGGAGGAAAATTTCATTTCTTCTTCACATTCTTCTTGCATTACCCTGCAGGATTAGAGCACATTAAAACTGCAGCACAAGCCAGCGAGGACTAATGTAATTTCACTGTGTGTTTCCAGTGGCTGACAGCTACGACTGACATCTCCCCTAAAGGTTTGGTGACCTCCATTCTTGCCCAGACCTGTCTAAACATACTATCTTCACGTTGTTCCATGGGATAGCAATGTGAAGCAGCTGTTTCCCTGTATATGAGTTCAGTCTGAGCTCAGGCCCCCTCCCCCCCCCCTTTTCTCCCTCTTTCACACACACACAAACATAAAAACACTGTTTCTGTCATTCTCACACACTCCTCTCTATGAAGATGCTTTGTCTTCTAATGTACTGCAGCGAAAACCCTCGAGGGCAATTACTGCTTCGAGCCAAACATCATTATAACCTGATCAATGAAGACAATGTAGATGAATGTAAAAAGAGTGAAATATAGATGATTTCCGTTAAAATATTATAGGCGATCATAAGGGAGGGTTGTATTTTCCTCCCTTCATCTTTCAATTAATATTCTAATCTGGATAATTGTTATTCTAAAATGCTTCAAACAGAAATAATTAATAACATTTTATCTTCTCATTTTTCCTTTCATTGCCTGCAAACGCTTTATACAGCAACTGACCACTGTTGCTCTTTTCCAAGAAGTGCCATATTATTTTTTTCTCTCAGGATAACAATGTTAAACGCTGTGCTCCGTGCTGTTTACTGTATACGTTTCATGCAGTGCGGCCCTTTACTTTTTGTTGCGATCCGGCATGAATTCATATTAAATGTGACTGCATCCATCAGCACCTCCCTGGCAGCCCTGTTGTCTGGCTCTCGGTGTTTAATCTATTAAAGTGCACCCTTGCCTTTTTCCATGACATTGAGAATCTGAAACTGGCTTTGAGCTGACATCATGTTTGAGGATCAGACTTCCATTGACACGGTCGTACTCATATCTCCTTGTCTTATTGATGCCATGACTTTAAGGTTATTGAGCTGGTTTTTCTTTCTCTCTTTCTTTTAGTTGCATCTGTTGAAATAATACTGGAATTGTTATATGTGGTAACTTATATATTAAACCAGACCATAAACTTGATGTAACTTATCTAAACAGTAATTGTAGAGAAGTATTAGGACTGGTAATAAATCCATAAACTACAAAGCAATTATGTGTTATATTTTTTTCATTCAGCTGTTTGAACTGTTGACCAGCGAAACATTTGAGTTAGTTGTCGTCCAAAAATTGTGATCCACTCAGATCTGGTTCATACATGTAAAAGATACAATAAATTCAGAGGTCAATATAACTCAAAAGTAATAGAGAGGGAAAAAATTACAGTTCCCACAGACATATAGCCTTAGGCCAAATGCTGCACATGCTTAAACTAATTATATCTTTTTTTTTGTAAAAATATTCTTTACGTTTCTAGTTGGTGTTATATAATAGACACTGCACTTCCTCAAAAACATCCTGTGTCTGTCAGGATTTTTAAACTGGGAAACTAAATGTGATTTTGATGAATGAAGCCGCATGTTTCAACATTAAGCATCATTATCTTTGTATGTTGGGCCAGTGTGGGCACACAACCTTAGCAATGACTGCTTATCACCAAAGGTGTCCCCAAAATCAAGATGAACTGGAATCTGGCAGATTGTCTTTTTACGTAATAGTCTGCAAAGAAAGGAAAGTGGAAATCCAAACTCTCACAAGCTTGACGTTATTTTACATTTCCAGTCTTTGTATCGGCATACGCAGGAGAAAAGGAACAACTGCCGGTGACGTGATTAGCCTAAGCAATGCTGTAACAAGGAGAGAAAAGAAAGCGGCAGTAGCTGGTACTTTAAAGTGTCAGAGTCTTTGTAGCAATGACTAGTTTATGATGCTGATGTCAAGCATCACACTCAATGAGGCCTTTGTCCCAGGCCAAGACCAGGGCAGTGGGAAAACTGCCCACTCTTAGTCGGCAGGCCCATCCATCTTTCCATGAGGCCTTGCCGTCCCCTTTGCACCAAAACTCTTGTGTATTAAAGATCTCTTGGGTTAATGCGCTGGAAAATTGGCTTGCATTTTTATTGGTGGAGGCCAGCTAAATGAAAGAAAAACAACTCATGGAGGGTAGAAAAGGACGAGAAAAATATCTGGAGGAGCGATTGTGGAGGGCAGGCCCTCAAGACTCGTTTCCTGTGACTCGGGCAAAAGAGAACCCTGTGTCTGACATGCCAGCGATGATATTGTGCTCGGGCGTGAGTGTAGCTCTATCCATTTATCATTACCGTCATAACCAGCGGTCGCTACTGCTGAAGTATTGACCCGGTCATGATGTCTGTAATAGGACATTAGAGATAAATCTAAAGGGAACGCCGGTGGCGATAGAAAGGGTGGAAGAAATTTTCATCTGTTTCATCTCTGCAATCAAATATTACATCTCATGTTAAATTAATCACCATTTCATTTTTTTTCTGTGTTGGATGTTGGATTTAAAAAAAAAATGTTGCTGCCAACTCATCTATTCGCTCCAATAAGATGTTTACCTCCGAGACTGTTATTGACACGTGCAGGCTGCTTGTGTCGCCTACTGCCTCTCGTTCGTTTTGATGAAGGAGCTTAAGTCAAACCTCAGCACGGAACACATCAGTGCGATCAATGAGCGTGGAGTGACTGACCTACTGGACACATTTATGGGTGTGGGAGGCTAATTAGGAACCACTTCCCAGGCTTGGAAAGACAAGCCCACAGAACAGCTGCTGGTCAGCACTGGACTCCTATCCATGGGTCAAATAGGTGGCAGCTCGTCACGGACAGTGACACAGCTATAGGTCTAGAGAGGCCAATTTACTTAATGGCTAGCCCTGGGGCTGGGGACTCCTAGTATTTCTTTACTTGGACACTTGTAGATGACAGTGCAAGAGCCAAAACGATCCACTTCATCACAGCCGGTCTCATAGGAGAGCCGTGACCAGAGCCATTTTATAGGAGAGTCTTTTGTCTTCTAAAGTGAATTTAATGAAGTGCAATGTGGAGAGTTCTGATGCTAAGTTATTCCAAAATTGTTTACATTGAGATTTAAAGATAAATTAACCATTATAAAGTTAAATGAACTGCAATATTTTAAGACAAACAACAGATTTTTTTTTTTTTCGGTGGTGGGGCGAGGATTTTATTTTTTCAAAAGTAGCTCCAGAGGGCTTCATGTCAAACACGGTCATTGACATCAGCACTCTTAACTATAGCGTTTACTTTTTTTTTTTTTCACGATCATGCCCCTGAGGGTCAAAATACTTTAGTCCCAGACGTCTCTTAACACACAGATGTTACAGTAACACAGGCAGGAAATCATGCCCAAACATCCCCTTTGACCTCACATGTCAGTTGATCCACCATCACCTCTTTTGAAATAGACTCACAACTTCTATAAATTACCAGATTTTCCCACCATGTCCCTCCATTCACGTTGTCTGGCTCCAGCCATTTTCCACTACAGACCCTGCGGTCAACTAATAGTGATTGCACAGTTGCTGAAAATCTGTCCCCTTGGGTTCACAGAGGTCAAAGGGCTCACACCAGGGTCAGAGCCTGTCTTTATGTCTCTTCCCACCAAAGGCTTTGTGATGAATAGAGAGCCCCAGGAAACAAAAGCTTTCAGCAAAGACAAGCAACTTTGCTCAATACATCAGCACCTCCACTCACTGCCGCCCTCCCTGGTAAAAACACACTTTCTAACTGAGATAATATGAGACTGAGGGGGAGCAAAATCCACAAAGACATTTAAAGCCAGCAAAGACGGGAAGTGAAAACAGGAGAAATTGACCATTTGATATTCAGTCCACATACAGACACTGAAAAGGAAAAGAAATAAAACACAGGCATGTAACTGCGCACTGAAAGACAATTTACTGTTATAATACAAAATGTACACATCTACTGTATTTCTGTGAAACAGACATTTTATTTTACATTAATATAGTTTCCATCTGCAAACTAGATTTTTTGGAAAGTTGCATTATCATAACACTTTTTTTTCTCTCAACTTGTTTTCCCTATCATCACATCTGACCCTTGTAAAACTGTATCAGCCTAACTAATAACCAGCTTCTAATCTACTGCCTTTGTTCCCTTCTCCTCTTATAATGTGTTGCAGATTCCAGAGGTTGAAACTGGCAGGGAGATTTTCAGCAAATGGCATCTGGTTAAAGGTCAGATTCAGGGGGCCCAGTGGGTGAAAGGTTGAATAACTCTGAGGAAGGTAGTGACCACGTCTTTGGAGAGATGTGTTAGACTTTGTTTTAGGCAACTGCTTATCCTCCGATCCACCTTATCCTTATCAAATCTGAAATTAAAACATTTTGTATTATTCATCATTTTTGTGTTTTTAAAGAAGCTTCTTGCAGTTAAACGATAAAAATCAAACTAAGCACAAAGATTTTCCTGTTGAATTTCGTACTCAGATGTATTTTTAGATACAGGGGATTTCTTCACTTTGATTTATTGTCTTGCCTGGCTTTTAAAAATGAGCGAAGGAAAAAAGTTTGCAGGAGGGACCACAGTCTTGAGTTCAAACTGCAGGTGTGTAAAATGGAACATGCACTTTTCTTCTAAATTAGGCATTCAGGGCATGGAGCGAGCGGCGGGGAAATTAGTGGAATAACTGGTTGATTCTAACCAGATGATTGCTTCAGTTGGACACCAGAGAGTTTTCATTAGGTCTCTAATTTACAAGCCTCCCTCTGCATTCCAGCCCGTGGAGCAACTGCCCCAGGTCTTAAAGACCTTCTTTAGCCTTTGCCCTCTGCAAAAGTTGTTGCCAAAGCCGTGCACTTGAAATTTACAAATTACACATACTGATAGTGTTGTTCAAGTGTTGAAGGAAGAGATATTTAAACATTATTTCTGTGCAGCTGTACTGTGCATGATAATGTATGAATATATAAATATGATGATCATCGGATGGCAGCAAGCAAACAGATGATATATACCATGGAGCCATTACAGCTCTGCTGCAGGAGATTACTGCAGAGGTCACCTTAAAATCATTTTTAAACTTATACACTTTTGATCTCTTTTTCTTCTTAGATGTGTATTCAGAGCATTAGGGTTGAATTAGACTACTCACAAGCTCAGTTTACATACAAGTGTGCCACAAATTTAAAGCTAATAAAAAAAAAAAAACATAAGAAAAATGAATTAAAGCACATCTACTACAGTTATGTGAATAATACGAATTGGTTTGTCAAGATAAACATCTGGTGGTGTTAATTTTCCAGTCAGGTGCCAATAAACCATTGCAGAAGAAGAAGGCGCAACAAGATGATGTAATTGAATGAGCACCAGAAAACATGATGCAAATATGGCCTTGATGTTTGTTTCATGTATTAATTTGAAGAAGGTTACAATGGTGTTTTCGTCTGTCGACACTTTCAGTCTCTTCACTAGAGGGGAGGCTTCAGTGGATGTTTAAGACACATGCTTCATGTCTGCCATGATTTATCTGCTCAGTCTGTTTCCAATTGCACTTTGTCACATTTTGCTTTTATTGACACATCAACTTTTTTCCTTGTTGCAATAGTTTAAGATTTGATGAAATGCATATAAAAGCAAGTGACAGGACTGTGTGGAGTTTGTATATCTGTCCATACCTCTCAGTGACATTATTTAACATTTACTTATTTTCTTAAAAAGGCAGTGAAACCAACCACATTCTTTAGCAGTCATCAAAAGATAGAACACTAACATTATTATTTACCTACAAAGTCTGCACTCCATGAAATGATCGAGCAAAATAATTTACAGTAAATTTCTAATGTAAGATATTGAGAATTCCAGTCAAGGTCGTGATCACACCCAGCTGATACAATTGTCATGATGCGTTCAGTGAAGCCATAGCGATGCCTGTCACAGATAACATCTTACATATGTTATATTTATAGACTCTTTTACCAAAATATTGTAGACCTGCTGTCAGCTTTTCCCAAGGACACTCAGACTGTTCCTCCAACTTGAGCACCACCCCAGGTTGCTCTAATGGCTGATGACATATAAACCTTCAACCACTGTTCAGGATGTTTTTCCCCTTTAAAGTTCACTTTGATAAATGAACTTGTGTGTGTGTGTGTGTATGTGTGTGAGTGTGCACCGCTGAATGCTGTGCTGAAGGAGAGATCTATACAATGCAATCCTGCACAAACACACATTAACGCCCTATTTTTCAGCTGTAAATGCCTCATTAAACATTATGTGTTTGTAATGATTTTTATTTGCTGCCGCAATACAATAATTGCATTTTGTCTAAACTGACTCATACTGGCATTCTACAGTGGCAATCTGGTTTGGCACAACGGATTACAAATGTTTACACCAAAGTCTTGGCTTAATATGGAATTCACTTGATCCAGATAGTTTTGTATAGACTGTAAGGCTTTTCAAATCCGTCATAAACAAATTTCTAAAATAAGCCGCCGTTTTGCTGGCATGTCGCTGATTGTTGGTGTTTGTAAACAGTGGGATGGATGCAGGCCGACCATGTGCCTCTGCTAATGATGTTGTAGGAAGGGAGGGAACACTACGGGAGGCCCCATGCTGCTGCTTAACTCTCGCTTAGCTGCCAGGTCATGTGTGATTAAGAGGTTTGTGTTACCTGGAGCCCTGCTGAGGAACTTTCCCCTGGAGGGGAGTTTGTCCCGTCCACCTAATCTGAAGAGGCCACGGATGGATACGGCACCATTTACCGCTAGTTTTATCAATGTTTTTCCCAGGGGAACTCTCACGAGCTTTATGTTCAATTTAGTAACCAGGCAGGAGCTTACTCACCGCTGTAGTTATAGTTATTAGAGCTATTAGAGAGTAGTTGGTCATGTGGTGGACTCCATTTTACATCTCAGCTAAAGTGTTTCTGTAGGTTATACGTCAAAGGATAAGCATATATTTTACTTCCTGACATGAAAGTCCATGTATATAATATATATTTAAAATTGTATTTGACAAATCAGGAGAATATGAGGACTTTAAAATGTGTCTATCCAGACTGAGCAAAATTAATTAAAATGGAAAAACAAATAAAGACCATACATGTGGCGTAATTACTATCTCAGTGATCCATTTATAAACCTGTCAATAGGTTTCAAATGAACATTCAGAAAATGCTTGTCCCTTGTTTTTTTATTGACCAAGGATAATAAATAGTCTTCAAATTGTCCCTGAAATTGTGTCCAACAGTGATTACAACTGGCATCACGCTGTGTTTGTGTGCAATGGAGCAGGGGTGGAGATGAGCGAGGGGGGGCAGCGGCGGTGGTGGTGGCGGAGGGGGATAGAGCTGAGACAGTAGTGGGTTAGGAGGTGGCATGCAGGACAAAGAAGAAGTATCACAGAGAGAGAAGTGTAAGCATGACCATGCTCCTGTCCTTGTTTGTGAAGTGATGAATGAGAGAACTGTGTCGTGCTGGAGGCTCTGTGGTATTTGAGAGTTGTCTTCAAAGGCGCGGTTCGTGATCCGAGCGTAGAGCGACAGTAGTCATCAGCACTGGAGCCTGCTGTCACTTTCACACTGACTGTTAGTTACTAATGTTTTCCAATCTGTAAAAGGTTTGTTTGTATTTGTTGTTTTTGTAAAATAGCACAGCAGTAAAACAGACATATGTTTTCAATTATGATAATTTCAAGAACACACAAAATAGTGATTTTCCTATCAAAGTTGTTGAATAATGTCTGTAAATATGCCCATAGTTACATGTTGAGATCCAGAAGCAACTCATCCTCATTAACTTTGACAATAAAAGCAAATGAAAGAGTCCAAATTACATGTTTTAAAATCCTAAGCAGACACCAAAAAAAGGGTTGTTTACATTAGTAATTTTTGTAAACGCCGAAGCAAAACTGGCACGTTTCCAATTATGCTCATTAGAGAAATACAAAATGATAGTTTCCTCCAAACCTCATCAACCTCAGTCTGAAGATATACCTGTAATTTAGATGTACAAAACACCTGTAGATTGCGCCTTTAAATTCAGGGTCGTCACTTAACTTTATCAAGTATAAATTAATTTTTTTTTTAAATCCCAATTACATGTTTTCAAATTCCAGATTGAGTTTTCACTCATTTTGTATTTCTATTGTCTAAAGGCTGCACAGTCTTAACTTTTATTTTTAGGTTTAATGCTACACTGAATTGGTTCAGCATAACAATGTCAGAGGAATAAAATTTAATGATTACTCCAGCCCCTCAGCCAGACCACCTCTGCTTGTGCCAAAGTGGTTGTGGTTCAAATAGAGAGCACCGAGGAGACAACTGATGTTGTCAGCATGTTGAGTTGTTGCAGTGTTTTGAGGGGGCGAGTGAGAACCAGGGGAGCCGCAAACAGGACAGGGCCACAAGTTCCGCCAGCTGCACCCTGTCTTTGAGGAGGGGATGGAGAGCTTCTCATTGAGGTTGGCAAACGCTGGCTCATAAACTTTCCCCTGTCTCTCCCTTTGATTTTCCTTGGACATCTGCCTGGCCCTCCCATCAGGAATGTGCAGCAGCTGTTTGCTGCAAGTGTCTTCGCCGTGTGAACTCGGGCTTGTGCACGGGTCCTGGCTTAATGAATTGAGCCAATTCAAACTGGGTCGCCTGGGACACTGGGCCCTGGTGCATAACTCTTCTCCAGGGGATGACAAGCAAGCTCAGAGAAAGAGGCTGGGAAATGTATATTATAGAGGTTAACCATTTGCCCTCATACTGTAATTGGCTTAGATTGTCTAGCAACCGGATTTGCAGGGGCAGAACCTGCGCCATGCTGCAGTGCAAAAGTTCAGCTGCAGCCGACGCGACTGTGTGAGCTTATGTGTGTGTGTGTGTGTGTGAGAGAGAGAGAACGTGTAAACGTAAGTCAAACGCATGCACAGACAGCAGATACACAACAGGAACACAACGAGGCGTCTGAGGCAGATATAGTTTATTTGATATCGTGTTACACTGCAGCTTGTTTGTTGTACATCTGTGCCAGTAAAAGTCGTGAAAGCACGATGATGTAATTTTCAAAGGCTGCAACTGTATGTGTTACTATAAAATTAAAACAAGATCAATATTTAATCCATTGAAGCATCATAAGTGATTTTGCTTTATGAGTCCGTTCTTGTGGATGGATTTCATTGCACAACACTTCTTGTCTCTGCCTCTAATTGAAACTGATGCATGCGTCCTCCTTCTGCAAACTGATAAACTTCAGGCAGTTTATGCGAGCAATGAAATTCTTTCATGCAAAAAAAAAAAAAAAAAAAAAAAAAAGGAATTCATTTATTTTTTTCTAAGCCAAAGAAAGGTCCAGACTTTACTCACAATGCTCGTCCAGACTTCAGACTAAGACAGACAAGAGGATTACTGATAATGTGGACAGTCTTCATTCAAGGAGAGCTGGCAAACATGACTGAGTTGACCGACGGGGAGAAGAATCTGATGCTGCTTGTTTGTTTGAACGAGGAGATTAAGGAGAGTGAGAACACAGAATTCAGGGAATTAAATACCACTGAGAGATTGCCATCTTTGTCATGCCAGTGAGGCCCCGTCTTTAGAGCGTTTGAATCGTTTGCTTTATTGTAACTAGAAAAGGCTTTTTTTTTTAAAAAAAACTGGTTGAAAACTCTTGACTGTTTGCATAAAAAAAAAAAGAAAAACATATGAGCATGTAATTTATGATATTTCAAGAAAGCCTGTGTGTGAATGCTGATGAGCCCTCTATGTTCATTTGTTTTGAGTCTTGCCGTTATTTTCCGTCCTGTGTATTCCTGTATGACTGGCCACGCAGCGCAGTGAGGGGAACTCCATGAGCCATGATGAGTTGTTTAAAATCTAATCAGAAACTAACAAGTCCCTGGTTATTTGTTTCTGCCTCGATACTTGAGAGTTCCCAGATGTTGTGGAAGGTAGGGAGTCGATTGTTTATACAGCGGCGAATCTCACCCAAACACACACATTCTATCAGCCTTCATGGCTATCTATCAAGGGAGGCACAAGTTACAGTTTTTCTGAAGTCAGGCAGGCACAAAAGCCCTTCAGCAGCAAATTACAACTCCCACCCCACCTGCTGAAGCCAGCGTGCTGGCGGCGCAGTGTTCAGACGGTAACCTGCCTCCGATCGATCGGTTGTTGTTGCAGCTGTGCTCTGGTTGATGGTTTATTTAAGCGGCTCCACATGCTTGTTGAGGGGAAGGCAGCTGAATACATAAAACAGGCTCTCAGAACCACTTTGTGGTCCGGCTAAGAGTAAATGGAATAATAAAAACCAAATGGTTTCATCCCATGTTGTAGGCTCATAAATCCAGGAAGTTGCTTCTTACCTTTATGATCCAAGGCATGTAGCATGTTAGGGTTTTGTGGGATGAGTACTGACTTTAAGACAGCGTGTCGGTTCAACTGGATGAGCAGCTAATGCAGAGCTAGTTAACTGTCACTGTTTTGTCTGTATTAACCTGCTAATAGTGCATTCAATTTAAAAGAATCTTTATTTAGAGAAGGGAGCGACGACGACAGATGAACTGCAGTTAACAAAATTTAAGATAATCTCTTCGGTAACGTTCATGCAGGCAAAAATTACATTTCAGCAGTCTATATCTAAATTGTTCTCTATGAGGGAATAATGATGAAACACTGTATTAGCCATAAGAATATGAGGAGTGAGCTGTGTTGGTGATGTCCATGTTCAGCCCTGAGTGATTTAAGCTCTCTGTTTAGTCAGCTAGGCTTCAAGGTCAAGCCTTGACTCTCTTCAGCGAGGTCAGTGACATCCTCTCTCCATTCACACTGTTTCCTTCCCTTCAGCCAGGGGGGAGGATGTATCTCTAACTTCCTGCTGCCGTACCCACAGACAGGAAATTAGTAATTTGCTGTGCTATGGCTGACATTTCAAGCGTTCAGAGTTACAGGCTGCAGGACTGTAAGGGTTTCTTTGCTTTGGTGCACACTGTCAGCTCAGATTTTATGTTTTACAGAAACACAAATATCAGTGAGAAAATACGTGTGTGGGAAAAAAAAGAGGATCAACTCTTAGATTTTAGATATTACTAGTCATCGCTATCAATTGATTCCCTTTTAAATAGACATTTTTACTCCTTTACTTTTACTTATAGTAGCATATGTGTGATTATAATTGATATTGTAGATGCAGCTGATATGAAACCTTACTGCTGTTCTGCTTATCAACCCGTCAAAAGCTGTGTAAACAATTGATGACATCCTGTTCCTACAGAGATTTAAAGACTCAGCTTTTTGTCTCCTTATTTCTTCGCTGACTCTTACATTATCAGCACAGTTTAACTCGTGCAGGGAGCTGATAGTGTTCAGCCCAGATGTAAGTGTTTTTTTTTAGTATAAGAGGAAAACCTTAAATGATGGTCTTCACTGATGAAAAGAGACAACATGGTTGCAAATGAGGAAAGTTGCAGTATAACAAGTGACTTTGGTTCTGGAAATTAAATTTTTATAGACAAAGTTATGTGACAGGCTGCATTTTTAACACTTGGGTGGACACCGGACCACCTCAGCTGAATCATCAGTTTGAATAAGGAGGAAACTGCATTGAAAAAACCACATGGTCAAATCAAATCAGTTTAAATGAAAAAAAGACTTGCTTTTTAACACCGGCTTGTTAGGAGCCGCTGGCTTCAGGATTTACTGCCGTTTAACTTCCCAAACTGACCAGAAAACCTAATTTGTCTTGAATTAAGTTAAAATATTTCTAAGTTTATAAGTTGTTACTCTAAGTCAATCAGATGACTGCTGTTTAAAAAAAAAAAAAGGACACACTCTTTATCTGCAAAACTGTCAGTCAACAATGTTTTGGAAACACATTGCCACTATGGATTTTACAGGAGACATATTGAACATGTAAAACACTGGCAAATCTAATTTTAGTTTTTATGGAGCCTTAAATTGAATAAAACCTGGGGAAACCACAGTGTGCGCTCGTTCATATCATTCTAAAAGTTACCGTCTTTAATTTCAATGAAGCGTTTGGATTTTCTGTAGCAGATTATGTATCAAAATCGCCTTCAGCTTTTAAGTCAGATTGCAGTAATTTCATCGTGTGAATGTGGAGTTTTAATTTGATTTTAAGGTAGATTTAAACTTTGGCTGAATCTGGCTCATTACGTGACATCTGGTTACTTTTACATGATGTGTGTGCCCATGCTGCTGTCATTACAGACGCTTTTCAAACTGTAATTAGATCATTTAGATTTACAGCGTGGTGCGGTTTAGAAACATTGTATTATTTGCCCATTAACTGCATATAAAATATTGCCAACACATGTGTGTTAAAAAACAAAATGGGCAAAAGTGCTGCCAATTCCAAAAACCTGCAAACAAGAGGGGTTTCATAACCTTTTGTTGTCAGATGTCGAGCAGCTCCAGTTGACTTTCGTGGCCCTTGGAAACAACACAGGTGAGCCTCAGAAAAAAAAAAAAAAAAAAAACACTCTGATATTGTGGATATTTCTGTAAGCTCCCAGGGGTCCGAGCTTGCCCTAGAAATGGCTGAGGACTGAAAAATGTTGTTGGAGCAATGCTGTTTATGCAGAGCACAGGCTCATTGTTATGGGACAGGGAATATTCAGAAAACAGTTTGGCCCTCTTTTACTCCAAGATATTTTGGCCCATGTCTCCCCAAGCATGACCTGAAAAACAGTAACCTAGATTCTTATATCCAATGAAAACAATCGGCGAGAACAAGCCTCGAAATGATAATAGCTGCCGCCATATTTAAATGATGAATCATGCAGCGCCGCATACACTACATGTTTATTTACTTTATGCAACATTAAAAGAGGGATTAAACTTCATCATGTACAGAGCGGACTTAAGTACTTTTATTCTATTAATGCACGTTTGGTAAGTTTAGAGTGCATTACGGTGAGATAAATCACAGGCCGGCCCGTTTTAAAATGTCCACAAACCTGAGTTATAAGGTCATTAGCTGTAATAGAACATGTGGAAAATATCTCAACAGAGCTTCAAAACACTGTCTCTTCAGCTCCACAGAGGAAGCGCTCCAGAGACGCTCACACATATAAACAAAGCAGGACTTCCTCATGCCACTTCAAAGCATTGCAAAGCATTATTGTCATGTTGTCTTTATCACTTTGTGTAATCACTCGTGTTGCTCTACAATTTTGGAACAAATGCAGCTTAACGTTTCTTAGTTTTCTTACTTGCTTATGGGAACCTTACTGCAGTAAACAGTTCTCTACCTGTTGAGCTGCACGATAACACTCCCACGTCTGGCATCGGGTCCAATAACTACATCTGGCATCGGGAAACATTCTTGAAACAATAACTAACCAGTAATTTCACCGCTAAAGACGATGTAGTCATCTGTTCTGCTCTTTGAGGGATTCTGCGTAACACCCTTGAGAAAACTTGGGCCATCAGTTACAGAATCGGCTGCATTTTTTTTTCCTTACCTGAACCAACAGCACATTTCTGTTTTGACAGGCTCTCTAATTACCTTTGCTATTTATGGTGCACTAACCATCTGCTACTGATTCCTTCATTATCTCGAACACGACGAAATGATTAGCGCGTCGTTGGAGAGAGTCGTACCTTTGCCAAGGTTGGGCACTTGTCATGACAAATTGTTTATTAAAAGCCGCCAAACAGTCTTAAGAATGATTAAAATTACTAATCACTTTATTGGGAAACTATTTTCGGGAAAGACGTCATATTTGAGGACCTACGAGGCCTTTTGGTTTTTGAGTGACCCAGATGCTTTGAGATTTATGGGCATTAGGTTCCTAAACAACTCTCACTCGGATTCCAACCGTCTTTTCTCAACAGTCTTGTAAACTGTTCATACTTTTCTATTAAAATAAAGCTATTTTTTAGCTATTAAATATTTTTCAGCTGAGTTTTGAACGTGATTTGCTTTCCTCCCGCTGGATGTATGTATGTTTCTATAAAGCCTATCTAATAAGGTTTCTGCATCCTAGGCTTCATATGCTTGAAAAACTAATTCACAAAGGTTAAGATTGTTCACAAAAAGTAAAAATTCGTGAGTGAGCTATTTGCACATAATTTGGATGCCAATATTTTTTTTTTCATACTAATCAGTGGATCTGAAGTGGAGTAGGTTGCTGACAGTGCCAGAACATAATACATCTTCAGACTGTCTTGTTTTTAAATGTCGAGTGTGAGAATTACCATCATGTCTTCTAGTAGTTTCATTCTCTGGGAGCATCCAAGAAACATTTGTCACTTGTTAAATGACTCATGTTCATATTTTCCTAACCTCTCGCGGTTGTGTGAATAGCGATTGTCAAAGACAGTAACAAAAGAAGTTGTAGGAGGTTGTTGCACTGTCAAAAAAAAACCTTTTCGGAGGAGGTTGGGGTGGATTATTGCATGCACAAAGTGTGTCATTTTCAACACCAGAGACCGCAGATTGCTTCTGTCTCCCACCAACAGTCAACATTGGTTTCCTTTAAACCAGGACTATGAGCTTTCCCTTCAACCACAAACCAAAGCTGCTGTGTCATATTTGCTGCAAGGACGATTTGTGGCTGTCGGGTCTGCTGTCGTTCCTTTCGACCCTGATGGATCATTAGTGTGCAGACATTGTTTTAATTGTATTATCCAATGTATTTGTTATTGGTAGTAACATGCAGTTTTAGTCTGGGTTTGTCAGTCAAGTTGTAATCAGCACACAGGAAGTCTGTAGCAGTTGCATGTTTGTTTTTTTATGTGTATATGTGAGTATGGACTTTCTGACCTCTGCTTATATTCTGTCCAGTAGCAACAGAGTTCAACAACAATTCATTTGCATGTCATAGTGGGAAACAACCCTTCAGCCTTCTCACTGCAGCCAAATATGATCCGCTCAATTATCTTGACATGTTTAAGACCAAATATAAACAGGCCACAAATATCACAAGAGGTCACGCTGACACTACAGTAAGTACATTGTTACTCATATGGAAATTGAAAAAGGACACTCGTGAAAACACTGGAAAGCATGACCACCCATCAAACGCTGATATGAATTTTTCCTGCCAGCTCTCATTAACGTCTGAGCACTGTATGTTTTTCAAAAGTGCTTCAACATTTTTAAACCAATCTACAATGAAAAATGGTGGACAGTTGTTGTTTTTTTTAAGACTCCCTGCACATAAACAGCATGTTTGGTCTTTTTCCCAGAGAGGCTATTAGCCATAATTTCACTGTCCTCTCTGGGCGTTGTTGTCAGTATTCACGTCTGATTAAATCCCTGTGGCATAAGTGACCAGCGACATTGATTTGCTATCCTCCTTGTTGCATTGACTCACCGAGCCACAAGAGGCTTTTTGAAGGCTGCTGATCCCCAATATATATTTGTAACACATTTGTTTTAATTAAGTGTTCACACAGCATGGAAATTGGATACTTGACTAAATGACTGGAACCAACAGTAATACGACTAATTGCGGTTACTGTTGCAGCCATTGTGCCTCACAGATCAATATTTAGAGTAGCTGCATATTGGATTCTAAAAAGTAAAAGGAGTGATCAAATAACTTGGTGAAATTTGATGACAGATTGTTTTCTGCAGTAATCTGTGCCGACATCTGTGAGAACCTTTGATCATTTTTTTTTTTTTTTGCCATTGGAAAATTTGGAAAGCTGTACAAATGAATTAAAGACATTTATCTTTTAATCAAACATTAAATGTGGCTTTTTATCTTTTAAAAAAAAAAAATGTATAGTCGGTCTGACAAACCCTGCAGTTTTTGGATGTCTTGTAGTGGAGCCAAAGCATATGCACAGTCCAAGGCAGTGTTTTTAAACTACAGACCCGAATGAAATAAAACACTCAAAGGATTAGAACAATTTAGAAAGCAGACCCCCTTCTTTTCCATTGTGCCTCTACCATGCTGCGGCTATTTCTCTATGCCCAGCATGGGCTCCACTTTGTGGCTTTTAATAACCTACCCCTTCAAGCTTCTACCCCCTGAGACACATTTTTCCCTACTTTATTTGTGCCGCTCTGTTTCTACCTACCAGCAGCTGCAACGAGGAGCAAGCAGCGGAGGCAGCAGCAGCAAATTTCTTCCAGTTGCTCAACACGCTAATACTCCCCTTTTCTTTGCAGCTCAAGCATTATATTGCAGTTTCATTGACTGGGAGGTGTTGTGTTGCAGTGGAATCAATAGCTGAGGGGATCCCAGCCCAACGATTAGCTTGTCAGTCAGGCCTCTGTGGTTGAAAGGAGGGGAGGCAGCGTAAATCCCAGAATACCAGGGGCCACCAGCATGGAAAAGCTGGAATGCTGGGAGCCGCCGATCGTGCTGCACCACCTGTTGTAAGAGGCAACATGTGCTGAGTGTATTAACCTTTCTGCTACTGTGGTTTAACCGCTGACTGCTACCACCGCTCCCTCTGTACAGTGCTGAGGACTTTTAGTAAGAGATGCTGCTGTTATCTAATCAAATTAGTTCGAGCTGTTTCCATACCGACGGCGTGCTCTTGTTTAGATTAAGTGGAACTTCAATTCAATTAGATTTCTTTATATTTATATACACAAAAATGGTGCTCAGGTTGCTCATTGACCTCTGTCAGCTGGTTGAATATCTACAACTGGAGAATATTGTTGGTTTTGATTCCACAAAGAGCTAAAGTGTCCAAATACAAAAGATGTCAGTGATATGAGAGTTGGAGATGGAGTGCAAAATGTGAAAGTACTTTCCATTACACTGTGAGCCGTTCAGTGAATTAAATCCTGGTTAAGCATTTGTCTAAATGATGCAACATCAATGCAACACCACCCTAAATGGTCACTCTTTTAAATGTTATCTTCTTTTATCTCCACGTTCTGGCTCTTCTGCATGTTCTGTGCTTTAAATACTGTATTATTATTGTTTTTCTCCAGGGTAACTTCCCACTGACAGCAGGCAATGTTTCATTTCCTCAAGCCCCGAGACAGAGCAATTGTAAACTGTTTGTTTTTGTTAGAGTCACATTTAGGGAAAATTTAGACAAAGTAAATCTTTGACCTTTTTAGAATTATTTGGCTCTTGTCCCGGGGTCGCCACGCACACAGTTCACCATCCATGGAAAGCTATGTGATATTAACAGAAGGCAACATACTGCTGCTGATACTCTTTTAGCTCTTTTTCCCCTTATGTTTCCTTGTGACCTTTTCCTGTAGCTCATTTAGAGGATGCATACGATCAGATCCTTACTCATTATTTCATCTGAGACCTGGCCATGATGATGAGCAGCTGTACAACCAGCACTGTTGTTCTACTGTCTGTTGTTGAGTTGTAGCAAAAACCCATACTACCATACTATTTAGTATGCCAGAAAAGAATAGCCCTAATACATAGTAAGTCAAAATGCAGTATGCCAAAAATACCAAGATGTCACACAGCATCCAGCCTATTCTGACTCACAATCCTCTGTAAGATACGTCACACACACACGACAGATCACTGACCTGCAATGACAGGTGACACATTCAAGTGTAAGGATGACGTATTTGGGGGGGGGTGTCTATATAATTAATAACATTAAATGTTGTGCTATGGACTGAGATGGACTTATGAGCAAGAGGGTCAAAGTTCAAGGTGCAATGTGGCAAAGTAGTATGTCCCGACTGTGTGCCATACTTTGTAAAGGCAGCTGTAGTACGTACTAAAAGTAAAAAGAGAAAGTATGTGATTTGGAATTTTAGCTTTCTACTGTTCAGATTCAACTATTTTTCCTTCCAGCTCACAGCTCAGCTCTCTCTGTCTGCGAGTCCTGCTTTTGGGTCAAAAAGTCAACACAAACTAACACACGTGTGGAAAGCTGCAAATAGCTGCGGTTCATAAATATTGGAAGTTAATTTAATGACCACTAAGTTGTATGCAGACTATTATCATTTTGATACTTGTGTGTGTCACCAAAAACACAGAAGCGTTGGCAATAAAACAATGCTTTTACTTAGTTTTTTATTATCATAATTTTTTATTAGTATCCCACTTTCTAAAAACTTTTGATTTATTTATTCAACATCAGTGTGTGAGGTGATTCTCTCTTCCATCTGTTTATGGATGTTTGCATGTTGTTTTCAGATCTCTTCCTCTCAGTATACGCTGCCAACAATGACTCTTTACCCGTCCATCCTTGCTTGATTTCAATATTGTGTGCGGAAGCTTGTTGAAATAATCCACTCACATAATGTTCTTTTTATATTTAGACAGAGGAATTGAGAGACCAGACATTCAACACTGTGCACATACTGTAAAATTCCTGCTTGAACAAACCATAATTCACAATGGAAAACTGTCAATCTGAGAGAGAAGCTCAGACTTTGAACTGATACTGTTTAAAGTGTCATTTTTCAGTCTACAGTTTCTAGACAGCGGAAACGGAAAAGGCCATTTCTTCCTGTAAGCAGTGGAGGATCACTAACAAGCCTCCCACTGGGGGGCGTGCTCTCATACCGAGACCGGTGATCACTTGATGCCCCTGTCGTCAGACCGGGCTTAGCGAAAGGCAGCTTAAGTTGGGCGCTTGGAGAGAACTGTCAAGCGAGGGTCACACTAGGAGAGAGCTGGGGCATGGAGCTGCCGCAGCAGAGGAGGAGTCAAGGGCAGTCATGGGCTGTTTGTCTTGAGAGAGGATGGGAGGGGGGTAAGGGTCACTGCAGAAGGATTGAGACCCCATTAGCAGTGTCACACTTACTTCCACTAGCTTAGCTTCTGACTTAAAGAGCAATTCTCTGGGTGAAGATTTCACTGAATTTACTCCTTTCGGTTGTTGGAAAATTGGAAACTCATTTGAAGAGGAAATATCTGTGTACTGTTTGGTTTTTACACAGGTACAGAAGGACAGATGGCACTGAGCCTCTGGGCCACACCTCAGAAAAACTACTTTTAAATGCCAGCCAGTTATGTAATAAGGAAGTGGGATGTCTTGACCCCGCAACAACACACTGTGCAGTCAGAGGTGATCATGCGACTGGTCAGGGGTGATTTGATTGTTTTTCCGCCACTTTCAGTTTAAATTTAGCTGCTTTTCATGAGCGACGGTGGTGTATTTTGCAGACAGGGAGACTCCGCGAGAGGACGTTGAGCTCACAGGAAAAGGAAAGATGCTGTTTACTGTATAGTTGCTGTTTTGTGTGGTAGTGAGAGGGAAATTCACCGTCACATTGTAGTCAGGTACCGAAAATTATTTTTCTGGCCGGTGTTATAAGTGAGATAAATGTTCAGTGGAAACAAGACACAGAAGATGTTGATCATCTTTTTAAAACCTGGTCAACATGATTACATTAAACAGTATTTGTTTGCGGTATATTTGTATCTGTTCGACATTTTATAATTTGTAGGGCAGATAAAAGCAGAGTGGGAAATAAAGGCAGAGAAAGTGGTGCTTGGTTACAAACAGAGATTTGGCTCCAGAAGAAGTCAGTGTGATAACTTCAGTCACTATTGCAGCATCGTAAAGAGAAGCTGAGGTTAAGACGTCTATGATCCTCTCTTCAATCAAAATAAAACATTTTTACAGAAATATCAGAACATCAGTATAAAGTATTTTCTTTATTAGAGAAACTGTAGTCTATTTTTTACCCACTGAACTGAAGGTGGCATTTATTAAAAAAAAGAAAATAAGATGTTTTTATTGCCAATAAAACACATTTAAAGAAAAATCTTCATTGTTTGCTACCTCAAATTTAAAAAATGCTGAGCACACAATAATGATCACAAATTTAGCTTCAAAATGTCACATGTAACTAACACACTTCAGCCTGATTTTTTTTTAATAGCTTCTAATAATGTCTTGTGTGTATGTGTGTGTGTGTGGGTGTGCGTTGAGCATGTGCTCCTGCGTGTGTGAGAGAGCAAGACAGAGGCAGATAAAGAGAGGGAAAGTCTTTGTAAAGAATTTGGCAAGCTCAACAAAGTCCCTCAAGAGTCCTTACTAAAGGATCTGGGAGAATGTTCTAGGTTCCAAGGAGAAAGACCCCTCAAGAGTGAAAACACACTAGCGTTAAGTTATTAGCTCCACTTTGAGCTGTGTATGTGAAACAAGCTCTCACAAGAGCTGGTGAGAATCCCTTAACTCACATTACTCCACCCCCTGGCTTTGTCTCTTTTTCAGAATCAGACGAGGAGGGTTATTCTCGCCATGTGGATAGGTCCTCGGGCCCAATTATCTGGCTACAATGCTCAATTAGCCATAATCCCTGTTTTGAGGTGATCGTAAAGGGGTTTTACGTTTTCACTTATAGACTAAGAAGCACCTTGAGTTGAATGAAATAAGAAGTGCGTAATTCTTGTCTTTTTTAAAAAACGAAGAGGGTGGATTATGCATTTAGCAAAAGAGGAGTTACCTTCATTTTGTGTCAATGGCAATGAGAAATATATGTTTGAAACTATGATTACGGGGACGAAAACAAAAATTGAACGTGCGCATGCAGGAGATGAAAGTACGAGCGCCATCCACCTCAATAGATGAAGCAGCAATTTCAAACGTGCATTTTTATTTTTTTTATTTTTTTTTCTAGCATTTCATCCAAAACAGTGTCACAACAGTAGGACGGAGACGTTCAGGTAAGTGTCACCATGAGCAAGGTCATATTCTGTCACCAGGTACTCAATTGAAAGGAGCATTAACCTTGTTTACAAAATACAAGAGCAATATGGAGTGGGGCAGTAAATTTATTGTCATTAAACAGTAGGAGGCCGCTTTCCCTTGGCCGCTTGCCTATGAGCCACATAAGCTGGGCTGGTTAGCACACAGACACACACACACACACACACACACACGCTGCATTTAAGCCAGCACAGGGCTACATCTGGGGCAGCCCTCTGCCACAGCCAACTAATGACAAATGTTTTTGCTTTACTTTGGCTCGCATCTTAACAAACGAGTTCAAGCATTCTTGAAAAGTAGATTTAGGAGCGGGAGGTGCCAGGAGCAGGGGGAAAATGTCTGCCTCAGCTTTATGATGTGGTAACTAAAGGCGCTGAATAAGGTGACTGCAAAGTAAGCCTCGACATAAAAAAAGTGAAACTCTGGCACCCAACATGTCATTGTGCCGCTTCTTACGAGGCTACCACTCAAGCCCCTGCTCTGTTTATTTACGTGCCAAAAAGTACACATGATAAAACCTCCTCGTGAGGTGAAATAAAACAGTCTTCACTCTTTATTTTTACGGGTTGCTTTAGTAGGTATTTGGCAGGAGACGTAACCTGTGTAGGGCTCTCGTGTTCCAGAAAGTAAAGTTGGATTGCACAATGCACATGCATGTGGAAATAGACCAGACTATCAGCAAGTTAAGGTGTTTGGCCAAGACCCCAAAGTCTCCCCTCTGGATACACTACATACCATTATTTTGGTGATATGATACACAATATAATATCTAGAGGAAGCGTGTCCCACATACCCCTGCCTTTCTGTAACAATACCTGATTCCACGTCAAATTTGATACCAAGTGTTGCTCCTAAGCTCCGTCACTGCTTTCTGCCAGTCTAGGTAATACAACTGTCTCTGTTATTCTTAGAGGAGTGGCTCTCAGTTAACCTCAAATCAAGGGCTGTAATTTGTGGTTGATGGCACACTTTGAGATCTGTCTGATCTCTGCGCCTCAGGCGTCGAGGCACAGGACTTGATTAGAGACAGTTACATGTGGGAACTACTGCGCTAACCACAACGAATGTCAGCCGCGTGCATGTCATGTGTCTTTTGCTAAGATATATTGGGGCGAGAGCTGCAGTGGGAGACTGCAGTATCTTTGTAGTTTGAACTACAAAGGTAAGAGGGGCATTTGCTACATGGCGAGGTATTTGGACTTTCTCTTTCAAGGTTTCAGATCTGAGAATACATTTTCTGACACAAGGGAGTTGATCTCAACAGACAAAAGATTTCATTGCCTTGAAAGGTTCTCGTCTTTTTTGTATTCATATGCCATGTCGGTAAATGCAGAGAAATTTAATTTGGAAACTTTTTTTTTAATTACTTACATAACGTTCTTATTGATGATAAAAAAATATTTTACCATTTCGAATTTAGCTTTTGGAAAATGTTAAAGCACAGATTTTTCAGTGAAACATTACAGCCAATAAATATGATAATCTCTTGTTTGGTCACATTTTTTTGGAAAAGAAAACAAAAGTGTTATTCAGGTTTGGTTTTAAAGCAAGCCATTCTTAATTTTTCTGAACTCCTAAAATTGACGACACACATTTGATGGCACACATTTTATTGTCAACATTCACTCTCTCTCTTGATCTCAAACAAATGAAATACAGATTTGAACAGCTTTATTTTGGGGGTTATGGCCGCTGCTGCTCGACCACCCACCCCCCGGTCCACACCGCGCTGGAATAGATGTTGAAAGGCCGAAAAGAAAGAGAGAGGCACAGGGAGAATAAAACACAGCCACACCTTTCAGCGCCTGTGCTCTTGAGGAATTTGATGAGCGACAAAAGCCGAACATTTTGAAGGCCCATTTTGCCTAAGTAGCAGTGCATATAGTGAACAACTATTTACGCAGTAGCAGAGCCGCAGAGTTGCCTATGGATTCATTAGCCTCTTTGGGGCCCTCCCCGCTCTTCAGTCCCCACCAAACTCTCTCTCTCAATGTCTCTCTTCCTCTCTCTCTCTCTAACGCCCTCAAATGCCTCACTCTCACTCTTTCTTTCTTTCTTTCTTTGCTGTCTATAAGAGGTTTTTAAGCCTAGCCAGTGTTTGTAATTAGCTCCCAATGCTGGAATGGAACATGTTGAGGTGGGTGTTAATGGGCTGGCCAGGCCCTTACTCGCACAGCAGGCTGAGAGCAGAAACAGAAACCAGTCTTTGTTCCTTGGATAGGGAGAAGACAAAAAGTGGGCATTAAAAGTGTGCAGAAGGACCTCTGGAAAATATTAACTGGCATTCATATTTTAAAAGAACACTTGGAGCGAAGCACAAGGCCGTTATAATGACTGTCACCTCTCTATGTGTGCTCAGCTGGAAACTCTTTGGCAACTGGCTGTATACAATTTCAGGACCGCAGTTTACCTCTGAAAAATTATCCCTTTTGAAATCTTTTCCATTAGTTTATAAAGTATTGTTTTGAAAATGTTGCAAGATGTTTTTCTTTACTTTAGTCCATTTTTAAGACACAAGTGTGTAAGTGTGTGCGCATCACAGATATCAACATCGGAACAATCGGACATCGTTGTTAACGTAGATGGGACAATTGCACAGAGCTTTACAGTCACTTTCAAAGGAGAACAAGCAAAAATTGTAGCTTTGAGTGTTCAGTCTTTCAGGTCAGAGTTCAAACGCACTGGGAAAGCAGTGGGCGTTATTCTGAAACCTTTCAAGATCTTCTCTTCTCCCCCCCTTTTTTCAGGCATCTTCACATTAAGCTGCGCGGCTGCTGGAGCAATCCATTACTGTGTCAAAGTTCTTGTTCTGCTTTGGCCTGGAAGCATAGTGAAACAGCTTGTTTTCATTTCAGTAGGGGAAAGGCAGGACTCTGTTTCAAGTCCCCTGCCCCTCCAGATGTGCCTTGATCAAGGGAAGTTGACTATGCGCTTTGTGTTCTTTAAGACACTAATGTGATTATGTCACATATTTTCAGCTGATTCCCATTGCTATTAGTCTTGGTGTGGGGTCTGCGTTTCAATGGACTCTATCAGGATGGGAGTTTGGAGGGATTTTTCTTTCAGCAAAGTCTGATTCCTAGCCAACCGGAGAACACTGAGGAGTGTGTGTGTGTGTGTGTGTGTGTGTGTGTGTGTGTGTGAGAAAGAGAGAGAGAGAGTGTGTGGCTAATAAATTTCCCTGTCTGTTAGGATAATATAATATTTAAGCTCTTCAGATCCAGTCTAAATAATTCACTTATGTTTTGGTGCTTTGTGGTTTTGCAAAAACTCACAAAAAGTAAATTACAACCTCATTGCTCTTCCTCTCTCTTGGATCTTTAAATGCTTGTTTGTTAGTTAGTGATTTTGTATTGAGTGCTACAGGATGTCTTCTCCCTGTCACACGCGCTTGAAAAGCAAGAAATATTTCGAACCTTTGAAATGTGATAAGACTTAAGGTCCCTGTTACAACAACATATATGACATTAAAAAATGAGTTAATGAGTCTGTCCATTTTAGTAGAAGCACCGCAATCAATGGATTTGCTCCTGAAGGCAAAGTAAATTTGAACCTACTGCACCTTCTTTACAGTGATAAGAGAGAGTCCAGTACAGAGGAAGAGATCATATAATCTGTGCCATCCAACTTTATGTGACCCTGCACTGCTGATAAAGAAGTCACTCTAATAAAGTATTCATCACTGCCATGAACTGAAATAGCTCTAACCAACTCTAGCTACGCCAGGACCTGCACCAAGCTTCAGATGCAGATGCATGATTCAATTTTTTTTTTTTTTTTTTAACACACATGACAACCCACAGCCGTTGAATAGACCAAACAACATACTGACACCTTTTGTAGTTTTGGAAATGTTACACACATTAGCAGACATCCTCACAGCTCCAGTGTCATGGCAGAGAACAGAAGAGACTTTGCAACAATGGACACAAAAATTCAACTGAGCCGGACTCTTAGATTTACAGGAGTCGCAAAACTGCAAATATCAGATATCACAATCTGCTGTGCAAGCTTATCCAGCACAAGTCCCCTCACTTTGTTCTTAGCAGTTTGAGAACATGCTGGGATGTTGCTTGGATGAACAAGGTGAAAAAGGATCTGCCACCAACGGCAGCAAGTATATGCTGAATAAAGAGAGCTGGTCCTGCCCCTGCTTCTTGCGATTTGTCCCCTAACGTGTCCGCATGCTGCTAAGCACCAGACTTGATGACAATGGGAGAAAGCAACATAACATTACATTTAGCAGGCTGTCCTCAAACATGTCCGCTCACTGTATGGCAGAATGAATGCATATTACGGAGAGTGGCAGCACACGGCGTGCTCTCGCCCGCCGCTAGATTAGAGGCCAGCTGGGAAGACAGCTCCATCATCTGCGAATCCAAATGGTGGACCCCACTTTCCCTTAAGCTGCCAGTCTGGGTAAAAACAGGATTATGCCTCCTGCTCACCGACTGGGCCTAGATTTGGTCCCTGATGGCTGCCAAACTATTTTGTGACAGACCGCTGTCATCAGCAACTCCACTCTCCAAACCAAAAATTGGGAAGGGGGTCTTTACCCAAGAGTTTTAATCGGGCTTATCATGGGTACGAGGATGAAACACAGAACTCCTGACGTCAGCCCGGTCTCCTCCCTCTCTGGCGACTACAGCCACAGGGAGGGACAAGGAGCTCATCAGTCGACTTTGCCGTCGAGCAGCGTGGAATCGCTCCATCGTCCACGCGACTAGTTTCAACGTAAGCATGAGGAAAGGTGTGGTTTGGGAGCGCTACAGCCACACTTGGCCGTGCTTTCATTACAGTAAAGCTCCATGGGCGGCGTCACACTCAACACAGAGGTATCGCCACCGAGAGTCAACTGTCGCAAACCAAGATGGAGCAGGAACAGAATCATTTTGAACAGTCTCCTGATCGAGACATCACTCGCTTGTCACTGTTTGCGGGCAGGCCTGAATGGGCTGTACCTAATTGGCTGAGCTCATACATAGATTCTGACATAGATCAATGATGTGGTCTAAATAAAAGAATAGGACAGGTGTGTGCACAGGATGGAAGTGCACCTTTTTTTCTCAGACAAATTATATGTGTGAAGTAAATCTACTTGTTTCTTTAAGGAGATCTGACTTGATGCAACATGAACGAAAGAATTTTGGCTTTGACCAAAAACTGTCATTAGTCTTTTTTTTTACACTGATTCAAGCAAATCGTTTGTGAGAAACAGCGAAATTCAACAGATTGTAAATATGCAAATATCCCCATGATGTGAATGAATGACTCTTTCAGGCTCTCATCTTGGTGTCTGTAGGTTCAAGGCCTCAACAGTGACAGGACAGTTTTTGCGAGACGGTAACGCAAGAGGTTCTTTGTTTGATAGACGCTGTCACTTTTCAAAAACAGGGACCTCATTTGACCCCATCAAGCCGACTTTTTGCACTTCCTGCAGCAGAGTGTGAATATGGACGAGGGTGTCAATCAAAACTCAAGGATTCCATCAGATGATGTGGTGACAGTGTTACAGATAATGAATCACATGGTGTTACGTGTATATGTGTTCTAACACATTTAGACTAACAAACAACACCTTTAATTATTCATTAGCACCTGTGTGTGTGTGAGAGAGCGAGAGAGACAGAGTTAATGGTGCAGATTCTTCCTTAAGTGGAGTTAAGATTGTAAAGTTTTAAGAATGACATTAGTGGGAAATAAAAACGGGACTAAAACCCCAGAAACTATTGCGAAAGGGTTCTTTCTATCTCCTCTAAAGAAGAACATGTTCTTTATGAAGAGTCACAATTTCTGGGTCACTGTTTTGACAGAAAGCTTCAACAAACTGAATATAAAAAGTCATAACAGAATAAACATTTTGGCAAGAAAAAGATTGTAACTGAAATGGAAGTTGTAAGATCAACACTGAATCAAATACTCTTCTTAGGTTCATACAAAACATTGCAACACCAACAGATCTGATTAGGAGATTCTGATTTTTTCTGTCTAAATGATACACACAATCCCTTCTTTAATCTCTTATTTATTTAATGCTGTTGTGGCATACACACAGTGGAACCTCATGTTGTTTCAGTGTTAATAAAAGAAAGACAGCAGTTCTAGTCTTTCTTAGGGGTGAACGAAAATTGTTTCTACTAGTTGGTGTTTAAAGTAAAAAAAAAAAAAAAAAAAAAAAAAAAGCCAACATTCTGACAATTCAGACTCATTTGAAATGTTACACATGCGAGGGAACCAGAGCAGGAGGAAATAAACCAGCATGAAGAAAGAACATGCAGACGACACAGAAAAGACCAAGGCCAAGTCTTGGAGCAAGGACTCTGTAGCTTAGATGTGCCAAGAAACAAGTGTTGACCCTTCCTTGACCACGTTCAGCAGAAATACCAGAAAAAAATATTATTGAATCTCTGATTTAGAATCATTTTTAAGTCTTTACTACATGTCATGAAATATGTTACACAACAATAAAAATGCAGGACAGTTATTGCTGTAAAACACTTTTCTATTACACACTCAAATGTTTTCTCTAGAGGGAAAAATAAGTTATAAAATACTGTTTGGCTTTTTCTTTTATTTGCAGCTTGCGGACGTCAGTACACATCATCGGTCTTGTAAGCTGCAAATCTTGCTGTACATCTGTCTGTAATTATCCCTCAGAGGTTAAGTGATCAGTAACTGAGCTGAAGAACAGTTTTGAACCATCATCGTATATATCATGATAAGTATTTCAGCATAAGGTCTGTTATAAATAATATAAAAAAAACATGTTCACATGGAGAGACAAGCACTTATGGTGGGATTTCTGATGTCTGCATTGCCACAAACTGGATAATCCTGCTGTCAACAGTTTGTTAAATGCAAGAGCCACTTTCTGGGTTCATCACTGTTTGCAGCAGATTAGTATAGGGCAGTGGATCTCATATGGCCCGGTCAGAGGCCATCATTGAAGGGCTTAAGGGATTAATGTTGTCTCGCGCTCTCACTCTGTCTCTCCAATATTCAATCAAACTCTGCTGTGAGAGCGCATACAGCACAGTTTGTACAAACGTGTCCTGTCGCTGTCGCTTAACAATACACATCTATTTGCTGAACTCTGTACTAGAACATATTACGTACTTCTGCCAGATGGTTTGCTTAAGGATTTCCCTCACTCCTGTTTAGCTCTCAGACATACCAGCATTAGAGTTGAGTGTGTTGCAGTGCAGTGTAAAACTATCTATGGCCACTGAGTCATGATGTAGTAGTGTCCATGGGCTTGAGGAGGATGGGTCAAAGGCTAAATCCCTGCTTAAAGACACTGTAGTGAGCCTTTTCTATCAACAGACAGGCCATTTCAGTATGTGTTGGATAAGATGTAATTTCCCCATCTGCTTTATGGCTATTTCTGATCCCTGGGATCTAGTCAGCAAAACTCCTCAGGACAGATATCATCAGTAATATAAGGAGGACTCTGGCAATACTTAGGGCCTTAAAAGGCCCTTCACTTCCCTCAGTCATGTGGATGGCTTAAGGAGTTTGAGAGCACAGGTCACAAGTAAACGTTTCACAAACACTATCAAATAGCACAGATTTAAGTGGCTTAGGACAGCTTCCTCACCGAATGTTGTTGTTGCGTGTGTGTGTGTGCTTGTGTGTGTGTGTTTGTGGTTGGCTTGAGAAAAGTGGATGGTGGTTTGAATCAACAATCTGAACTTTAATTCTTGCTTTTATTTGTCCATTTTTCTAACTCATACACAGAAGTATTTTGCTCTGTCTCATGTTTATATGCTACTAATTTGTTGTATAAAGTACATTTTGAAGGCACCTTAACTGCTACCTGAATTATGTTCCTTGGCAAATTCCACACAAAACTCCAAGGAAGGTGACTGGGGTGGGTGGTATGTGTACAAAGTGCACAACCTGCAACCCAGAAATTACTTTTATATACTCCTACTGTTTTCTAGTGTGTTTTGTTAAGAAACACAATTCTCTCTTACTTTTGAAGTACACACAGGTCACAGGGTGGAGGTTGTGGTGCTTGTTAGATAGAGCCAGAGGTTTGCATCTGACTCCAGTGTGTGGTTGGGTTTAGGCAACAAGTGCTTTCATTAAGTTTATTGAAAGATGGTGCTTTTTGTGTCTTGTGCTTGTGCTCTTGTGCAAGTGACTTTCTTAATATTCAACAAAAACCACAATCTGTCCCCAGTTCCCTCAACATCTATATTTGTTCACAGTGCTGCTTTGTGCTAAATGCTAATGTCAGCATGCTAACATGCTCACATGACAACGCCAATGTTAATATGTTACTACAGGTATTAGGGCCATAAACCAAAGAATTATACAAACTGAATTTTTGGCCCGATGATGCAATGTAAGTGTTTATTCATCCTGAGGAGAACATGAGTGTGTGGAGAAGTGCTCATGGCAAACCATTTTATAGTTATGGAGGCGAGTCTTACAAAACCTCATTGAAAAGGAAAAGTCCGGGGATCACTTAAGTGAGTAGGATTCATCATCTGGGGACCACGAATATCAGTATTACATTTTGTATCACTAGTTGATGTTGACATATTTCACTAAACAGCATAAGCCTGAACCAGCCAGTAAAAGTTAATCAGGATTCATCCTATGGGGACCGTGAACATTGATACATGTATTCATGACCATCCATCTGATAGTTGTCGACGTTGGTATTCCTTGACCTGCTTAAAACATAATTCATGTGGATACAGGGTTGAGGTAGTTGTGAATATTCCCTCAAATACGTTAGTAAAATCTGTTTTTGCTGACTAAGCATACACTCTTTGGGGTAGGTATAATGGAGAGGCCCTGCATAGGGACAGTTTTTTTCCAGATCATATGGTCAAAAGGCAACTACAGCGTGGTCATAAATGATTGTGGGTAAAAATGCTCATTAGAAGGACATTTTAGGGAAACACTAGTTCACCGTTCAACCCAAGCGCTGTTGTAAAATGGAATTACTTCTTTTTTTCTGCCTCATTATAGGCAAACAGAATCTTGGCATGTGAAGTGAGTTATGAACACACATTTGAGAGGAATACAAAACAGCATGAGCCTCAGTCTGGCCAGGAGTGAGTGCTGTAGTTATAATATAAAACATTAACTTGGCTCCAGTGCATCATCCCAACACATGTTAGTGTAACTGCCAAATGCCAAATCTGAGTTAAAATAATTGTCAGACAAGTTGATAACATATGCTTAAACCCAGTGTAATTTTGAGGTATTTTCTGGTCGAAAGAGGTGATTTTCTTCTCTCTCTTTTTTTTCCAGACTAATTTATAACGTTCCCACATAACACTTCTGAACTCGGTTTGACCCGTTATTAAAGATGACATCTCTCTTCTAAATGAGCTGCCGCTGATTGTTGCTCAAGCTTATACAGCAGCGTGATTTATAAAGGAAACATTTCAGTTACTCTCATCCTTTTTTGTACCAACATCTTTTTAGATAAGTTGCATTCCTTTTCTTTGCACTCACGTCCTAATCCTTCTATCCCTCATTTACGAGCCTTGGACTACCGTTTTATCCTCCACTCCCACCACAGTACCACAGAGATATGCCTTTGTGACCCAAACGCCAACCGTGCTGCTTTAAAAATCCAGCTGTTTCCCTTCGCCAATTTAACTCCCTCTTCACTTCATTCATGAACACATATCCTCCTTGCTTTGAGAAAAGTGTTTGTGGGTGGACGGCGTTTAAGACAATGGATTGTTTTCTCTGAGTCACTCAATGCACAGGACCCATATCCAGCTGTGTTTCCTCAAGCATGATACACTTCACTTGTTAAACACGGTCATTAGTTAGTCAACACTTCTTGGGCTGCCTGGCGAGGAATTAGTGATGACAGTCTCTCCTTCATGCTCCCTCCCACACACCCAGAGCCTCCCACTATGAGTTTTCTCATTTCTCTGCCTGCTCTGTTCATGGGAAAGTCCCAGCCCTGGTAAAGTTATGACCAGGGTGAATGATTATGTAGGAACGGCAAAATTTAGTTTCAATATTTTATATTCGCATAACTCAGAGGGAGGACTAGATCTGCTTTCCAAGCTAAAATCACTACATGTGTTCGCATTCTTTACTGTGATTGAATAAGTCGCAAAGCCTGCAATATTTTTATTTTCTCAGAGACGTTATCATACTTTTTCCTGGAAAGCACAAGGGGGCTATTCCGCTGCTATTTTCGCCCGCTGTTGATCCTTCAAAGCAGCTGATTATGGCAGGAAAAATCTGATCAGGCAGAATTCAAAAGCGCCTTTCTCTGTCAAACGCACTTTTGTCTTTTCTCTTTTCTGTGGACATGAAAATCAGATGTGCACCGCTGTGATCCCAGAAGGGGAGTGTCCTTCTTTTTGACATTGAGACAACCCAGGACCTCCATAGATCAAACATGGCCTGCCTCAAAAAAAAAAAAAAAAAAAAAAAAGCCATGTGTAGGTGACCTCGTCCACCATTTATTTTAGCTGAGGAATGCTTGTTATCAAAATTACCTCCAATTTGCTCAAGTTCATTATTTCATTTGAAATGCAGCGTCTGATAAAAGCTGAAACCCACCAGGAGTTGTTGTCACTCGGTAACAGTCGTTTGACTTCATTAGGCCTGCACAAAGGTTACTGTGAAGTAACGTGATACATTTTACTGTAAAGCCGACGGGAGGAAAATGATCTTCTCTCTGTCTCTTTTTCTCCCACACACAAACACACGTCACATACACAACACACATACTGTATATATTTTATTTAAAGTCACCGAAGCTACGCACCAGTGTTTCTCCTTGGAGTTTCATTTCAGGAATGCAAATGCCTTGAGCCCAGACACTCAGTGATTTATCTCCTTATTTATCTTTGCACACATCTGCCTGTGCCCTTGTGTCTGCCTGTTGCTCATTCCTCCCTTCTTTCAGCCAACATGTCTCCCATGGGACCTGGGACTCCCCCACTTGCCCCTTTCTGCCCCTTACACACACACACACACACACACTTACTCATGTTCATGCATACGCACAAAGTACATGCACGTGTGGACCGAGGGTGAGGACGTTCAGCTGCGCTCGCTATTGCTGCGTTTTTTGCTGCCCTCACCTCGCTACTGTCAGCTTTGCCGGGGCCCAATAATCCAGTCTATTCACGACCGTGCGCAGAGGTCTCTGCACTCGGAGGCATCAACAATCTGCACGCTGTCTCTGCTGGTTTCAGAACTCTGTGGTGGTGCATTACTGGAAGCCATAGAAAGTGACCTGATACCCACACTTGCTTTCTGTCAACAAAGATTACACTCAGACGAGCGCAATGGGAGTTCTGGGCAGACCAACCTGCTACTTTATGTCTCATGCGGACAAATAGAGTATGTGCAGGACGGGCTGGAGCTTTGTTTTTCTTGTCAGAAACAGGTATGAATAACAGCAGGGCCTGCCACAACACCCCCCGAGTGAAGTTTCATATCTTCACAGCATTGCCATAAAGTAAACACCAGTAGTGCAATTGTACTATGTTTCCTGACATGTCTTGCTGCTCATACAGACGTCCCCTGTCCTCTCGTGCTATGCCCTACACCCTTCTCCTAAAGTGCCTCACATTCTGCCTTGATTTCACATTTCCTCGTGCTGGCTTGTCTCGGGCCCTGCAGAGAAACCACCGCCTGGTGTGAGGTCAGGTGTTATTTATCACAGTCGTCTGCGCGGGGAGTTGACATTCGTACAGGCGTTCTGCTCTGCCATTGTAATTGACTCTCCTTGTCTTTTCGAGGACACCAACAGCTATAACTATGTCAGGACACCTCTCAGCTATATATTACCCATCTCACTGAGGAAGACAACTGGTGAGTTATCATTCTGCATCAGCTAAACACAAGATTGGGAGACGCGGCTGGTCACTGGGAAATGGCAGGATTTCACAAAGCCAATACAAATCTCAGCCAGATTCATTTTTGTCTCTCTGTTACTCTTTCTTTTTTCTTTGTTTTTTTCTTTCTTTCTTTCTTTCTCCTTCCTTCTTTCTTTTCACATACGTTGTCCCAAATTGTCAAGTAATATAAGTAATAACATAACAGCAATCCCAGTGCCAGGGGATGAACTATGAGTGAGCTGTTTTCAAAAGAAATTGGAAACAATTTGAGGTGAATCAAATCTATAAATGCAGGGTTTTATCATACTGGCCCAGTTGAATTATTAGAGTCCAAGGTGCAGCCACTTTCAAAGAAAAAAAAAGAGGAAATCAGGCCAACCTCTCTGATAGGCCTGACATTTGTGGGGCAAAGGCGGCATGCACATTTTCAGAGGTCATCGCGAGGTAAACACTTATTAATGGTTACCTGCATGACAATCAGATAAACAGGTCATGGTAATGATTAAGCCAAGGTTGGCCAGGTTATAGGCCATGTGTGCACAAAAAGCATGTTGGATGAAAGCAGGTTCAAGCTGGTGCTAAAGGAGTGAATGTAATCGTTCTAGGACAGCGATCTTTGACCTTTGATGTGTGAATGTAGTAGACAGAAAGCTCGGGATCAGTTGGGTAAAAGAGCAGAGGCGCACATACGCCGGATGGCAGCTACGCCTCCGAGATTTAAATATTTGAGAGCCATCCAAAGAGTAACGAAGGTACTGTATGGAGCTGCTGACAGTAAAATGAAAAGAGAAAAGACGAAGCAGAAAAAAACATCCAACCCAAGTTCACAAGGTCATTTCCAGCTCAGGGATTAAGTAAACTAAACAAAACTACACAAGCTGCAACTTATCAGAGTGCTTGCATGCCAGGGCTTTTTTTTTTTTTTTTTTTTTTATCTCCCCCTCATGTTTGTGACAGAGAGGCCTCACAGTCCTCTGCAGCGTCAAACATTAGAAAGACCTTCAGTATGCTAAGAATACATCATCTTTCCTTCTTAAAGGATATTAAATAATTTTGGATTGTGCGGTTTGTAATGGAGTATGTGCGGCATGATTACTCCTCAGGACAGACACATGTTGTTAGAATCGCTTGTTTCTAGCATGTTCACGTCTCTTTTCCTGTTTTACTTAAACAGTAATTGATTACCCAGCTGATTTATCACTTTTTTACTGAAAGAGACGCGTCGAAGCCAAGTTAGCTGGTTATTCAGTGTCAGAATGAGTAACAGCGAACACGGTTTCTGATCACAGCTCAGGACAAAGCAGTGTAATCTCTGCCTCCACAAAACATCTTTTGTCAAGATTGTCTTGTTTATTTTGATGAAATGCAGAGAACTATTTTTATGACTTTCTCACATTCATCCAGTAAGTGAGCAGAGTACTTGAGGAGAAGGTATTTGTCTGTGAATTGCTTCAACATGTGATCACTGAAAACCACCAGGGTGCTCCGAACATGAATCCTGAATATTTTGCAGCTTTTTAAAATACAGAAAGGCAGTGTGGTTGTTTGACCTTTGGACTTCTTGACATGTTTATTTATGAAATCCTCTGACTACTTTGAAATTTCTCAGTAGGCACTGTTTACTTTGTTTCCAAACTTATAATGGTGGTTGCTGCATAAAATGTTCAGAAGAGTTGTCTAAATTAGCTATCATACATAATAATAATAAAAAAAAACCTAGTAGATATTTGTAAAAGATGATGTATCACAGTATAATTGATGAAAGGGAGTTCTGCAAGTCTATGGTTTGTCTTGGTAAAGTTGTATTTGGTTGGAAAATTATCATTTTCTAACATGCTTCTTACTTGCACACAACACAGTGAAAACTGAACTTTGACCATCATGGAAATTGTACTTTTTATATAACTTTTTAGATGCTTTTTGTTTGTATTATCAATGGGACAGCATGAATTCAGAATAACAAACTATTTCACCAAGTGTACATTATACTTTGTGTACTTTGGGGTCAAAATAAGGAAAGTAAATACTTGCTCTTACTTTTCCGCTTCTTTCCTCTTCTAACAAAAACTTCCAACATAACACACCACTAAAGCAATATTTACCAGCATTTATCAGTGATTGAGAAGTCACTTTCAAGAGTTTCTAACATAAGTGTCAAAGACCTGATTAAGAAACCGAAATGGCTGAAGTCCACTTTTTGATGTAGATAGAAATAAAGGATATGAACTTGTTAAAACACAACACTAATGTACCTCAGTCCCTGAACCACGCACTCTTTTGGCAAGAGATACATTTTGCAAACACCTCTCTTGAGTCATTAAGATTCATGATTTGGAATTTTGCAAAAGCTAATAAAGTAAAAATCTACATACCACCACTGAAATCCTGATTTTATAGCTATGACTTAGCTTGAGCTCTCACATTACGTTTCCTTTCTTTAGCTTAAAGATGATGTTTAGTGGAGGTGATCTGTCGGACTCTTGCTAAGCTTATAGGCAGGGCAGTCATTGGTCAAAGCCAATATAGGAAGGGTGTAATGAAGCTCTCATAAATTACATAAGCGCGGGAATACTGAGTGATACTGAGTCGGTATCACCTCAAGAAAAACTTCAACATTAAAAAACGGAGGAAAAAAAGAAAAGAAAGGTCATCTGGTTTCCATTAAGAAGATAAAATGGTTCACTCGGAGCCTTTTACTCGCCGCTTTGTTACTGGGAGGCGTCCATGCTGCTCTCTCCATCATCATCCAGTTGACACAACATTAAAGGCTTCAAACAGCCGCGCAGGGTTCCTTAATCAAAAACTAATTGTAATAGATATTGAGGAGTGCTAACACTCTGACCGCTCAGCTGGTATCAGTGGTCCAAGGCTGGAGATACCATTAAACACAACAAAGGCATGATAGCTGAGACAGGGCAATGCAAGTGTGAAATACAACATGTGGCTGAAAAGACACACATAGCCTGATACTATAAAGCACTGGTGCAAGGCAAGCCTGTCAAGCTCGGTTATTTAGAAACAAAACAATGGATCTGGAAAATTCCTTTAAGTGGATACAGCAGGGAGATTTAAAATCACTAAAAGCTAAGGCAAGGATACTGGGGCACAGTGCCAGACTTTGAAAATTAGGAACATGTCAGGCCTGATAGGAGTTTTTGTTGAGGTTTTTTTGTGTGTGTGGTGATTCTGTGTTCGTGCGCCTTTGTGCGTGCATGTGTGTATGGGTGTGGGCCTGCAAAACAATATCTAATTCAGCAAATTAATTCTCTTTAATTTGATTAGTTATTATCATTAACAATAACTCATGTCCAATCAAAGGCCTTTTCTCCTATATATTAACCTTTCAGACACACTCCCACTTAGCATATTAGAATTTGAGTCCAAATTCATGAACAGGGCAAGCGGAGCGTCTTTATCAGAATGATGCATGGTGTAATTCTCATCCTCTTGGATGACTGAGTAAGGAATTAAGGCTACACATAGACTTGTCTTCTTCACCGTGTCACTCCCTTGACAAGGCTCATTCTTTTCCTGTTAAAGAAGAAACTGTTTGATAAACCTGTCCTAAAATGAATCTTAACAGACTCACAGAGGTCAGGGCTGTAACAGTGGACAGACTGTTAATAGGAGACACTTTTTTAAAGGCATCTAAACGCCTCCTCCAGTTCAGGAAAGTGGTGATAATTCAGCCTGTTAGCCACAGGCAATGCACTCATGTTGGATGATTTTGCAGCTCTTGATTTACATCCAGAGGCAGAAAGGAAGGATGTGGTCATTGGGGTGGTAGATGTGTGCGTAGCATGTCTGACTTAAGTTTGTGTCCCATTACAAACCTACCTCAATTTATATCCAGCTTTTCATACTTGTCTTCTGCTTATACGAGGTAACTGGTTCAGTAAGTTGAAGTTTTGATTTTTTGTGCACTCTGACTAGACAGGTAGGTTTAAAAAGCTTTCCCTTTCACCTCTTGGTGGTAGCCATTTTGGACCTGGTGGAAGTGGTACCCACTGATTTGGCTACTTGTCCGGTTGCAGCTCACTCCACAGAGTGATATCTTTGAGGCACCATCAGTGAACTCTGGGATCGTCGTGCCTTGGAGCAGTTCACACGTTTGTGCCCATTTGCGTGCACTGAGTGATGTAGATGTTCCTCTGATCTCTTCTGAACTTTAACTCTATGGCAGCATCTCAGTTGATAAGATCTTGTTTGTCCACATTTGACTTAGTCAGCAGTAGTCCCAGTTTGCTGTGTGACTTGGTTGCATATGGTTTGCTTGAAAAGTTGTGGGTTGTGCTTGGTGCTGTGAGCAGCACATGCTCAGAGGTATGGCTTTTCTATAAGTCTTGTGGACTTGTGCATTTAGCTTTGTTTTACCTTAACGTACAGCCTTGGTAAGTAGCACTCATTCCCTCATTGAAGTGCTAAGTACACTTCATTTCAATGAAAAAATAGTCTGGTGGTAATTGTCACAGTGGACTATATTAGTGTTGAGTTAATCTTTAAGTGCTTTTGTACTTGTGTGTACTTGATGTTATTCAGGGGTTTTGCCGATTTATCCAATACTGAAAAGGGTTGGATAATTTGACGTAACAGCATCTACTTTAAATTAGTAACACACAGTTGCACTATGACAATGTGTACATGTACAGTAGATAAATACACGTGAGTGAGCGTGGAGTTTGCACACATGCGCCAACACACACACACACACAGATCATACACAGATGTGTGTCTGTGTTGCAGTTTTACTCTGTTTGTATAGAAGCATATTAAAAGTCTATATTGTATGTCACTTTGGCTTTAGGATAGTCAGTTTCCTCTCACCATAAATGTATGCCTATGCACGCTAACTGTGTGGAAAATGCATGCAGCCTCCACCTAGCATAACCACCCCTGCTGCACTCCCCTGTGGATAACAAATGGGCCTTTTCTCTGGGAATTGAGGCTAAACGATGGTTTCACTTAGAGAGCAAAGTGACTGTCCATCTTCATAACAGTGCTCTCCATCAAAGAGCAATGAATCCCATCCTGTCCCACTGGCTCTGATTAAACGCAGGCAATGGATATCCCCTTTATGAAGGCCTGCAAAGCCGGCCCTCATGTCAGCCTTGCACCTGCAACTATCAGCTTCTCCTTCTCTTGTAATAAAAAAAAAAAAAAACGCCCCACACATCTGGTCAGGGGAGCAGTGCACTGCTCCGACAGGGCTCTTCAGCCAAGTCTGTTTGAAAGTGACACACCTCCACTTGATTTAAATTACCTCAGGCATTTCTTATTGGTGGGGTCACATGGAAAACCCACAGGTCACAAAGTTCACTGGCTGAGGGACTTTCACCCTTGGTTGTGTTTTGAACCTTCCCTCTGGTCTTCTCTCCTAATTGTTATGTGATAATATCACGCAGAAGCAGTGTCCTCTCTCTCTCGCACAAGGCTTCGATGTGTAATCGTATTATGACACTGTCACTGTTTCGTTCTTCAAACGAGTCATTGGTTGGATACATGTGCTCCATGCAGCTATGAGATGCAGCCGCTTTTCAAAGAGATCTTTCTGTTAAACATTCTTTGCTTTTATCCAGCTGAACGAATCAAAATATCTGTTAAAAATCAAGTCCCCATGCTGCCCAAAAGGCCTTTCTGTCATTTATTTGCATTATTGATGCAAGTACAACTGTGGAGAAAATCCAAAATAAAGTGCTTACTATTTACATACATAAATAATATCGTGAAAAAGACAAAGATAGATGCTGTTGTTGATAAAAGCCCCTTCTTTAAGTTTCAGCAATAAAAAAAATCTTCAAGTCAAAAAATCCACCATTTGCACCATCATGTAAGAGTTGCACACAATGGAGCAGCACCGGCTCAAATAGGCTACACATGTACTCAGATCTTGTCTTTGACCACTTGCCATGTGGTCTGTGGTCAATATATCCTCCGTGGTCTGCAGTGGGTCACAGTCAAGCACAACTTGAGGCTGTTTATACTTAACCTCATGCAGAAAAAATATGTGTGAATTCAGAGAAGAGAACAAACTGGAGGTGAAGGCGCTTCCAGCATCTAATCAGTCCTGCCATTGTCAGGTTAACTTCTATTTACAGGCTACAGTGTTAAACCACTTGTGCATCAAGTGTGACCCAGTAATAGCACATACTGTACGTGATGAGAAGCACTCGCTGTGATGAGCACTTTTAAGAAATTCGTTCTAGAAAATAGACTCTGCTCTGCCACTAATACAGTCCAGAGGACAAACAAGCCTTTGTGTTTAATTGGCCCTGAAAAACAGGTTGCATATTGGATGGAAATGACTGTGAATGCCTTGAGCTGATCATGTGGAGACAGAGAATTGAAAGCAAACTGGTTGAATTCAGAACAAAGTGCTAGTGTGTGTCTCTCTCAGCGAGGTATCAGAATGCACACAGAGGTATTCTATTGTTCATACATTAGCTAATGTCATTATCTTGTCTGTGAAGTCAAAAGGGCTAATCTCATGTTATAGGATTTACAGCCACCTAGACTGATCTCATTGGGTAAACGTTTGGCACAATGACAAAAGAACAGGATGAACATCCAAGTTCTGTAAGTAGTATCGATATACCAACAGCAACCTGACGCCTGTGAGTGACTGGAATAGAACAGTTGCAGATGTGGCCATTTTTACCTTTGCAGAGTTTACCCCATGAATAACATTTGACGCAGACGTTTTTTTCCTTGGGCTTTGTTTCATGTCTAGTGAGATGCTTTTGAGATGTTTGATGGGAGCATGAAAACCAAGGGTGTCATGCCAAAAATTCTAGGGGGACACGAGTAGAGAGGAGGGCGTCATTGTCCTTCCACTGAGAAAATAATAGTTTTCTATAATTTGATATTTAAAGACTAGGGGGGATTATTTTAAAACTTTGCTCAATCATTTTGTGTAGCTTTGTAATCTCTAATTAAGGTATATACTGTATTTATTTGTGTTGTTATGGCTACTGAAAGTGACTCTCACTTCGACACTGCTGCCTCTTTTCTTGAAAAATGCACATTAATTTAGAGAGCATAGATAATAAAGCCACAGGAGAAAGCAACATGGTAGTAGTTGTGTTTTCTAACCCGATGCATAGGAAGCAACATGAGTACAGACGAGACTGAGCTGACTGTCTGCTCCATTCCCAATGAAATCTCAGACTGAGCTTTTGTAACCTATTTTCCAAACTGTTCAGCCTCCTTAAAAGAACCATCATCATCACTCGCCTAAGTACACCACACCTACACACACTCGTATAACTAGAGGAGGAGGCAATAATAGCCAAGTGTAGGATTGAAGACTAACTTAACATCTGTCTGAGAGACTCCGAAAGGAATCCCTGACTGTCTCCAAGTTCACTTCCTGGGTCCTCGATGCCTCCACTGCAATGACCACAACGTAAGATTTTCTGACAAATATCTAATTACGTTTCAGTTTTGTTTCAGTTTTAAATGTTTTTGATGAAAACCTTATATCAACAAGAAGACCAACATGCTCCTTTCACTACTTTGCTGTAATGAGAACACATGTTGTTCTCGATAATATCCCATTGTTTGAACATACATTCTCACATAATCACAAATATATGCTGGTCAAAACTAAACCATGTAACTCAAACAGAAACGAAAGACTTGCAGTAAATTTGCCATATTTAGTGTTAACACTTTAAATATAATGAAAAGTCATGACCTGATTACTTGATTGTCATGATCAGACACAAAGAGATAAAGACAACACCAATGCTAAGCAGCTAAGTTATGAAGCATGTGCGACTCTCCATTTGTAATATTTCAGATTCTTCCTCTTCTCGTCTTCCAACACTGTGGGAAAACAAGGTCACAACAGTTGAGAATAGTTCCTTAAGCCAGCCTTAAGATGTGTATCTCTCTTGGCAATCCTTCGATGGGCCCAGCTATTATGTTGATCTTTCCCCAGAGCGTCTTTTGAATTCATTAGTCCCATAATGCCCATTTGCCATATTTGTTAACATGCTAGGTCACCTGTCTCAGAGCTGTCCATGTTGACTAGATCTGCCTTTTCATCGTTGAGAGCTACCTGCCATAATGACCCTGTAATAAAGTGTCATTATCTATCCACCCAGTCTAGTGTACCATGCACAAAGCCACTGGAGGAATCCAGGCCCCGTCTAATTCATTTCTGCTGGGTATAAATGTCAGCGTCCTTTTGTGAGGATTACAGACATTCCCACATTAGGGCCGGACTGATTGTTCTATATGGAACGGTGGGAGTGGAATAGAGCGTTTGATTTCAGATAATGTAGAACAAGACAAACGCCACCGGACCAGATGGGGCTTTTTGTCTAAACCTGGCTGCAAACTTGAATCTGAGACTATAACTGTGTCAGGGAGAGCTTGAAGAGCTGAGACTGACAGTGGTGTGGATTACACAGTCCGTTATTACAATTTGTCAGGTTTTATGATGTCAGTGACGGCTGGAATTTATCCCTTCAACCTTTTATATTCCACCTCATTGTGCCATCCAAAGCTATCTGAGGTCCTAATTTGTCACTTTGTGCAGCCGTCATTGGGGGATTCTGTTAAAAAGGCTGAAATAGATTTAGACTGTATCACAAACTTGCTTTAATCACAAACAGCCTCCTTTGTTTTTGAATGCACAAATGAATGCGTTTCTTTGTTCAGCTACGTCTCATAAAACCAATTCATAACTTCAAACATTGGCATATTTAAAAATAATTTGTTGTGGGTATTTAAATCAGTCATTTTAAGCATGAAATTGTCTTGAAGCATCAGTGTAAAAGCTTGTAAATCAGCAGTGCACCACTCAGTGATGTTATGACTGAGACAAAACCTCACAAATCCTCCAAATGTACGGAATATAGTTTGCAAAGATCATTGCTTTACTGAACATGTTTAATATCTTGTTCAGTAATTGGTATATTGATTGCTAATGTCATCATGATTTAGTAGAGAGGCAGTCATGTGGCAGCTTCAACAATTCAAGGGGCCCTTTGTCCATTCATCAGCACCCCTGATTGGGCCCATGTCATGGTTAGCTGCAGGCCCACCAGATAAAGATCAGTGGATGATTGGGCACACACATTCTTAACATGGCTGACCCGTGACATCTCAGGGGCAAGCAGGGAGCCTGTCATTATGTGTACAATGCACCGCTTTCTTCCCTCTTATCTTTGCTGATGACATTGAGAGTTTTTGCATTAACTCATTAACGAAAAGACTCATCATTAAAGGCATCGTGGAGGCGCGGTGCGGCGGCGGCGGCGGCGGTGACACTGCACCGCCACTGCGAGCAGGAATGTGTGCGAGGCTCTGCGGCAGCACGCTGACAGCATGAGACCTTCGCAGGGCTTTGGTGGAGACGTGAAGCTATCGAGACGTTTTCCTCTGGTTGTCTGTGCAGCGGATATAAAGCATGAAAAATGATATATCTCAGTACCACTGTATGAAAATGAATCTTCATGAATTGTAACAAATAGCTTTATCAGTGTTTAATAAATGACCTATTAATACCTTATAGATCAATTATAATGCATTAATGAGAACAATGCTTGAGTTCCCAGGTTGTGATTAGACCCATTACTTTCTGGAAAGGGTTGCAGTGTACCAGGAACAAAATCTTTTTATTAACAACTTTGATTTTCATAGATTCACGCTCATAGAAGTGAGAAACTCCTGACCCTTATGATGATTTAGTGTCATTCATAACTATGGCTCATTAGGAAGTGATTGCCAGCCTTTATAACAGTGTTATTGCAAAATAATGGTGAAGCCAGCTAATGTCTAATAACTGATTTAGAGGTTATTAAATGGTAAATTAACCTTTAATAATGCCTTTAGTTACTACTTATTAACCCTCTATAAACAGTGCCCTAATTAGATCTGGGTCAATATATTTTCCCCAAAACTGCTGTGTTTGCATTTTTTCATTCTTTTCATTCATACCGGTGAAATTTATTAAGCCTCATAACGTGTCTTCATAACAGTGCGTCTATTTAAACTTCAAGCTGGTGTCACTCCTCGTATGCCCCCACTGTTCATTCCACCTTGTGTGTGTGTGGTGTGTGTGTGTGTGCGTGCGTGCGTGCGTGCGCTCACAGTCACATGCACGGCGGATGGGAGTGCTTATGTGCAGCTCATGTGTTAATGCTGTCATTTCCACAGATCAGTCACAGCAGCATTTTCTCTGTTGTTTATGGTTATGTCACCACAATTACAAGAGAGAAGGGGGGCAGAAATAAAGTGTCTGTGAAAGATTGATAGCTTTGGTCTTTAGTTCAATTGTAAATTAGAATAGCAAGTCCCTCTGGGATACAAGAGCTCTATTTATGATTAAGAAAGAGCCTCCATAACAGAGTGGTGGTAGAAAAGTTTGCTCCCTCTCACAAACAGGCAATTAGCTTGATGAAATGGGCCTTACTTTTTTCTTCTTTTTTTTTTGCAGCCTGGTTATGTGAACCCACGTTATTATAGGCAGCCTTGTAGTTTATGGTATTATTTTCACCTTGAGCTGCAAACAATATGGTGTTTAAACAAACTGTGGCTTTCTTCATGTATTAAAACGCACCTTTTGTCACTACAGCTGAATATGGCTGGTCCTGAAGTAAACAGAGGTATTTAAAGCAGGTGATGCAGGTGTTGAGTATAACATAATTTCTAGTTTGACTGGCTAAGAAACTCATAAATAACCTCGGCACAGGCTTAGAAAAGATATTTATTGTGTTAATCCTTGGATTTATTTCACACAAATGCTTCATTAAAACATGCTGCAATTAATGATCATACATGTGCTATAAATACTGAATAGACTAATTTACTTGCTCACAGCTTCTTTATATAAACAAACACATTATCTACCTGTGCATAAACTTAACCTTTTATGTTTCAGACACATATTTTATTAGTCATATAATGACCTCTCATTAGCAACACAAACCTGCAATTTGAGCTGGTGTACACAACGTTTGCTTCAAAGTTTTCCTCTGGAGGATCTAATCCTTGCATTGTAGGCTCGCTGCCATGTCAGTCATAGAACCTGACTGCACAGATTTGTCCCCTACTGTATGTTCCCTGGAAGAGATCAGTCACACCCTTTTTTTAACAGGCTAAGCTTTACTAGTGTTTCATTCACAGAGGAAAATCTGGCTCAAAAAGGGAGCCAGAAGTTAGTATTAGTTAACACTCCAGAGCAGTCTAATGATCTGCAAAGCTATAAATCCTCCTCTGAAATAAGCTGTGTAAAATATTATTGCATTAACCATTATAGTTAATGGCTTTATGGCTGAAAAATGATCTGACTGCAGAGTATTGAAGCAACAGAATAGCACTGGTTGTGTAGTAGTGACTGAGCGAGCTAGTAGGTGAACCAGTGGGTGGGTTTATCTCCTGTGCATACACTGTGTATCAAAGTGCACATGTCAGGAGTTATGAGATGCAGAAGTGTGTTTGTGGAGGTTTCGTCAGCTATTTTGCAAGTTTGTATGTGGTCGATATGTTAATTTGGAGGAATTAGTTGGAAATTAATTTTAATGTGCTTACCACATTTCTCAAGGCCAATCAGTCGTATTGTGGTGAACGAGGGAGTTACCCAACAGGGCGTAGTGCAGCAGTGCTCTAATCTACAGTATGAGACTAACCACCACAAAATTACACTAAATGGACAAACTATTAAAGTTGCCTCGTCTTTGCATGTACTTCCTTAATGAGGTAAATCCAGATATTTCCTGATTAACTCACAAAAGACGGCACTTTCAGATAAGACTCAGAGAGGAATTTTAAAAGGATTGAAATGTGGATTGTAAAAACAGTGGAGTTTGGCTGCAGTTCAATATTGTGATAACTTCCTACTGCTCACTGTGTACCTACCACCTCGGTACCAGTGCGCCGCTGCCCCAACTCTTCCTCTACTCAATTAATAATTTAACGCGCACCAACTGAAGGTTTGTGTAGGGTTTTTCCCCCCTCATGATATTTTTCCTTTGCAAGCCAGATGAAGCTTCTCAACTTCAGACAACACGGGACATGTGCGGGCACCTCTTTTTCACGGTTGTGCCCAAGAACACACACTCCTGTGCCAGCTTGGAAATTACACCACTTTATAACATTTGTTTTAATACAAAGACTGTGGTGATCATCCAGTAGCTCTTGTCTTGCTCCTGTTTACACTTGGCTTATAAGTTCATTTTTGTTCTTTGCTTTAATGCCTTCTAGCTTCTCCGTGCCAGATGCTACGGCTGCACGGAAAGCGCTCCGCAGCCACCATTGTTGATTGCAGCTCTGTTTCGCCTGTCGATTGATCCACGAACAGATGTAACTCTCTGAATGCGATTCGCCGAAGCTAGTTCAGCCAAGTATTTTCCTGTGGGTTCACCACATTTTCCATCGCCTTGGATGTCAGTGTCCTGTCTTTTAAGTTTGCCTTTCTTCCTTTATTTCAGTTTGTGCACTACCTGTTGAACAATGGACTCTAATCATATAAAATATAACTGCCATTAAGGTCCTGCAATCCACATTAACACTCTCATTGCACTGTAAACAGTATTGATGCTGTCTATAATAAGAGGTGAAACTAACTAACAGGTTTGTGAAACGTTTTTTTTTTTTTTGTATTTTTGTGGATTCTGTTTTCATTTTGCTTCTCCAGTCATGCTGGTAACAAGCACAATGGTCTATATTTTAACTCATTCCACCACCATGAATTATAGGCCATTTAAAAGCCGACTCATTCAAAACTCTGATAATTTATTCCATAATTCATAGGGTCAAGAGGCCATCTTGGAAAAAGTTGTACTTAATTATTCAGTCTCATTCCCTTGTTGTTATTGTTAGATACAAATCTTTCACCCAGTTACTTATGTGATAGAGATGCAAACACAATCAGGTGTTTTATTTTGTTACTGTAACACTGGTCATCAGGTTGGTTACACCTCGTCTTAACGTCTTTGCATTTTAACATGAACCAACATGGATCCTTTATCGATGCAGCTGTGGCTACTCTGAGCTGCGAAGTCAAGAAACAGAAAACGTTTACCTGGACATTTACTCATCAGTCAGCTTCACATTACAGTGGTGCAGCATTTTATTTTGACAGTTCACATTCATAAATACACATTCGTCTGTAGACAGTCATCACATATGGACAGCAGAGAATAGCTAATCCTAATTAACTCTTTGTTGACCTCTGCACTTAGTGTAGTGAACCTGCCCTAACGGTCTTGATTGTCCATACATAGATGAATGACCTTTCCTGAGACTGAGATTTGGTGTTATTGTGACACAATAGTCTGATATAGTCTCAGTGCTCAATGCATTTTAGAAAAGAAATAAGTAAAAAGTAGTTTTGTTTTCTTGTCTTCCTCAAACACTGTGGTGTTTATGACATGTGCTTGCCTGATATACATGAGAACAACCATTGAAACTGTGTGATTAGAAACTTATTAGGCAATAAAGTAATGTCACTTATCTTAAAATAAATATTAAACATAATAAAAATATGACACACTGTGATTTATATTAAGACTGATTATGGTAGTTAATTAGCAGGATACATGAGGTGGAGTATGACAAACAAATACTGTTTACTCCTCACAGCGTATTTGAGAGCACAATAAGTCATGTCTTTTTCTAACCTCTGGGCCGCTATCACATATCCACAAAATCCCCTCTCGATTTATTGTCAGTGGAGCAAGTCTAAGATTTGACTCTGGTGACATCATCCAGGGAGTATTGTCTCTCACGGTGCGAGCTGTAGGAGCGGCTTCTGCGTGTCCTCGTACGATGATGTAAAAGATAAAGTAACCAAGATCCTGTGAATAAGTGATTTCTGTGTTTCTTTAATGGCTTTTCACCTTGAGGTCATCTACGCACCAAGAAAATCTTATCTTTCTCATTCGGAGTCGTTGCCGTCGTGAAGGTCTTACCAAATCCCATTCACATTCCATTTGCTTTTTATTCCCTCCATCAGTTCCCAAGGACCATTGATCACATGTGGATTTGCGTGATTGAAAAACCTCAAATGGCAGATTTTGCTATTATACAATATGTTCCATTCACAAATGTTGAGTCGGTACCTGTGGAAGTAGAGATGTAGTTAACATCGTCAATATTCATGGGCTGCTGGTTTTGTTCATAGTTATAAAATTTATGTCTGCAGCGCTTTCACAGAGAAATGCATTCTTATGTTAAAACATTTAAGCTTGATTGATTTCTCAGCCTGCAGTCTTCAGGCTTGGAGCTGGTAAAAGTGCCTCATGTAATATTTTGCTGCTGTTAATTCTAGTCTTAAATGCACTTTTGCTTTAATTTCAGGAAACATGAATTGTAAATTGTGCACATTTGCACCACAGAAAGATGCTGTCATTACACATAGTAGACTGTCATAAGACTTAGACCTGCAGCACCCACATGGGCTTTGCTAAATCTTGAATGTATTTTTTTTTTTTACATATCCTGTAGCATCAATGAAGCTGTGGGTCCAATTTAGCTTCAGAGGATAATATAACAAATAAGGAGCTGCACTTTCTTTCGGCTCATCATTATAGATTTTAACAGCATGTCTCATACAGTTGAAACAACAGATCCGGTGAATTAAAGCAAACTTTATTTACACATTTACAGCAAACTGTCATGGTAAAACAAATGCAAGTCAGTTATTGAAACGTGCACAACAATAGGTTCTGTGTAAAGAAAGTCAGTTAAAACACACAGCTCATAGAACGTCTTAAAACTTTATTATAGATGTGTCAGGTCTAATGCCAATTGCAATTATACACTGCTCATTTTACTAATATCACTTCAAACATTAATACTGTATTGGCCATCCCATAATTGTACATGTCACTGAAAAATTCAGAGTGTTTCCAAAATGTCCAAAATCTTCAAGAAGAAAGAAACACGGCTGTGGATGTGAGTGTTTTCTCCTCTTACTAGAAACCATAAAGTTCTTTAATGCATGTACATGAAAATTCACAAAAACCTAGAGACACAATGTTTCAACTTGACATCAGTTTGGTGTCATTGTTAAACCTAATGATAATGAGACATTAATGATCACTATGGAAAGCTTGGCTGCCATTTTGACCAATAAAAGGCTACAGCTGAAATTTGAGAAAATAAACCAATATTAAATAGCTGTAATAGAAAGCTGGAATGAGGCTCTTCTACATCCGTTTGTGTAAGTTATACATCTCCCACACTGCTACCACATTACACCTTCAGTTACAGTAATTCAATCCACTGTCTGCTGCCTTTGGGGCCACATGTGAACCATGTCTGGGCTCAGGACTGAATGCTGCCACAGCTTTCTCTCTTGTGTCTTCTCCTAAACTTTTTCACTGTCTGAGTACATGAAAAAAAAATGTGTGAGGCGAGTGGACTGCCCACTCTCCCTCTTTAAAAAGAAAAGGGAGGGTAGGTCACACTCAAAGAGACACATCTCACAAGTGCCCAGTACAACCGCAGTCTTGTACCGCCGGTTGCTGTGCAGCTCCACTGGGACAGATGGGGTTTAAGCTGCTTTGCCGAAGGGTACTTCAGCAGTGGTTCCTGAGGGTTAGAGAGCACTTATCACACAATTCCCCTACCCAGACTTTCCCAGCGAGTCCTCCGAGTTAAACCATTGACCTTCTGGTCATCGCTGTTACAGTGCTGCCGCCTCGAGCGACCGTCACGTCCGCTCCATCTACGCAGTCTTTAGCTGCCCAAACAACACATCATTTATCATTTCTCATATCATGTCTCCATTCTGCAGTTTTGATCACTTTAACAGCCACAACTCCAACAAGCAGCATTTACAAATACATTAAGAGCGTGCTGGCAGTCAGCCTAAAGAGTGATCATTGAGACAAATTGATCCCTATCTGTTTAAATTGGCACTATAATCTATCATTGGCAAATTGAACACAGTGAGCTATCTGGGATCTATTGCCTTTTTAGATAGCGGCCCTTGGGGCACACAGACAGAGAGAAAGTGATCTACACCGCTGAATGAACTCTGTATAAAATGGGCTCAGCTAAGACGTGTACGTACATCTCACGCCAAAGCACACTTTCACAGAAAGCAGAATATTATACACATTTTTCTCTCTTAACGTTTATACATGCCTCTGTCTAGCTTACATGTGCATGCATACAGTCAATCACTTACACACACACGCCCCATATTTACTATAGGGGAGTGTTAATTGCCATAATGGAATGTAATTTTTTTGTAATTACATATCATTAAGAAGCCAAAAAGATAAAAACATAATTTAAAGGACAAGTCATACTTTTGTCATGAGAGTCTGTTAAAGCCATGTTTAAGGTTCAACCACAAAGGAACAAAGTGAGTCCAATCAGAAAGAAACTAAATAAGAATATGCACATATCACATTATCAGGATGAAACTTACATTTTAAAAAATATCTCTATCTTTTGAGAATATCTTTTGAGATCATCATATTATGCCTCCACAATTAACAACTGCTTTATATCATGAAAAATTAAATGTTAAAATATCCTGATGAGAGAAGCTGTTGCTGGTGTTTTGCTTCTATCTCTTCCTGTGATGATCTTTCTGAGTCTACAGTAACTTCTTGAAACTTTAATTAGCCTGTGTTTTGTCAGCAAATATTCTTTACCTTAATGAAGCCAAATGTACAAGCAGACATTTGACTAATTGCTCTACTTTTTTTTTTTCATCTTTGCATATATAGCACAATGAAGCACTGCTATAAACAGACAGGAGATAAAACCTGGAGGCCTGCTGATTGATATTATGCAACAGAGGAGATAAAAATGCAGTGACATTATAGGGCACAAGAGCCATCAATCAGGTGATCTTTATCAATTAGTGGGAGTTTGAAGAGAGTTTGCTGTCATTTTTAAATTTTATACTTAGAAACATCTGGAACCTGTTGCCTTTTAACAAGTGTTTGTAATCTGGAATTAATTTTATTTTAGATATTAAATTGAGTGTGTTGTCAAAAATGAGCAACATTTATCTTCATGCTGTTTTTTTCTTCCTTTTTTTTTTTTTTAAATAAGTGGGACAATTTAGTTTTCTGTCCTGATTCCACAGTCATCTAATTCAATCAGATCTCTTGAAGTTGATTAGCCTGGTTAACATTTGCTCCCGCGCGGGTCTGGAAGGGTTAATTAGGCCGGGAACTCGGACGACCCCCGGGTCAGCATCCCCTCCACGTGCGTGAAGGACTTGGTGAAGGCAGAGATAAGATGAAAGACCACTTTTATGGCAGTTTGGACTTTTTTTTGCACAAGTGTCACATGGTGTTTTTTCCTCTGCCATGATCATTTATCTTCAAATTATTATTTTTAAAAAACTCAAATTTGCATACAAACTAATTTAACCCATTTCGCGCTGATTGGGTCCTCAATCTGGTGACTTTTGCATGATTTTGCTACCAATCACGGTGTGTCAGTTGAACCTGATGCACGAGTGAGAGTTTTTTTTCTTTGCACAGCCCGTAAATCTCAACTATTATCCAGCGGCTATCGATTAATTTAACTGCACTTGTCCCAATCAGCACATCTCCTCTGCTGTGCTCCAGCGCGTGCGCTTTGTTTTACTAACAATAATAAAGTGATTCAGTCCTTTCTCCCAGCCGGTGCATGGGAAATCGTTAAGGATCCAGCTATTTGTGTGTGTGATCAGTAAATATTTAGTGCAGGCGACATCCTCTGTCTCGTCTTAATCGATACTGGTCCCCGTTGGGCAGCGCTATTGTTGTGCGCGCGCAGGCTTGCTGAGCATATAGTGCTTTTTATCCTGTGTTTGAAGGAGAGCAGCTACTAATCACAGAGGAAACTTTTAAAGGCTGCGAATAAAAAAAAAACTGCAGCACCAGACTTTGGGGACTAGGGGGGTTTAAATAGCAAATCAATTGTGTTGGTGTGGAAATGTTTATGCGTAAAAAAAAGGTGGCCAATTGTTCAAGCCAGTATAGATTTACGCGAAGTTAAATGAGGCTATTATCATTTCTTATACAGCCTCTTTAATTGTCTGCATAATGTATAATTGCTTGGAGGTGTAGCTCCAAAAAAATGTATTATAGAACATTATTATTGTTTGCTTAGTAAATTATTGTGACTAATAATTTAATTTATAGTTAATGTGGATCAATGCATAATATTACTGTTATTGCTATTATTATTAATTTTTTTAGTAGTAGTAGTAGAAGAAGTAGTAGTAGTGGGAGCAGTATTGGTGTTATTTTTTTTTTATTATTATTAGTATTAGTGTTATTGCTCATAGTAATAGTCATGATAATAATAACATCACAATAGTCTCTGCTGTTTTTATAGAATACAGTTAAACTTGCATGATGTTTAATTTGCAATAAAATTTAACATTTTGCATTTTTTTTAAATAATTCCATCTCTAATCACATGTCTTACTGCACCTTTACTTCCAGCCTGTATATAATTTCTAATATGCAGATCTCACAGTGCCTGCTCGCCCCACACTTAAAGACAGGTGTCTGTTCTGCCTCTCTCCCCCCCCTCCTCCCTCCCCTCCCTCCCTCTCCTCTCCTCAGGAGCCCACACAAAGCAGCGGCGTGCAGGCGCGTCGTGGCCACAGTACTGTAGGAGAGAAAAGGCGCACAGGATCTCAGCTCGCTGTAAAGCCTCCTCTATCAGTCAAATGATCCTCCAGCTCGGACGACAGGTCAACTTAGATTTCCAATTTCCTTCGCCTCAGCTGCCACATAAACGTGAATTCAGTTGCTTGCCTCGGCTCTCCAAAGTTTTTGCATGATCAGACATTTGCAATTTTCCAATAAACTGCGTGCCTTTTTAATTTTTTTGTGTTTGATCCACGTCTGTTGGAGAGGACGCTTTGCCAGGTTCAATCTGAGCACTGTGTCGAAAAAGAGGAGACTAAATATATTCTGAATAAGAGAGAGAGGGAGAGGGAGAGAGAGACAGAAGATGCATCCCGCTACGGACGAATCAGCAACATATGCATTTGGTAGGTTTGTTACTATAAGAATACAGCCTCCTGCCTCACTCTCACTAGCAAATCACTTTATGAATGGGTGTCTGCAAACTAGTTGGGCTTATTGTGATCATCATATAAATCATGAGCGAGAATGAGCCAGTCAATGCGCACTGTGGAAATCTCGTATATGTACGTTATTATGTGCTCTGTCTGCTGCAGTCCGCGTCTTTTATCACGACATACGAGCCTGTACGCTTATTTATGCTATATTTAATTTACAGCAGAGGAATAAAGCATCGCTACTTTGCCGGTTTATCCTAATAAAGCGCGTGTACTCACCGTTTGGCGCAAAGCTGGATCCTGATGAGCGGAAAGCTTGTTGTGCATTTTTATTTACAGACTCTCCATGTGGACGGGATCTGTAAATAAAAGCGACAAAATAGTCATGCAGGCAAAATATAATGGGCTAAATTTGCTTTAGAATAAAGGCATAGGTTGGTGTAAATACCACCGCTGGGACTGTCTGAAGTGGCAAAAAAAAAAAAAAAGTAAATCCAACTTTGGCAACTCTCAAAGCTTTGCCGTCCAAGTCATGTAAAACAGAATTTAAACAAACAGTCATCAGTTTAAAATGGTGCTCGTTAGTTTGGTCGATGCGGGAGACGAGACTGAGGCAGTTTCCGTGTCGGATGGCTCCTCTAAATTGAATCTTGTTTGAAGCAGGAAAACTTCATACGCTAGGGGGCACCCATATACTGTAATACATCCTGGGACAATGCATGCATGCTGCTGCTGCTGCTCTCTGTTCAACTATCACACAGCTCCACAGGCTTTAGGTTCATCTATAGGAAGTTTTTACCTGCAGTTCAAGTTTGATAGCCTCTTGCATTCAAGGTAAACTAGTGTGTTGAAATAGAAGCTTAAAAAGTTATTATCCGTGCAGACTGCAGCTCTGTTGACCCTGTTTACATGTGTTCAAACTATACATTATCTTTATTATAGGGCGACATCTGACATCATGAAGCATCAAAATACCACAAATAGCTTTTATAGTGTTGCTTTTTCCCCCGGAAATGGCTTTACTTCCATTCTCACCTAAATGTCAAAGTTCATGCCCTTTAACCTCAGGTGACTTTTTTTTAAACACAGTCCTTATTTACAGCTAAAGCTATTTCACGTTTTGACCACATAAAGACAAAAGTGTGTCTTTGGAGACCCAGATTTTGGCCTTTTTCTGACCTGCTGGGTTAGGATAGCCTATTTGTGGTCAGTTGGGGATTAGCAGGCTCCAGCGGGTGCCCAGATGATGTCAGTAGCCTATCATAACATTTTTATAAGAGGTGTGGATGGTGATGGATGGTACCTGGTGTGATGAAGAGGGCTAATAGGTGTATTCGCCTGTTCAAATATGGGAAGTTGGACTTGAAAGTGTGGAAATTCAACCATATTATGACTGTCTTGTTCACATGGTGGGTGACTATATAGGACACATTCTCGTGCTGTTTTATTTATTATCATCCTCAAAATCTTAATTTGAAGTGTCATGCAGTCAAATTTTCCCCATTTTTTTCCTTGTGTGTTTTGTCTGTATTCACATCCGCATACCTAAAGGATTAAGATAAGGGCACAATAGATGGACAGGTTTATTGTAATGAGCACACATCATGTCCAGAAGGTGCACCTGTACCTGTGTGTGTGTGTCCCAAAAAAAAAAAGGATTTTTAAGCTCATATACTGCAAAAGCAATGTGACGCAAAGAATTGAGATTTTTTTTTGTAAAATTGCACAAGCTTTTTTTTTTATAACCGAGGCGTGCATGTGAGAATAACCCACAGTCTGACTCGAAATGATGCCCGCTTTTCTCTGCACAAAACCCGACTCCTTTTAGGACCAAGCGGCCCTCCTCGACCTCCATGCTGGATCTGGCAAGGTACCAAGTAGCACAAGTGCCGACTAGCCAATGGGGTTCAGGGGGAGGTCCGCGAGCCCTGACCAGTCAAACACACTCTCCATCCTTATATGGCAGCTGATCTCCATGGAAACGTGTGCTAAGTTGCAGCAGTCGTGTCAAAGTTCACTATATAGAGAAGCTCAGTGAGCTGATCAGAGAGAAAAGCATTCTGCCAGCCCGGCTCCTACCAATCGCAAATCACTTCCTAACCTCCGCCTTTTTAACATATTTGATCACTTTGATTCTCTACTCCCTTTTTTTCCCTATTATTTTTCAGTGCACGGAGGAGGTTTTGCAGGTTGTGATCTTTTTTTTTTGTTTTGTTTTTTTTTTTGTTTTACTGCTTTTTTTTCCCAGGAAGGAGGGAAGAAGAAGAGTTTGTCTTCATATTCCAGGCTCATCTTCTCCAAAACATTGGCTTCTTCAGCTGCGCTTTCTGGCGCAACCTCACAGGAAGAAAAAGGGAAGAAGACGCGATTTTTTTTAAACTACCCAGTTGGTGATTTTCTTCAAGACTTGTGCTGGAACTTGATAGTAGCTGCTACAGTGTTGTGTGCTCACCAATTGTTTTGTGCTGCTGCTGCTGCTGCTGCAGGCTCGGGCTCGCTGCTCCATCGCTCCCTGTCTAGTCCATGCTACCTCGGTTGATTGTTGTCACATTTAGCCCACCTTTCCCCGCTCATGGGTGTGCTGGATGGCTCACTGTAAGCGCCCCTGGACTTGGCCTTTAAGCGCAAGGCAGCGACTCAGCTCGCCATCGCATCAGTTTTGAGCTCTCGCAGCGTCTCCAGCAGCAATAAAGCGACAGTTTTTCGGGGGGAGCTGCACAGTGGATTAGGTTAGATTTGGCATCTTGTGTGTGAGGCTGTTGTAACCCCAGTTTTTCCGCGTTTCTTTGAGACATTTTATCACCAAAACGGCAGACAAAAAGTTTCTTTACGTTGACTGATAGATATGGCAATGGTAGTGTGGAGAGGCTCCCAGGACGATGTGGCTGACACCCAAGGCACCCTTTCCTCGCAGACCCAAGGAGGACTATCTCTTCCCACCCCTCAGCCAGGCCAGCTGAATCTGACAGCCTCTCAGGTCGCCCCTCCGACCCCTCAGACTCCGGTGCAAGGAGCCCCGAACAACACGCAGTCCACGCCGAGCAGCCAGACGACGCAGCAGTCGGAGAAGCAGCCGCAGCACATCGAGTGCGTGGTGTGCGGGGACAAATCCAGCGGCAAACACTATGGCCAGTTCACATGCGAGGGCTGCAAGAGCTTCTTCAAACGGAGCGTACGGCGGAACCTCACTTACACATGCCGTGCCAACAGGAATTGTCCAATCGACCAGCACCACCGCAATCAGTGTCAGTACTGCCGCCTCAAAAAATGCCTCAAAGTCGGCATGAGACGGGAAGGTATTGGGACTTTTTGGTTTCTTATCCGTGTGTGTATGTGTGTGTTTTTTGCAGACATGTTACGTCCCCTCCTCCTCCTCTTCTTCTCCTTCCCAGCCTGGGCTCTCTCCCTCTCCCTCTCCCTCTCTCTCTCTCCTCCGGCTGCTCCCTGCTAGGCTGTGCGGGCTGGAGCACGCCATGGAGCCGCCGCGCGCCGAGCTCGACACCGGGGAGCTCAGCCATCCGGCTCCAGCTCCTATCATCATGTTAATAATATGAACCGTGTATTTTCACCCATAAGGCCATCGAATTTATATTAAAGCCACCAGCGTGCAGATGCATTTTGTGTTGAGTAGATGATACAATATAGCCCCACGCGCTATTATGGCGAATTAAGACATAGCGTGTTGAGGCTACAGCTGCACATCCGAGACCTGCATCCGCGTCCTGCTCGCCGGCTCCAAAAAACTGGACCCCACGCTGCAGATTTTTTTGCACACAAAGCCTCCATACGAGCGCGAGAATTTGCGTGGATATGAGTCGGGGAAAAAGGCCTGCATGTGTGGCAAAAGCGAGATGAATTGCTAAGTAGGTTAAGGGTTAAACATGCAAGGTCTCTCTTGCCCTCTTTGTGTTCCTTCACAGCCAGCTCATGTTGCTGTTGCTGAATAACGTCATGTTAAAGCCAGACATATGCATGGCTCGTGTTAAACGTGTTTCAGTCTCACTACACTGTAGCCTCATTATTAACAATGCAACCTGTCCTTTAAAAAAACTCCCATAGTGTGTATGTGTGTGTTATATAGCAAACATGTTGTGTGTGTCATTTATTTTCTTGCAGTCCAAGTTTTTTTTTAATTCAGCCACCACCTGTGTTTATTCCTGCTCTTGCTAAAAAAAAATGTGTAATATCAGATGCTCAGAGTGGTTGTGTGATGATTTGTAGAATTCAGGCTTCAATATCTGTAGTTTCTCTTTTTACTGCAGCCGTGCAAAGGGGACGGGTGCCACCCACACAGCCACACCACGGTCAGTTCGCCTTGACAAATGGAGACCCACTGCACTGCCATTCCTACTTATCCGGATATATCTCTCTTCTGTTGAGAGCGGAGCCCTACCCGACGTCCCGGTATGGCAGCCAATGCATGCAGCCCAACAACATCATGGGCATCGAGAACATTTGTGAACTAGCAGCCAGGATGCTCTTCAGCGCCGTGGAGTGGGCTAGGAATATTCCCTTCTTTCCAGACCTGCAGATCACAGACCAGGTGGCTCTGCTGAGGTTGACGTGGAGTGAGTTATTTGTGCTCAACGCCGCGCAGTGCTCCATGCCCCTGCATGTGGCTCCTCTCCTGGCGGCGGCTGGCCTTCACGCCTCCCCCATGTCCGCGGACAGAGTGGTGGCCTTTATGGACCACATTAGGATCTTCCAAGAACAAGTGGAAAAGCTCAAAGCTTTGCACGTTGACTCTGCCGAATATAGCTGCTTAAAGGCAATTGTGCTCTTCACCACAGGTAAGACAATAGACGGGCACATGCACTCCAAGTTCAGCCTGTGTGAATGCCACTAACACATGCACACTGACATCAGCTCAATCTGACCTAAATACATCTGCACTGGCTAGAGGTTGCTGCTAGGTGAACACCTATGCTGCCTTCAGGGTCAAGGTTTTTTTTTTAATTCATAAGCTCGGCTACTAAATTATTTTTAAAAATCACCTGATTAGTCAAGTGATTTACACGCCAACACACACACACACACACACACACACAGGGCTAAACTGGAAATAAATAACCAGACAATGCAAGAGATTTTTTAATTAAACTGACAACAAAAACAGAGTAAAGTGCAGCCTGACTGAAAACATCACAACATAATCTCCAGTTAAATAAGACTGATAACTTCGCCATAATTGCCTTAAGCGTCATAAAATCAAGCTGTTAATACACTTCTGGAGAATCCAATAGCTTGCAGATGAATTGCTACACTTTGATATTTTTTTTCCTCCATTTATCAATGTGTGTATAGCCCACGTCTTGTTTGTTGGGAATGACAGATATAAATGATGTCAGGCTCCGAGGGGGAGGGGAATAGAAAAAAAAGAAAGACAAGCCTAATGTCCCATTTGCACACAGTAAAAACAGCAAAGCGCAGGTTTGCAAGGCTCTCTTGTCATTTAGCTTGGACAGAGAGGTCCGAGAACAAGCATTCAAAACCTCATGCACACCCTGTGATAGACACAAATCAGTGTCTAACAGTGTTGTGTGATACTGAGGAGGGGCGGCTTTAATTTTTATTTGCAGAATTATTCTGTGCGCCTGCTATTCAAGGCGTCTCTGGACTTGCTCCAGAACTAGGTCATGACCGAAACATCCCTGTTTTTTTTTTTTTTTTTTACATTAGCCATAACATTAAATGGGAATTTAAAAAACTAAAATAAAATAAATGGTTTAATCATACACTGAATGCATGTCTTCTGATATGACATGCTGCCTGCCAGCCACCAGCTTCTGTATTTCATTGTTTTCATGGTGGCTCGTTATCCCATTCTAGAAAAACAAAAATCATATTTCAGCCCATTGAATTTTATTATGAAACCTTTATGGGGGCCCTCGATGGCTTAATTTGTCATCTCCATACCTGAGGCTTGAACATGAGCTGTGTGTTGGAGCTTGAATGACACGCCTTTGCTACTTTGGTGGTTTTGGTTGTTGTCATGCATAAACTTTACAAACTTAACCAATGCGCGTACAAGCGTTTTTGGCACATCATCAGCTGCCGCCCACATGCAGCAGCATAGATAGTGATTATGCGTCTCTGGTGGTATAGTATGACGGCAACTCCGTAGGCTATGGGCCCTTTTTTCCGAGCTAAATCTCTGCTCACTAAAGGTCAGTAGGTCTCCCTGTCTTTCCCTCTCTCTCTCTCTCTCTCTCCCCACCTCCTCCTCCCCCTCCTCCTCCTCCTCCTCTTCTCTTCCTCTGACTGTGAAAGACAGGCCCATCTGAAACACAGTCTTTAGCTATGAATATGCTTAATTATTTAGCTCACTTTTAAGTGGCTTTATCGAGGGAAATAGTCGAGTTTTAACAGCGATTAAAAAAAAACGAGCATAGTGGGTGTGAGAAACATATCATCTGCTGTCTGACTGTGGAAATTCAAGTTTTTATTTTATTCACATACATATGATTTTAAATCAAATATAATATTATCAAGTTGACATCACAGTGTAGAGCTTTTTTTTTAAGAAATCTGTTTAATTACTCTCTTGGCGCAATGTTATTATTACGATTGCAAGCTATTATAAAATAATTCTAATACGCTTTATACAAACAAGCCTCCAGACAAATAAACCCCACTTTTACATATAATGTGATAAGAATAATTTCAATTTATTCCAAACGTGACAGGGTGTCAATTTGCGCCAGTTTATCACCACACTGGGAGAAAAAAAAACTAGTGAGAGAAAACACTTGAGGTGACACTTTATTAATGTTTATTTGCTTTCCCCCTCCTCCTCCTCTCAGATGCTTGTGGCCTCTCAGATGTGGCCCATGTGGAAAGTTTGCAGGAGAAGTCCCAGTGCGCCCTGGAGGAATATGTCCGGAGCCAGTATCCCAACCAGCCAACACGGTTTGGGAAGTTGTTACTCCGCTTGCCTTCCCTCCGCACAGTCTCTTCCTCGGTCATAGAACAGTTATTTTTCGTCCGATTGGTAGGTAAAACCCCAATTGAAACTCTCATCAGGGATATGTTGCTGTCGGGGAGCAGTTTTAACTGGCCTTACATGTCAATTCAGTAAACCAAGAAGGAGACGAACAAACAAAAGGTGGGGTTGATGGGGGGGTGGGGTGGGGGGGTGGAGGTGGTGGTGGTGGCTGCGAGACTACAATGATTATAGCTGCTTTTGTGGAAGGAATAAAAAACCAACCGGCTGTTACACGAGGCTGGCTTTCATGAAGAAAGACATTGACGTAAATGACTGTGAATCCCCCCCCCCTTCTACTACTCCAAAAAAAAAAGAAAAAAAAAATTGAGACATCCACTGAACTTTCAAAATGGCAGATACAAGCTCCCAGTGTTCATGCAGAACAACCTGCTTCTTTTTTTAATGAAAGAAGAAAATGAGGGAGGGGGGAAAGGAAAAGGGATTTTTGTTGATCATCATGAGGAAAATTTAAGTATTAAGTGCATTTAAAAATGATAATTTGGGTAAAAAGAAAAAAAACTGGAGAAAGGGAAAATACAAAAAACGTGAATTTTTCTTTTTCTCAAATGACTTGTCCTGTGTCCATGTATAGCTGTGTTTTGTACTTTCTTTGTTCCTCCTTTCTGGTTCCAAACCGGCCTATGTGATTTCTGTAGTACAGGTGGTGTTATTTTCTAAGACAATGATTTATTTTGAAAAGGTGAAATAATGTTAAAAAAAAAAGTTCTAAAAAGAATTAAAACCACAGCAATAGGAGTATAGGCTTATAATCTAGGCTTAATGCTGCAAGCGCACTTATATTCTTAGGATGACCAATAACATCTGGGAAAAAGGGAGGTTTTGAGAGTTCATGTTCAACTTTATGACCCAGCGGAAACATTTTTTTTTCTCTCCTTATTGATATGAAGTTACAAGATCTACTTTGTTTTCAAAATTAATTACAAAAAAAGTCTTCCCCATTTCATCCCACCTCTGAATATTTGGCACCAGTTTCCCCTCAATTGGATATAATTTTAAAACAGAAAGTTGCATAGACCTGCTGTTATATAGATGTTTGACACAGGTTGCTCTAAATGTGCATTGAAGGTGGCTCAAACTGCACTGAAACATAACTGACTTGTTTTTTAAAAAAAAGTAGAGGTCAAGGGTCATAAAAGTTTGAAGCCTAGCCAGAGTAGTGTTTAATAGCAGTATTATTAAAGCGTCCCTGAAATGTCACCCTTTATTCACTTCAAGCATTAAGTGCCTGACAAGCATGATGTGATTTCTTATCAAAACGTTGTTAAAGTAGGCCTGCAACATTTTTTTTGAGGGTGGGGGGGGGGGGGCGGGAGGGAGGGGAC